>JALMGJ010000006.1:67552500-68752500 GCA_023362775.1 Charina bottae
TGGGTTTAGAAAAGGCAGAGGAACTAGAGACCAAATTGCCAATATCCGCTGGATAATGGAAAAAGCCAGGGAGTTTCAGAAAAACATCTATTTCTATTTTATTGACTATTCTAAAGCCTTTGACTGTGTGGATAATAACAAATTGTGGCAAGTTCTTGGTGGTATGGGGATACCAAGTCATCTTGTCTGCCTCCTGAGGAATCTGTATAACAACCAAGTAGCAACGGTAAGAACAGACCACAGAACAACGGACTGGTTTAAGATTGGGAAAGGAGTATGGCAGGGTTGTATACTCTCACCCTACCTATTCAACCTGTATGCAGAACACATCATGAGACGTGCTGGGCTTGAGGAATCCAAGGCTGGAGTTAAAATTGCTGGAAGAAACATTAACAATCTCAGATATGCAGATGATACCACTTTGATGGCTGAAAGCGAGGAGGAGCTGAGGAGCCTTAAGATGAAGGTGAGAGAAGGAAGTGCAAAAGCTGGGTTGCAGTTAAACCTAAAAAAAAACAAGATTATGGCAACCAGCTTGATTGATCACCGGCAAATAGATGGAGAAAAAGTGGAGGCAGTGACAGACTTTGTATTTCTAGGTGCAAAAATTACTGCAGATGCTGACTGCAGCCAGGAAATCAGAAGACATCTACTTCTTCGGAGGAGAGCAATGGCAAATCTTGATAAAATAGTTAAGAGCAGACACATCACACTGACAACAAAGGTCCGCATAGTTATAGCAATGGTATTCCCTGTAGTAACCTGTGGCCGCGAGATCTGGACCATAAGGAAGTCTGAGCGAAGGAAGATAGATGCTTTTGAACTGTGGTGTTGGAGGAAAATTCTGAGAGTGCCTTGGACTGCAAGAAGATCAAACCAGTCCATACTCCAGGAAATAAAGCCAGACTGCTCACTTGAGGGAATTATATTAAAGGCAAAACTGAAGTACTTTGGCCACATAATGAGAAGACAGGACACCCTGGAGAAGAAGCTGATGCTAGGGAAAGTGGAAGGCAAAAGAAAGAGGGGCCGACCAAGGGCAAGATGGATGGATGATATTCTGGAGGTACCGTACTCAATCGTGGGGGAGCTGGGGGTGGCGACGGCCGAAAGGAAGCTCTGGCATGGGCTGGTCCATGAAGTCATGAAGAGTTGGAAGCAACTGAACGAATAAACAACAACATGGAGAAAAAAGAATGTTCAATTTATGAAGGCCAAATGCTTATAGCAAAACCTAATGAATGTGTCAGGGTTCAGCCCAAGAACAACAATGAGTCAGCGTATTCCAGATCTCCAGTTCTTTATTGCTTCCACCATACAGACAGAATCTTGCCAGACTAAAGCTATCCTAACTAACCTAAGGGGAAATATCCTAGGAGAGTCTAGGGCAGGGCTACTCTGACTCTCTTTGACGCTCTGCCAAGACTCTCTAGACTGTGAGTCTCCTTGGAATGCACTCCCTCCTTCCCGAGAACCAGCAGCAGCCTCAAAATCTACCACAGAATGTGAATTTTGGTACAAAATGTCTTATATGTATTTAAAGCAGTTGAGTAGTTAGAGTGTCATACTGGAGTGATCCAGGTTCAAATTAACACTGGAAGATTTTGGGCCAGTAACTGCCTCTCAGTTCAAAGTAGCTAATAAATTAGAATAAAATTATGGGAGAACCCTATATTTCCTTTAGCTCTGAGAGAAAAAGTAAAATATAAAATAAAATAATAAAATAATAAAATAATAAAATAATAAAATAAAATAAAATAAAATAAAATAAAATAAAATAAAATAATAAATAAAAAAATAAAAAAATAAAATAAAATAAAAAAATAAAATAAAATAAAATAAATAAAATAATAAAATAATAAAATAAAATAAAATAAAATAAAATAAAATAAAATAATAAAATAATAAAATAAAATAAAATAATAAAATAAAATAAAATAAAATAAAATAAAATAAAATAAAATAAAATAAAATAAAATAAAATAATAAAATAAAATAAAATAAAATAAAATAAAAAAATAAAATAAAATAAAATAAAATAAAATAAAATAAAATAAAATAAAATAAAATAAAATAAATAAAATAAAATAAAATAAAATAAAATAAAATAAAATAAAATAAAATAAAATAATAATAAATGCAATAATATTTTTTTAAATCTCATTTTTGTAGCCTTCCTTGGAAATGGGCAAGTATAGAAGAGAGAGAGAGAGAGAGAGAGAGAGAGAGAGAGAGAGAGAGAGAGAGAGAGAGAGAAGATGGATGGATGGACGGACGGACGGATGGATGGATCAGTGTTTCTCAACCTTGGCAACTTTAAGATGTGTGGACTTCAACTCCAAGAATTCCCCAGCCAGCACTGATATAGATTATCATATTATGAAATAGAAAGTAATTGGTACATTGTCTATTCCACTGTCACATAATTAAATTGTTATCACATCTTTAAAAAGATAAATATATTTCCCTCTGGTCTCGACATATTATGTCCAAGCTTAGGCAAATTGGAATTGCGATTGATGACTTATTTCTATCGGATGAAATTTATGTATTTAGAACTATTAAACAGAGATTCTTGGATTTAGAATATCACAAATTTAGACCTGCTCAACCTCATGTTTGTTCGCCTGCTATGTTAGGTATAGAAAACCATCTGGGTAATATGGCGAATTACTTGTATGATCTTGTGGTTCCATCTCAGCGAAGGGCCTTCTTTTTGGCTAGAGTAAACTCTTTTCCCTCCGAGGTACTTTTTGGAAGGTATAAATGTATCCCCAATTATGAGAGACTCTGTCCCTGTGGCAGTCTTGATACAATTCATCACATAATTTTTGACTGCCACTTATTTGAGTCTCTTCGTTACGAATTACTTATAAAACCTTTACAGGGCAAATATCCGTTAAATGCTGTAAATACTGTATTATCCTGTCAATATCTATTGAGAGATGCTGTACCTGAAACCACCAGAATCGTTGCCAAATTCTTAGATTAAGTACTTAAATGTAAATGTAAACAAATCTCTTAATGAGTACGGCTTTTTCTTTGTATATTCTTATGACATGTTAATGTTTTGTATTTCCTGCTTTTTTTAATGCCAATAAAGGTTTTGAGATTGAGATTGAATTAAATCAGCTATTAGAAATCTAGTACTGATTAACAGATGCATCACATCTTACTGGTCATGTTTTCCTACCACTTAGTTGACTAACCTCCCACCCACCCCTTTAAACACTTAAAATTCAAAAAGCTTTAATTTATGGTCTCATTGTGTACTACCACTCTCTAATACAGAGCTATGCAGTGTGTTATCTCCCAGCACTAATATGCCTAGGAACTGTGCCCTTGGCACTTGCTTGGGTCCATGCCAACTTAGCTTAAGATTCTTCTAGTTACAGAATTAAATAGATAGCTGACATGCTGTAAAACAAAGAATCAGCCTCGACCAGGAGATAGACAATCTATGGCACTCTGGAAGTTGCTGCACTGCAACTTTCAGCAGACCTAGCTCATATGGCCAGTAGTGGAGGAGGTTGGAAGCTGAAAGTAATGCCTTTCAATAGTAGTGCCCACAGGTTGCCTAAGGAAGGCACGTCAGGCAAACCCTCATCATGACCGTCTCCCACCCGGAAACCTATGCCCTCATTGTGGGAGGTTGTGCGGATCCAGAATTGGCCTTTATAGCCATTTACGTATCCACCGTTAAAATTTTACCTTTGGAAGACAATCTTACTCGGCTATGAGTGATCACCAATGAATGAATCGCCAATGAATTTTATTTAAAAGAAAATCACTGGTGTCTCCCTCTCCCTCCCTCCCTCCCTCTCTCTCTCTCTCTTTGTATGGAAGTATCAGTCATCTGGAGTGCATCTCAAGAATGGAGAATGTGGCAGAAAAGTGGAAATAGTTGTTTGGTAAATGATCATGCTCCTCATTGCAAGCATTTCATGAGAAGATCCACAATCAGCTCTACTTATTGCTTATTGCCTATTCTTGTACTGATACATTTACATTAATACAAAAATGGAGGAAATGAAGGAAACAGGTGAACTGTTAAGGAGCTTCTAGGACTCTCTGCTGTCTAAGCTTGAGGTCTTCAGTTTTTATGAGCAGTTAATTACACATAATATACAGTTTATTAGCATTAATAACATACAAAACTTAAGTCCAAAAAGTCAGATATTTTATAACTTTTACAGGAGCAAACAAAATAATTGCATACATTTTCCACTTTCCTTAATATGGGGAAAAAACCTATAACAGATTAAAGCAGAACAGCATGCTATATGTAATTCCACAATTCTATTTTGGAAACATTCTTTTTCCTCTTTTTACTCAACATAGCTACTGAGGCAGCATTTTCAAAGACAAAACTCTCACTGAGAAACAGAGGCTTCTTGGCCCTTTCCTTGTGTTCTTTTTTTATCTGAAAGAGTTCCCAAAGTTTATTTTAAATCAGTCTTTCCAGCAGAGAGTGGAATGGGAGGTGGCAAAAATAGGATAGATTTTTAGCATGAAAATGATGGAAGGGAAAACAGTCAAGAATCTCATTTCTGTCCCTGCAATTTCTCCTCAAATCATAACCCCAATGTTTTTGTTACATAAATGAGAAAATACCTCTAAGTACTATTCTGGAAATATAGCAACAGCATAATCCATTGCATGTTTACTCAGGAATATATCCCATAAAATTCAGTACAGGTAGTCCTCATTTACTGACTGCCTCATCTAGTGACTGTTTGAAGTTACAACAGTTAAAAAAATACAGCTTTGTGATCAGTCCTCTCATTTACAACTATTACAGCATCCCATGGTCATGTGATCACAATTTGGGTGCTTTGCAACCGTGGGTGTTTATGACTGTTGCGGGGTTGTGGGGATCACCATTTGCATGCTCCCAAACCAGCTTGTGACAAGCAGAGTTAATGGAGAACACGGAACTAAAATCGTAACTTGCGGTCACATGATGTTTTGCTTAACAACTGCAGTGACTTGCTTAATGTCCAAATGGGAAGTGACATCGCAAGTCCATCGCAGTCATATCATTTTCTGCTTAGCAATCACTGCGCTTAGCGACGAAGTTGCTGGTCCCAATTGTGGTTGCTAAGTGAGAACTACACGTACAATTTATAGGCAACAATTACTGTAACACAGTGTAATCCTAATTCAGAAATGTGCAGGGTTAATATGAGGCACAAATCTATTCTGCTACAAAAACCAATTGAGTATACATATCACCCCTGATCTGCCTCTATAAAATGCTTCACTTTGTGAAAGCACATCACTCTGTCTGAACCTAAGTGCCTCATTTAGCTCCAGCTTGATGAACATTTGAGACAAGAATTATTGACCTGAATTGGTTCTTCCAGTTCACTAACAGTGATTTCTGTCCATGTTTGGAGGGGATGCTTTGATCAAAGTCTTGACAATACAAAGTGCTCTTTCTAAGAATTGAACTGCCCTAACAATCTGCCAAGATATGCTAGCAAAGACACCGAAAAGGAAGGTGGACAAGGGACAGCAGCCTTGAGAAACTAAGACAATTATCCAAGAGTTCCTGCTTCAGAGGAAATCTTTGAAGTGTCCCCTGAAGAGAGACTGCAAGATGGGACAGTTTGCATTGTCAGGAACTCCCATCTTGTCCTGCCTTCTGGTTCCTGGAATTCCCCCTATGCCCGCAGATGGCAAGGCACTGTAATGCCTTATCATCATTTCCCCATTTTTCAGAAGAAATCAGAGGGGTAAAAGGCTATCCCATCTCCCCAGCACACTCATTGATCTTCCCTTCACTGTAAAAAGGAATGTTTTAAGGAAACAACAGAGACATTGCATGGTTAGGCGGCTGGAATATCTATTTTTCTCTTTCCCCAATTTCTCCCACTCATTCTTGGTCAAACCGTCCATACACAAGAAGGGCCTAGAAAGAAAGTGAATTAAAAAGAACACCCGTAATCTCATTGACGATGTTATACCCTAGTTGTTATCATGGTTAATGTGCTAAACATATGCAGATGCATAGGAGTATGTTCTTAGGCTAGGGAACAAGTATCCATTTTTAGATGAACCCAAGCAAAGCCTAAAATGTATATTATGTGTGTGTTTTGATTCAAATATCTTGTTGCAAGGTTTGGTTGCTTATGCATTCAGTATATTTCTTTCTCCCACCTCTTTATTACAGATGCAGGGCAGCTTGGAAAATCAGCTCATTAAAAAGTTTCCTAGATTTTGAAGGTACAGTGGGTTTAATTGAAGTCAATGAATATTTTTAAAGCAAAAAGAGAAATGAACATTAGATAAAGCAAAGAAGCAAAACAAAAGGGCACACAAAATCTACTAATTTGTTTGAAATCTTATCGAGTGACCTAAAACAAAATCCAGAGTTAATATGGTGCCAGAGGGGCATGCTAAATCCCCTAATTTGCTTGAAATCTTATCAAGTGACCTAAAAAAATAATCCAATGTTGATACGATGCCAGAGGGGCATAAATTAAGGCTAAACAAGAGCAAAGACCTATTTTGGATAGTTTCTAACCCTTTGCGGCTGCTTTTCAGATAGAAACTGAGTATATAAATAAGGCTTGTTCCGTTCATGCCAAAACACCTTCTGATTTTAGGTTTACATTTGCCTCTATTAAAAACATCAGCCACCGTGTCTTATCTCTAGTGATGTCTTCATGAAATAAGCTTTTGGTGACACACCAACGGCGGTGTGTCGGCGCGGGAAAACTTTGGAAAGCCCTGGCTTAGAGAAAGATGAGGGGAAGAAGCATGAAAGGTTGACTAAATGAGAAGGTGGGGATCTCAAAAAGCACCCAGTCTAATGAGAACTTTAAGATAAAATATGTAAGGAAAAGGAAGTGAAGAAGGTAAAAAGGAAAATATCACCACTCTGCTCAAATTTGTTTTACTGTTTAATGATTTCTCTTCAAAAAATGTCAGAAATGAAAAGGCATTTGTGAAAATGCCCCATCCTCTCATTTAAAACCTATTAGGCAGCATTACTAATTCAAGCATTCAGTGGAACATCCCATTGAAAGACTGACTGTTACCCATTGAGCTCCATAATTAAATGGGGACTCAAACCAGGGTCTCTCTGAAGTCCAACACCAAGATATGCTAGAAATAGTGTATACACTATACCATCTGTCTTTCAGATTGTGCCTATATAAGTTGTGATATAGGAAAGAAAGGAAGCAATTATTCCTAGACTCAGCATGCTTATACATTTGTCCCCCTATTCTACCACTTCAGACCACAAAATATTGGATGTTTCATTACATGAAAATGGCTGTTCCTCCATATTATATTTGCAAGAATACATCAGTACATTTTCCCTCTTTCTAAGTCCAACCATGCTCCCTTCCTTTGGCTTTGGGAGTCTGTGAACTCTCTATCCCTTACCTTCTTTCTGTCATCAGTGATGAAGAAAGAATATCAACAATTTGCCAAATAGTTAAATGTCTACGAAAGACTCTTGATTGCCTGAACCAATGTGTATCCTACTCCAACTTAAAAACCCAAACTTACACCCTACTTTTTGGAGTGCTAGGATAACTGGCATAGCTTATTGGGAAGCTTGTCTTCTCCAGGCATGGACCTCCTCAACATGGTCAGTTGGGGCTTGCTCACAACACTCAGTGTATCAGCTAGTGAGGTAGTCCAGACAGGAAGCACAACCAGATGGACCAATTCTACTTTATTGTAAGGTAAATCTTGCAAGTCTGAAACTACATTTCTCCCCCTTTGCTTTTACAGCCCAAGAAACTAGGGAAGGTCCCCTCTGAGGCATTTGCCAGGTCCACATTCTTGCCAAGGGCTAAGCTGCCTCTTATCTGACTGTTCTCCTGGCCATGGCTCTTCCCCCTGTCTCCCAAGGTCATTCCCACATACCATTACACAATGTTACTTAATTAGCAGAGGCAGCAAAAGCAAGCTAGTGAAGTGAAATTCAATACCACAGACATAGGCAGATCATAGAAAAAGAGCTGGCACAGAACAAGTAGTCTTGATAATGTTTTCCGCACCTCCATTCTTTAAAGCAGTAAATGCTTGGACTGGTGCCTGACAATGTTCATTTGGCACAATTACACCAACTGTAATATGGAGAGTCTTCTACCCTCCCAAGTTACATAGAATGTAAATGTAAAATTTGGACCAAAGAATACATACATACTCCTGGAATGGTCAGCTTTGAGCCCATATGCCTAGCGCTAAGAGCTGAGCTGAACTTCCACCTGTATTGGCAAGATCAGCATAGTAATGCTACATTACTTACGTCAATGCAAGAAACGTAGAGTTGAAGATTGTGGCAAAATAAAGAAGGGGATAGCTAAGACAGCAAATGAATCCAAAGCCTGATTGCAAGCCCATTTGCCACTTTGCAAATGTGGAATGAAGAAAACAAACATCCAAACATCAATCAAACTATTAGCAAAAGCATCAGCAGTGGCCTCATTCACAGCTTTAATCCCAATATGTAAAAGGCATACTGTTAGGCTTGTGTGCCTTCTCATTCAGTTCCTGTTGATTTGAGGTCTAAAACTGCCCCTGCTGGTAGGCTGAGATCAGTGGTTTGAGTGATTAGGCTGGCAGATTTGCATGACTCCTTGGGAAGATGAAACTCTGCAGGGTTCAACAACCAAGCTCTTAAACATAATGTGAATCTAACCTTCCATCCTCTGACCACCTATTTTCTTGGCTAGCATTTCAGGCATGTCTTATTTAAGTTTGGCAAGCACTGCTCTTTATGGGAAGGACATCCAATTTCATTATTTATTTATTTATTATTTATTTATTCATTAGTTATATATTTATTTAAAATTTATCCCCGCCCATCTTCCCGAATAGGGGATTTCATGGCCCATAATGTTACCTGTTGTGTCGCGTGGGCAATTCCATGTTAAGTGATTTGAAGGTTTGCCTTTCTGAGAAGACTTCCTCCCTTAGTTTGTTTTTTGTGCCTTTGAGTCAGTGTTGACTCCTGAGGACTGCCTGGAATAGTCCCTGCAGTTTTCTTGGCAAGGTTTTTTGGAAGTGGTTTGCCATTGCCTGCTTCCTAGGGCTGAGGGAGAGTGACTGGCCCAAGGTCACCCAGCTGGCTTTGTGCCTAAGGTGGGACTAGAACTTACGGTTTGTAGCCTGGTGCCTTAACCACTACCCCAAACTACCCCTTAATAACAGTATTTTAGGTGCCAGATTTTCTATCAGCTAACAGGCTGTGTTAACTTGGGTAGTATGACACATATGTCAGATTTCTCATATGAGATTATCAAATTGGGTTTCTCTACAAAGCAAAAGTGTTTTGGCAAATTGCATCCTTTACAAAGCAAAGGCCTCTCATGGTGATGTGAAGTGCAGGTGCAAGATAACAACGGTCACGTGTGTATTGTTATGGCTAGTTTCTGGACCTTCCCATGAGAACAAATCCTCCTGATTTCCTCTGTGGGAAGCCTTGCCCTGTGAGAGCAAGGAGGGGGGGAACTCAGTGCTTAGATGCAGCACTGCCACCCAATAGCAGGTCATGCTATGTGCTTTAGGCCTAATGCTTTAGGCCTGGTGTGTGTCACAGCTAACTTCCAGCCAATCAGAAAGCTAGAAGAACTGAATATACAACCATGCAAAATGGTTTTCTATGCTTCTTGATTTCTAGTGTCTTTTAGCCATGTAGTTCTTCACGTGTTCACTTCCCGTGGACTGGGCAGAGTGAGCTATGCCTGGCTTTGGGTATAGGCCGTGGCAGGAACTCTGGCCCTGGGATCAATACATGGAACTCTCCTTATAAGTTTGTTTTTGTTTTTCCTTTGACAATGCTGTACCATGTATATTCAACTATCGTTTTTTGCGATAATGTGATTGTATATACATTATTGTCTTATGCTACCAGTAAACACTGTTAGCCCTACAAGCTGCATTCTTGTCTGTTTATTCTCAAGCCTCGAGTTTTTTCCCTTTAAGCCAGCGTATATCCCATCAACATAGAATAGTTTTTGAGAGATAAAAGAATGTGCCCATCAATGGCGTATGAAAGAAAAGATAATAAAATTCAGAAAGTTAACTAAAGGAAAATTCTACTGCATGTATGCTCCTGGTTTCACAGGTTCGCAATGCTTAAGTTAGTGGTCTGTAATAGCAAACTGAAAATAGGAACTCTAAACACAAAATTATTTCCAGTGCACATGGGGATAGGAATCTTTTGACAACTGGAGAAAAAGTAATTGATTCTGCTCTTTCTTAAAATTGCTTTACACAAATCTTGTCACATTTCCTTGCTGCTGATATATCACATTCAGTTATATCACTATTGTCTGTCACGTTGCTTGACAGACATGATATGAACAATCTCAACAAAACATAGCAGCATTCTAAATTTGTACCACAGGCTTCATCTGTACTCTATTCTCCCTTCAGTTCAAAAGGAATATGCTTCTTCATTACTTTAAACTGATATGCAATTAACTGGGATTAAATTATTTTCCTGCTACCCAGAGGCAATTAAGGGTAGCATGTCTCTACTAATTAATATTCCTTGAATGACTGATTTATTCTGACAGTTGGCAGGTAGTGATCGACTGTATGATTGCATTATTGAGCTATATTTTAAGTGTTCTTCGCTACAAAGTTTCAATAATTGTACAACTAAGAAATCCCCCAAAGGCAAACAAACAAGCAAACATTGGCTGCACAATGGGGAACAAAACTGTGGAATTCAGCCAAGTAGCTAAAGGAGATCCAAATAATCCACTTTCATTAAATATTCCGGTTAAATTATTAATTCAGGTTTTAGGATCGTAAGGTGTTTTTTTTACCTTGGACTGAATGTTTCTGTAGGTAACCTTCTAATGCTTTCTATGTTCCAGCAAGAAAGCACTTTTATTAGAGTCAGAAGAATCACACTCTGCCTCAATTTTGCATGCATGCATTCATACACACATACATTTCTTCTGTTCTATTCTGCAATATTTGTTTAAATATTGTTTTACATATTTCTTACCAAACATCCCCACAAACACATTTCAAAGCATACTCTGTAATATATGTTTCAATGTATTTGGTTCATTTTAGAATGAGAACAGCATTACAGAATTCAGAGAACTATGAAATCAAATAAAAAATTATACTCTAATCTACACATTACTCTGAAATAGTACCATGAATTCACATTAGAACTTGTAATTCCTCAAGCATCTCTAATGCTCATCATATCCTCTTATCCCCTATCTAAGGATCTTGTGTAATGCCATGTCCATAAAATACACTTAATAAAGAAGCTAGAATGGTGTAGTAATTAAGCAGACAGACTAGGACTGCGGAGACCAACACTGAAGTCCACCTTGAAGAAACTCTCTGGGTGACTGGGAGTTAAAATAACAGATAAATAGTCACTTAGCTGTTCCACTGAATCCTGATGTCCCCTAATGTTGGCCAATATTGGAGATCTATAAATCATAATCTATTGATTTAAAAATATTATGATTTTATGTACTTGACTAGATACAGGATTTATAAATATTATGATGACTTGTATACTTGGCAACATACACAAAGAAATACCGAATAATTAATGGTTTGACTTAATAACCTAAACCTACAGTAATTCCTAGGGGCGCGGTGGCTCAGCGGGTAAGACGCCAGGCTTGTTGATCGGAAGATCGCAAGTTCGGAGGTTCGAATCCCTAGCCCCGCGTGACGGAGTGAGCTCCCGCACTCGCCCCAGCTCTTGCCAACCTAGCAATTTGAAAGCATGCAAATGCAAGTAGATTAATAGGTACCACTTCGGTGGGTAGGTAGCAGCGTTCTGCATGCGTCATGCCAGCCACATGACCACGGAAGCGTCTTCGGACAACGCTGGCTCTTCGGCTAACAAACGGAGATGAGCACCGGCCCCTAGAGTCGGACACGACTGCACAAATGTGCAGGGGGAACCTTTACCTTTTTTTACAGTAATTCCTGCCTTATCTTTAGCTCTTCCTTTCTGTCTCTCTGGTTTCAACAACTTTTCTTAATGCCTTCTTAACAACTTAACAACTTAACTGTAACCCTTTCTAACCTTGTCTTCTCTGGCACCAATGAATCCCACACTGGTAACGTACGTAGAACCATAATTTTCTAATATCCATTGTGCAAATCCTGATTGATTGGAATTAATCAGATTAAATTATGAACAAGATGCATCAACTATGAATAAATATCACAACTTATCAGTGAATAGGCAAACAAGGGAATTGGACAGGACAGATGCAAAATTTGCACAGAGTTGGTATCTTGATGAATATGTCTGTTCCCACAAAAATCTATTTTGCTTCAAAAAATTAAAAATGAGGAATACTTAACACAGACCTACTCACAAAAAGTTTATCACATGGCTTGCAAAATACCAAGTTACATACGTAGTATACACAAGAGCACTTTCCTTTCCTTTATAATAGCATGTGGTGAATAACTTCTATGAGGAATGGTTTTGAAAAGAGTGACAGTGCTCTGACCACGAATAGAATAGAATTTGACTTTGGTGCAAGAGCTCTCAATGTATTTACCTAACATCAAAAAAAATAAACAATAATAAATTATACAATCAGGAACAGAAAAATTAAGAAAAAATAATACTACAGCTATTTAACTAACACATACTCATATTTAAGGGAGAATATTTAAGGGAGAATAATATTTTCAAAACTATTGGTTAATTTTTGTTACAAGTGTTAATGCTGCTTCAAAGAAAAAGTAGTTTTCTGGATGTCAAGTGATGAAAAAGGGAATATAAAGATAAATTTGGAAGCTTTACATGGACTTTTGACAGATTAGTTTAGAGCAAAGACCAAACAAAAGCAATCTTTATCTTTTGCTCCAGATGAAAACACAGAACAATTACCCATGGGTCACTAGCATCTATGAATTCACAAAATGCCCTTAGGAAGAATGAATGAGATATATGACAACTCTAAATAAATGGGATGTGATATGGTGCAGTGCTATAGCAGGTCCATGTGAATTTTTCTGTAACAGTGGCCTTCAGTGTACTAATATTTACAACTGAAGGGAAAAAAAGGTCAAATTCTCTTTACATGGTGAAGTTACAGTTTGCATAAAGGTAAAGGTTCCCCCTGCACATTTGTGCAGTTGTGTCCGAACTCTAGGGGCTGGTGCTCATCTCCGTTTGTTAGCCGAAGAGCCAGCATTGTCCGAAGACGCTTCTACCGTCATGTGGTTGGCATGACGCACGCGGAACGCTGTTACCTACCCACCGAAGTGGTACCTATTAATCTACTTGCATTTGCATGCTTTCGAATTGCTAGGTTGGCAAGAGCTGGGGCTAGTGCTCACTCTTTCACGCGGGACTAGGGATTCAAACCTCCAAACTTGTGATCTTCCGATCGACAAGCCTGGCGTCTTACCCACTGAGCCACCGCCTATTAATGGCCAAGGAAGATTGCATTGATCTATGGTAAAGTCCAAGCTATATACTTCTAAATACAGTTTCAAACTGGTTTAGATTTTTACAAAGCCCTGGAAAGTGATCAGTTGATCAAATTAAAAAAAAAGGGGGGGCGAATGCAGCTTCTTGCATGATTACCTTCATACAATCACCAGTTATAAGATGGGGCTCCATTGCAATCCACAGTAATGAGAAAAGAGACACCACATACTGTATTCAAGAACAGTTTCTAACTCCTTTATGCTGAAAGGTACAAGGAAAGAAAATAAAATAAATTCGGTAAAAGCTATTCAGCACGAGACAATAAAAATGTACTAATGGCTGCAGCGATGTCATAATAAAAATATATGTTATAAAGTGCTTCTTATAAAAGAGCCTTTATAACATTGACAAAGAGCATACCACTGTTCACAGTTAAGCTATTCACTTAAACTGTCCATCTAAGGCCAATTTGTTGCTCTATTAATAACCTACAAAAGATTGGGCAGTGGGGGGGGGGGAGAGAAAGATTCACCCCAGCAATTAAGCATGTGTTTGTTTGTTTGTTTCCCCCTATTTTCACTTCTAATAGGCTAGGGATGATTTGTTTTTCAATAAAAAGCATACTTCTGTACCAAAGTTGTATTTTACTAAGCCAATACAAATTCAGTATATCAAACTCAACTCTTGACCTGTAAGAAAATAAAATGTTGTGCTATTCTAGCCCTCCCCTACCTGAATGTCTTGCATTTATGCAAACTTGAACTCCCAGAATTCCTCAGCTAGCATAGTCATTCTAAGGATCCTGGGAGGTGAAGTCCATATTTTTTAGTGTGCCCAGATGGGAGATGATTTATCTATCCAATGCAAATATATCAAGGGACAGGCAGAAATCTACAAAGACACTATTAATTTACCTCTAATAAATTGCCATAAGAAATGGATGGTTGGAAGAAGTTAGAGAAGGCTTATTCTAAATCTTTCCTTATCTCCTTCTCCAGCCTGCAAGATCATAATTTCCCCTCTAATCCTGAATTGACTATTGGTTGTAGAGTAGGAACTGAACAAAAAGCAGGCCTTAAGTCATACTTTCATGTGATATTTCTTTGGAGATAAAGGCACCCTAGTTTTTCATTTTTTTTGGCTTGAGTGAATACAATTTCTCTTCCCAGTCATATCATATGCATTGCCTACGATCTCTTCTGCTAGTTATGGCCAGAATTTATGATGGACTCATGCAAATAAATCCTTATTCAGAGTTAAATTTAAAAGATGGAAGTGTGTGTGTAGGAAACTCTTTCAACTGTTCTGTTTTTGCCCTAAATTGGGCCCCTAGGATCCAATGCAAAATCCTTCTTTACATATCTTGGGTTCTATGTCTGGTTAATCTATATCAAAGGCAACAAATACATTGTAATTGGTCTTGCAAGATTTTGATGCATTTGGGGAGTACCTACTAACAAATTAAACTTCTTTCAAATATCATTACAATCTGAGCCCTACACATCTCCCTTGCCAATTTTGCTATCATGATGGCTGAATGACATTCCTATTTCTCTTTCACCTTACAAATGCATCAATAATGCATTATCTTCTGAGGCAGACTTTTCACACCAAAAAGTTTCTGTTTTTAAAACGTTGCTGCAAAATATGCTATCATTAAAGAAAGTTCTGTTACTTAATGATAAGAATATTATTTACAAGTTTGGCTTTAAAATCATTCAGCACCTTTTCAAAAAATAGTTCCCATTAGGCTTCATTTTTCACGCTCTTAAATCCAATTTTAGTTCTTTGTTCAAAGAACTGAAATATAAAGGGTATGATTAAATCACTAGAGTAACATTATCCATTAAAGTATGATTGATCAATAGAGGAATGTTTGTTATGAGAATAATTTTATACTCTAGTGTTTCTGTAATATATACTTTGTATCTTGATAGCTGCTTTGAACTCTTTTGAGAAGTTACTAACAACATACGGAGTTTAGATAACATGCAGTGCAGCTTTTATCAACATGGCTGTATGAAACTAAGTTGGATCAATGGACAACTATATAGCAATTTTAAGCTAGAGGGCTTAAGGTGGAATCTAAGGAAAAATGGAACCCCAAATCCAGCAAATAAAAAAGTACTGATCATGTTCCTAGTTATCTACATCAAACCTAGCCAATTCTAGCCAATTATAATGCAAAGGACATGTTGTGCATCCTGTTCGTTTCTATGCTTGAAGACGACTCTGAATCCTCATCACACAGTCATTCATATCTCCCTTAAGGTGGATTCCCAACACAGATTTCAAGGTTTCCAGTTCAAGTTGACAATATCAGCAAAGATGTTGATATGATACAAATAGGGCAGTGTTGTCTATACAAATAAGCTAGTTCTTTGAATTCCATTATATGTATTCAGTGCCAATCTACTTCAAGAAAAGTTGCTTTGTCATACATTATGAGCCATCAAGAGATCAAGAATATTCCAGAACCATGGGTATTGTCCTCTGAAACTGTGGCTATTTGAAGAAGAAAAAAAAGAGTATCAAAAAACGTGAGATAATTTTTGGAGCTTTCAGAAATAGGAGTACAAAGACCAATGTCTAGGTTCTTCATATTTATATCTGATTTATTGTCTACCAATCATACAGAATCCCAGGTCACTTTTTTTTTTTTGTTCTACCCTATAGAAGTAGACAAAAAATTATTTTTGTGGGTTGGGATTCTACTATACTATACTCCATTTTCTACATGAAAACTGAAAACTAACAATTCTTTGCAGTTAGAATGTGCCTTTCTACCATCCAAAACACTTATGCAATTTAGTAAAGGTTCATGTTTGGTTCTGATTCCCCAGATAGATTCCTGCTTTTGTGAGACTAGGCTGAAACTGCCATAACATAAAGATGAGGCAGGCATGTAAGCAGAGAGGACAAAAGGCCAGGAATCTTGTCTATGGCATCCCTTTTGGGAAGTAGATAAGAAGGAAGCAAGTTGTTAAGGAAACAAAAGGAAAATGTGTCACCTGAACCAGACAGAGGAAGATGGGCCTGAGCACATGGAAACCCCCACCCCAATCCCATCAACAGCTACCAGACTTGTCAATTAATAAAGCAAGAGTAGCTGCCAGTCTTGTGAATCAACAAAGCAAGGACTTTTGGGGATAAAAGGGGTCCCAAAGCCCGCCCACTCCTGGAGTCATCTTTGAATCCAGACTTGGCAGCTTCCGTCCCTCTGGCTAGTTGCCTGGCAGCCTAGTTGGAAGGACGTGGGTAAGTGTGGATGTGTGTGTGTGTGTGTGTGTGTGTGTGTGTGTGTGTGTGTGTGTGAGGAAGAGCAAATGTACCTTGCAACCAGTAAAGTTTGGCTGTTATTTTAAATTCACTGGGTCTCCATGTATTACAAAGAACCTGTTGTGCCTCAGTGTTCGGTCGGAAGTTATTTGTCCATGTAATCCTAATTATTTCCCTGGCTGTTGACCAGGGCTGCGTGTCTTGTCTGCTCAAGCCGCACCTATCTGGAAAACCCAGGTAGAAAGCAAGGGGGGCAGACAAGATCCGTGTGCCTCAACAGTCTGTGAGTGTGTGAGTGAGTGACCATAAGCCAAGCCTGGGAGCAGCGTGTGTAACACTTTGCCATGGATAAGCCAAATTAATCCGATTCAATTCAGATTTCAATTTGAATGGAGATCTCTAGTATTGATCTGCAACCAATTCCTGTGCTGAAATTAATTTAGTAGGCCGCTGCCTATATGGAATAAGAATTTGTTATCAGTACACAGGTAGATACCAAATTACTACTTCATAAATTAATCATGATTACATTTCTGTTGTTGTTTTTTAAAGTATGGTTTTTAGTGTAATTGTTCTTTAAAGCAGCAAGTATTTAAGTTACTCAAATTATATATGGGATCAATGCTTGAAATAAAAAGTATTAAAATCAGCTTGAATGTAACCATATTAGTGTACCTGGTAACAAAATACAACTATATGAATTAAATAAATAATACACTGTTATAATACTAGTCAAATACTACTTTGAAGTTAAAAGTGATAATTAAAAGTACTGTTTCCATTTTGTTTCTGACTGTTATCTAGTTATGGCAGGGTTTGTTAGGCAAACTTTCCATAATTCTCAACCTGTTGCTTCCTCTCTGTGTGTTTATCTGTGTGTGTGTGTGTGTGTGTGTGTGTGTGTGTGTGATTTCTCACTTGGTTTTAATTATATGTCACTTGTCCCTTTTTTTAGCCCTTGAAGGAGAATATTGTCTTTTATCTTTTAATGCAATTATTGCTAAATGCCTTTCACATTTATTTTTAGTAAAAAGGTCAGATATCAATTATTAAACAAATACATACAAAGTGTCTTGCAGAATAATTACTTATTTTTCAGACTACATTTTATTAAAATTTTCCAGTTTACATGTTAGTCCCAACAGAATAATGTCTGACACACTGTGAGACTGGTTTGAAAACAGTCCTACAATGTGTGACTATTCTGATAAAAATGCAAATGTAACAATGCACAAGTGAATTCACAAGGTGTATACACACACACACACACACACACACAGAAATACACTGTAACCCTTCCTGACATAAATTACTAGTAGCTTTTCAGGTTAAAATGTGTGGAGTGCTCATAAGAAACTTTGAATTCCCAGATTTATATAGATTGATGTTTGCAATGGACTTCAGCTGTGGACTTGAGCAAGCTGCTATCAGTTCAAAAGAATCAAGATCTATCTATTTTTCTCTCTGTCTGTCAGGCAACTCAACTGGCAACAGATAAATAACAGAATCTGCCATTTACTTCATTCCCAGGAACCTGATCCTACAGTTTGCATTGTTTCATGTGACCAGTAAGTGTAGCATCTCTGAGCATTAAGACAAAGAGGGTTTACAGGAATAGATTATTTTCTTCCCTCCTACAATGTCTACCCAGGCATCATTCCACTAGCTCTTATTTACTGTCTTCCTGTTCTTCACATTAGAACATTCTGCTCTGCAGTCAAGAAAGGCTTGACTGAACCATTATTGACACCTAAAACTAAATATTAATATTCCTATGTAATGATGTAAATAAAATTCATTATACTGCACAACGTAATGGTCAAGACCTTTGAGTTCCAGAAAGTAAGGATTACATTTGGACTTTCATTTGTTCTAATGATAACTGAGAACTGGTTGATGATGAATTAGCACTCAGAAAAATGCTCTTCATAGGTATGACCTTTGAGCTATAATTAAGTAGATTTTGTTGGCTGAGCCATCATTAACTACTGCTGCACCATGGTGGCTACTGAATATACAGTATCTGTAAATATAACTCATATATCTCTACTTAGAATGAAATGCTTGTAAGAATTCATTAGGAAATTAATTGCCATCCATACTGGATGGTGTCACTGCAACAGGGAAATCTAACAACCTCAAATAAAGTTGTGTGATTGCAAAAGAAGGCGTGACATTTTTAGTAACAGTACTAATTTTAGCAGCCTTGTGTTAATCTAAAATTCATTATGATTCCTCTAGATAATACATTTTAAATCACACTTGCCAACAGTAACTGCCAGCACTGAAATTACTTCTGTTAGCAAACCCTGACATTTTTTTTCTCAGTATATTAAACAATGAAATGGAACTGGATGTTTTTGATTGTCTTGTTTTTGGTTCAACAAATTAACATGCTCAGGAGAAGATGTATATGAAAGGGCATATGGAAAATGCTTGAATAAAAGCAATTGCTTGAGGATGCAGTCTTGTACTTGTCTGAAAGTAAGGCCATTAAACTCAATGGGACTACAATGGAGATATTTTTTTAACTGACATCTATATGATTCTAGATCATATATAAAGGCAAACCATTCAACATCACAGTGATCCAAGTCTATGCCCCAACCACTGATGCCGAAGAAGCTGAAGTTAACCGGTTCTATGAAGACCTACAACACCTTCTAGAACTAACACCAAAAAAAAAAAGATTTCCTTTTCATCATAGGGGACTGGAATGCTAAAGTAGGAAGTCAAAAAATAACCGGAATAACAGGCAAGTTCGGCCTCGGAGTACAAAATGAAGCAGGGCAAAGGCTAATAGAGTTTTGTCAAGAGAACACGCTGGTCATAGCAAACACTCTTTTCCAACAACACAAGAGACGACTCTACACATGGACATCACCAGATGGTCAATACCGAAATCAGATTGATTATATACTTTGCAGCCAAAGATGGAGAAGCTCTATACAATCAGCAAAAACAAGACCTGGAGCTGACTGTGGCTCAGATCATGAGCTTCTTATCGCAAAATTTAGGCATAAATTGAAGAACGTAGGGAAAACCACTAGACCACTCAGGTATGACCTAAATCATATCCCTTATGAATATACAGTGGAGGTGAGGAATAGATTTAAAGGATTAGATCTGGTAGACAGAGTGCCTGAAGAACTATGGATGGAGGTTCGTAACATTGTACAGGAGGCAGCAACTAAAACCATCCCCAAGAAAAAGAAATGCAAGAAAGCAAAGTGGCTGACTGATGAGGCTTTACAAATAGCTGAGGAAAGAAGGGAAGCAAAAGGCAAGGGAGAAAGGGAAAGATATAAACAACTGAATGCAGAATTCCAGAGAATAGCAAGGAGAGATAAGAAGGCCTTCTTAAATGAACAATGCAAAGAAATCGAGGAAAACAATAGAATGGGGAAGATTAGAGATCTCTTCAAGAAAATCAGAGATATCAAGGGAACGTTTTGTGCAAAGATGGGCATGATAAAGGACAAAAAAGGCAGGGACCTAACAGAAGCAGAAGAGATTAAGAAGAGGTGGCAAGAATACACAGAAGAACTATACAAGAAAGATCTTAATATCCCTGATAAATACGATGGTGTGGTCACTGACCTTGAGCCGGACATCCTAGAGAGTGAAGTCAAGTGGGCCTTAGGAAGCATTACTAACAACAAAGCTAGCGGAGAAGACAGTATCCTAGCTGAGCTATTTAAAATCCTAAAAGATGATGCTGTTAAAGTGCTGCATTCAATATGCCAACAAATTTGGAAAACTCAACAGTGGCCACAGGATTGGAAAAGGTCAGTTTACGTTCCAATTCCAAAGAAAGGCAATGCCAAAGAATGTTCAAACTACCGTACAATTGCGCTCATTTCACATGCTAGCAAGGTTATGCTCAAAATCCTACAAGCTAGGCTTCAGCAGTATGTGAACCGAGAACTACCAGAAGTGCAAGCTGGGTTTCGAAGAGGCAGAGGAACTAGAGATCAGATTGCCAACATTCGCTGGATCATGGAAAAAGCAAGAGAGTTCCAGAAAAACATCTACTTCTGCTTCATTGACTACGCTAAAGCCTTTGATTGTGTGGATCACAACAAACTGTGGCAAAGTCTTAAAGAGATGGGAGTACCAGACCACCTTACCTGTCTCCTGAGAAACCTGTATGCGGGTCAAGAAGCAACAGTTAGAACCGGACATGGAACAACCGACTGGTTCAAAATTGGGAAAGGAGTACGACAAGGCTGTATATTATCACCGTGCTTATTTAACTTATATGCAGAGTACATCATGAGAAATGCCAGGCTGGATGAATCACAAGCCGGAGTTAAGATTGCCGGGAGAAATATCAACAACCTCAGATATGCAGACGATACCACCCTAATGGCAGAAAGTGAAGAGGAACTAAAGAGCCTCTTGATGAGGGTGAAAGAGGAGAGTGCAAAAGCTGGCTTGAAACTCAACATTAAAAAAACCCAGATCATGGCATCTGGTCCCATCTCTTCCTGGCAAATAGAAGGGGAAGAAATGGAAGCAGTGACAGATTTTATTTTCTTGGGCTCCAAGATCACCGCAGATGGTGATTGCAGCCATGAAATTAAAAGACGCTTGCTCCTTGGGAGGAAAGCTATGGCAAACCTAGACAGCATATTAAAAAGCAGAGACATCACCTTGCCGACAAAGGTCCGTATAGTTAAAGCTATGGTTTTCCCAGTAGTAATGTATGGCTGTGAGAGTTGGACCATAAGGAAGGCTGAGCGCCGAAGAATTGATGCTTTTAAACTGTGGTGCTGGAGAAGACTCTTGAGAGTCCCTTGGACTGCAAGGAGGTCAAGCCAGACAATCCTAAAGGAAATCAACCCTGACTGCTCATTGGAAGGACAGATGCTGAAGCTGAAGCTCAAATACTTTGGCCACCTAATGCGAAGAGAGGACTCACTGGAAAAGTCCCTGATGCTGGGAAAGACTGAAGGCAAAAGGAGAAGGGGACGGCAGAGGATGAGATGGTTAGATAGCATCACCGATGTAATGAACATAAATTTGAGTAAACTCCGGGTGACAGTGGAGGACAGGAAGGCCTGGCGTGCTATGGTCCATGAGGTCACAAAGAGTCGGACATGACTAAACGACTGAACAACAACAACAAATATGATTCTATATGATAAAATAGTATTGGAGCATCATATTTACAAATAATTAAGCAGAACATAGAGGAAGCAAAGAGTTATGAACATTTGTTCAATATGGAGAATTTAAAGATCAATCTCAGAAGCTTTGATAAAGAGTAAAAAGGTTCATTTGTTTAAAATTCAGAGGGAGAAAAACAGAGGTAAATAGAAAGGGGTTGTAGTTTTGTCACTGATCAGGAGCTGCTATAATGTGAAAAGTGTTATTTGATTACTCAGGGGCATCCTGTTCAACTATTTATGAACCTAGAATTGTTTTTCCATTTATGAGTTTAGGATTCATATTTAAAATTTGGGCACAATATCCATACTCAGTATGCATCCATATTAAGTATGGAAATTTCAGTGGCCTCCATTGAGAATCATTTTTTGCTCACTGTGCTTTGAGGGTAACTTTAAACCCTAACCCTTATCAAATTCAGATGAAATGTGTAAAAAGTGCTTGAAATATTCATTACTAAATATGAGGAAAGATATTTGGGGTGGTAATGAAAAATGTTAATGCACAAAACAGAAGAAACTGAAAAGTTCAGCAGATTTGGCATCCAAGCTTCAGCATTCATCCGTGAGAATCACGATTGGTTGTCTTGTGCCGGAATTCTTCTGCAGTCATGCTTTGAGATATTGCTGCATAGCAAGTGCTACACAATTCATATTTCCAATCCTTATTCCTCAGGCTTTTATGCTTTGCTCTGTTTTATTTCATAATTTTTGGGAAGCATTCACCTTTCTGTTACTTTACTACAAAGTTGCTGCATTATTCTTGTTAATTATCTTCTTCATCATCTGTAATTCAATCTGTTTGTATCACTTCTATATGTAAGTGTTCTATCTACATTAATTAGCATTTTTTTAAAAAATTCTCAGATTAAGCCTGAGTTATGGAAACTATTTGTACAAGTTTTCCACTTTCCAAGGTAGCCAATAGCCCGGGAATTTCTACATTGGCAAAATGCCAAAAATTCCAAACAGGAAGAGCAGAGAAACAATTGCCAAAATGCCAAAAATACCAAACAGGAAGAAACTGTAGAAACAATTACCCAGACAGGGACTGGACTATGGGATGCTTGAGGGGGTAGCACTCAGCAGCTAAATGGCTCCTTCCAATTCTAAGATTATATTCTATATGTTTGCCTTTGCAAAATTAATTTTGATACATTTCTTGAGCGAAAACATATGTTGGAATTTACAGTAAAAAACCCTATTACGCACTTAATAGGAGTTTGGAGCCAGCCCTCTTTCCTTTACTTTCCTTAACACAATTTAGCAGAAAGAAATTGGGATATAATACCTATTTGATTCTATTCATTAGCTATTTCATCAACAAGTTAAAAAAATGGCCAGATGCCAAATAATATTTTTCTTTTTCTACAGGCTAAAAAGCAAAAAAAAGTAAAGTAAAGTAAAGTAAAGTAAAGTAAAGTAAAGTAAAGTAAAGTAAAGTAAAGTAAAGTAAAGTAAAGTAAAGTAAAGTAAAGTAAAGTAAAGTAAAGGCGTATTGTAACATTTATATGATGTGACTTTAAAATAATATGCTTCTTTTAAGTCCTGTTGAAACCAAAAGGTCTCAATATACTGTAAAGTGGTATAATAAATTAGGAAATACAGTAATATCATTAGGTGTACTTAACTCAGTGGACAAAGAATAACATTTACATCTGTTGTTGTTTTTAAAAGACCATCAGAGTATCAAGGTTTTAAAGTAAAATAAACATATACTGAAATTCCTTTTAATTACTATTTCCACAAAATAATTGTATAATTGAAGAGTCTGATCAATGATTGTTTCCTGCAATTTTCAGCTGTCAATGTCTATGGGACAGCAGGAGGTATTAGCAACAGACTACGTGGGCCTTGCTAACAAGTTATTCATGGTAATTCTAGATGGAGCTGGTTCTAAAGTATTTGCAACTGGTTTCCACTTAAAAAGACTATTTTATTCATTCATTCATTCATTCATTTTTAGATATTTATATGCCATTGACTTCACAAGACCTCCTGGTGGTTTACAACTTCCCATTTAAAACTCAATTAAAACAAATATATTAATCAGAGGAGGAAGGTGGCACTGATGAGTTGATAAGACAATCCACTGGCTCTGTGTCTCATTTTATTCTATTTTATTGGTTTTATTCATTTTTTAAAATTTTACTTCACTAGCCAGTTTTGACTATCTGTACTGCTCCCTGAAGATAATTAGTTATAACATCCTGAGCATCTTGGAATTTCATTGAAACCCCTGAAGTAAAGAAGACAGAATGGTGAAAAGGAAAAATTGTAATGGAACAAATTCATGCTGTTAGACTCTACATGAGCCATCAAAGCACCCACAAATTGATAATTATGTGCTGGACAAGAAATTTGTAAGTAAAACTATCAAGAAATCCTATCTACTCTATTTATATCTCAAATAGATATGACACTCTGAATTGGGATTTGAAACTGAACTAGAAAAGCAATAATTTTAGAGCTCCCTTCATGAGGAATTAAGCCATCAGAACAAATCCATATTCTTATTAGCCTTCTCTCTGAAACAGCTGCTGTTCCCCCAACAAATTTATGCCCACTGTGAGATGAGTAAGTTATACAACACATTAACCGAGAAAATATAAAATCAGTCATTAACTTTTTCTTATTTATTTCAATGTAACCTTAATCTGGATCAACTAGTGAATAGATTTCAGAGAAGCTTGTAGAAGAACTGAGCTTCCTTCACAGATGCTACCCAATTATATTTACAGCATAAATCGATTCAAAGATACTATTGCGAAAAAAATATGGTATGTGTAAGCTGGAAGGAAAAGAGACAAAATTATTTTGTTTTTAATGTATATCCTCCCTTTTCTTTTGAGAGTTCAAGCAGATGTACATGAGGATTTCTCAGCATTTATTTTCACAACAACCCTGGGAGAAAGATCAGGCTTAAAGAGTGTGACTAGACCAAAGTTATCTATTGAGTTCTATGGACAAGTGGAGAATTGTGTTCCCTGGTCCACACCCAACATCTTAATCAATGCACTACATTGGCATTTTAAGACTTATTGATATTTGGTTCATGACAATATTTGAAATCATATAACATGAAACACTTATCAAATATAATGTTTATGTAAATATACAGCACTTCAAGCAAATATGTAGAAAAATGCTGAAAATAGTTGAAAATAGGAAGGATAAGATATATGCAAAGCTTGATGCCTACTTAAATTTAAGCCTAAAATTCTAATGCTTTTCAAGAGTGGAGCTGTTTAGAATGGAAGAATTAGTATAAAATAACAGATCCTCATTATTCTAGGAGACCCTTTTTTTGTGTCTTTCATAAGAAATGTCCTCAAATCAAACTTGGAAATCAAACTCACATTTGAATTCATTCATTTTCATGTTTCATTTTCAGTTGAACAAAATGAACTGGTTGATAGAATAATAATGGGGGTCCTTCTGGACTCACGGCTCCTGCTCAAAGAGCAGGTGGCAGCCATGGCCAGAAGGGCCTTTGCACAGCTTCGTGTTGTGTGCCAGTTACACCTTTTCCTGGATCAGGATGCCCTCCGTACAGTCACTCATGCCCTGGTAATCTCCCACATAGACTATTGCAATGCGCTCTACATGGGGCTATCCTTGAAGAGTATCCGGAAGCTCCAACTGGTCCAGAATGCAGCTGTGTGTGCAGTTATTGGTGCCCCAAGATCGGCACATGTGACACCTCTGCTGCGCTGGCTACACTGGGTGCCAGTATGCTTCCAGGTCCAATTCAAGGTGTTGGTTATCACCTTTAAAGCCCTACATTGCATGGGACCAGGCTACCTGAGGGACCCATAACATTGAACCGTCCCACTCGGTTATGCAGAGAGGGCATGCTGTGGACCCCGTCGGTAAGGAAGTTTCACATGGCAGGGTCCAGAAGGCGGGCCTTCTCTGTGGCGGTGCCCGCCCTCTGGAACATTCTACCTCTGGAGGTGAGGCAGGCCCCATCGCTCCCGGCCTTCTGGAAGAATTTAAAGACCTGGTTCTGCCACCTCGCCTGGGATGGGAAGGGTAACAGCTCCTCCTGGGGATGGCTGGTCCCATAGAGCCCTTTTAAAAATAATTTTATTGCCTCTTGGATTTTATCTTTAATATTTAAAAGTATTTATATGCATATGTATTATATTTTTATTCATTTTTAATTATTGACTCTGTAAACTGCCCAGAGTCCCCTTCGGGGGAGATGGGGCGATGATATAAATTGAAAAATAAATAAATAAATAAATAAATAAATAAATAAATAAATAAATAAATAAATAAATAAAATTATTACTGTGGAGTCCATGGTGTTCTCTGAGCCTTGTTGTTTTCTTGCAGATGTTTCATTGCCAGGCTAGGCAACATCTTCAGTGCAAAAAGGGAGTGGAACTTGCGGCGTGTCCTGCCTGTGTTGGTGGGGGTGTTGTACTCTCCTTGGTAGTACTTTGATTGGGTTGTTGTTTGCTGTTTGGTTGAATGACTGAGTTAATAGTTCCTTGATTAGGGTCTGTTGTGTTGTTTGATTGCTCCTCTGCTGCTAATCTTGCTGTTAATCTTTGCCTATCTTGTTGTTGATTGCTGGCAAAGAGGTATTCTGGTCTTCTGGCTTTTCTATTGTCTCTTATGAATGGTATGTAAATGTTGTTTACCTCTATGTGTCTGTTGATGGCTGCTTTGTCTGAGTGCCAAGCTTCCAGTAATTCTCTAGCATTTTTGGATTTGGCTTGGTTTAAGATGCTCACAGTTTCCCAGTTGAAAGTATGGTTAAGTCTGTCCATGTGTTGTGAGATTAAGGAGTTTTCATCATGTCTTCTGACTGCTAGTTGGTGTTCGTGGATGTGTTCTGCTAGTCTTCTGCAGATCTGTCCTACATAGTGGCTGCTACAGTCATTACACTGTATGTTGTAGATAACTCCTGTTTTTTCTTCTTGGGCTACTGGGTCTTTTGGTTTACTTACAATATTCTGAAGGGTTTTGGTTGGTTTGTGTGCTGCGGTGATGCCGTGTGGTTGTAACAGTCTATTAGTAGTTTCTGAGATGATTATTACTCAAGACAGCTCTAAACATATTATAAACATAACATATAAACTTCCACGGCTGCTATGTTGACATGTAAAGTTTGTATTTTATTATGTTGATGGCCATGACATCATTCATTGGCCAAGAGGCCACTTTATTGCGGCAAAACTCTGTTTTCTTATTTAAACATCTCCATGTATAATGTTGTAAACATTCATTTACTAATAATCCTTATATATCAGTCATTTCAGTCTGGAATCAGGCCTGAATATAACACTGAAACAGCTTTGGTTGCCCTGATAAATGAATTTCACTGGGAGAGACATAAGGAGAATGTTACTGTTTTGTTACTTCTGGATCTGTTAGCAGTCTTTAACCTCTTTTAATTATTTTGGGAGTGGCTTTGTGGATTACATTATAACAGTGGTTACAGAGAAGCAGTGAGAAATTTCTGTCTGACCCTATTGTGCTTCCATTCCAGCATCCCAAAAGGTCCTGTTCTTTCTCTCCAACTCATCTGTATCTGCATAAAGCTTCTGGGAATGCTTATTAAATGTTGGGGTGAGGTGTTAGCAGTATGCAAAGGACATTAACTTTATCTGCCCTTTTCATCAGAGTAAGGAAAAGCTATATGCACATGACAGTAGTCTGAAGGTAGTGATAGGCTGGGTGAGGCCAAAAACAAAACCGAAGTCAGATAAGGTGGAAGGCATTCTAGATAGGAGGTTCTCAGAGGTGAAAAACAAAGAGATTTTTTTCTGGATGAGGTACTGTAGGACTCTCTGGATGAAACAGTCATCAGCTTTGGGGACCTCACACTGATTCCAAACTATCACTAAGGACCCAAATGGATTAAGAGGCAAGATGAACTTATGCTCAGCTTTGGTTGATACACTAGTTGGGAGTATACCTGGACTTGGTTAACATAGTTTCACTGATCTATTTCTTAATAAATAATTTTACACTTGGCTCCCTGCAATGCCCTCTACACAAAGTACTCTGAAAACCTTCTGGAAGCTGTAGCTGGTGCAAATGACCGCTGCTTGATTTAATAAGTGGCTAAATGGAGATAAATAGCATTGGTATTTAAAGCATGATACTGGCTGCCTGTGAGCTATCAGGAACAGTTTGAAGTGTTGACATTAGTTGATGAAGCCTTATTTATTTATTTTATTTATTTATTTAATTTTTATCCCGCCTTTATTATTTTTATACTATTTAGGATCTGGTATTCAAAAGGTCACCTCAGAAAAAGGTCCAACTGAGAAGTAGATAATTCCTGATGACAGCACAGCTGCCACCCTCTTCCTTTTTGGGGGGAGGGGGGACAGCTGACCCAGACATTTACAGACTTAACAATCTGTCTTCTTATAATGAATTATCTTTCAATTGCTGTATTTTACGGCTTTATTGTTTGCTTTATGACATAAAGTTTTATCCTATTGTTTTTCCTGCATTCTTAAAAGAAGTCTAGTGGTGTAATACAATAGATGATGATGATGATGATGATGATGATGATGATGATGATGATAGGCACCCCTAATCTGGAAATGATAACATGCTATGGTGTTCTGTGAGAAGCAGCAGCAATGAACTGTATGGATTAATTACGAATACATATAGTAGTGTTTTAAGGCATCAGGCTAGAAACTGGAATAATATGACTTCTAGTCCCACCTTAGGCACCAAGCCAGCTGGGTGACTTTGATCCAGTTACTCTCTGTCAGCTCTAGGAAGCAGGCAGTGGCAAACCACTTCTGAAATATTCCAAGAAAACTGCATGTAATTGTCCCCGCAGTTGCCAGGAGTCAAAAATGACTTAAAAGCAAAAAAAAAAATTTTTTTCCTAGTTGCACCAACCTTGAAAAAGCCATAATTCTAGTACTCACCTTCCAACTCTTAACTCACAGTGATATTATGTTGAACTTTGCAAGAATATAGTACTTCTCTGGTATTCATTAAAGCACACATAGGCTTATAAATGAGCATGAATAAAGATGTTGATCAATCATTTTAGTGCATTTTTAATAAATTCTTATTTACTAAGCACATAGTACAGTATTTTTTTTAAAAAAAACGTATCAGTGATTAAAATACAACAGAATGCAGCTTCATACACTTTTTTTTTAAAGCAGCAATAAAATGGGACCAATTACATACTGCAACCTTAAAAGGTTTTATAGAGATCTTATTGTTATAATGCGTTCCTATCTTTGTGCTAGTAATTCTAATCTTTAGCTACTTTCCTACAGTTTCTAGGTTACTGTACATTGTTTACACTGCAAGCTTACAATTTTGCCTTACGCTAGTCGATGGCTACAATAAAGTTTTTGATATGATTGGAATCTTAAAAGCTGTTTTAAAGAATGAATTACAGTTTGAAAATGTACAAAGAAAGTAAAGTTGCTAACAGTATAGTGTATTGTCTTTTGCATTAAGAATGAAGTACAGTTTATGGGTGCTTTCTGCTCCTCTGCCTAGTGGATGTGGAGTCTGAACATGCTGGGATATGCATTGGCCAATACTATTTCGAGACAGTGGGCTT
This sequence comes from Charina bottae, assembly GCA_023362775.1. Classification (NCBI taxonomy): domain Eukaryota; kingdom Metazoa; phylum Chordata; class Lepidosauria; order Squamata; family Charinaidae; genus Charina; species Charina bottae. The sequence continues at coordinate 67,581,929 of JALMGJ010000006.1, forward strand.
TCCGGTTATTGTTGAATCCAATGGACTGCCCTGCTTGTGTTTTAGGGCAGAGGAGCTCACACGTAGAATTGATAAACAATCCCACACTAGTGGGAAAAGAAGGAGAACTTCTCTGGGGTAGGCATCCCTTATCTTTGGCACTGTGGTCAAGAAGTTTTCTTTCTCCTAGTAGCCAACTGCCTCACTTCAGCTGATCAGGAGACATGGAAAAGAGGAGTCTGAAAATAATTGAGGATTTGTTTTTAGCAGAAAAACGTATTTTTCAATTGAACTATTGAATATTAATCCACCAGTTCCATGACATGCAATGTACATAAAATTAGGTACAATATAAATTGAGGGTTGTTATTGTTTTTCAGTTGTTCAGTCACTTCGCATGCTTCATGAGCCAATGGTCACAATTTTGCCAGAACTATCAGAAACGGCTCTTTGAGTTTTGTAAGCCCATGTTGGTGTCATCAGTGATAATATCTAGCTACCTTGTCTTTTGTTGGCCTCTTTTTCAATTGCCTTCTATTTTTTCCAAGCATCGGGATCTTCTCCATTGATTCTTCCCTTTGCATTATGTGCCCATGGTATTTAAGCTTTAATTTCATTATCGGTGCTTCCACTGAGCGGTCTTTTTTGTTTGTTTGTTTGTTTGTTTGTTTGTTTAGTTTTCAGTGCAAGTATTCTTAACATTTTTCTCCAGGACCAGTTCAAAGCTATTCATTTTTTCTTTGTTCAGCCTTTCTGATGGCCCAGCTCTGACAGCTATATGTTAAAACTGGGAAAACTATCACTTGTTCAATACATACGGGGACTGGGGGGGTGGGGGGCGGGGTTTCTGGGATTTCCAAGGACCGGGGGCCGGAGTTTGCGGGCGGGAGCCAATCACAAGCACTGGGGGGTGGGGTTTGCGGGCAGGAGCCAATTGTGTGGAAGGGGCAGGGTTTGCGGACGGGAACCTCGTAGGCCTTATATGGCCCGCGGGCCTGACGTTGCCCACCCCTGATGTAAACGGACTGGAATGGCCAAGAAATGGCTAGAGTATCTCCAGGCAGTAAAAAAAAAAACACTTTGGTAAAGGTTTATATTCTTAACATTTTTCTCCAGGACCAGTTCAAAGCTATTCATTTTTTTCTTTGTTCAGCCTTTCTGATGGCCCAGCTCTGACAGCTATATGGTAAAACTGGGAAAACTATCACTTGTTCAATACATACCTTTATTGGCATGGTGACATCTCTGCACTTTAATATTTGCTTCAATCTGTCATAGTCTTTCTCCCAAGTAAGGGAGATGGGCGGTGACAAAATTTGATAAATAAATAAAAAGTAGCAGATATCTCTTTATTTCACACTTACAGTTGCTATCCCTGTGAATTTTAGAGCTTAGGAAGATAAAGTCTATTTATTTATTTATTTTATTTTATTAGATTTATATTACCGCCCATCTCCCCCAACGGGGACCCTGGGCGGTGCACAATAAAATAGAAATAACTATTACTACCTCAACTTCTCTATTTGCTTTAGGTTGACACTGCCTACCATTACCATTTTAGGAGGTTTTTTTTATTGTTATTGTAAATATTGATGGCAGATTAGATTTTGCAATTTCTTCTTTCAACTTTAACAAAAGTTTCCTTAAGTCTTCCTCACTCCCAGTCATCAAACATAACTGAGCTTGTTGATTTTACTCCCAGCAAGTTTAATTCCAATTTTTATTTCTTCTACTCCAGTAATTCTTATGGTATAATCTGCATATAAATTAAATAAGATAACAGTATACAATCTCCTGCACTCCTTTAGGAACCTATATACTACACACCACTGTTTCCTTTCAAATAATAAGTTTATTTCATATTCAGATCCAACTTTTCTTCCCTTGTTAGGCTATTTACATTCTTCAGTGAACATACAATAATATTTTGCCCTTCTATACAGATTTTTGTTGTTGTTGCTGTTTATAGAGATATTTCAATCTCAGACATGAAATATAGTAGATTTCACTAGGTCACTATTTCAAATTTTAAGGATTTAAGGATATATTTTATTTATTTATTTTTAAAATTTTGCCACTGCTCATCTCCCCAAGAAGAGGGACTCTGGGCGGTTTACAATAACAAACACATTAAAACAATTAACATAAATCTAAATAACATCTAAAATATAAATACAAAATTACCAAATATAAATATAAAAGTAAAAATAAATTTAAATATAAAATCCATGTGGCCATAAAAGATCTAAATCAGTGAGGAGAGCTCTAAGGTACCAGCCACCCCCAAGAATAACTACTACCCTTCCCGCCCCAGGTGAGACGGCAGAGCCAAGTCTTCAGGTTCTTCCGGAAGGTCAGGAGCGATGGGGCTTGCCTCACCTCTGGGGACAGAGTGGTCCAGAGGGTGGGGGCCACTGCAGAGAAGGCCCGCTTCCTGGACCCCACCAAGCAAAATTCTCTCACAGAGGAATTTAAGGAATTTGTAAGGATAAAACAAAACTTACAATAAGCTTCTCAGTTGTTTCATCAGCTAAGTGGAAATTTAAATTACCTAAAAGTACTATATTTGGAGAGTATTTGTTCTTGAAATACATTATTTTATATCAGAACAATTGGATATATGCACTGGAAAATAGTCTTACTCTGGATAGTTACCCTCCCATCCAAGAGTCTTACTTATTAGACACTCTGCAGTGCAATCCAACATAGATACTGCTTTAACCTTAATGGGACTTACTATCATGTGTGTTTGTATGTGGTTATCTCTACATCTACTGTACCGGGTAGGGACTACTTAATCTTAGAGATACAGCACTACTCTGTTAATAAACCAACACTTGCATTCTGGATTTGTGTTTGGAAATGGGTTGGTTATCTTGCGTCTATTTAAGAACAAAGCATGTGACAAAGCATTCAGAAAGTTTTGTTAAACAAGCAAACCCCAGAAATACACATTAGCATTCTGTTTCCTGAAGTGGCTGAAGATTGAATCAGAGTGATGCATACATAGGCTTTAAAATTCATAATAAAGTCTGGTAGATAAAGCTAAACTGATTATGCTTCCTTCATTCTCCTTTCCCTAGATTTGTTTTAGATCTGTATAAGTAATCACGGTTTATCTTTTTTTCTCTTTAATTATTCTTTTCCAAATGGCAACTATGTGAATAGAATAATGAGCATCCATTCAAGAAAGCTGTCTAGAAGTGGCATATTTTTTTACACCAAACCAAGTAATAATTTCTCCTTATGCACGGTTAAATAAATTCATATTTTAAAACTGGGAAGAAAAATAGATATATAATATTAGGGAATGACTAAACTACCACAAAACATGATTTGAATATATATTTTACAGCTTGCCTTTCCTTAAAAACATATCCACTTTTTAAAATGTGAATTTATGAAAATGGAGGCCTAAGTAGGAAGAAGTAAAAGATGCAGAGAGGAATTCATCAGAACTGAAAGCTTCACCTTAGTAATATTGAAGACTCATAATAAAAAAAGGTTACAAAACTATTTAAGTATTCTTTGATTGGCTGACATGGAAATATTTTCTCAGTTAAATTAGCTTTCTTTTCTATTAATGGCACCAAAATATCTCTTATTTCAGGAGTGGCAATTTCTTGAGGGAATTGTTTACACTTAATAAAATTATTTTGGCCTCTGAACATCACAAAGATCATGATGTCACCAAAGTGGGGAGGTCCAAAATGTTCTACTCATTATTTTTCATTATGTGGAAAGTCCCTCAGACCTCCTTAAAATGGAAACAATAAGCCTATTTTCTTAGAAGCTGGAGAATTTTTAAGGTGAGAAATTGGTGCCTAAAACACTAATTTCACCAATTATTGTCTCTCCCACAGGACAAACATTTCAAATCCACCCTTTCAGTGGTACAAGGGCACCGAGCTTAGATGATCAGTCTAAGGAGGAGGGGAATGTGTCAGGCTAGACCCATGTTTTTAATTTTTAACCCAGTGTTACTTCTGTTTTATAAGCTTGGAAACTATAAAAAATCATAATCCAAATCATAGCATCAAATATTCTTGGAGTTGTTTCTGCCATGAGTTCTGTACTGGAGACTGGCTATTTGGAGTAAGACTCAGCAAGCAGCCCATCTTATTGCTCCTGTTAATATCAGTTTTCTGAACATATCATGACATTAAAGCAGGAGGAAATAATTGAAGAGTTTCTGTCTTAAAAAAGAGTTAAATTAAGTGTACCTGCTTCCCTAAAAGGAAGTGTAATATTCAAGTTAACTGCCTGAAAATGTGGTTATACAAAGATATTGACTGTTTTTTAAATATTTTTTATTAAATGTTTTAACTACAATAATAAAAGATAATACAAACTAAAAAGAATAAGAAAAATAGAGAGTAAAAGGTGCAAGAAAGCAAAAAAAGAAAGAGAAAAGAAAACGACTTCCCACCCTCATTACAAGTTTAAACAGTTTCACTATCTCTTCATCTCCTCTTAACTAACAGATATAAAACTCTTCATCCAATAACTCAATTCTTAACTATAGGCAAGTCTAGTAAGCAACATCTTTTCCAATCCAGGTATTAGCAAAAAATCCAAACAGAGCCCTAAAATAATAACATTAGTTAACAAATATAAAACTCATAATTCCATATCTCAACTCTTAAGTGTAAGCAAATCCAATACACGTTTCTCCAGTCCAGGTGCCAGCAAGTCCAGAAAGAACCACCCAAAATAACAACATGTCCATTTTAACCCTGATCAAATAAGCCAACGTTGTGTTCCTTCCTTTTGCATAAAACAATCTTGTTCTTAAATCCATTCAAATGATTATTGACCCTTGTTTTGAATTTCTTCAAAACTTTAACAAGCCTCTTTTGTAAGTCCAGCAAGAAGAAATTATTTCAATTGCTCTCTGGGATTGGCATTTTCATTTCCTCCTTAATTTTTAAAGCCTCTTCCATTTTTTTTCCTGGTATATCCAATAACAAATTCTTGTTCATGTCATTCTCCACACTCAAGTCAGATAAGTCTTGTTGCAAATCTTTTTCTGTAACAGCTTCTTCTGGGAACAGACTGTTCATAAAAGCATACAACACAGCTGGCATTGTTGATTCAAGGTCCTGGTGCAATTCCTCAAAAATATCTCTGAACATCATTATAAGTTGCTCATCTTGTTATGTCTCTAATATCAAAAATAATTTTACTTTCTCATGAAAATGCATTTATTCTTTAAAATTAATTTCAAGGTCTTAATATCCAAAATCAAATATTCCAACATTTTTGAGCCCTTAAATCCATTTAAAATTTTCTATAGCCAAAATATTGCCTTGCTTTTTGCTGTTTATTTTAAATTCTTAAAATAAACTGTATAAAGATACAGTTTCATTTTCTTATATTAAAGATTGAAGGCACTCACCTGGTGTTTCCAGCCTTGTCCTTTTTATTGTCTAACTCCTTTAAAACAGTTAATAGGCAATTTCCTAAAGTGGTTAGCAAAGGAAGTTAGCAAAGCAAACTTAGTGTCCTTTCAAGGCTCCGACTGCGGCTGGAGCTAGAATGGTAAATTCCCTCGTCTCCCGGTTCTCCCACCCTCTGGAGTCTGCTGCCTTGCAGTCTCCTTGTGAGGAGCAACAACATGGAGTGCAACGTGGGTAATCTCACAGCCTCTCTTTCTCCAGAGAGGGTCAAAGGAGCTGATCTACTCGTTGGCTCCTTGTTCTTAGCCGCAACCACTGACTCCGCTTTTGCGGAGCTGTCTTCAGTCCACCATGTTCCTGAGGAAGTCTCGAAGATATTGACTGTTATTATACAATCAATTTTAAATATTTTTTCTCTGAATATTGACTAGGATATTGATTGCAAAATTATTGGTTTGGGAGACACCATGAAGGAGTGAAGTAGAAAAGAGAACAAATTAAAGTCCTGTGGAGTCCTTGGTACTCTTTGAGCTTGGTTGTTTCCTTGCAGACATTTCATTGCCCAACTAGGCAACATCTTCAGTGCTATAAGGGAGTGGGGTTTGCTCTCTGTTTATATACAGTAGCTTGATACAGAACAATACCCTAATCAAGGAACTACCAACTCAAACAATCAAGCAGTAAACAACAGCCTAATCAAGGAACTACCAAGGAGAGAACAACACACCCACCAACACAGGCAGGGCAAGCATATAAACAGAGAGCAAACCCCACTCCCTTCTAGCACTGAAGATGTTGCCTAGTCAGCAAGGAAACAACCAAGCTCAGAGAGCACCAAGGACTCCACAGTTCAACCCTGAGCTACAAATATTCTCTTTGATTCATAAAATTCCTATTGTGCAAGCATAAATATGTTCTTAAGTGATGTAACTAATTCCTCTGCAGCATCACTCCCCCCAACCTGTTTCATATGTGAGATTTTTCCTTTCTATATAAGGAAGAGGAAACTGCAATGCCTTGTGAATTTAGCTTCAAAAACAATCATGGTTTTGTCTAAAGAAGTGATTTTTAGTTATAATGAAAACCCAGCCACATATCCAATTGCTGACCATGAAGAATTAACTCAGTCTAATGACAGACTAATCATGTGTTGTTTGTGAAGTAGGATCTCTTTGGGATTCATTCATAAATGGCTGCAGGAAGTCAGTTGTATAGCACAGGGAGAAGATGAATAAGTGGGTTTGGTTTAAAACAGTATCATACTATACGACAGTAGTTTTCTAGTTTGTATTAAAATGCAATTTTAATACAATTTAATAGCAATTCGAAAGCATGTAAATGCAAGTAGATGAATAGGTACCACTTCAGTGGGAAGGTAACAGTGTTCCGTGTGCGTCATGCCGGCCACATGTCTGCAGAAGCATCTTTGGACAACGCTGGCTCTTGGGCTAACAAACGGAGATGAGCACCGGCCCTTAGAGTCAGACACGACTGTGCAGGGGAAACCTTTACCTTTACTCATTTCTCATATTTCTGTGTTGAGTCTGTATACTGTAAACAAATGAAGCCACTTGCATTTTTGTTTTGAAATATGTATTATACAGTTGTGAATGACTTCTACCTAAAATCTCAGAAAACCACTGCAAATCAATTTAAAATTGCAGCTGATGGTCTATTGGTCTTATAAGACTACTCTTGGTGAGTTTTGGGGAAAATAATTATCCCAGGTCTCATATGACATTTCAGTTATTGTATCTACATCAGGTTGAAACAAACAAAGCCAAATGTCCAGGTCTTCCTATTTTTTCCCTCTTTTAATTCACTTTAATCCAATCAGCTATTCTAATATAGATGAGATTGTCCCTTTTTTTTCCCATTACAACAACACTGCGTGGTTGAGAGTATTAATGGTTAAACTCTTTTATTTAGCATCATAGTTCTGTTAGACAATGTCCAACAGCCTTTATCATATTGTACTTGTTCTCCAACAGAAGATACTAAACTATACGTATGGGCTTATATAAGATATTATATTGTTGTTTCTTTAAAAAGATGACATTTTGGATTTTGATCATATGGCCTAATATTCTTGAGAACAAATTTTAAAATACCTTTCAATCTTGGAAATACCAAAATCTCTAGAGCAAATGATGATTAAATAATAGCTGCTAATTAAATATGCCTTGTCTGCCAATCATAAAGTTCTTCTAATTGTTGCTTTAGAGAATTATGTCTACCTGAATCTTGTTGACATTTTAGCAGCTACTGATTTCTCTTCAATGAGACATATAGACAGTTTGTCACTATTGTGATCTGCCTGAAGAATGGCTTTTATTGATGTGTATAATCAACCAGAATATTTCTTTTTACATATACAGTATACTATAGGTGTGGTATAGAGGGGCGTGGTGGCTCAGTGGGTAAGGCGCCAGGCTTGTCGATCGGAAGATTGCAAGTTCGGAGGTTCGAATCCCTAGCCCTGCGTGCGGAGTGAGCTCCCACACTCGCCCCAGCTCTTGCCAACCTAGCAATTCGAAAGCATGCAAATGCAAGTAGATGAATAGGTACCACTTCGGTGGGTAGGTAACAGCGTTCCACGCACGTCATGCGGCCACATGACCGTGGAAGTGTCTTCGGACAACGCTGGCTCTTCGGCTAACAAACGGAGATGAGCACCGGCCCCTAGAGTCGGACACGACTGCACAAATGTGCGCGGGGTACCTTTACCTTTTTTTTTTTATACTATAGGTGAAGTCTCTTCCTATGACTCCATTTCCTTTAAAGGACTTTCTGTATTTTCTCTCCTACCGCCTTTTTACTTTTTACATTTTAATTGAGGAATTTAAAAAAATAGGGAATAATATGTAATCATAATTTTAATCAGCCCGCTTGTTTGATCCAACAATCCAAAAGCAAGGACTAAAAATTGTCTAATGAAAATGTGCAAAGCTTCACTGGAATTATTGGATTCCAAGTTGATCTAATCCTTATTGGAGTAGCCAGACCATTTTGCTTTCATTACTTCTTTGAACCTTCAGTAGTTTACTGAGCATGAAAACATATGCTGAGAAACCCCATACCTGAATCTAAAATGATGGATTAAAAAACACCAAACCTGGTTTATTAGATAAGATGGAGCATGTTATTTCCAATTGCTCATTTTAATCACTGACTCAGATTGTGTTGATTCCACACTTGAAGGTAAGACCCAAGGTAGATTGCATCTATTTTGCACAAGACAAATAAATACATAATCAAGCAAACAAGCAGATTATATTCATCCTGACACTGTATAGGTTATGAAGCTGACTCTCCATTCCAGCCATATGACTTTCTCAAATGGGCCTTGTACATAAATCCTAGATTTACCAAATTTAATTTAATTATTTAAATTTAATTATTTTATTTAATATACTTCAGCTTGGATCATATCTTCTAATCATATGCTTAAATTATCTACAAGATAAAGGACATAATAAGATAGTACTGGGCAAAGCAATATACAATTGCATTTGCTTCAATTTAAAATAATTGGTATGGCTTTTCCACACACATGCACAAAATCTGAATTTATAATTTGGTGGTGGTGTGGATCCTACCCAGGGTTTAATAATATACTTCAGGCAATACCATAATTGAACTAGTGCTGGATAATAGAAATAGAGAAATAATTTTGGTTCTACTTAAAACAAGAATATTTTGCTATGGGATGTACCCCATGAAAGCTAATGTGATAATAAATGCATTGGGCTTTACTACATCATGACACTGTTTGATGGTTTTGTTTAACCCATTGGCTACTTTGCAAAATATTTCTGGCACCACTGACACTGCATTACAACAATTCAGCTCCCACAGTGCCTTGTGAAAAGGAATTTTAAATTAGTTTGTCTGCAGCACAGATACAGTATGCTGTGAATCAGATTATGTTTCATTTGAGAACAAATGGAAAACATTTTTTTTGCAAAATTTTCATCAAGCATATCTACTGGCTACACAATTCCTGCATGAAAACTAATTCCAGTAGACAGGTTTCTGATATATCTCACTTACTGGCAAGCCCCAATACCTGATTTATAATGAAGGAGTCAGTTTGGTGAAGTGGTTAATGTGCTGGACTAGAAACTGAGAGACCATGAATTTTGGTCCTCCCTTAAGTATGGAATCTGGTTGGGTGATTTTGAGCTAGTCACTGTCTCAGCCCAACCCACCAAACAGAGTTGTTATTGTGAAAATAGAGACATAATTGCCTTGAGTTATATGACATAAAGGCCAATAAATGAAACGGCAAAACCATTATAAAATGATATTATCAAGCAAGAAAGGGTGATGTATATGTATTTATCATCTCACTTAAGTCTCCTACTGCTTAATATCCAGCTTTGCTCTAGTGAAAATTATTGTCATAAAGTCTTACCATGTTTTATTTACATAGAGAATATTTTATTGACATACTTTTTCAAATAGAAGGTGTTGTTATTCAGGATCTAAGGAAAACCATTTCAAAGTATGAGTTTGCTCAGGATAGGAGAAACAAAACTGCCATCCATCACATGGAGCCTGATTGATTGATTGATTGATTGGGAAGAGCATCCCAGAATAGGGGGAAACATATATCACAACCAAAACCAACAATACACAATCCAATAAATCACGAGCCTTTTTAATTCTCTAATGCCTTTATTTATTACAACTGAATAAATGGTTTGTGTATGGGTATATGTGTACATACTGTATCTGGGGTAGGTGGATCACAATTAAAGTGATCCTCCCAAACATTAATCTCATCTACTGTGCAGCTTGTAGGCATATGGATTCCCTGAGCACAGAGCAGAATTTGATTGCATAAATTCATGCTTGTAAATGCTGGTATATAAGTTCACTCTACTGAGATATATCTGTGGAAGCAGGCTCACTTCCTTCTTTCACTGGTCATCTGAATATGACTTCCTTCCTTCCTTCCTTCCTTCATTTCCATCATTGCTATGAAAAAAATCAAGGGGAAAAAAGAATACTGCAGTACCTTCTGCAGAATTATTTTTTATAACATTTATTAACCTTAAGATTTAGAGAAGTAAAAAATATATTTCCTGAACCTGTTATTTTAATTAAAATGCCAAAATGAAAATTTAGTTCACATGCTCACTATCTATTCTCTGATAAGAAACAATTTATAGACACTTTACTATGGATAAATGATCTGCAAATAGAATTTCTTCCATGAAATTCCTTTGTAGAAAGGAAACCATAATCACATATTGGATAATTTTATCTCCTTCACCTCATACCCTTTTATTCCCATTTCCAAATATATAAGCTGCCAATTCTGCATTGCTCGACTTCTCTTGGGAGATCATTACTGACCAGAATGGCCCAAAATTTGTTTTTATTTGTATATGTGAAATGCTGAAAATGATTTCAAAATATCCTTTATCCAACTGCCACACATTGAATTAATAACTACACATTACTTCATTTATATGGAATACTGAGGAATTTTAAAGGTGTCCTGCAATTCAGTTATAATTTCTCAAATGTCAGGCTTACTGAGAGAGCCAGTTTGGTGTAGTGATTAAGGCACCAGGCTAGAAACTGGGAGACTATGAGTTCTTGTCCCATCTTAGGCACGAAGCCAGCTGGGTGACCTTGGGCCAGTCACTCTCTCTCATCCCTAGGAAGGAGGCAATGGCAAACCACTTCTGAAAAACCCGCCAATAAGGCTGCAGGGACTTGTCCAGGCAGTCACCAGGAGTAACACTGACTTGAAGGTGCGCACACACACACACACACACACAGGCCTAAAGTAAAGGTAAAGGTTCCCCTGCACAGTCGTGTCCAACTCTAGGAGGCGGTGCTCATCTCCGTTTGTTAGCTGAAGAGCCAGCTCTGCCCGATGACGCTTCCGTGGTCATGTGGCTGGCATGACACACACGGAACGCTGTTACCTTCCCACCAAAGTGGTACCTATTTATCTACTTGCATTTGCATGCTTTCGAATTGCTAGGTTGGCAAGAGCTGGGGCGAGTGCGGGAGCTCACTCTGTCACGCAGGGCTAGGGTCTCGAACTGCCGAACTTGCAACCTTCTGATCGACAAGCCTGGCATCTTAACCGCTGAGCCATCACACCCCACATTGCAACACACAGGCTTACTGACCCAATAACTTGAAAAGGTATGGTATAAAATTTTATTTGCATTTGCCTTTGGTAGCCAGGTTAGAAATGTTTAAGATAATTGTGTCTGGCATTTTGGGGAAGGATGGGATTGGTTGTACAGTTCAGCTGTGCTTCTATTTGAATTGTGCTACTTCAAATGATTCCTGAGATGATTTTTTTTAAATAAAAGAATTAACAAAAGAAAAAGATAACAAAATGTTTTATAATCTGTTGGTTCAAGCACCTTCTCCATTTTAGAAAGTTATAATGTAATTTTCAAACCCATCTAGTGAGCTAATTATTGCTATTATTAATATTTAGTCCAGCATGACATAAAACTTTTTTATTATTTGGGTAACATTGTTTTGAAGTAGGACCTCTCATCCCATGAGCAATATACTGTATATTTAAATTAATTACTAACTTTCCTTATTTCACAGGCTCTGTTCTGAATTTCATCTTCACAGAAATGGGAAACACATTTTAGAGCTAATTTTGGTGTAACGGGTTTCCAGCTAACTAGAACATCTTTCTCAACTGAAATCTAATATTTGGGAATAAAAACATGAAACATGTTTTTAATGAGTTTCTCCTTATATTTTCAAGGTGTCTATACAAATTACATGGGACTGACTCTATATCTAAAGTATCTAAATATTTCACAAACAAGCTACAGCAGTTTTGTTCCAACATGTCCTTGACCCATAATTTATTTTGTGCATTATTGATCATTGATCAGTTATTATGTGCTGACATTAATTTTAATTATGTGTATTGGATTTCATATTTTTATTTTTGGTCTTCAACCCCATCCAGACTCCATCAGGATTGGGGCATCCCATAAGCATACTAAATAAGTAAATAAAGGTTCAGTGATCACTTAGAATTGTTTTGTTATGTGTTCCTTTGTAAATAATAACACAAACCCCTTCATGAATGGGATGCCTGTTAACAGGTATAATACACTCTGAATATGATCAGGTTGCTTATCCTCTTATTCCTGATCCATTATTCATTATTTTCATTAATAATGTAATTAAAAAGTGTATTATAATGCAACACATAACCATTATTCCTTTGCCTTAGAGGTGACTCCATTTCACTTTTTCACCTTTAGCAGATCCTTTGAATGGTCCACTTAGATGAACATGAAAAACAGAGAGGAATGAATCTTCTGATGTCACTAAAGCTACTTTATTGAAGATGGTGCCCTTGAAATTCCCATTGAACAATATAGTTGCTGCATTTCCACTACTTAAAAGTCTTATTCACTGTTAAATTATAATAATGTATGAATTGGGCTGTTATTTCATACCTTCATTCTGGAATATTTTATCTTCTTAAATTCACAAGGCACCTATGGTTATATTTTATAGGTAACCTGTTAAAGACCTAACTCCACTTTCAAAGCTTCTCTGTGTGAATGCTGCATGGAGGCTTTTGCTTTCATTTTTGTTGTCTCTCTTTCCCTTATTTTTTTAAATTGAATATGTCCTTTTTATGCTATTTTCACTGTTTTAATTTACTATTTATATTTCATTGTAAACCATCTTGATATCAGTAATTAGGTGAAGTGGGATATAAATATATTAAATAACAATTAATTATCTTGATAACAATTATTTTGTTGACTGAACAAAGACAGAAAAAATGAGATCAGGAAAATCTAATTAATTTATGCAAACTCCTTGAAAACAATTCAGTGAGTCCTAGAATTTTGCTTGGTTTTATAAAGAAATGTCTTAACAGATTAATCTTATATCATTTTTTAATCAGGTAATTTTCTTGGTAGATGTAGGAATGCTGTAAACATATCTCGACTTCAATAAAGCTTTTGACAAAATATCCAACAAATTTTAATTATTAAGCTATAGCTTAGCTAGTATATCTGTTAGATGGATTCTGGATTCACAGTTGGGGTGTTTTTTGGGGGGTGGCATATGTTCTTAGAAGAGGAGGGATAACCATCTGGCAAGGACACTTGAAAAAATATTCTTATACCAATAAGAGGTTGGGGTAAATGACCCTTTCCAACTCTAAGATTCTATGAGTCCATGAACAGGTCAGAAGAAGCTACATGCCCTTTGTAAGAGACTGCTTGGGTTGCAAACTGTGATTAGAAAGTAAGGTAACAAGAGGAGGAAGTGGCTTAGTACATACAAAAAGTAATGTTATTTATGGTTTAAGGAAACAAGACAGAATTCTAAATGTGGCACAATTTCTCTGAGCTCAGAAGCAGTGGATACCCAGAGTTATTTTGAAATGGAAGTGAAAACACATCTTCTTGCAGACACAGCAGAAGAGGACACAGGTTAGAGGAATTTGTCAACCCTAGGCTCATGCATATAACATGTTTAGCACTACACATGGACCAAATCATAAATCAGGTCAGCCTTTCCTCCAAAAAGAATGGCAGAATTCCAGAAAGGAGAAGGAGATGGAGTTGTTAGCAAGTCCTGAAGAGTAGGATTGAAGAAGGTACATCAAATTCAGCCATTTTTTATCTTTAAGGTTACAAACAAATAATGTTTGCTCCATGGCTTTAGCAGTGGAGAGTCAGTCAATTCTACCACTGCTTTATTTTTTTCACAAGGTGGTGGCTATTCCATCCACACTGCCTGCTAATCCTTGGCACAGAAGGTGGTTGACAGTTTAATCATTTTATAAAACTTGCTTGAAGCAAAAAAAAATGTCTATGTGAAGGAAGATTTAATGTTCGCCTGAATCCAGAGAATTCCAGTGCCTGCAGAAAGACATGCACCCAAAAGATCTCATCGACATCTTAGAGACCAGTTATGCATTATGCTCTCCTCCTTTTGACCAGCCTTTGATGGCAGAAAGGCAGAAACAAGTGCTCCAGGACAGCTGAAATTCTGGAGCTTTGATTTTACTAAAAACAAGGTCAGCATTCCTGAGAAATCTATGTAAGTTTTATTTTTCTTTGTCTCATTAACTCTTATCAGCACTTCCAATCTTGCTAGAACCAAGATACACTAGACTCACTTGTTCCCTTTTCTTTTTAAAAACTATATATTTATTAATCATATATTTTATTACTGTATATGGGATTAGAGAGGATTCCCACACAGGGGCTGACCATGTCTATGTTTGCTCAGCTACAGGAATGCTACAGAATCAGACACATCTGAGTTACCCTTTTCAAAATGATAAGGGTATCCAGATCAAATACTTATGGACAAGGACTTATGCCACTGGATTTTGTGGGCGATGGAACATTCAAAGCTTGTCTCATGCATCAATAAGCAGGGATCCAAGTGGCATATTTTTTTTATTAGTAGTGATGGGAGAGAAAGTTGGGATTAGAGTTTACATATTCTGGATTCACTATATTTAGGATCTGACATTTATTTGGTTCCAGAGAAACCACCTACGTATTGCATGTTATTTCCACTTAAAACAGCTACAGCAACATCAAGGACAGATTAGAAGGATTAGATCAGGGCTTTCCAAAGTTTTCCCGCGGCAACACACCAACTGCCGTTAAAGTTGGTGCAGTTAAAGCTAAAATGCACAATTTTAATTGTGTAAAGACCACATCAGGCACTGTAAAACTTAATGAGAGCTGTGATTTAAAAGTGGGTGGGGCCAATACCCACTTTCAGAGCAGGTTTTAGGAGGTTTCAGGGAAACAGCTTTATAAGACTTAAAACAGCCTTTTTGTCCCTTAATCCTACCAAAACCCTCTCCAAAAATGCCAAAAGAAGGAGGGCTGAACATTTTATCCTTAGATTCTAGTTCCCAACTTTATTAGGGAAAGCAACAAATTTGTAAAGGAACTACTCGATCAAGTGTCCTGTGTTAAATAAATAAAGTCATTGTGTTACAACCTTCATTTTACTTTTCAAACAGTGTATTTTTCAGGAGGCGGGCCCTCCATCACTTACTCCTTATAGTTACTGTACAAAGATTGATTTTTCAGCTTCCTCAAAGAAGTGTAATATGTAGCCTTTCCCTAACAATCTGGAAATTACTGTAAAAAAGTTAAGAGTCTACTGACAATGCGCAGTTATGTTCACAAGACAGATTGGGAGTTCCAAAGCATTTACTTTCCTGCTATTGTCCATGTTAACTGTATTTCCTGACAGATATAGCAGACACTTGCGGTATAATCATATAAATTATAAATCTGACCTTAATCCCCATGTATAAACTTGTTTTCCCCTAAACTGTAGCCATTATTACATTTAAAACAACGTTAATGCACCAAATACATTTCTGAATCAAATCACCAGCCAATTTTATTTATACTGTATTTTCCCACATTCTACAAAACTAGAGCACTAGCACCTAAATGTCAACATGGTCTGGGTATGTTATATGGTTCTAAAGAGGTGCCATCACATTTATTTCAATAAAGTGCACAAAAATGGTACAGAAACTGAAAATGTCCATGTTTCCATATGAAACAGAATTAGTCCCCCAAATACTTCTATATACAAGGAGAAATTGATTCTATTTTCAATACATTTTGTTTTATGTTTGACTGTGCAACGCCCCAAAATCAAAAGTAATAGCATAAGAGTCTGAATTTACTTCCAGAACATGATGAATAAACACTCCGTACCCTCATTGTGTGACAAGCTGTGATGTACTACCCCATTAAGATTGCACTGAGTGAGAAGATATTCCTGGTTTAAATTGTATGCTCCTGAAACACAACTAAACAAACTTCAGTGTCATATCAATTATATGGGTTTACTCTGCTTTGGAGAAAAAGATTGCTGTGCTGTTATGAAAGTGTCATAGAATATTATATGGATGAAGCCAATGGCAGAATAACATTTTCTTTGCAATACACATACAGTACAAGTAAACACAGGGTATTAAAAATAAATAGTTGCACTTTGATTACCAAAACTAATGCAAAATACAAATTTTCACTTAAATGTAGAATTAGATAGTTATTAATCTACTGCATTTTTTCCCAGATACCCAAATATGTCCATAACAAAGTTAAGATTTTATTTTTAACAGGCAAAAAATAATTTCCAGGACTGGTCATTTGTGAAAAGAAAGTTTAATTTTAAATAAACATTTCCAAGTAAGAAAAAGCAGAGATGGCTATCACTGCATGTGTTTAGCTTGTGCTTGACAAACATTTTTCTCCAGATCATGGCAAGGGATTGGGAAACAATATTAAAACAGTAAAAATCATACCTTCTAGAACAGAGAGAAGGTGTGGGAAAAGAAAAACAATTTTCAAAAATGCCAATCTGGGCCTGATCCAAATGTTCAGGTTAGCATACAGTATGTCATTCTTTAATACCCTTAAATAAATTCCTTCATTTTGTAAACTTGTAATTAGACTGGGAAAATGTACCAGTGATGCTAAGTGATTTTGAAACAAACCATAAAGCACTTCAGATCTTCTCAGATGTGAATAGAAATCACCTCTACTGCTGCAGAAGATTTTTCTAGTCATGCAAAATTAAATATAAATCCCATCTGGTACCTTCTGGCAGCTCTTTTATTTACCAGTTTCTTCTAGTAGAAAACAGATGGTACATTGCCAATGGAGGAACTGTTCCATATCTTCTCAGTACTGCAGTTAGAACCTGACCCTGAGACATATGGTTGTTCAAAGCAAAAGGTAAAGCAGTACACTCTCCTAGTGTACTTCATGTTCAAAATTGATTCACATGATAATTTTATCTGTATATAAACAGGGAGCAAACCACACACTCACTTGCACTGATGATGTTACCTAGTTGGCTAATGAAACATCTGCAAGCAAATAACCAAGCTCAGAGAGCACCAAGGACTCCACAATTTTATCTTATTCACCAAAGATAACAGCATCCTCCCCCACATCTGACAGTATAAAGCTATAAAATATCTACTTAAATGTTTGTATGTGTGAATACATCAGCAGTTTCGGTCCATAATAATTATTTCAGGTACAATATTTGGATTCTGCATATTTAATGTAAAACAAGAGTTCAGTTAACTTAAGTAACTCAAATTACTTCTAATGTTGTTAGAAATCTATTGTGCTCAAGTTAGTGATTCTCATTTAGATACCAGTCATAAACATCCATGATTTTAATAATATACTGTATATAGCAACCAAATGAAAACATTTCCTGTATATTTTAACCTCAGAAGCTTCAGGTAATTATTAGTCCCTATGCAATTGATTTTCACAAATATCATAGAGATGAGATAGATAGATAGATAGATAGATAGATAGATAGATAGATAGATATAGATAGATTAGTGTTAAAAGACTATAGGCAGCCAACAGAACAATAGCAATGAGCCAGTGCAATAAAACATATATAGAAATATAATGATATCAAAATCACAGTACTATAAAGATGGGTACAGACTAATATGTAATATCAGTAATATAAAGATGGGTACAGATTCCTGAGGGATCTGTATAACGACCAAGTAGCAATGGTAAGAACAGACCACGGAAAAATGGACTGGTTTAAGATTGGGAAATGAGTATGGCAGGCTTGTATACTCTCACCCTACCTATTCAACTTGTACACAGAACACATCATGTGATGTGCTGGGCTTGATGAATCCAAGGCTGGAGTTAAAATCATTGGAAGAAAGTGCAAAAGCTGGGTTGCAGTTAAACCTCAAAATAACCAAGGTTATGGCAACCAGCTTGTTTGATATTTGGCAAATAGAGGGAGAAAACGTGGAGGCAGTGACAGACTTTGTATTTCTAGGCACAAAGATTACTGCAGACGCTGACTGCAGCCAGGAAATCAGAAGACGTTTACTTCTTGGGAGGAGAGCAATGACAAATCTCGATAAAATAGTTAAGAGCAGAGACATCACACTGACAACAAAGGTCCGCATAGTTAAAGCAATGGTATTCCCCATAGTAACATATGGCTGCGAGAGCTGGACCATAAGGAAGGCTGAGCAAAGGAAGATAGATGCTTTTGAACTGTGGTGTTGGAGGAAAATTCTGAGAGTGCCTTGGACTGCAAGAAGATCAAACCAGTCCATACTCCAGGAAATAAAGCCAGACTGCTCACTTGAGGAAATGATATTAAAGGCAAAACTGAAGTATTTTGGCTACATAATGAGAAGACAGGATACCTGGAGAAGTTGCTGATGCTAGGGAAAGTGGAAGGCAAAAGGAAGAGGGGCCGACCAAGGGCAAGATGGATGGATGATATTCTGGAGGTGACGGACTCAACCGTGGGGGAGCTAGGTATGATGATGGCTGACAGGAAGCTCTGGCGTCGCCTGGTCCATGAAGTCACAAAGAGTTGGAAATGACTGAATGAATAAACAACAAACAGACTGAAACTTGGAGTAGATCCAATAAAATCAATTAAGTTATTCATGAATTTACAGGTCTTCTCTAAATTCAGCTATGTTTGGATCCAAGCCACAATATTTTGAATGTAATGGGATATGGAAGAATCTTGAAAAAGCACTGAACAATACATGCTTGCTATTTTTCACTTGTTATGTAAAGACTAACATTCCTTCTGTGGAAATTACAAAAGGGAACATATACTCCAGCAAATGTGCCTATTGACCAAATGTTCTGAGGTTTTCCTGTTTTGCTTGTGTGTGTGTGTGTGTGTGTGTGTGTGTGTGTGTGTGTGTGTGTTTTGTTTTGTTTTGTTTTGTTTTTTTCTGATGTATTTCCTGAAGCCAGTTTCCACTTGGAAGCTAAATTGAAAATGACCTTGTGCTTTTTAAAGGAAGGCTGGCAGCTGAGGTCACAAGAGTATAGTCTAACCGTGCTGCTCTGCCTATGGTTTGCAGGCATGTCTGGCAAAAAAGAATAATATTATAAAGAATATCATGCCTTTCCCTTTGAAAACTGTATAAAACACAATCCAGCAGCAGGACAACAATGCTTTTTTTTCAGGAGGAAGCAGGTGCTTTGAAAAACTTTATTTCACCTTCCTCTTCAGCCTAGTACCCATTAAACAATCCTCTATAAACTTTGACTTACAAGCTTCCACTTATGCCAATGGAACATTAATTACATTTTCATGGCACGGAGATCCCAGCTGTACAATATTTTATAGAGTTTAGCTTAGAAGGGAGAGAACATACTCAACAGGATGCATAATTTTCGGCTCAATTCCTGAAGTCAAACATAATAGTTGTTTGCACAGAACAGTAATAACTGGGTTATTTTGACTTACTATGAATAAGCAACATACTAATACATATAACCTGTTCACGGCTGCAATTCTTCTTTCACTGTGTAAGCAAATAAGGCTAACTACATAGAACTAACTAGAAAAAGTCTGCTTATTAGAATCTCTGAATCATTACCACCCAACAAACTGAGATTTTAAGCCATCAGTATAACAACACTACAAATTGAATATTATGATGCCATTCCTTCCTAATCAGTGTGAAGTGCTCATGCAAAGAATGGAGCAACCCAAAATTTTATCCATAGAAACCTAGGATAAATCAAGCATATTAAATGTGTAGCAATGAAATAACATAAAAGATAGATTCAGGAAGAAGTGATGCTTCTATCAGTGATTATAGATCTAACTTCAAACATTCTCTATCTACAGAGACATCATTAAGCTAGTTTAAAGACAATTAAAACTAAAGAGCGCATGATCTCTGTCTCTCTCTTCCTTAATGAGTATGTTATCTATCACAGTTATAGAAGGACTACATAATTTTCTTCTAGAAGAGCTTTTTCCATTTGTCTATTTGGCTCAACATAAACTTATGTTTAATATCTACCTTTTCCAGGCAAAGCTTAACATCAGCTTAAAGACAAAGACAAATAGAGGTTCTGAGCAAGTGAAAAAGTACCCCCCCTTTTTTTGAGAGAGAGAGAGAGAGAGAGAGAGAAGACCTGTTTCCGAAAAGAGCTTCAAAGTATCTTGTTGCAGATGACAATATATCTAGCGCAAAGCACAGATAAAAATAGTATGAACTTACCATTAAAATTTACTGCCCGGATGTAACTAAGCAACTCCTTGCCATCAACTGTACTCATGCGAGGACAAAGTCCAATGTATCCAGGGCAAAGTTCTTTATGCATGTTGTGTAATGCATATGCCATAGAGTAGACAGCATCAATGACAAACTGAACCTTTCCTTCTTGTTCATAAGAAGAATCTCTTGCAATTCGTTCCAATCCTGTGAAAAAGAAGAGTTACAAGGAATCAGTTTGCTAGCATGGACAGCGACGCAAATCTATATATTGACTACTCCGTGTTGTACAAGAAGGTTCTGAACTAAAAATTAATTATATATCCCTGGCAGATTGAATGCTTCAACACAGTTAATATTCACAATGTATTTCAGCTGCTAAATAAGAAGCTGGGAAAAGTGCAACAACTTATTTTGGTAATAGAAGAAAAGGAATCCTATGAGGCTCCTGGGATTAACTACTTATGGGTAGAATTATCGTTCGGTATTGTATAAAACAGTATTTTTAAAACTTGGCAACTTTAAGATGTGTGGACTTCAGCTCCCAGAATTCTGGCTGGAGAATTCTGGGAGGTGAAGTCCACATATCTTAAAGTTGCCAAGTTTTAAAAACATAGGTGTAAAACAACATACAATTCTAGAAAGTTCAAGAATTGGAACTGTTTGATAATCAGAGATTATTAAGGTTTTGTTCAAGCACTAGTTTGGGAAGAGAACTTTAAATGAAGTTCACATTAAATGTAACTAAACAAACATCTACACCACCCATACACATGCAAATGATTATATTCAGGCCATTGGATGAAAGAATGTTCTAATTTTTATCACAGAAATGTACCAGACCTGTTAGAAATATGATCAGTACTGTATATCTGCCATCAGACTTCCAACCTTTGTCTTACTAAGGAGGTGATGGGAGGAGGGACTATTTTAAGAAACAGAACCTACTCAGAATGTTGTTTCCAAACCCTTTGTTTTCAGCTTAGTGATTCTCACTGAATAGCTGGCTAATTATATTTATACTTTTTTTACAGCACTCATATCATTCAGTTTTATTTATTTATTTATATTTCTAACTTATATCACCGCCCATCTCCCCCCATTCCAGAGGGGACTCTGAGCGGTTAAGTTTTAATTTAAATGGACAGAATGCCTTTTAATTCTCTACATCTATTTCCTGATTAACATACCACATTGGAAGGAAGGTGTGTTTCGGTCCATATGGGGCCATTATTTGTACAGGTAGTCCTTGACTTACGACCAGAATTGGGACCGGAACTTCCATCGCTAAGCGAGGTGGTTGTTAAGTGAGTCATGCCCAATTTTATGACCTTTTTGCTGTGGTCGTTAAGCAAATCTCATGGTCATTAAGCAAATCCAGTTTCCCCATTGACTTTGCTTGTTGGAAGCTGACTGGAAAGGTCGCAAATGGCAATCACGTAACCCCAGGATGCTGCAGCCATCATAAATACATGTTGGTTGCCAAGTGCCTGAATTTTTATCATGTGACTGCAGGGATGCTCTGACGGTTGTAAGTGTGAGGACCGGTCGCAAGCCACTTTTTTCAGCGCTGTCATAACTTCGAACGGTCGCTAAATGAATGGTTGTGTGAGGACTACCTGTATAAGAATGTCTTATGGTTCCTTACTTCTAGGCCAGTGTTGGCTGGGTGGGCAGTTATGGGGGTTGAAGTCCACACATCTTAATATTGCCAAGGTTGAGAAACGCTGTTTTAAACAAAAACTATTATAGATATAAACTGAGGTCTACATATAGCTCTTTTACAGAGTGATTTTGATTGCTCACATTTTAAGATTTTTGGAGAATTTGACCACATAGCACTATTCAATTTATGGTATCAGTTGCTGTTATTCTCATGCAAAAATTAAAATTTAAATATTGAGCATTATATTTGGGTTTGTTTTTAATACTTGGTCATACATAATTGATACAGATTAACATTAAGTATAATTCTCAAAGCCCAGAAAAAAAAAACAATTTAGGAAGACAAATATTTGATACACTTAAGGACAAGGCATAAGTGTTTATCTCTGAATCATCCAAGCTAATCACATTGTTAATTAAAGGCAGTGCTGAAGAATAAGTTAGTGAAGAAGGCTCCAGGCTCTTCTTGGAGTTATCTCCTGAAGGGACTAAGCATAAATGAATTGAAAAGGAGTTCCCTGACTCCTGTGCTACTCTAAGAAGTCATTTGTTTTATGCTCACCAACCTTACTACTTATATTATCCAGCACACAATCAGAGCCTTAAAAGTAGATATGAGAATAAAGGAATAACCCAACAAATAAATGGCAGACCTGTAAAAGCACAAGTATACTTTTTCATTGCAGTTGGCAGTTGAAACCCATTTATTTTTAAGACTGATGTTTGCCAGGTAAATGACTAAAGATGCCACTAAAGATCTACCCTATTAATATAAGTGCTTTCTAGTTCCAGCTGTCCACAAGAGGGTTCAATTATGTCAAAATGGCAGCACAACTGGGTAATCAAGTCCTGCCCCTTTTTAACACATGACATACACATTTCAAGCATGTAAAAATGGGCAGGGCTTTGATCACCCCATTGCATCTGCCATTTTGGTATCACTGCCCCCTGGACTTCAGATACCCATGTTCCTAGGATAAGAAATAGAAAATGACTACGGCTTGGAGGTTAGAATTCAACAGGAGCCCTCGTTAGAAGATATACTCCTGGGTATAGATGTGCTGCTAAAATAATACTAGGTAATTAAGTAGCAGAAAGTCCTTTGAAAAAGAAAAATGTTCATAATATAGTTGTCTTGGATGCAGAGTATGGACTTAGCACAGCTATTGGTAAATACTGGCAGACATTTATAATATTTGAAGTAAAAAATAGATTAGAGAGCCAGTTTAGTGTAGTGGTTAAGGTATCAGGCTAGAAACCGGGAGACCGTGAGCTCTAGTGCCACCTTAGGCGCAAAGCCAGCTGTGTGACCTTGGGCCAGTCTCTCTCTTTCTCTCTCAGCCCTAGGAAGCAAGCCATGGCAAACCACTTCTGAAATCTTGCCAAGAAAACTGCATGGACTTGTTTAGGCAGTTGCCAGGAGTCAAAACTGCCTCAAAGGTGCACACACACACACACACACACATTAGATTAAGAAACACGTTGGATAGGAAAGCCTCACTTCTATCTAAACTACGTCTTGAAGATGGAAAGGGGGAAAAAGGTGTTTCTTTTTTTCTCTTAAACAAAGAGACTAATTCATTAACAGTAGGCCAGGTAAGAAACAGAAACAGGGACTGTGTATGAAGATACTCACCCTCATCTCTCTTTACCATTGGTCAAAAGAGCTCATAGGCACAAAGAGATAATAAATTCTCCAACGTTATAGGTCTATCCATTCACATATATCAATTTAAAAACCCACTTGAAATGCCCTCTCTTTACTCTTTTCACTTTTACTTTACATCATGGAATATATTTTCTAAGAAAACCTGCTTCGGTTCCAATCTGCAATTTATATAATTGTAGTGATTGTGTATGGTATTTACCCATTTATATTAGTGTGAAACAGATTACCTATTCCAAATATGCTTCATTAGTCATATGTTCATATGTACTTTAATTAGTGAGTGACCATTGCTCAGTTTGTGATCAGGATCATGTTTTGTTGCCAACCAAGAACTAAAGTTTGTATTTTCTTTATTCATGTCTGAAGAGCAAAATTATACTTTCTGCCCTTCTTCCAAAGTTGGGAAAGCTTGGAACTATGATTCCTCATGCTATCTAAATTGGAAGCTATAGTAAGCAAGTTCAAACTAGCTAATTTCTCAAATGAGAGAGAGGTAGGAAACAGTGGAAATGCACAAGCGTCATTATGGGCAATTAAATCTCCAAACTCCCATTTTTCTATATTCATTAAAAATTAGATAGTTATGACTAAATAAACACCATAAACATTCCATCCATTTTTGTACATTATGCCTACATTCTCAATGTTGTCTTAAAATGTTTTTACTTAAAAGATCCAAAATCATCCATAAGGAAAACATGTTTGTTCTTTATCACTACTAAAAATATAGGAAATGTAATGTTTCCACTCCAATGCTTCCACTAAATACTGCCCTTTTTAGTCATAAACATACATCTTGTAAATCTTAAAGCTTCAACATATTTGTAATAGAAAATCGATCAGAGCTGCTTCCCAATGTCATCAGTAAACCCTTCAGAGCAAAACAAAAAACAAAGAAGTTATCTGCATGGAAGTGGAAACACAAAATGGAAAAGGGTTGTCAGAATGAGATCACATGTAGCCTTAGGTTACACTGAATTAACCTTGACCCTGGATGCTATATATAACATAAAATAAGAGCATAGCTTCTGGAATTTTTACCAATCCCTTTTCCAGAGGTGGCTGATACTTTTGTTTAACCAAGTAACATATTGCATCTGTGTGTTTTCTGTGCGTGTATGCACTAGGATGCAAAGGAGATCACTACCTTGTCATGGTGCTGGAGCTTGAGCACCTCAATGACGCCATGAGCTAAACCGTGAAGGGACACCCAAGATGGGAAGGTCATGGCAGAGAGGTCAGACTAAATACGATCCCTGGGGAAGATAACAGCAACCCACCCCAGTATTCTTGCCATGAAAACTAAATGGATCAGTACAACCAGAGATATGTTGGTATACCATCGGAAGACGGGACTCCCAGGTTGGAAGATGGTCCAAATGCTACTGGGGAGGAACAGAGGATAAGTTCAACTAGCCCGAGATGCGATGACGCAGCTAGCTCAAAGCGGAAAGAATAGGGAAGACCCACAGATCAGTTAGATATGAGCTCACTAACATTCCTAATGAATATGCAGTGGAGGTGAAGAATAGATTTAAGGGACCAGATTTAGTACATAGGATCCCGGAAGAACTATGGACAGAAGTTTGCAACATTGTTCAGGAGGCGGCAACAAAAAATGTCCCAAAGAAAAAGAAAACCAAGAAGGCAAGATGGCTGTCTGCTGAGACAAGTAGCCCAAGAAAGAAGGAAAGCAAAAGGCAACAGTGATAGGGGGAGATATGCCCAATTAAATGCAAAATTCCAGAGGTTAGACAGAAGAGATAAGGAATTATTTTTAAACAAGCAATGCACGGAAGTGGAAGAAGATAATAGAATAGGAAGGACAAGATACCTCTTCCAGAAAATTAGAAACATCGGAGGTAAATTCCAGGCAAAAATGGGTATGATAAAAAACAAAGATGGTAAGGACCTAACAGAAGCAGAAGAGATCAAGAAAAGGTGGCAGGAATATACAGAAGATCTGTATAGGAAGGATAATAATATCGGGGATAGATTTTACGGTGTGGTCAGTGAGTTAGAGCCAGACATCTTCAAGAGTGAGGTTGAATGGGCCTCAAGAAGCATTGCTAATAACAAGGCAGCAGGAGACAATGGTATCCCAGCTGAACTGTTTAAAACCATGCAAGATGATGCTTTCAAGGTGATGCATGCCATATGCCAGCAAATTTGGAAAACACAAGAATGGCCATCAGATTGGAAAAAATCAACTTATATCCCCATACCAAAAAAGGGAAACACTAAAGAATGTTCAAACTATCGAACAGTGGCACTTATTTCACATGCCAGTAAGGTAATGCTCAAGATCCTGCAAGGTAGACTCCAGCAATTCATGGAGTGAGAATTGCCAGATGTACAAGCTGGATTTAGAAAAGGCAGAGGAACTAGAGACCAAATTGCCAATATCCACTGTATAATGGAGAAAGCCAGGGAGAATAGAAACATCTATTTCTGTTTTATTGACTATTCTAAAGCCTTTGACTGTGTGGATCACAACAAATTGTGGCAAGTTCTTGGTGGTATGGGGATATTCTGAATAACCTCTGGTGGTGCGTTCTGGCCGTGTTCATACCCAGGCCCTGGTAAGCAGATCTTCGAGGGCCCCGGTCTCCAACTGCTGCTGCTTAACGCCAGGTCAGTGAACAACAAGGCCCCCCTTATAGGTGACTTGATCACAGAGGAGGGGGCTGACCTGGCGTGTATTACCGAGACCTGGCTGAGTCCAGAGGGGGGAGTAGCCCTCTCGGAAATGTGCCCAGCCGGGTTTCAGGTATGGCATCAGCCGAGACACCAGGGCAGGGGAGGAGGGGTGGCAGTTGTCATCCGAGAGTCTCTTGTGGCCTTCAGGGGCGCTGCTCCACAAGTGGCTGGGTGTGAGACCTTGTTTTTCAAGTTGGGTTCACGAGAACAGTTGGGAGTGTTGCTGCTGTACCAGCCTCCCTGCTGCGTGGCAACCTCCCTGCCTGAGCTGCTGGAGGCTGTCTCGGGGTTGGCAGTGGAGTTCCCCAGACTTATGGTTCTGGGGGACTTCAATCTGCCATCTCTGGGATGAGCCTCGGAAGCAGCCCAGGAGTTCATGGCTACCATGGCAGCCATGGGCCTGTCGCAGATTATTCGTGACCTGACTCGTGACAGTGGTCTCACCCCGGACTTAGTTTTCTTGTCCAAGCAGTGGCAATGTGATCTGAGGGGAGAGTTACATCTTTTCCCATTGTCATGGTCAGACCACGCCTTGGTGACCCTGAGACTCTCTTGTGCTGCCCCACTCCGCAGGGAGGAGGGACCCATTCGACTGGTCCACCCCTGGCGACTGATGGACACAGTGAGGTTTCAGAAGGAGCTGGGGGTTATTCCTGAGGACTTGCTTCACGGTCCAGTGGAGGTCCTGGCTGCAGCCTGGAATAGGGCAGCGGCCGGAGCCCTGGACAAGATCGTGCCTATGCGACCTCTCCGGCCCTGCTCAGCCCATCACTCTCCGTGGTTTACAAAAGAGTTTAGGGCTTTGAAGAGGGTTAAGAGACATCTAGAGCACCGCTGGAGAAAGACAAAGACTGAATCTGACCGAACACAATCTAGAGCCGCAGTTAAGGCCTACCTTGTGGCGGTAAGAGCGGTGAAACGTGAATATTTCTCCGCTCCTATTGCGTCTGCAGAATGCCGCCCGACGGCCCTTTTTAAGATTACAAGATCGCTTTTGGGTTGGGAGGAGGTGGTGACCCATTTACAGGGCCGGTTGGAAGAGTTTTCTGAGTATCTGCTGGACAAAATCGCTCAGATTCATTCCAAGTTGGACTCTGAGCATGAGACAAGATCTGGGGAGATGCCAGAGGAACGTACTTACCCTATTATCTGGGAGCGGTTTGATCCTGTTGGACCTGATGAAGTAGACAGGATCCTCCAGATTGTAAATGCCACCACATGTCAGCTTGACCTGTGTCCCTCCTAGCTGGTTAAATCAGCTAGAGAGGTGATATGTGGCTGGGTCCAGGCAATGATTAATACTTCCTTGAGTGAGGGGGTGTTCCCAGCTGCCTTTAAGGAGGCGCTGGTGCACCCGCTCCTCAAGAAACCATCCCTGGACCCTACCATCTTGGGCAATTTTCACCCAGTCTCCCACCTTCCGTTTTTGGGAAAGGTGGTTGAGAAGGTGGTGGCATTGCAACTCCAGAGGTTCCTGGAGGAAACGGATTATCTGGACCCCTTTCAGTCAGGTTTCAGGCCAGGATATGGGACAGAGACCGCATTGGTCATGCTTATGGATGATCTCTGGCAGGAGCAGGATGGAGGGAGTGCGTCCATCCTAGCTCTCTTAGATCTCTCAGTGGCTTTCAATACCATCGACCATGGTATACTTTTGGGGCGGCTCAGGGAGTTGGGGGTGGGCGGCGTGGTTTTACGCTGATTCGCCTCCTTCCTCCAGGGCCGTTTCCAGTCGTTGTTGATAGGGGAGGATAGATCTGACCCGCGACCCCTGACTTGTGGGGTGCCGCAGGGGTCAGTTCTCTCTCCTCTCCTGTTCAACATCTACATGAAACCGCTGGGCGAGATCATCCGTCACCACGGGATGAGGTATAACCAATATGCTGATGATACCCAGTTATACATCTCCATCCTGGGTGAAGTAAGTGATGCGGTCGATGCCTTGTCTCAGCGCCTGGAGGCTGTGGGGTTCTGGATGGGGAACAACAGGCTTCAACTGAACCCTGGTAAGACGGAGTGGCTGTGGATTGATGGCCCCCCTGTATCTGGGAAGTTATAATCTTTGGTTCTGGATGGGGTTGCACTACCCCACTCGGACCCAGTGCGGAATCTGAGGGTCCTCCTGGACTCACGACTCCTGCTCAAAGAGCAGGTGGCAGTCGTGGCCAGGAGGGCCTTTGCACAGCTTCGAGTTGTGCACCAGCTACGCCCTTTCCTGGATCGGGATGCCCTCCGAAGAGTCACTCACGCCCTTGTCATCTCCCATATAGATTATTGTAACGCGCTCTACATGGGGTTACCCTTGAAGAGTATCCGGAAGCTTCAGCTGGTGCAGAATGGAGCAGCGCGGGCAGTTATGGGTGCTACAAGATCAGCACATGTGACACCTCTGCTGCGCAAGCTGCATTGGGTTCCAGTTTGCTTCCAGATCCAATTCAAGGTGTTGGTGATTACCTTTAAAGCCCTACATGGCATAGGGCCAGGGTGAGGGACCGTCTCGTCCCGATAACATCGTCCCGCCCCACCCATTCATGCAGAGAGGGCATGCTTCGGACCCCTTCAACAAGAGAATTCCATCTAGCGGGGTCCAGGAGGCGTGCCTTCTCTGCGATAGCGCCCGCTTTATGGAACATCTTGCCCCCGGAGGTAAGGCTGGCTCCCTCACTCCTGACCTTTCAGAAGGCTCTTAAGACCTGGCTCTGCAGCCTGGCATGGGATGACGGAGGTAGTAGTGCCTCTTGGGGTTGGTTGGCCCCGTAGTATTGTGTACCATACTACGGCTTTTAACCATCTTTGGATTTTATTTATTCTTGTATTTGTTGTTGTTTTTTAGAAATTTTTTATAGATTTTAAATTTTTATCTGTTGTAACCCGCCCAGAGTCCCCTGTTCGGGGAGATGGGCGGGGATAAATTGAATAAATAAATAAATAAATAAATAAATACCAAATCATCTTGTCTGCCTCCTGAGGAATCTGTATAACATAGCTTTCCAAACTGTGTGTTGTGACACTTTAGTGTGTCGCAACACACAGTTTAGTGTGTCGCGAAGAGGCAGCGCGGGGGCGCACCTGGCGGCGCAGGGGCACACGCGGCGGCAGCAGTGTACACGGCAGTGGCAGCGCACCATCAGCGGTTCCGCTTTTTGGCGAGGCCGCCACCGCTGTGCACACCACTCCCATCGCACGCCCCCACACCGCCACCATGCACGCACCCCCTGTGCGTCCCTGCACCGCCACCTCTGCCGCCGTTGGTGTGTCGCCAATGGCGGCTCTTTGGAAAGCACTGCTGTATAATGACCAAGTAGCAACGGTAAGAACAAACCACAGAACAACAGACTGGTTTAAGATTGGGAAAGGGGTATGGCAGGCTTGTATACTCTCACCCTACCTATTCAACCTGTACGCAGAACACATCATGCGACGTGCTGGGCTTGATGAATCCAAGACTGGAGTGAAAATCATGGAAGAAACATTAACAATCTCAGATATGCAGACAATACCACTTTGATGGCTGAAAGTGAGGAGGAGCTGAGGAGCCTTATGACGAAGGTGAAAGAAGAAAGTGCAAAACTGGGTTGCAGTTAAACCTCAAAAAAACCAAGATTATGGCAACCAGCTTGATTGATAACTGGCAAATAGAGGGAGAAAAAGTGGAGGCAGTGACAGACTTTGTATTTCTAGGTGCAAAGATTAGTGCAGACGCTGACTGCAGCCAGGAAATCAGAAGAGTCAGAAGTGACTGAATGAATAAACAACAACAAAAATGCACTGGGAAGTATAGAATGTGGGGAATAAATTATGTTAAGGAGCTCAGCAATTTGTCTCTGTAAGCAGGGTAGTGCTATAAAAACTGAACAGTACAGGAGCAAATTTGGAATGGCAAGAGATACAGGCAAAAGAAAGTAGGACAGATCAGACTGGAGGTTATGGGAGTGGGGAGAGAAATCATGCAGAAAAATATATTTCAAATGCATCCATATGGAAGAGGCAGCTGGGGAGCACCTTGCAGTACTGCTGAGTGTTCCATTCTTAAACTCTTCCTCCTGGCCAAGTGACCCCGAAGTGTTGGAAAGAAATCCAGAAGTCAGGCTCTGTATGTTTTCTCAAATTGTTTAACTAAAGGAAGACACCCCAAATCATCTATGTTCTGCTCTGAATGTCTATGAAGGTTCTCAGTCATCCAGGTGGAATTGTCTGTAGCTTGAATCATGTCAACTGGATTTCTATTTTCTCAGTGGAAACGTTTCGCTCCTTATCCAAGGAGCTTCTTCAGTCTGAGCAAGAACATTCTGCTCTGAATGTTAAAGCTCTGCTTGATATCTTGAAAGTCAAGTTCTTATGCTTCAAACTTGACTCTTGGCACACATGCAGGTTGTCTTCTTGACAATGATATGGAACTGTCTTTCCATTGTTTTCTTCTTGGGATATGGTTTTAATGTCCAAGTCTAGTCTACAGACCTGAAATTTTCTGGTGGTCTCCATCTAAAACTAACTAGGTCTGACCCTTTTAAGCTTTTTCAAGATCAGCCAAAGTCAGGATGGTGTTGCCACCTGTTGAGTCTCTTGAAGCATCTTAAAAGTAATGTCTCCTTTGATTTAAGCTTGATTCCATGAATAGTGATTTCATGAATGGTCGATGTAATTTCCATATAGTTTTATTGACAACAATATGGAAGTGATTCGCCTTTACCTTCATCCCATTTTATTCCATTGGACTCATATTCCCTGGTGATTTCCATCTAAGCTTGAGATACACATTTTCTGGAATCAAAGTACTAAAAATAATACTTAAAGTAACACTGAAATTAAATTTCTTGACAAGCATTTATGAAACCTGAACTTTGTAGAAACATATAAAGCCAGGATATGAATCTTTAATGATATCCAATTAAGGAAAAAATATATTAAGTCCACTTTTCTAGGGTTATTTTTTTAGTCAAACTCAAAATTATTATTCAAAGGTCTACTTTCTTGTATATACAAGTAATATATAGCTAACCTCTTTATTTGCAACATAATCTTTTATTTTTTTTAATTCTTTGCAAAACCCATAGATCACCTTGTGACATCAATTAGAAACAATTTTATTATTTAATTAACACAATATATCCTTCTCTAATTACTGAACTAATGCAATAATGTGGTTGGGCTTCCTCCCTCCCCAGAAAAGCTTTAAGATTTAAGCTTTCTTAAAGCCACACACTATCTTTCCTCTTCCTAAATGTATACAAAGAACAAAGCTGCTAAGAATATTATCTATCTAATTGTTTCAAGAATCTAAAATAGTAATTTAACTTGGATGACAGTGACACATCAACTTAATTGGCTGTAAAAGTTAATTATAGCTGTACTTCCCAAAATAAATGTTAATATATAGCTATAAAACAATGTATATTGTAAAAGCCATAAATAAAAGTCAACTCAGCCACAAAAATATGTTTACTTTCAGAATCTTTATTATTAAATATATTTGTGCTGAGCACAGGAAACCAAATTATAACTTTCCCAATTTAAATTTAAAGCCACTAGGTCCACATATGCTAGTTTCACTTATAGTTGTGTGTCTTGCATTTTCTATAGGCATTGCCAAGACACTTGGCTTGGGACAAAATTAATGCCTTGAACAGTTGTCGAGGAGTAAAAAATTTAATTCCTCAGTGGATTAAAGGGACTCCCTTTCTGGAAACTGTTGATACATTCAAATTCATACCAGCTGACCCCAAAAGGGTTCTAATTGATTGGCTAGTCCAAAGCCTTGGCAGGAAAAATGTCTAATTCTGAATCCTTGTCCTCTTCATTCTTTGTGTTAGTTTGTATTTTTCACTAACCCTCTTTTCTATGGAGGGTGAAAATCTAGTTATGTTAAATCAAGCTACATAATCCATATACAATCTCCTAAGCATGTGTACACACATCCCAATATCTTGAAACTTATTTAAATATTTCTATAAATGCTTAAATATCACAAGTGTTCCCACATCCATTTCCATTTCAAAGATACAAAGGACACTTGATCAAAATGGAGATACAATTCTGTGACTGATGGACTTTAGTCGTTCCAGTGTTGTATCACATAATATTTCCAGAGCTAACAATTCATAGATATTTTAATTCAATCTTTAGTCTAGGGCTTTATAGCAATTTAACTAATACCGGCCTGGCTGAATCTATTTTGATCATGGAACCATACTTTGTAACTCATTAGTTATCAATCCTGCAGGAAATCACATTAATTTATATCTGAGGCTACAAAATATCTGCCAGTAATTATATTTTGGAGTAAAAACAATGAATCAGATTTTATAGCTATCAAGCGTTTGGCATAATATAAACTTTTGTTGTGGTGAGAAATGTTTGGCAAAAGTAGCTCCACTTTCTCTCAGGAGTTCTATTATAAAGGGATCATAAAAGTAAGTACAGTTTAAGTAAAATGAGAGACCACTATGACTATTTTAACAGGCAGAGATATTCATGGTCAGAGATACATGTACAGGCCTACAGGGAAATTAAATGCAAGGATCTGAATCTTAGCCTAAAATTGAAATGTACCTGCTTGGAAGGTGAATATAATAGTGATAGGAAGGCTAATACATGTGTTTTCATAAGTGAAGATAAAGGTGTGTGAAAGAAATGTGTTCTTTTAGAGAGAGCCTTATTCACAGGATTTTAGTTGAAATCCCAAGGACATCATTCTCTTTCTGGTCTTCCTTTCTTTTCTCACATCTTTTATCAATCTTCTTTCCAAATGAAACCAATTAAGGAAGAAAATATGGAGTAGCTGATCAACGTGGTTTTAGTCATAGCACCAAGGAGGCCTTTACCTCTGAAAGTACAAGAATATAATGAATTCATGAATCATCTGCTGTTGTTTTTCAAAAAAAGAAGTTAATGCAAGCTCTTTGCCATTGTTTCTAGTCTGTAATTTACTCAGATATAACTCCCGTTCTCACTCATCATTAACCAATTCCACATGATTAGCTCAATAGGATGACAGTGCAGTCCCATACATATCTACTGAGGTCAGGAATAGAGAAGAAGCATGTGCTATTACAACAAATAGCCATATTAACATCAGCCAAACTTAGACAAGGAGAAAGGGAATGTAAGTGTATGCCAAAATTTGGACTTTTTTGAATTTTGTGATGCATTTGTGATTAACAAAAATTTGTAAGCTGCCCTAAGAAAAGTTAGTTTTGAAGGAAGGACTTTTTCTTCTAAGAAAAATACAAAAGTGTTAGACCTAGGTAAATAATAGTTCATAAAGTATATTAGTGCAAATAATAGACTATGTATTGATACAAAATCACACTTATCAAGGAATGTTTGGAAAAGTATGTGTGTTAAGAAATGTGTGTATGTATGAATGTGTACACACACAAACACACACATGCAGTACTATGCCTTCATCCAAAATACATGTCTGGATTCATCACACATTTTGGTTTAATTTGTCAATATTCTCTTTTCTCTGATATGATTTAAAAATAATGTATCCCATCTCTGATTCAGTGTTCTTCTGAAATAATATGAAAGCAACAAGTAAATTAAGAGTTAACATACTGATTGGGAGGAATTTAGAGAAATTTGGTAAAAATGGAGCATTTTTAAGGGAAAACACCAGCCTTAGCACCAGAGAGTGAATCTCCCCCTTTTGGGGGAGATGGGCAGTGATAGAAATGTGAATAATAAATAAAATAAATAAAAATATTTTTGGACTCAGTACCTGATAACTATAAAGCTCTGAGAGGACCAAATTTTGAATAGGGGAGAAAAGGAAGGTCAAGTAAAGTGAGAGAACACAAGCTGGTGATAGAAAGTGAAAGGTGGAACTGCTGGACTTTTCCATTCAAGTTTGTAAAACTTCCTCAACCTTTCAAAGAGGCCCAGCTTTGAAATACTTTGCTTCCCTGATGGAGAACTGAGCCATTCCCTCATGATGCCAGCTCAGAAGCAAACCAACTATACAAAAGGCTCACCACCCCAGGGAATATAGAAAAATAATCTGGGAAAAGAGGAATGATTTGCATGATGAAATAGACTACAGCATCAGCATTAAGCACCCCAGAAAAGGTGATGAACATGGCCTCCTTAAAGGAGCATCACCTTTTCCCAGTTTACGCAGCTGACCTTGGATAGCTGCTTAAAAGATTTGGAGATAAGTGCTACTTTCGTGCGTACTCCAAAGAAACTTTTTGGAATCAAATCCAAAAGAAGAATATAGCTGCATGACACAATCAGTTATATTAGATTCACTATCATGGTACCCTCCAAATTTGTTGGTCAACTCCGTAACCTGCAGGTGAAGAGATATGGAAGATTAATTTATATGGAGAGATTTAGGATTATGTTATCTGAAAAGATGTGGGATTTATAAAACCAGAATTTCTGAATTTCTATGTGGGGTGTCTAAAATACAAATAAATCTTCACCATGGTGATGTTCACAAACGGTCGTGCATAAATGCTTCCATTTCAGCTATACTATCACACTTACAGGAAAGTAGGTGGCAGATTGGCAATGGAATGGTTGTTTTACCTCGTTCTGTAAACACACAGCAAGAAGCTGACAGACATTACTGCTTGAGTAATAAGGACTGACTCACATAAGGGCAGTAAAATTTGAATCAGCGATGAGAAAATTTAATTTTTTTTTCATCTTCTCAATTATGACAGAACAATAACAACTGTATACACACAAGGCTACACTGCTATATGATTATTTTTTAAAAAAAATGGATGTAAAAGCAGGATTATCTATCTTGTTCTTATATGTTGACATCAGGAAGATAGAATTCATATTTGTACTCAGCAAATTTAGGATCTCTATTTATTACTCTCACACACACACAAACATGCACATATTGGTATGGATATTTATTATTATTACTATTACTATTATTACAAACCAACTTTTCCCCTTCCCTATTATGAAAAGTAATTGGCCATAGATTTCAGTGAGAGTGAATTAGTTTCATGCTATGTTTTAGGAATAAAAGAAAATAATTTGGTAATGTCCATTTTCATAATTAACATTCCAAGAAAAGACTCCATAGTTTGGCAATTTGTATACCAAAAAAAAAAAGATATACTGTATGTGACTCTTTCACTTAAATAAAAAGGGATATTTTAGGGTTTAAAAATGTTTGATTTAAAAATAAGTGTGGAGGCGGAGTGGGGGGTCAGGTTAAAAGAGCCCTTACAGAAAGTTGTGTACAATAGCTCCATATACTACATAACCGATTAAGAGTTTCCAACTTTTCTATTCAAAATTAAAAGTGAATTCAAAAGAATAATACAGTTTGTTTTTTACATTGATACACAGATCAATTTCTTATGTACAATATAAGATGCACACAAAAATGTACTATCAGACTGGCCCCTAGGATATCCTGTTTTTAGCAGTTCTGGCACTCAGTTATAATAAACTCTACTAAATATCTGACCATATTTTTTAACATTATTATTTTTGGATTTTAATTAATTCACTTCCCCAATGCACCAGATTGAATGTGAAGATTTCTGGTATGTTGTTTAAGAAACATAATGTGATTATGCTAATGGAGGAAGGTATGAAGCTGTTTTTAGTTTACTGTACCAGTTGTTTGATTAATTCATCCAATCATCATAAAGATCAGTGCATAAAATAACGATTGCTTGTCTGATGGAACATGCTCAAACTGCTGTATTTCAGATAATGAGCTTCACAGAATAAATTAAAACCCAACTGTAGAAATAATGACTCAGAGCTGCAATGAAATGCACACAGGTGCACAGAGGCATAGGTACACAAATTGACACCAACCAATGAGTGTTTTAAAAAAATACTCTATTCTAGAGGAACCAGGAATCAGAAAAGTAAGTTCTAAAGACATTTAAAAATATTTTTTGCAAATATTTACCCAAGATTTTGATGAAATGACCCCTTCACTTCACTGGACATGCAACCCAGATTGAAAACTTTGCTAGGGACTGAGAGTGATTATAGCTGGCAGCGTTGTATTAGATCCTTCAACTAAACATGTGGGATACGTCAACAAAAAGAGACTTCTATGGAGGAGAAGGTGCTTTAGCTCATGCAAACTCTTTGTGTTTTGCTGTAACGCATGTGATTCCAGAATTAACCTCAACCCTGAATAAGTATGAAGAATTGTAGTAAGAGAAGACAAACACACACACACACACACACACACACAAACACACACATAAGTAGAACTGTCAGCCCTCCAAGGTAGACCAGACTAGGAAACCAAAGTCACACAAGCATTACTTTTATTATAAGGTTATTGTAACAGAATCTTCCAAATCAGAATGTACTTTCCCCTTCCCTCCCTTTATCATCATGAGAACTAGGGAGACTCTTGTCTGATATGTTTACTTGGGTTACAGATCTGGCCTGGACTCAGATTTCTTTTATCTGACCATTGTCTTCATTGGGGCTCCTGATCCTCAAGGTTATTCCTTCCGCCCATTATAAGAACCCAGAGATTTTTTTTAAAATACAACTCAGTAGGTGTGACATTATTCATTTAAATTCAGATTACCACATCTCTAATTGAGCATGACAGAAAATACAAAATAGAAAATTACATATTTAGATGTATGTTCTTAATATCTAATAGCACCAACAATTGCAACATCCTGAAGGTATTTTCTACTTTGGTACTATTGACTGGGATCCAATAAACTGCTCAACCACTTCATTACATCAAAAGGAGCTTTTGACTTTCATTTCCCAAACATAAGGTAATTTCAAAAGCAGGTTATTATTTCACAAGTGTTTAGTATGAAATGAAAAAGTAGAACTATATATACTACTTTGTATGCACAAGTCTTTTGTCATGTCTGAAGCAACTACTTTCAAACTATAAGCTCTCAAAATATCAGTCAATTAATTTAAGGGAGCATCCAAACTGTTCCAGAATTATCCCCTCACAAATAGGAAGAATTCTAGATATAATTGCTAAGTTATATTTCAAGTTTCTATATCTGATCATCTTTTATTTAGAAATGAGTATATTGACTCATTGAAATTTAAAGCCAGAAAAAAATTCTCCATATGATTTTGTAGCCTTTTTTACAGGTGTGCATGGAAAGAAAATGAGGGAGAAGGTGCCGCTGTCCTTCTCTCTTCATATTTATAAGGAAGAATGTCAGTAAATATTACATGCCCTGTAGCTAGTTAAACCGCATGTTTACTTGGAAATCACCTATTGTGATCAAATGAAACTCTGGATGTAGTGAGTATAAGACAGCAGCCCCAGTTTGATAAAGCTCATCTGCACGGGAATCTCCCTGACTATCTATACAAGCTTTAAACGGGAAAAAAAAAATCCTTCAAAATCCCTTTCTTTCTCTGGAGGCTTGTCCTTTACTGGTTGCATCAAGTCACACTCCCAAACTTTTGAAAGTACAAGATAACAAAACAAAATAGTGTAATAGAAGACCAACATGAGAGAGAACAACTTGTTCTCTTGAACTTGTTGCTCTCTTTACTTTTTAGCTGCTTATGATCCTGAAAACAAAATACATACCATATAGAGAAGACCCATAAACTACCAGTAGGTTGCCATGTGCATCAGGGCCGGCTCTAGACATTTTGGCACCCTAGGCAAAGTCATATTCTGGTGCCCCCTGTGGTTTGGATCATCTTCCAATTTTGTTAGGAATTTCAAAAAGGTGCCTTCTTTTTTCTTAATTATGTTTAGCCCTCGAGTGGCTGCACTGGCTCACAGAGTGTGCCGTTACCGCTTTTCACTTTTTTATTGTGCTTTTTGGAAGTCTTTTCAATTTTGGTGCCCCCAAGACATGGCACCCCTAGACTGGTGCCTACTTGGCCTTAGCCTAGAGCTGGCACTGCATGTGGTATGGTTTTTGAAGGCCTTGTATCTCAAGTGCTCTGATATGTAATTGGAATCCTGTAAGAATTAGACTATTCCTTTCTTCACTAGTAGCACAATCCAGCCATGCATGTTTATGATCTATAAAATTAATTTGTTTTCTAAATAGAGATTTCATGCTATAAATCCACATTTTTTAAAAAGTGGCATTTTGAATGTTTTCTAAAAAATGTTTATTCTCAGAACAAGACTTGATGTGCCATGTCATTCGTGCTTGGAATTCGCCCCCATAGGATGTCATGTTGAGCAGAACCTATGTTTAAAGGTACTGCTTTAAAGAAAAATCCATCACAGATTACTTAAAGCCAAGCCTTGAAACAATTGTAATGTCCACATCTGTAGTTCTGAATATTAGCAGCTGGAAGCAAGCACAGGTGAGAGTTACTGCTTATGTGTTTGGCTTGTGGGCTTCCTAAATATACAGTTGGTTACTCTGGAAGAGAAGATTCTAGTCTGAATGGCGCTACTTATGTTATGGAAACTATATATATATATAGCTAATTTATATGCTAATGCCTCTAGGGATAGGCTATATTACTGAGTATTATCTCATTCTATATTTTCTCCATTTCATGTTTTCTGTCTTGGGGAGGTGGGGGTCCCTCTTCATAGTGAGTGTGTTGCTCAGTGGTAATGCTTGCAATTTGCACACAGCAAGTTCCAAGCTCAGTCCATGCCATTAAAAGCAAAATGAACATCTTGGCTTAGAGCTGAGATCAGGACTTTTCCTTTTCTTTGTCATTGAAGTGTATTCTCAGGTCTATGGGGAAAAGGAGAAAAACTGAATTAAATTTGTTAGAAGTTAATTAATTACAGGTAGTCCTCACTTAACAACCATTCATTTAGTGACGGTTTGGACTTACAATGGTGCTGAAAAAAACGGTTCGCATTTATGACTATCACAGCATCCCATGGTCACATGACCACCATTTTCGACCTTCTCAGACTGCTTCTGCCAAGCAAAATCAATGGGGAACTGCATGATTTACTTAACGACCGCTGCAAAAAAGGTCATAAAATCAGGTCAGATTCACTTAATAACCACTTTGCTTAGCAACCAAAATTCTGGTCACAATTGTGGTTGTTAAGCGAGGACTACCTGTAAATCAGGGGTGGGGAACCTTTTTTCTGCCAAGGACCATTTGAATATTTATAACCGGGGACCAGGGGGGTGGGGGGCGGGGTTTCTGGGATTTCCGCAGACTGGGGGCCAGAGTTTGCGGGAGGGAGCCAATCACAAGCACTGGGCAGCGGGGTTTGCGGGTGGGAGCCAATCACGTGGAAGGGGCGGGGTTTCCGGGCAGGAGCCCCACGGGCCTTAGGCAGGAGCCCCGCGGGCCTTATATGGCCCATGGGCCTGACGTTGCCCACCCCTGCTGTAAATGAAGTAAATATGGTTACTTCTTTACATTAAAACTGACAATTCAGTGGAAGTTTTTGGAGGGGTTCTGGGAATGGACCAAGGTCTGGCAGCCCTAAACCCACAAACTGTACATCTCAAGAAAAATAGATTGATATAGTATAATGCTGATTTCCATTTTGTCCCTCATTCCTTATTCCTACGAATTGCTAATTCAGAATAATAATGGGAAGAAGGGACAGGGCCTTTTCTTGGGGCTGTAAAGCAGGAGGTTGAGCCTTCTGCTGGTTTAATGGTAATCCCAGCTTTGCAGTCTTGTCAGAATTGCACTCCAAAAGTAAGCTGAGCCAGGACTCATTTAGGGGAGTTTGGAGCATTTTAAGAATGAAATGAGTTCTCCAAGACTTGAGCCACCAATTTTCCCCTCAAAAAATAAAAAATAAAAATGCAAAAAAAAGGGCCAACATTTTTGGGTTTTTGTATGCCACATACAACTGCTGGGTTCTACTTTTTGCAACTCTGCTCTAAGAGAATGGTTCTTGATGTGTTTGGAGGAAAGGGGTGCAGTTCAATGATAGAGTCCAAGCTTGGCATGTACAAGGGTTTTAATTAAGTTCCTAGAAACATCAGACAAGCCTGGACAAAGTCCCACTTAAATTCCTGAAGAACTTCTTCCAGTCAGCATTGATATCCTGGACCAGATGTACTCCAATTCGTACCATGAGTCTATGATTTACTAGTATTGAACTAAAATGGCTGCCCCAATTCAGTTGGCAAATGATGGATTCTATTCTGATTGTCTTCAGGCAAATGTGGTGGTGCTGGTGGGGCAAACAAGGTTCATCCAACCCTTCCATACTTTTAAAAGCTACCAAGTCATATTATATTTTACCCTTCCTCTTGAATGTTCTATTTAGTTATGGAGGAAAAAGCAAATGCTCTAGAAATATTTATTTAATCCAGAGGTAGTGATACAATAGACTCAGGGATGCTCTCTATTCACTAAGATTTTTTCTCCCCATTCACTAAAATATTTTCTGCAGTCACTCATAGGATTGTATTTACAGATAAAGTGTCCTTCAAGTTGAATTTGACTCATAGAGACTTCATGGACACACAGCAATGTAGATTTGTTGGCAACACTAGGGAAGTAGTTGGTGATTGCCTTTTTCAACCTCCTAACCTAGCCACATTAACAACCTGCGATATGCAGATGACACAACTTTGCTTGCTGGAAATGAGGAAGACTTGAAGTACTTGCTGATGAAGATCAAAGATTGTAGTCAGCAATACGGACTACACTTGAATATGAAGAAGACGAAGATTCTCACAAATGGACCAATAAGTAATGTCACAACAAATGGAGAAGAAATTGAAGTGATCAACAATTTCATTCTACTTGGATCAACGATCATTGCTAAGGGAAGTAGTAACCAAGAAATCAAACGACGTATCGTGCTGGGAAAATCTGCCATCCAAGGCCTATCTAAAGTTTTCAGAAGTAAAGACGTCAGTCTAAAAACAAAGGTGCATCTGACTCATGCTATGGTCTTCTCAATTGCCTCATATGCCTGTGAAACTTGGACATTAAAAAAGGAAGATAGAAGAAGAATTGATGCATTCGAATTGTGGTGCTGGCGAAGATTACTGAAAGTACCATGGACTGCCAGAAGAACAAACAAATCAGTTTTAGAAGAAATACAACCAAAATGTTCACTAGAGGCTTAGACTCTCATACTTTGGACATACTTTGGGCATACTCATACTTTCGGTCAGGAAAGACCGATCGCTTGAAAAGGACAGCATGTTTGGTAAAGTTGAGGGCCAGCAGAAAAGAGGAAGACCTTCAATGTGATGGATTTATACGATTACTGCAACAATGGATGAAAACATTGGAACAGTCAGGCAATTGGCGCAAGACCATTTAGCATTTCGTTCTATTATACATAGGGTCGCCATGAGTTGTAAACAACTTGATGGCAACTAACAACAACAACAACCTAGCCACAGCCCTGGGATTTCATGAAATCTGTTTTATATCCATGTGCTAAGTAGGTACAGTCCTGCTTATTTGTTAAATATGAATCAAGGTAGATTAAATAATGCCACCTAAGTGAGCAAACATATAAGTTATTATTTGTAATACTGAGTCAGGGCATAAAGGATAGACCTTCCTTCCTTCCGCTTTGACACCAGGTTATAAAAATTCATTTTTCCTTTTTTTTCATAGATACAAATAAAATTGGGCTATTGTGACTGAGTTACAAGTAGGCTTAAAAATGAGTTTTGCATCAACATTCTAACAAAATTTGTCTGATTCTTTTCAACTGAGCCATTTTTAAAATTTGATTGTGGATTTCAATTTTTGCTTTTATCTCCCTGTGTATTAATATATTGAAGAAAACAACTATCATTGTACTCTACTTTATTTTCATTCATATCCTCATCAGAATTCTATTCCTTAAATGTGCAAGTTAGTTGAGAGGTGATCAAAAATACCTGATTTGTTTACAAATTCACTTCATTGGAGCCTCAGTTTTACAAGTCACTTAGAAACCCCTAGGCAGACAAACAGACAGACAGACAGACAGATTTTTGCAGGCTAAAGCCACAGTATTGCATAATGACATGTATATGAACATTTGTTGATTGGTTTTAATAGATTTTAATTCTTGGATTAGAGTCAGTGAGCAATCTAGCATATTATAAATAAAATCTAATAAAATTAAAACACAGGCTATAATATAAACAGTTTAACTGATCATAAATAAGTGGTGTTATATAGCATGCATATAACTGTATATGCATATAATTTTAAACTATGTTCAGCTTGTAAAATAAAGATATTTGGCATCACTTCAACTTTTAAGAGAACCAAGGAAAATAATGGCAAAGGTGCGGGGAAAGCATCCTGTCAACAGATTATTTTTTTAATAAATTGAGAAGCCCAGATAAGTTATTCAAACATATAGCATATAGCATATAGCATATAGCATATAGCATATATCTATCTATGTCTATGTCTATGTCTATGTCTATGTCTATGTCTATGTCTATGTCTATGTCTATGTCTATATCTATATCTATATCTATATCATCTATATCTATATCTATATCTATATCTATATCTATATCTATATCTATATCTATATCTATCTATATATATCGTGATGGCTCAGTGGTTAAGACACCAGGCACCAGGCTTGTTGATCGGAAGGTCAGTGGTTCGAGACCCGAGCGCCACGTGACGGAGTGAGCTCCTGCACTCGCCCCAGCTCTTTCCAACCTAGCAATTCGAAAGCATGCAAATGCAAGTAGATAAATAGGTACCACTTTGGTGGGATGGTAACAGCGTTCTGCGCGCGTCATGCCAGCCACATGACTGTGGAAGTGTCTTTGGACAGCGCTGGCTCTTCGGCTAAGAAACGGAGATGAGCACTGCCCCCTAGAGTCGGACATGACTGTGCAGGGGAAAACCTTTAATAAATATAAATATATATATATATATATATATATATATATATATATATATATATATACACACACACACACACACACACACACACACACACACATAGAGGTTAACAACATTTACATACCATTCATAAGAGACAATAGAATAGCCAGAAGACCAGAACACCCCTGGGACAGCAATCAACAACAAGATATGCATAGATTAACAGCAAGATTAGCAGCAGAGGAGCAATCAAACAACACAATATACCTTAATCAAGGAACTATTAACTCAGTCAATCACCCAAACAGCACACAACAGCCCAATCAAGGAACTACCAAGGAGAGTACAAGACCCCCACCAACACAGGCAGGACAAGCCAGGGTAT
Organism: Charina bottae; assembly: GCA_023362775.1. Lineage (NCBI taxonomy): Eukaryota > Metazoa > Chordata > Lepidosauria > Squamata > Charinaidae > Charina > Charina bottae. Next base: position 67,625,506 of record JALMGJ010000006.1, read on the forward strand.
ATAAACAGACAGCAAGTTCCACTCCCTTTTCGCACTGAAGATGTTGCCTAGCCTGGCAATGAAACGTCTGCATGAAAACAGCAAGGCTCAGAGAGCACCAAAGACTCCCCAGTTCAACCCTGAGCTACAAATATTCTCTTCGATTGAGATATATATATATATATATATATAAATATATATATATATATATATATATATATCCACCCACCCACCCACCCACCCACCCATAGATTATTGTAATATTTACTAAAGTAGAAAGAGGAACTTAGTTTTTCAGATTTCACTGTATCAATGTTTGTTCTCATACTCTCCCCTGTTACCCCAGAATGTATTATGCTAAATTCTCAGGAGAGGAAGGAAGGAAGGAAGGAAGGAAGGAAGGAAGGAAGGAAGGAAGGAAGGAAGGAAGGAAGGAAGGAAGGAAGGAAGGAAATCACAGGAGTCCAAACCCTGGATTCTTCTCAGGATAATTTTTGTGCCAAACGCATGAAATTGGGAGTTTAATTTTTTACTCCAAGCTGGTGAAAGATAGCCTGCTGTATTTTGAGTTGGATTCTACATGCAACCTAATGGTTGAACCACCAGAAATGTAAAATAACTATTTTATAATGTTTTATTATACATTTTATAGCAAAGATCTTCTATATCTCTTAGATCAGGAACTGCAGTGACCACTAAGCAGTTGCCCCTCGAGGTGATGACCCCACTAGATAAAAAAATATTACTGATGGAGATTTTTGTGTATAGTAGGAAGGTAGTACATTCTGGAGTTGAAACAGAGAAGAAGAGAACTGTCTTTGTTCTTCACAGGAAGTCAGTCCTCTAGAAATGAATGCTGTGAAACCACATTTTATGCACAGTATGTATATATGAGTAAATAAATGCTGTAAGCCTCTAGTGACCTCCTTCCACAGAAATTAAGCCTTGTGGTGGACTACAATGCCTTGTATTTTTCCCCACACAGAAGTGTGGAATGGCTATGTAACAGCAGGCTTAAGTGAACTTAATTAAAGGTCAAGATGAAAACCAAGGGGAAAACTAGCTCTACTACAAGTATCCGTGATACCCAAAATCAGTGTAGTAGATTATCAACAGCATTTTCTGTCAGCAATAGGAAAACTGTGTTCTTAACTTCCTATATAATTCCCTATCCCGAACCAGTTTGGCCAGTTTTGTGCAAATGATATGAAAATTAATGAGAAGCTGAGGCATGTGAGTGCCATGTAGTATTCCATTCCACCGTTATTGTTGTTGTTTTGATGGTTAAAAGATTCAGAATAGATTAGAACCTTTATTGACATCAGTGACCAGTATCTAGTAAAACTTGGTACTATAAACAAATTACATATGTGTAGGGAAGAATGAATTTAAAAACTAACTAGGAATATCAATTAACTACACTTTTACATATAACATAGCAAATTTGGTTTTACTTGAAGTAATAGGATCACATGTATCTGAAAGTAAAATTTGTAAATAGAGCCAGTCAGAATGACTGGAGAATTTGTTTAAGTGTGGGGCTATCAAGTCTAAGCATGCGTCAGCATAAAATAGGCCATATAATAACATGTGATTTACAGTTTCAATAGCCCCTTTGCATCATGGGCAGCACCTTAACCCAAATGGAATGCCCTTATATCTCCCTTCTAAGGAGATCTGCTATACAGAAGGCATTAAATTATGGCAGAGAATATGCCCTCCAAGGTTGGGGAGCTGTAACATGGCTTTGCCTTGATCTCACTAATGCCAGCCTCATGACAAAGAGTTGCATTTGAGACACAGCAAGGAACTTGGAATATGTTCTTAAGAAATTTGATCTGGACTCTTTCTGGGGGAGTGAAGGAACCACATGCATGTTTTGAAGAAGAGGCGGATGTCTTTGTTCATCCCCTGAATTTCTTGTGAGATAAAATTCCCATTGGGTATGGGAATTCAACGTAGCCCTGCACCAAATCTCATTCTAAACTTCTGCAGGAGAATAAAAGAAATAAAAGGAAAATAATTTATTTAAAAGTTTGCAGCACAGAAGGCAAGATAAGATACCTACCTTGCAGGCTGGATTGGCTTTTTTGGTAAAGTTAAAGAAAAGCCAGCCAGCCCTTCTTCAAGGTAAGATCCTGTCCTCTGTGATGAGAATTTTAAAAGTGATGCTCACTGCCATATCCCTGCAATCCAGTCAATCATCTCTTTAATTTTTGCCTTTCACAAAGGGAAAATTAAAGGCTACAAGTACTTGGCGACAGCCCAGATTTAGACACTTGGCTTTGCTGTCATCATTCCCTTTCTTCTCATCCTGGAACAGGAAAGTTTTCAAGAATATGAGAATTTATTTACCTGGAGATAAAAGACGGTTCCACCTGTTTCCACTCACATTCCATTAGACCAGTGTTTTTCAAACTTGGCAACTTTATGCTGGCTGGGGAATGCTGGCAGTTGAAGTCCACACATCTTAAAGTTGCCAAGTCTGAAAAACACTGCCTTAGACAAACCCTGATGAACGGATTAAATCTTCCCTGTATTTAACTGCATTCAGCACAATCCCTTAATGTTGCGAAGAAAGCCACATCAGCCCAACATTCAAATTATAAGATTTAGCAAGATTTCGGAAGAGTGAGCTGCGCAATTATCAAAGTATAGAAAGTCCCAGTTAAACCTTAACACTCTATAGTGCTATTTGGGATGACCCTAAGAAACTTCTTAAACCACTGTGGATTTGGAATTCATTTTTTCATGGACAAGCACTTATTTTCCCTTGGAAAATAGTGCTGTGGTTGTCATAAGGTCAGAAGAAAACAGTCTGAAATCAGAAAAGCTTATTACCAAAACAAAAGACAGGTGTACCTCTTATCACAAAGAGAGCAGCTGCAAGCTAGTTATACCATGTAGGTGAGAGAAGGTGGCACAACAGTTTAAAACTTTTAGTATGTATGTATGTATCAAATTTATATGGCCTCCCCTCTCACAAAAAGTGACTCTGCGCAGTGTACCACAATTAATTAAAACAATAAATATATAAAAACAGTCATTATTAAAAATATATTAAAAAAAACATGTGGCACAAGAGAGGATGAATCTTAACCACTGTAATGGAGCCACCTCAAGATCTCAACAGTCCCCTGGGACCCCAAGGCCTGATGACATATCCAGGTCTTGAGGGACTTCCAGAACATTAAGAAGGATGGAGCCAGCCTCACTTCCAGGGGGAGAATGTTATAAATAGGGCGATGTAATGGAATGTGAGGGTGACCTTGGAAGACGGGGAGAAGAGATGCTGCCTAGGGAATGATCAGATAAACAAGAAAGGAATCCACAACAGAGTAACGGTCAAAGGAAGAAACTTAGAAAGGACCAGCCCTAACCACTCAGGTAGTAAATAGGGAGGGCAAGAGATTTTTACTTTCAGACTTGCAAGATTCTGTTAATGTAGCCTTACAATAAAGTAGAATTAGCTCATCTAGTCGTGTTTCCTGTCTGGTTTACTTGAGAGGGCTTACAGGCAGCTGCTGGAATTCTTTCATAATAGCTTGATTAGTTTTTCTACAATAGATTTACTCATGAGATACTCTTGTATCCCTGAATGCTTATTTTGCCTGCATTTAGCTACTGTATACACAAAGGATTCTACCTCCAGAGGACAATAATTTCTACAAACCCCCTCAAATGGCTAGGTAACATCACACAGTTTTCCTATTTGTTTTTTCACTTACTTTCAAGCTTTGCTGATATAAAGTGGAACCATTTCTTTATTTCATCACCTCTACCAGTCAGGCACCTCCCTGTTTAGCCTGGGCAAGAAATAATTGGGGCTAATGACCTTTATGTTTTCGGAGTTTTGAAAAGCAAGCAATTGTTTTTGTTCAGGTGTAATTTCACACCAATAATAACTGTTACTTTGTAATGAATCTAATCTAACATTTTCCTGTTGAGAAAACTTTGAACTGCAAATCGCACGGTGAATCCATCTGGCCTAATTTTTGAACTTATTTGTTTTTCTCTATTCCTTGCTTTCTATAAGACTTTATCCTACAAAGAGTTCTCAAAAGGTTGTATGCTGTTATGTCATTTTGGGTGACTTTAATAAGGATAATATATTTGGTTTGTTTTCATAGACTAACAGAGCTACACTTTTATGTCTCCCATTCTGGCATACAGATTTGTAAATGTTAAAGGTAGGTAGGTAGGTAGGTAGGTAGATAATAGATATAGATGATAGATAGATAATCTGAACACAACTTAATCCTAACATATATTTTAAAATCCAACTTTCCAAAAGGATTTCTGTGATTGTGTGTAGCTTTCCAAAAGTTATACAAAACTGATTTTTACAAATGTCTCTAGCCAACCAAAAAAGGCTTTAAACTCTATCCATTGTTGCTCTCTAGTGAATTATGCTTTAGGAGATCATAGTATTTTGAAGTTAAAGAAATCCATGATGGATTTTGATTTCTTTACATCTCTAGTTTTCACAGCCTCCATTTTTCTAAAAGAACTGTGCTATACTAATCTCTTGCAAAAAAGTTAGAAGGTATAACTGCAAAAGGGACTTTTCACTTTAATTATTTGGTGTTAGATTTTAATGAAAGCTATGTGATTATGCTGTGAGATTAAGTTTTCAATTTCTCATAGAATTTTGCAGCAGAAAATAAGTTTGATATCTTGGTTCTTTTTTGCTGCCATCATGCCAACATTATCTTTGCAATGGTACATATCCATGCATACACTCTCACCAAAAAAAGTGTGCCTCTCCACACTCAGGGAATTTTGGACCCTACCTTATTTCAAATTCTGTCTGTGTATTTTATAATTAAAAGCCAAAGAACACAAGTAAAGCTTCAAAGTTTGCTCTAACGGCAACACCATGGTTTAGTGATCTGATCACCATTTAAGTCAGGGGTCCCCAACCTTTTTGGCTCCAGGGACCGGTTTCAAAAGACGATTTTTCCGCAGACCAGGGGGGTGGGGTTTCTGCAGACTGGGGGGCAGGGTTTGCGGGATTTCCATGGACCTGAGGGCGGGGTTTGCGGGCAGGAGCCAATCACGTGCACTGGGGGGCGGGGTTTGCAGGGGGAGCCAATTACACGGAAGGGGATGGGGTTTGCGGGCAGGAGCCCTGCGGCCCAGTTCCTAACAGGCTGTGGCCCACTAGTGGGCCATGGCCCACAGGTTGGGGACCCCCGATTTAAGAAACTAGTGCATACATAAATGTGCAAAATCTATTTTCGCTAGGTGGGATTGTAATCATAGTTTGTCTGTGTAAGTTTTATATTTGGGACTGTTTGCGTCTATGAGTATGTATCAACTTCACCAAAGCAACTATTTCAAAACATCAGCTACATGAAACTGCAATTAATTTAACGCTCAAGAGTGTTAAAAAATTAAATGGCATCCCTTTTTGAATTCAGAGTTGTGAGCTCCAGACAAAACTTTCCCATTATTATCAGAAAACAAGGATCCACTGGAAGTGTGACATGCCACATCAACAAATGCTGGGGAAATGGGCAGCTTGCTAAGTTACCAGCAAGCTCCCTCATTAGCAGTGGCTACTAATGAGCAGCTGCTTGTAGAGGCAAGTTAGGGGACCAAATGCGTAGCCAAACTAAGCAAAAAATAAAAAATCCTTTCCACCCTGAGGCATCTTCTGAAAAAGCTTCGACAATAGAAAAACTTTGGGGAGTAAGCTGCATTGAAATTGTTGCCTAATGAACAAGTGAAGAACTTTTGGTGGTCACTTCAGCCTCCCACAGATAGCACTCACTCTAATATTTTTTGTCAGTATGCCATGTGCAATGCCTTTCCTGCTGACATTTCATCTTGTACAATTGCTATATGCAGCTGGTGAAGAATTTAGCACTCTTAGATGCTGATTGATTCTAAGGAGTGCAATTAACTGACCCTAATTCTATCTTGCTGCACTGATTATCATCAGTCAAGGTTTCCATTGCTTATGAAGTGTTCTGTTGACCCACACAGTGCTCCAGAAGCAGAGATCAAATTACCTTTATGAATTACCAACCCCTGCTCATCGGATTGTTAATAGAGGTCATATATTTTTTTCCTTTGGGCAACTTTCCAGATATAGTGTGCTTATAAACCACTCCCTATTTTTTTACAGTAGTTAATAATGCCAGCATCACAGAAATTAGAAGAAGCAATTGTACTTTAATACATTCAGTCAAGGTCTCTATCAATATTGGACTTACAAGCCTTTTTCTCAAGTAAAGCTCATTGCCTATTCATTGCAGATTGATCCCAAATTTAACCTTGCTTAAATGCAAGTTGCTGCATTTTCATTCAAAATGTGATTTGGGTTTAAATTGTTTTAAAATGATTTAAACTATATAGATTAGAGAACTCTTCTAATCTTCTAACTCTTCTTAATGACTTGAAAATAATCCAAGTCACTCTATGAACATCATGGAATTTCAGAGAGATTTGGACAACTCGTGTATATCTTATGTATATATTACAAATATAATACTTTCTGCTGTTTTCCACTAAAGCTTTCATAGTACAATCATCACTGACCACTGAAACCAGACTAAAAGATGAAAGGAAATATCTTGTTTTGACTAAATAACAGTTGAGTGGCTTGGGGATGGTAGGGTATGATCCTAGTAAAAAAATATGCCATTCTCTGTTACTAAATTGTTGTTGTTGTTGTTTATTCGTTCAGTCGTTTCCGACTCTTCGTGACTTCATGGACCAGTCCACGCCAGAGCTTTCTGTCGGCCGTCACCATCCCCAGCTCCCCAATGGTTGAGTCTGTCACCTCCAGAATATCATCCATCCATCTTGCCCTTGGTCGGCCCCTCTTCCTTTTGCCTTCCACTTTTCCTAGCATCAGCTTCTTCTCCAGGGTATCCTGTCTTCTCATTATGTGGCCAAAGTACTTCAGTTTTGCCTTTAATATCATTCCCTCAAGTGAGCAGTCTGGCTTTATTTCCTGGAGTATGGACTGGTTTGATCTTCTTGCAGTCCAAGGCACTCTCAGAATTTTCCTCCAACACCACAGTTCAAAAGCATCTATCTTCCTTCGCTCAGCCTTCCTTATGGTCCAGCTCTCACAGCCATAGGTTACTACAGGGAATACCATTGCTTTAACTATGCGGACCTTTGTTGTCAGTGTGATGTCTCTGCTCTTAACTATTTTATCAAGATTTGCCATTGCTCTCCTCCCAAGAAGTAGACGTCTTCTGATTTCCTGGCTGCAGTCAGCGTCTGCAGTAATCTTTGCGCCTAGAAATACAAAGTCTGTCACTGCCTCCACTTTTTCTCCCTCTATTTGCCAGTCATCAATCAAGCTCGTTGCCATAATCTTGGTTTTTTTGAGGTTTAACTGCAACCCAGCTTTTGCACTTTCTTCTTTCACCTTCGTCATAAGGCTCCTCAACTCCTCCTCGCTTTCAGCCATCAAAGTGGTATCATCTGCATATCTGAGATTGTTAATGTTTCTTCCAGCGATTTTAACTCCAGCCTTGGATTCATCAAGCCCAGCATGTCGCATGATGTGTTCTGCATACAGGTTGAATAGGTAGGGTGAGAGTATACAACCCTGCCGTACTCCTTTCCCAATCTTAAACCAGTCCGTTGTTCCGTGCTCTGTTCTTACCGTTGCTACTTGGTCATTATACAGATTCCTCAGGAGGCAGACAAGATGACTTGGTATCCCCATACCACCAAGAACTTGCCACAATTTGTTATGATCCACACAGTCAAAGGCTTTAGAATAGTCAATAAAACAGAAATAGATGTTTTTCTGAAATTCCCTGGCTTTCTCCATTATCCAGCGGATATTGGCAATTTGGTCTCTAGTTCCTCTGCCTTTTCTAAACCCAGCTTGTACATCTGGCAATTCTCGCTCCATGAATTGCTGGAGTCTACCTTGCAAGATCTTGAGCATTACCTTACTGGCATGTGAAATAAGTGCCACTGTTCGATAGTTTGAACATTCTTTAGTGCTTCCCTTTTTTGGTATGGGGATATAAGTTGATTTTTTCCAATCTGATGGCCATTCTTGTGTTTTCCAAATTTGCTGGCATATGGCATGCATCACCTTGACAGCATCATCTTGCAAGATTTTAAACAGTTCAGCTGGGATACCATCGTCTCCTGCTGCCTTGTTATTAGCAATGCTTCTTAAGGCCCATTCAACCTCACTCTTCAGGATGTCTGGCTCTAACTCACTGACCACACCGTCAAAGCTATCTCCAATATTATTATCCTTCCTATACAGATCTTCCGTGTATTCTTGCCACCTTTTCTTGATCTCTTCTGCTTCTGTTAGGTCCTTACCATCTTTGTTTTTGATCATACCCATTTTTGCCTGGAATTTTCCTCCGATGTTTCTAATTTTCTGGAAGAGGTCTCTTGTCCTTCCTATTCTATTGTCTTCTTCCACTTCCACACATTGCTTGTTTAAAAATAATTCCTTATCTCTTCTGGCTAACCTCTGGAATTTTGCATTTAATTGGGCATATCTCCCCCTATCACTGTTGCCTTTTGCTTTCCTTCTTTCTTGGGCTACTTCCAGTGTTTCAGCAGACAATCATCACTGACCACTGAAACCAGACTAAAAGATGAAAGGAAATCTCTTGTTTTGACTAAATAACAGTTGAGTGGCTTGGGGATGGTAGGGTATGATCCTAGTAAAAAAATATGCCATTCTCTGTTACTAAATTGTACTGTTCATAAATAATGGCTAATGAAATATAAAATAAAAAATATTTATCCTTGAATAAATAATACACACTGATACACAGAACTGGTGACATTTTCAGGAGAATTCTTTCTCAATATTCACTAGTCAGATTGACTCCTTTTTAGCACAGATAGTAAATGACCAGGATAATTAGAATTTCTTTTTGGGCTTGGATTTTAAGCAGAGCTGCAGAAGAATGTTGGTGCTGTAAAGTTTTGCCTTTTGTTGGGAACTTCTGATCTTGAGCCAGGAGAATTTTAATGTCCCCCTTAGGGTTATTGTAAATTTACAAATAACTCTTACTACTTTTTGCAAAACAAAAAAATTGAGAAGTCTGGTCTGATAGAAAACCTAGATAAGGAAAAATCAATGCTCAACTAAGGGACCTGCTGTGGTGTGGGGAATTATTAGATTCTTTTCTAATGGACTGAGGGCAATTCCCCACTGCAGCCTACGGTCCTGTACTGCTCCTGGCTGTTTCTTAAGCCAACTTCAAAAACTTGAGTCTGGATTGCAGTGGGTTGGAAACTGGACTGAGGTGGTGCTCTGTCCAACTTCTGGCCGCCATAAAGCCTGATTAGTTGTTCTTCTGCTTCTTGCACTTCCCATCCCTGCAGGGAATGGATGCCTCACTGGCAGCAAGATAGAATTAGGGTCAGTTAATTGCACTCCTTAGAATCAATCAGCATCTAAGAGTGCTAAATTCTTCACCAGTTGCATATAGAAATTGTACAAGATGAAATGTCAGCAGGAAAGGCATTTGCACATGGCATACTGACAAAAAATATTAGAGTGAGTGCTTTCTGTGGGAGGCTGAAGTGACCATATTTCTAAATATTTTCTGGTAAAAACCAAGGTGATGAACTATTGAACATTCTGTTCATTAGCTGTTATCTAACTTGACATCTCCATCTTTCAAGCAGCACTGCAGAAAATCAAAACCTCATAGAGCTGCACTTAAAACTTGGAAAGGGGCAGCATATTATGTGACACCACTACTGCATGAGCTGCATTGGGTACCAGTTTGCTTCCAGGTCCAATTCAAGGTGTTGGTTATCACCTTTAAAGCCCTACATGGCATGGGACCAGGTTACCTGAGGGACCATCTCATCCCCATAACATCGACCCACCCCACTCGGTCATGCAGAGAGGGCATGCTACGGACCCCATCGGCAAAGGAATTCCATCTAGCGGGGTCCAGGAGGCAAGCCTTCTCTGGAGTAGCACCCGCCCTTTGGAATATCTTGCCCCTGGAGCTGAGGCAGGTATCCTCTTTCCCGACCTTCCGGAAGAATTTGAAGACCTGGTTCTGCCGCCTCGCTTGGGAAGGAGAAAGTAACAGCTCCTCCTGGGGGTGGCTGGCGCCATAGTGCCCTCCCTATTAGCTGAGCTTTTATCATCTCTTGGATTTCATATTTATTCTATTTATATTGTAGAATATATAGCATTAATATGATTGTAATTTTATATTATATGTTTTTATCTATTGATTTTATTGTAAACCGCCCAGAGTCCTCCTTTTGGGGGAGATGAGCGGTGATATAAATTTAAATAATAAATAAATAAATAAATATTATATCAAACATAATATAACCATGAAGGCCAACTCTAAACGAGACTTACAGTGTAAGAGTTTACAACCAACAATAGGCTGGAATAAAAAATGTACTGTAGCAACAAGTCCTCATTAAATAGTTATCCTCAAAGAATAATAACTTCTGTTATGCAAATATGCAATAATTGCTGTTTTCAGATTCTGGAAAAGTGATTACTAGCCGATGCACAAATCAGTCTCAAACAACTATCCTTTATTTTGATATGGATTCACATACTTTCTCCTTTGTCCCTAATTAGGAGAGGGTTTTCTTGGGGAAATAAAATCTGAAACACTTGCAATATTTTTTACTTCAACTATTCTCTTGGGAAGAAAACAAAAACAGTGTTACATCCAGGCACAGCAAGTATACCTGAATATTAATCTCAAGTATCTCTTTTCAAACTTAATCATATACAAACCATTTTGAACTTTGTATGTAAGGCAACATTTAATGATGTCACTTAATTTAAAACATAATTTTAAAAGCAAATTATTATTAATAATAAACACTTTGACTTTAGTTGGAATGATTTGAATGTTTTTCTTTCAGCAGTTAGTTAATCATGGTTCATTGGAGTAAATCACAATTGGATGGATTCTACTGAGCCAAAACTAAACAATACATGTTACAGATTAATAACATGTGTGAACCCTGGCACTTTTTAGAAAAACAAAATAGAAGACAATGTCTTAAATTCAGAGATGGTAAAAACCCATGTAGGACACAGGCCAACTCCATTGGGAGGAAAGTACAGTAATAATTATCAAGGTACATTAAAAAAATTAACTTTATTTCCTGATTGAAAAGTGTGCTTTCTCATTTGTTAAAATATCTTAATTGCTCTAACAGCTCAATATTGCAATTCCTCTATCCTGCAAAATCTATTACTGACCTAGATTTTATTCCTATATCCTATTTATTTTATTTAGTCAATCAATCAATCAATCAATCAAATTTATTTATTTATTCATTCATTCATTCATTCATTCATTCATTCATTCATTCATTCATTCATTCATTCATTTATTTACTGGATTTAGCTGCCAAAACTCCAAAACTATCCTGGGAAGTTCACAAAATCAATTGGAAAACAGAGTAAAAACACTCTGGCACCAACCACTCAATCCAAATACATTCAGAAACTCATCCACCAATGGGGCCCCATCTACCTAAGCCAAGGCCTGAGAGAACAGTCAGGTCTTCAAGGCCTTCCAGAATGCCATCAGGGTAGGAGCCACATGGATATCAGGGGGGACTCATTCCAGAGGGCTGGCACCACAACAGAAAATACATGCTTCTTGGGTCCTGATAAATGACATTGTTTAAAGGAACTTGGAGTGCACCATTTCTGCTAGCTCATATTGGCTGGGAGACAGCCAGTCCCCCAAATAACCCGGCCCTATGTCAGGTAGGGGTTTATAGGTGATAAAAACTACAAGTCCCTTTAATCATACCTGGAAGCAAACTGGCAGCCAGTACAAATCAAAGGTGTCACATGGGCAGACCAAGGCATTCCCATCACTGCCCATACCGCTGCATTCTGGACCAGTTGAATCATCTGTGTGGTCTTCAAGGGCAGGTCCATGTAGAATGGATTGCAATAGATGAGTCATGAAGTGAATAATGCATAAGGGGTGCAACTGGTGCACAAGATGGAGCTGTTCAAAGACTTTCTTGGTCACAACTGCCACCTGCTCTTTGAGCAGGACCTGTGAGGCTGAGACAACCCCTAGGTTGCACACTATTCTTGAATGAAGAAGTGCACCCCATGCAAGATGGAAAATCCTTGGATCAGGGGGAGGCCCTAATATCCACTATCTCTCAGTCTTAGTAGGGTTAAGCCAGAACTGGTTTCTCCTCATCCAGACCTGCACAGCTTCCAGGCACTAGGACAGGACCTCAACAGCATCACTTGGCCAGCTCAGGGATCGATGGAATAAGGATTTTACAGCTGAAATTTGTGTCTAAATTGAAGTCTGCAGCCAACCAAATATCTCTGTGCCTTGGAACTGCCTAACAGTCACTGAGCCTTCTCTTAGGCTCAGTTCAACATCTCTTGATCTGCTCGGCTGAAAGGCAGCTTTAACAGATCCCCCTACAGGTGTGCATGTTCCCTAGACACTCAGACATGGTCGAAACAGTTGGGCATGTTCTTCTATTCTACAATTAATATAATTATCTTTGCAGTAAATGTATTACTGTATATCCTTGTTAGTAAAATTTCCAAGGCGCCCAGATGAATTTCTGCCCAGCTTTCTACTTGTGATAAGGCAGCCTACTGTAACTAATGAAATATCAGAATTTTGTGCAGCAGCACGTAGGATTTGGCAACAGATAATCAGGCATTATCAGCAAAACTGGTAACTGATCTTTCTCAACAGTAGTAGCAAAGTTTTATTATATATTACTTATTGTCTGGACATTTTAATGCTTGAAGGCTATTTAAGTTGCTGGCCTTTGGCTGTAATAAAAAAAACCATTTTACAGTATAATCAGCCTCTACTTTTTATTCTGGAATTGTATAATGTTAGGAATGTATTACATTTTATGGCCATGTTTACATGTCATATATATTTAAGCCGTAGTTTACTGAGATGTGAAAAGAAGGGCTATACTGCAAAACATTGCCAACTCATATAAGTGTGTTCACAGAGTGTGGTCAAAAAAGTCAAAATCGTGGCCACAACTGTGCAATCAAAGCTCTGCCCCTTTTTTATGTGCTGTATACATGTGACTTGCTCATGTCAAATTGCAGAAGCCCAAGCTAACATTGTTCTGCCATATCTCAGAACAAGGATACAACTAATCCAAACTTGTATGAAAACTTAAGCAGTATTTTTTCAGCACAACCTTTCCCTAGTTCCGATAAACATTTATTCAATCAGGGTCTGCCAGGTTGTGACCTGAAATCAAAAGAGGCACCCATTTAATTAATTAAAGAATGTTTAATTTTAAGAAATATAGCAATTTTATTTCTCTCCATGAGCACAAATTTCATAAAGTGGTATCAAATAATGCCACCACTATAACACAGCACTAAGAAGCAATGAATGATAATCAGCTAGTTTGTGCAACAGAGAATAGTATTTTCATTATTATTATTTTAATCAACTCTTTTATGTGTTTCACAATTACTTTGAAGATAATTACAGTTTAATTATAAGAATGTCTCTATCATGAAGAGTGGTTCTATGTACTGTATTCACACCTTTGGTTTAAATCAATCATGTCTAGTTTGATCAAGTCATGGCATACTTTCTTCAACCTCCATATTATTTCTAAAATTGAAGCAAGTGTATGCTACAGCATTTCTGGAAAATGCTTCTCTGTTTTCTTTGCTTATAAGTCATGATCTGAATAGTATTTCCAGCTGGAGCCTATTTAGTTTTACCTCTGTACAATATGTTCTGCTCCTTCTAAAGATTTGTTTTATTTAGCTGATAGGTATATTTTATGTTATTTTGGTCTTTGCCATTTTCTTATTTTCATCCCTATCCTTAATTAGCTGTTTATAAAAGTTAATTCTTATTTTCCAAAGATTTCTTAAAAACGTGTTGTCTCTTTTACCAAGCAGCTCTGATGAGTAAATGAACACTGAGAATAGCACATATAAATAAACATTGTCTCATTCTAACTGAGATTTGGGCTTGAGATTCTGTTACCACCACTTTATTTTCTCCTTAAAATTTAGTCATATAGGAAAGTGCACTTATGTTGTATTCTAAATATCATTTCAAGCCATGCTCATGTTGTAGGTATTAAGCTAACCCAGCAATTTCCAGATATAGAGAGCATGTTTCATCTTTGGAGGATATTTGCCTATTAGAAGGTTAGAATAACAGGCAGTGCATAAAAATGAGGGCCAATGTTTTCTGTCCAAAGAATTGTGCACTTGATGGTGCTGAATGAAATTTGCCCAAGTGCAGATGGTCCATTTAGTCATGTACAACCCTTTTCTTTGTTTTTTTAAACCTCCCAAACAAACAAAACATCTGTCTATTTCTTTTCTAAAGAGCAAAGCAGCATGGGAAGGATCAAATACTTAAGACCTATGGAGCAAGCAGATGGACTCACTCGCAATAGGATAACTGAATCATTGCCTGCCCACATTCTGGTATATTGCCAAATAACACTCAGCAGAAATGGGGAATTAGGATGAAATGAGAAAATACACCACAGCATCTGAAACAATATATCCTCATGGACTTTATATTTTACCTTCATTCCTGGACAAAAAAACCCCAAAACCACTTTTTTAACATTATTAGAAAAAAATGGCTGTTTCCTACGTCTTTGGTGCACTATGTTTATTTATTTTTGTTTACTGATTTGGGAGGCCTTTGCTAATGTGTTGTACATAATGAAATAACTCTTACTTGGCAAACAAGTAAAATCAATCAGTGAGCCAGGTTTTTGGGGGGTGGGGTTTGCTACATTATAACAATGTTACAATGCATTTTGTGACATTATAAGAATGTCCCAACTGCTTTGGAAAAATTATTTTTTATAAGGAAACAGTCAATAATGGCATTTCCAAGAGTCAGGAAATGGAATGGACAGCACTGATGGAAAGAGCTTGGCGTACGAGAAGCAAATTAAATGGCTAGCAAAAAATATTTCTTGGCTTATGTGATCTAAATGATTGACTATTTTCCTCCTTCTACAGAGATTCAAATCAGACACTTCCTACTAAGCACGTTTAAAGGGACTAGCTGCCAGACAATTTTATAATGCAATCTTCCCCAAACCAGGGCTTTCCATATGCATTTGACTGTATCCGCTATTAAACCCAGAATATATTCTTAGGGGACTGAAATAATGGCATTAGTATTTAATCCTTGGAGAGCAAAACAGATTCAAGGGAATTCTTTAAAAAGAATAGATAAATAATATAGAAAACATTTAGCAGTGAGCATGGGATCTGAACTTCTGTTCTGGAACAATGCTGTTTTGTAAATAATGCCGTATCATATGTCTTCAAGATTTTTATTTGTTTGTTTTGTTTCACTTTGAAGAATCCTTGACTTCTGGTGACTATATAAACAAGTCCATGCAGTTTTCTTGGCAGCACTTTTATAAGTGATTTGCCCATGTCTTTTTTCCCAGGCCTGAGAAAGAGTGACTGGTTTCCATGTCTAAGAACTCACAGTCTCCCAGCATCTAGCCCAGTGCTTTTAACCACTAGACCAAACTGGCTCTCATCTTCAAGATTCCACAAATTAAAATAGTTTCACCACCAAGTAAGTCTCAAAGTGAATGTCTATTGTAGGGATGCATAACAGTAAGAAAGTATGAGTTATTAAAAGTCCTGAAGGGTCCCATCTAATTTCTGTTTCTCTGATGGAAAATAAACTCTGGTAGAAGAGATACAATGTATGTTGCTTACACGTATTCAGTATACCAATGGGCAAGATAGGCACTAAATCAACTTCCACTAGGTCATGTTTAACAACAAAAAAGAATTAACAGATAGTAACTCAGTCAATTAAAAACAAAGAGTAATTACAATTAAGAAGTTCATGAACCAAATGAAAAACTGTATCAGCATGTGATTTCATTTATCTAGCCTGGCTTCATTGTAGTATTTGTTGCCCCCTTAGTGTGGTATAGACAATTTCTTGGCAGCTTCTATTTGCTTCTAAAGAGACACTACACCTATTCTGGTTGTGGTGTCAGACTCAGAGGCTATACGTATTCATTGCATCTCTACCTTTAACTGAAACTTTATTTGCCTTGTAGATTACAAAACATTAAAACTTATTTAAGGTTAGAGGATTCCCTTTTTTATGCTCTAGTAGATTTCTAGAATTGCTGTATATAATCTGGGTGTAATTGCTCACTACTATACTTACAAATTGATTCAATTAGAATTGCAGATCAGTTGGCAATAAACTAGACCAGACTCTGCTTTCTAGTTAGGATCCTAAAATCATTTGGACTGATGCTTTCTAAGTAGGCAGAACTCAAGAGACACCAGCCTATAATACATAAATTTTGAGGAGCTTCTTCCAAAGGAAGATATTATTTTAAAAGCTAGGGCTGTCCTGACCCCACCCATCCCAAAAAACCCAGGTTGAATAAACAAGGGTTTTGTTGTTGTTGGTTGTTCCTGTTTCCCTCAATCAAAGAATAGCAGAGAAACTTACAGTCCTAAAACTCATACATTTCTCATCTAAATGACATACAAAGAATCTGAGAGACTTGAATGCCTGGGTCCTCCTCCAGTTTGTGGTGCTAAAGTACAGTTTAACAGATTCCTTACTTACATAGCAGGTAGGTGGTCATGGTCCCTCTCCCCTCCCACTGCTGGACATCTGTTGAATTTGGCCAATTAAAATGGTTCAGTTAATTCTGGGATAAGAAAATGGGACAGAAAGAACCTTTTAAGAGAACAGAGGAGACCACAAGATTACAGATTCTTCTACTTCCCCTGGCAATTTAGTATTGTGCAGCAGAAGGCCCAACCCAGACTGGAACAAGGGCTCCTGTTTTTAGAACTGACATAGGAGAGCAGAAAAAACACCCAAGTCGAAAAGACTCTCCTTAGTTGATGGGAAAACACATAATCGGTTATCTCACTGTCAGTTGGAACTGACTGAATAAAGAAATACTGTATATTTTATATTTATGCCACTATTAGTAAGCTAGGTGAAAACAAACAAACAAAAAACCTGGAACAAACAAAAAATGCTTTGCCTCTTGTCGGAAATCCATGCCCAAACATTATAAATACAATAGCAGCTAGGAGAGCAACAGGAAGTATGTACAGTATATGTGTGTAAGAGTGAGTGTGTGCACTGTGTGTGCATCAGGCAGGTGAGTGCATTTATTAGCACATAATTATTTTTAAACTTCGCCTCCCAGAGTCACTTGTTTGAGATGGGCAGCTATAGAAATTGAATAAATAAATAATACATACATACATACATACATACATACATACATACATACATACAGGTGTGAGATTAAACAAGCATTATGGGCTATTTAAAAGACATGGACAACCCATCTTTTAAAAATGTATGCTACAATGTAATCCTGCCACCCACCTATAAACATTCTTATTAGGATGTGTAGAAGAAAAATTACAACTTTTATTTACTGTGAATTTCTTATTCCTTTTTAAAAATGTCATTTAAATTACTTAAAGTGTCATGAAGAAATATAACATTAGTATTAGGAGTATTAGTTATGTTTGCCGCCTTGAGTTATATATAAAAAAGGCAGGAATAATAATAATAATAATAATAATAATAATAATAATAATAATACTATAAAAGCTAGATGGCACCTTAAAAACTTAATATATAACTTAGTAGCTCAATATTTTGGTATCCTATGTTTTAGTATCCTACACACTTAGCAATTAAGTAATTTAGCTTTTAAGTATTTTAGACCATCACTATTATAGCATCTGAATATGTTTTAGTTGGAGCTATATAAATATGTGTAGCCTGTTCAGAAATCTTATTTTTATCTTCTTATGAGCTTATAAGAAAAGTTTTGTAACTCTTAGTAAATTATGTTCAATTTAATTTTTTTTAAAAAGTGATACACACATGTACAGACATGCTCACAGACATTAATTAGAATATAAATTGCTTCTTTTTACTATTAATGAACAGCTCTTCAATTAGTTACTCAAAACAGAATCTGCCATGTGGTGGAAACTTACCCTTATCTCATTTATTTAAAAATTAATAATCCATCTACAGCTCATGACTATATAGTACATGAGATCTATATGCATAACTATATAGGATGGATGGACGGATGTGGATGGATGGATGGATGGATGGATGGATGGATGGAAGATAGAGGAGAGAAATGGAGTAAACAGACAAAGGATGGATGGATGATTAGTATTCTATATACAGGTAGTCCTTGCTTAACAAATTTACTGCAAATTTATGTTGCTAAGTGATGCGGTCATAAAGTGCAATGTCACATGACTGCATTGCTTACCAACAGGAATCCCAGCCATTCCCATTGCTGTCATTAAGGGAAAATCATGGGTCGTTAAGCAAGAACATCACGTGACTGCAACTTGCAACTTCCTGCCGGCTTTCCAGAAGCAAAGTCAATGGGGAAGTTGGCTGGAAATTGCAAGTCCTGGACGTCTCACAAGCAGGCCCATGGGTGGGTGACTACTACAGAGTGAGGCAGGGGGTGCTGTGGTGAGTACATGTGGGCTGAGGATGCTGCGGCACCGTGCAAGTGTATGTGGGCTGGGGAGGGGGTGCTGCAGTGCAAGCATGCTATGGAGTACAAGATCCCTGGGATATCGTACTCTGTAGTGGGCTCCTCAGGAGAAAAAGTGGTGGGAGTGACTTGCAACCTTCCTTGCTGGCATCCCCATTGACTTTGCTTGTAGGAAGCCAGCTGTGAAGGTCACAAATGGCAATCACGTGACCACAGGATGCTGCAACCGTCATAAGTGTGAGCCAGTTCCCAAGAGCCCAGATTTGCAATCACGTGACCACGGGAGTGGTGCAACGGTGGAACTTTGGGGACCAGTCATACATACCACTCATTCAGCACCATTACAACTTTGAATGGTTGCGAAATGAATGGTCATTAGCCAAGGACTACCTGTAATAATAATATGAAAAAAGAAAATTCATGTTGGTAGTTGTGGGTCTTCCGAGCTGTGTGGCCGTGTTCTGGAAGTTGTGGTTCCTAACGTTTCGCCAGCATCTGTGGCCAGCATCTTCAGAGGGCAGGAGCACAGACAGAAGCGCTCTTTCTGTGCTCAGGTAGAATGGCAATGGCATTCTATTGGCATTCTAATGGCAACATTGCCATTCTACCTGAGCACAGAAAGAGCGTTTCTGTCTGCGCTCCTGCCCTCTGAAGATGCTGGCCACAGATGCTGGCGAAACATTAGGAACCACAACTTCCAGAACACAGCCACACAGCCCGGAAGACCCACAACAACCATCGAACTCCGGCCGTGAAAGCCTTCGACAATACATCAAAATTCATGTTGATGCACATTATGCTTTTTTAAAAGCCTTGCCTGCAGTTCAGCTTCTATGTATGCCAGCAACTGTCTAAAAGTTGTTTTAAACACTACATATAGGTTTCTCCATGAAACTATTAAATAGGATGGCAGAGAGATAAAATGACAGTGGTTACCACAATTTATTATCCATTTTATAGCCTGTACCAGCACTCTGTCAGGGCAGAGACATAGTAAGACTTTGCTATATTTCGTAGAATACAGATGCCTATTCATTTTCTTTTACTTCTGAGTATACACACTTGATCTCTCTAGACTTTTCCCCCTCAGAAAAAGATTACAGTAGCATGCTTTTTTTCCTTACCACTGTAGCAATAATGCATCCAATTCAAGGCAAAGAGGTTCACTGCAAGGTAATAGGTCATCCGTATCAGATTCTATTCTTGATCATGCATCTACTGTAAGTTTTCTAGTTTGCTTTTTCCTGATGAGTAGGCCAAAAGCCAAGCATGAATCCTTCCCTGAAGATTTCTTTTTTCATTTTGAACCTATTACAATACTCAAGATGATTTCTAAATATCCCTAAAGTATTTAAAACAAGATTTTTAAAATACATATTTTGTTCCCCATTTAAACCAGAACAAAAATAAAATGCAGTAAACCATATATTATGCTTAGGGTAAAACACTTGGGAAAAAAATTGGAAGATCTGCAGTCTCATAGAAAACATAACATTAGCCAATGGATTTATCCAAGGGGTTTTCAGGGAAAGCTAATACAAATTTGAATAAAGCATTATAATAATGTCTTGATCAAAATGCAAAACTAATAGAAGTAAAGCCTATTGGGTTTACTTTATTTCAGCCTCAGATAAACACAGGAACTCTCAAAAACAAAAGCCTTGGGACCAGACTTAGCTGCAGTTTTCAAAGTCTCATATAAAATATATTCTCCTTCATATTGAATTATAAATTGGGGGGGGGGGTTGAGATTGGAGAAAATATTTATCCTATTCCTATAGCATAAAATCTAGACTATTCTAAGCAATGTATTGGTTTTTGGGTGCTTATTTAGTAGTGCATGCCATATGATGAACTTTTGGTCATAGAAAAGAAAATGCAGATATTTCTGAAGAAGAATTAATTAATTAATTAATTAACAATACTGATGCTGCACCATCTCCAAGTATGAGACCACCAGAACTTTAAAAAAATAGTTTTTATTACTATAAAAAACTATTTACAAAGTTAAGTCCATAAACTCAACTGAAGATGGCTTGGATCAACTGAAGCTTCATGGCTGGTTGCACTTGGAGGTAAGCAGCTATGCAGTGGCACAACTAGAGTTCACAACAAGTAGAACAAACAGTTCTGGATCAAGATGCTAGGTTGGTTGGTTTCTTCTGAAATACTGGGAAAAAGGCTAAACTGATTACTTGGCACGGCTGACTGGAGACTGGAACAAGAAGACTACAAGGCAGGCTGGATAAGGTTCTTCTGGGTCCACAGGACAATACTGGACTGGATCTGCAGGGCAGGGATGGACTGGATTCTTGGCAAGGTTCATCTGGATTCTCAGGATACTGGACTGGATCTGCAATCATGCTGGACTGGATTCACTGGACAAACTAGAAGGCAGACTGGACTGGTTCCCATAGGCAACTGGACTGGACCACTAGGCAACTGGACTGGAACTGCAAGGCAGACAGGACTGCTTCCACTAGGCAACTGGACTGGAACTGCAAGGCATACAGGACTGCTTCCACTAGTCAAAGCTGCCTGAAAAACCAGGCAGGACAGGGCACTCCATACTAGAAGATCCCCCAATGGCAGAACGCAGCTGCACTGAATGAGTGCAACAAAACACACAAGGACAAATGGAGTACTTAACTGAAGCGTCGAAACGCCGCTTTGCCAAGGCTGCTGAACGCTGTGAAGCTATTGACATTCCGTCTCCTTGATGCTGAAGTGAACTTGCTTCTAATGCAGCTGGGGTCAATTCAGAAATGAGGAGAGGCTCTTGCTCTGGTTCCGCGGTGGCTACAGGATAGGACTCCAAGGACTGTTCCGGCTGGACTTCTCCCGAAGAAGCTGTTAGCTCAGTGGAATATTTGTCACTGGCAGCTTGATGCTTGTGCTGGCACCCTTTTATCCTGTTCTCCAAATGCCACTTCTCCTCAGGAGCCAATCAGGCTTCCTTCTGCTTGGCGCGCTTCTACGCCCTTCTTTCATGTGCCGTGTTTGGTGCCCTAGACTTAGTTCCTGGTTCCTGACCAATCAGCTCTCCAGGATTCTCCTGCACTGCTGGGTCATCCCCAGGTCTGGACTCCTGCACCTGTTCATCACGAGATGGATCACGAGTATCACACTTTTGACCCTGCACCTGCCTATCACAAGTTGGATCACGAGTATCGCACCTTTGACCCTGCGCCGGTTGCTCCTCAGTATGAGTTTCGTTTCTGAGGTAAGTTTCATTTTCCTCTAGCTCAGAGTCAGAGTCAGACTGAACTCTGACAACATGAAACAAAGAGGAGAATACAAAGGAAGTAACAAGTAGCCACTTTATTCTCTTTCTCTATAGTTCTCTTCTTAGCTTCAACAAGAGACAAAAAATAAGAGGAGAGAGAAAGTGCCATCCAGAGATAAAATGAGAAGATGGGAGTTATCTCAGCCCCATAACATGATGTGGTGGTTAAAGATGCTAGGGACTGAAAATGGTACCTTAGACCAGGAAGTTAGCAATAAGAAAAAAAAGTAAAATCCTGAAAGGAGGCGATGGGAACAACTTTAGTAATGCTGGTAAGAAATGTTGCATAGATACCATGACCAGGAGCTGAACTTAACTGAAGGAAATCTTTGCCTTTCACTTTATACATATGGCCTTTGCTGAGCACGATCACCTTCCCACCAAATCTTCTGTAAAAATAGAACTGAGTATACAAGTTAATTTTAAGGCTCTCATCAAAATGACCCCAAATTCTCCATTAGTACAATTCCTATTTATACATAAAGATTGCCTTTAATCAACTGCACAACTTTTCATTTGCAACCTTAGATTTTATAAGCACTGCATGTCTTCCCCTGGGCCTATGACTTAAAAAACTTACTCTCATTCTCTCTAGGGAAAAGCTTAGATTATGTCATTTCCAGCTACTATTGCTTTTATGTTCTTCATTAACCTTTGATGACTTAAAAAGAAAGCAAGTGAAAAACTAAAACAAACAACTGAAAATGAATCTTGAGGCATTACTGCACCTTCTGAAAGATGCTGATGTTTTTCAGTTTTATGTTCAATGAGATGTCACTTCCTCCTTTCTTATAAATATCCATGTGTCATGATATTAGACCCCACAGCATTTTTTTTTCAAAGCTACCCCTCATCATTCTGCTGTTTTTGTTAAAGTAGCATCTGTTAATCTACAAGCTTTACCCTTATCATACATGCAAAAACCCCAAGAGGTTTATGGCTGCATACTAGCCATAGATCCCAGGAAAAGAGAGAACTGCTTTAAAGAGTTGTCCCTGTACATTTTAAAGTAACTTTTTGCAATCAAATCTGAAGCACTGGGCAAGACAGTCATACAGAAGAACAGATACCTTGTCTTCTGGGTCTTCTGTTAATCACAAGGAATGCGGTGGCTCAGCGGGTTAAACTGCTGAAGCTGTAGACTGCCAATCGGAAAGTCGGCAGTTCGAATCCCCGCGCAACGGGGTGAGCTCTCGTTGCTAGTCCCAGCTCCTGTCGACCCAGCAGTTTGAAAGCTTGCAAGTAGATAAATTTGGTACCACCTTAAGTGGGAGAATTTGCTGACGTCCTGTCGGGGGTTGGCTTCCACCGAACTGAAGATCTCTTGAAAGGCGGCGGTCACGACGGATCCCGAAGCAACAACAACAGGACGTCAGCAGCCGGCTCCGACGCAAGGCATCGTGGGACATGTAGTCCAGAAGCCAGAGAAGAGTCGGTTCCCTTACCCCTTTCCTTGGCGCACGGTTTAATGAAATAATGTATAACGATGTATATGTATGTATAATGATGTATGTAAGCCACCTAGAGTCCTCCGTTAGGGAGGGGATAGGTGGGGTATAAATACAATAATAAATAAATAAACAAACAAACAAATAAATAAATAAAATCATTTTAAATATCTGTATAATTAATAATTCAAAAGTGAATCTGGATTAAGTATCAAGAACAGATCATGGGGATACTGAAGTATTATTTCTATATGCTTATTTTCTGGGGCTTAAATAGTTCCACCATATTTCTATCCAATTTCAACATTAATTTGGTTACCAGTTCCCAATATTAAGCAAGAATACTCCAGTTGAATTAAAAAGTCAACTGTATGTGATACAGGAGCTTGTAAGGAAGACCCAGATGATTTTGCAGACTGACCCAATCCGAAATCAAAGTAGGAATTGGGGCAGAGGTGGCAATGATATGGTGTCCTGGTTATTAATCTCCAAAGCATAGTTATGTAACACAAAGTGCC
Source organism: Charina bottae (assembly GCA_023362775.1). Taxonomy (NCBI): domain Eukaryota; kingdom Metazoa; phylum Chordata; class Lepidosauria; order Squamata; family Charinaidae; genus Charina; species Charina bottae. The sequence goes on from JALMGJ010000006.1 coordinate 67,649,256, forward strand.
AACCGAAATCAGGTTGAACTTCAGCCTGAAAGATTCCATTCAATAATATCCCTCAATATCAGCTTTCTATATATAAAATTACTATTTTACTGGAGTGCTATAAATATGGATGCGATAATGTGGTGGTTTATAATAATTTTGTATACTGAAAATGGAATTGACAAATTGGCCCACACATAAAGAAAATGTCCAAATGTAATTATATTATATTGCATTGTATTATTATATATTATCATATCATATCATATCATACCATAACATACCATACCATACTATATTATTTCACCATAGACAATTATAAATTCCGGTGCACTCTGATGATAGTTATTTAAATTCATTAAATGCAACTATAACAGAAGAAGCAGGGCAAAACAAATTATATTAATGAATTGAATAGGCTCTCAAACATTAGTAATATGTCAGCCATCCATATGAGCAAGAATTTTATCCCTACAAGCAAACTAGAGGAAATCAGTAAGAGGAAAACTGCTTGGTTCAAAAAATGTTTGGTGCAATAAACAAAGCTGCAACTGTCTATTCCCCTCCCATTCTTCAGATATTTTGAGACAAATAGCAAATAAGAGATTTTCACAAGCCATCTATCCAGTGACTTAACAAGAGTTTCAGATAAAATATCCAGTGTCAGGCAGTTTCTAACTACTTTCACCTTAAAGGGGAGAGGAGAATGCAAAACAAATTGGAGTGGCAAAGCCTCAGAGCATTACTAATTGAAAAAGGGGAGATACATTGAGGCCTGCTTACGACTCTGCTGATTGAAGTACTGGCTTAAGAAAACCTTTGGCCCAATTAGTATTGACAGATAGACACCAGTCTCCTGAAAGAAACAACTTGCTTTCCTGTGGGCTCACCCACCAATTTGTGTGCAGGCTTGGTCTGTACGAAGCCTGGAGAAACTCAAGCAGAGAATCTTTGACCTCAAAAATATACAAAGAGGTAGAGATCATGTCTCTGCTATAATTAACTCTCACATCCTCCTTTTATCATCCCTAAATATTTTTATCATCTACTTGCCTATTACATATGGGGGCTTTTAGACTGGAACACTTGCATGCCTTTCCAACTATGGTACTGTTAGGAATACTTAATGGCATTCCTTCCCATGAGCATTTATGTATCTGCTCAGATTCCAGACATAAGCATACATACTTCTGAAATGCTCTATTTACTATCATTGAACGGTAATCTCTCTTCTTATCATAAACTACCCAGATAGATTTCACATGGCAATTACATGCTGCCTTCTAAACTACTAGGACTGGGAAGTTTCCAGAATGGTGGTCAAATTTTGTGCCATTGCAAAGAGAATCAGAAGTTACTGGACCTGACCTTACTCCAGGTATGCTTAGTCTCAGATATGAATAGCTTTTTTTTTCCTTAGAGATTTGTATTCTGTATTCTTTTCTCAACCTTTTGTCTTTTTAAAAAAATCTATGACCATATATTTTAATAAACAGTAACAATCCTTTTCTCTGGGTTGGTTACAACTATTAAACAATCCCCCCCCCAGTTTTATTTTTTTTACCTCTTGGGATTACCTTATTATTAAAAAATTGACTGTTGCTGAGCACAAGTAAAGCTATCAGATTAATAATCATTTGTTTGCTTTCCTGCCTTGACTGATATTAGAAAATGGATAGGCCACATCCATCACACATCAATTTTTCAAGTACTGAATCAAAAGGAGACATCCTTCACTTCAGTGGAATTTAACATATATATATGCCTGGAGCCAAGAAAAGTTTTCTATAAAGCAAAGCAAAGCAAAAAAATAATGTTTTAGCAAGTATATTTAGCAAATACACCAATAACCTATTAACACTTGATCATTAGAGACTTCAAACAGTAAAATGATAATAGTTTACATTTAGCATATTTGCCATCCATAGAGAACCAATTCTCATTCTTGGTTATTTCCCATGTCTGAAATGCTCCTCCAAACAAATCTTCACTTCAGAAAGAAACCATATGCTGGGGCAAGAGTTCTAATTTAGGCTTCTTTCTGCTATGTTCTTTCTCTATGGAATCATGCAAAAATTCAGTGCTGTTTATCTATGGATAAGGTCAGTCACAGACTGGCAGGGCTAACAAGTAACAAAGAAAAGAGACTTATCGTACTCCTTTTTTGGTGCAGTGTTCTCCAATAAAAAAATGTGTTCACCAGCCATTCTGAACACTGAAATGAAAGGGGAAGATTAAGGCTTTGGATTGATAGAATCAGAAATGTATGTTACTTTGAATAAATCTAAATCTCCAGGTCAGAGGAATTATATTCTAGGATATAAAGGAACTAGTTGATGGCCCAGTTGAAAATTTATGCAATTTATCTATGCAATTTATCCAAGCAATTCTGGAGAATGAAAAAGGGGAAAGAACTTGGGAAGGATTCTAGAGCAGATCATAAAGAGCTGGATAATAAGCACTTTGAAAGCAATACAACAATTATTTAAAAAATCACAGTGGATTTGTCAGAAACTGTGAAAAGCCAGGGTGTAGTGGTTAAGTGTTTAACTAGGAGGAGGGAGACCCAGGTTCTAGGGCAACCTCAGCCATAGAAGCTCAGTAGATTACTTTGGGCCAGTCACATCCACTTGGCTTAACCTACCACACAAAGATGTTATCAGGGAAAATGGAAGTAAGTAGTATTATATACACTGCCTTCACTTTCCAAAGGAAAGACGGGATATACAGGTAGGTCGCAATTAGTGTGAGTTCGAATAGTGCGATCTTTGATTTAGTGTGAATTATAAATTGATACCAGGTTGCATTTAATGTGAGCCAAAATTCAGTTAGTGTGAGGATAGTGTGTGCGCAGTTGAGGCTAGCACATGCGCAGTTGCCATTGGGATTTTAGACGCTAATCATCTTCTGTGCAAAATGGAGAAAAGGAAGGCTCCATTCAAGGAAAGCTCAAAAAAGAAAAGGCTCATTTTGAAGAACTACAGCAGAACACAGGAGAAAGCAGGTATGCTTTGGATATGGGTTTATCCTTTTACTGTTATATAATATTTCATTAATAAACATGTACAAATTATGTTTAAAAATTTTAATTGCCTATTTCCATCAATCTGGAACCCATTACCCTGTTTTCCATAGAAAAAGCACTTTGAATCGTGCGAGTTTGAATAATTCAACCATTTTGTGGGATTCATTAATTGCACTAATCAAGACCTACCTATACAGTAAATCAAACAAACAAACAAATAAGAACCAGCCAGGCATCTCATTTTGGGATCCAGTAACTTCCTTAGAAGAATGTGAAAATGCTATAGACTTACTTATGTAGAGTGAATCAAGCTATGTAAGCTTAGGCTGGGTGGCATGACAAGTCTATCGCAAGCTGGCTTGAAGATTGCATTCATCACAGTGTCATGAGATACTGAGCAGGTTACTATAGGGTTCAGTCTCGCATACTGTACTCTTCAGTATGTTTATTGGATAGATTCAATCAAATCTTCAGATAACACAAAATTGGGCAATATATTTAATACCCTCAAAGGCAGAAATAATATGAAATTTATCTTGGTAGGTTTGAAAAATAAACTGAGGGACACAATGAAATGTAACAGATACAAGTGGAAAATTTCTCGCTTGGGATACAGAATTCAGAAGTACAAGTATAAGTCTTGGCAATAATAATTGCGAGACAGATTTGGGAATAGTAGCTGATTGAATATGAGTCTGCAGTCACTTGCAAAATAGGCAAATGTCATTTTAGGTTGCATCAACTGAAGCATAGTTTCCAGACCCATGGAGGCATTACGTTTCAGTTTATTCTGCATTTGTCAAATCTCAATTTGACTGTTGTGTCTAGTTCTAGACATTATCCCTTAAGAAGGATTCAGGTTAAGAGAGGAGTAAAAAAAGATGATCAAGGACAAAGATACTAAGTTCTAGGAAGAGAGACTGATTTGGTGCATTTCGTGTTGATTAGGAAGACTGAAGGGATATGTTAGCCTTCCTCAGACATCTGAAAGGATGTCGCACGAATAAGACCCGTTCTCCATTGTTCTAGGGAGCAGAGCATGGGATAATGGACTTAAGTTATAGGAAGGCAGACTCCAATTAGAAAAAAAAAATCCTAACAGTAAAAGCAGTTTGACAGCAGAATCAATTATGCAAATAGGTAGTGAGTTCCTTTCGCTAAATGTTTTTTAAGCAGAGGCTGCAGAGCCATCTGTTAGCGATGCTTTAATTTGGTTTACTCACTGAGCGGGGGGTTGGACTTGATCACCTAAATGACCCTTTCTAACTCTATGGTTCTTCACATCTAACCATAGGGTTGATGTTCCTCCCAGTAGAAGGGCATTGCTACTCCATGTTTGCCACTCTTATCCAGCAGGGTTAAGGATTTCCCTGTAAAAATATAAATGATTATCATTTATATTATTTATCCATTTATCTGGCTTAAAGTCAACTCAGGAGAAGCCTATTCTGACAACTCCTTTTTGGTAATTCTGAATATTTTTAGAAAACCACACAAATTTGTTTCTACTCTGAGTTTTGCACCATAGGCACTTTTAAACATTCTGAAAGACAATGTGGCACTGTGCCTTCCATGATTTCTGTTCAGTGCTATTCTCTCTTCTCCCACCCACCCCTTGATTTCAGTTTGAATAGTTACTTTACTTTATTCCTTACTTAGAAGAGGTACAAACAATTTTAAAAAACCTCAAATACTGTCCAATCCGTTGCAGTTAGAATTAATAGCAATATAAATAAGATAATGTACAGTATATCACTTTTTCCTGACAAATGTTCGGATCATTTATTCTGTCTAGTGGCATGAACACTGTTTTTATCATGAAAATGTTAATAGAAGTGTTTTTTTTAATCCATTCAATCGTGTCCGATTCCTGGAGACTGCCTGGACAAGTCCCTGCAGTTTTCTTGGCAAGGTTTTTCAGAAGTGGTTTGCCATTGCCTTCTTCCTAGGGCTGAGAGAGAGGGACTGGCCCAAGGTCACCCAGCTGGCTTTGTGCCTAAGGCAGGACTAGAACTCACAGTCTCCTGGTTTCTAGCCTGATGCCTTTAACCACCACACCAAACTGGCTCTCTAATAGAAGCATAACAGAATAAATATTATACATTATCAGGAGTACCTGTAGCAAAATATAGTATTCCGCATTGTACTTTTTTCCAAGATTCCAGCCAAATCTTTTTATAGGGGAGGGCATGACATTTGCCATTCCTTCTAGTTCTTTTTTTCTTCCTGCCTATAATCAGCATTTGTTGCTTGTTGAGCATGCTCAGGCATTATTTGGCTGTTTTCGGGTTCTCTGTCCTGCTTTCTGTAATTATTACTTTTTTTTTTGAGTTCATGTACGTATTCCTGTACACCAGTTATTTTCAGTAAGTCAGCCAATTCTATTCTTTTCCACCTAACTCAGTGTTTACTTCTCACTGAGGTATCTTTCAAGGTTCTTTTTTATTATTTTGCTTTCTTTTATTTTTGTAAATCTTAGAATTACTCCAAGTAATAATACGCAAATGTGTGTAAATCTATTTTAAGCTCCTTCTATATTTTAAGGAAATCATCCCCAAAATCTTTAATGTTCTATTCCAATTCGGCCACACATTAAAAGATTTGCTTCTTAAATAGCAGGGCAAAATTTATTTTACATTTTAAACATGATTAGCTTGTATTGTGGATATCCAATATGATGATGTGCCACCACTTTCAGGGCTATCATTTAAAAAAAAAATCATGGTTTCTGGCGGGAAGGATGGAGGGAGGGGGGGATTCTTCTTTAGGAATTTGCTAGACCATGGATCCCAAAGTGGCCCCATATCTGACTTGTAATTTGATGTTGGAAATTCAAATTAGGATAGTCTAGGTTAGAATTTGAACTTTCAGAATTTAGTCCCATCCCTACTCCTAAACTTGCTGATATCCCCATGCATATATTAGATCGTTTTGCTACATAAGTATTTAAACCTGAGGGACTGCCTCACCCCCATCACATCGACCCATCCCACCCTGTTTGGCAGAGAGGACAGGTTATGGATCCTGCCCATGAGAGATTGTCCATTGGCAGGGTCCAGGAGGAGGGCCTTCTCTGCCATAGCTCCTGCCCTTTGGAATAAGCTACTCCCAGAGATAAGGCAAGCCCCCACTCTCCTGGCCTTCCGAAAGGGGCTCAAGATGTGGCTTTGCCACCTCGCTTGGGGTGGAAGGGGGATAGCTCGTCGTGGGAGTGGCTGGCCCCGTGATGCAACCCCGGGCAATTTTAACAAGACTGTGATTCACCATCTTGGGTTTTAGATTTTATATCTTATATTTTAGAGCTTTTATTATATTGTATATTTATATTTTTAATGTATCGTTTTAATTAACATTTAATTTTTATCGTTTAAATTTGTTGTAAACCGCCCAGAGTCGTTATGAGATGGGTGGTGTAAAAATACGATAAATAAATAAATAAACAAACACAGGATCTTTAGAATAGAATAGAATAGAATAGAATAGAATAGAATAGAATAGAATAGAATAGAATAGAATAGAATAGAATAGAATAATAACTTTATTGTCATCCCACTATACACTATACAAGTGCACAATAGAATGAAATTTCGTTGCAGTTGGCTCACAATTTCACTCAAGCAATAAAATACTAATGATAATAATAAAAAAACATAATTACTATAAAATACCCATTCTTATAAAATATACATTCTTATAAAATATACATTCTTTTTCTCACAATTTCAGTCAAACATTAAAATACCAATAAAAATCCATAATTACTATAAAATATACATTCTTTACATATCCAACATATTTCACCTAAAAGAACCTATTTGGCATTCAAGGATCCAATAGCCTGGGGGACAAAGCTGTTTCCCAATCTGGCTGTTCTACATCGGATACAGCGGAACCTCTTCCCAGAGGGTAACAAAGAAAACAAACCATTATGAGGATGGGAGGCATCACTGATGATCTTTCGAGCTCTGGACAAACAGCGTGCATGTGCTAAATCTTGGATGAGGGGCAGAGATATCCCAATTATCTTTTCTGCTGCCCTTACCACTCTCTGCACAGACTTTCTATCTGAGGCCCTACAGCCTCCAAACCAGATGGAAATACAGCTTGTAAGTACACTCTCTATAGTGCCTCTGTAGAAAGTAAGGAGAATGGAAGATGGGAGATGTACTTTCTTCATCCGATGCAAAAAGTGCAAACGTTGCTGTGCTCGCTTTACCAAAAATGTGGTATTAAGGGACCAGGTCAGACTATTTGTTAACTACACCCCCAGGAATCTAATACTACTGACTGACTCCACAGCTATGTTATTGATAAAAAGTGGAGTGTGACTGCACCGGTTCTTCCTGAAGTCTATAATAATCTCCTTAGTTTTTTCCACATTTAAAACCAAGCTGTTTTTATTGCACCACTCCACCAAACCCTTTACATCCTCCCTATAAGCCCACTCATCCTCACCCCTGATAAGACCCACTACAGTTGTATCGTCCACATATTTCACAATGGAATTGGTGGTATACTTGGCGCAACAGTCATGTGTCATCAGGGTGAACAACAATGGGCTCAAGACACAGCCCTGTGGGGAGCCGATGCTTAGGGAGATAGAGCTAGAAGTATTATATCCAACTCGCACCGACTGAGACCTCTCAGTAAGGAAGTCAAGTAGCCAATTACACAAGGGAGTACTAAAACCTAGAGAACCCATTTTGTCCACCAAATGCTGGGGAACAATCGTATTGAACGCTGAGCTGAAATCTGTAAACAGCAATCGCACATAACTGTTCTTCTCCTCAAGATGTACCAGACTCGAATGAAGAACAGAAGAGATAGCATCCTCTACGGAGTGATTCGGCCGATAAGCAAACTGAAGTGGATCAAACGAAGGGGGGACTCTGGAAACAATATAATCTTTCATCAGTCTCTCAAAACATTTCATCACAATGGGAGTGAGAGCTATCGGGCGATAGTCATTGAGACACGTGATCGTAGATTTTTTAGGCACAGGTATAATAGTCACAGTCTTAAAGCTCACCGGGACTACAGTCTGGTGCAAGGAAATATTAAATATGTCTGTAAAGACACTGGCCAGCTGTTCAGCACAGTCCCTCAATACCCACCCTCGGATTTTATCTGGGCCCGCTGCTTTCTGAATATTAATTTTCCTCAGGGTCCTCCTGACATCAATTATATCAAGGGTAGGTGCCTGTTCGTCAGGGTGGGATTCACAGGAGTATTATTAGATGCTTCAAACCTACCAAAAAACCTATTGAGTTCATTCAGAAAATCTATATTCTCCTCACATGATGTCGGAGTAGCCTTATAATCTGTAATAGTTTGAATACCCTGCCACATGCGCCTGGTATTTGTGGAATCATGAAAAAAATCCTGAACTTTCCGGCTATAGACCCGCTTTGCTATTCTCATCGCCCGGTTCAGATCAGCTCTGGCTGTTCTAAGAGCCTCCATATCACCCGATTTAAAAGCAGCGTTTCTTTCTTTCAGCTTCACATATACTTCACGAGTCATCCAAGCTTTCTGATTCACCCGTAAGATGATGTTCTTAATAACACTAACATCATCCATACATTTTTGGATATATGCAGTTACAGTTGAAACATATTCCTCGTTGCAGCTTCTCTAAATATGTTCCAATCTGTACACTCAAAACAGCCTTGCAGTGCTTCCATTGCTCCCTCAGGCCAAACTCTCACCTGCTTCACAGTTGGTTTTTCTCTAGTTAACAAAGGCCTATATGCTGGAATTAGCATTACAGTAAGATGGTCTGAGAAACCGAGATTGGGTCGGGGGTAAGCCTTAAATGCATTCTTGATGTTAGAATAGGCTAAATCCAATGTGTTCTTACCCCTAGTCGCAAAATCCACATATTGATGGAAATGAGGGAGGACTGTTTTCAAATTAGCCTGATTAAAGTCTCCAACTACAATAAACACACCCTCCGGGTAAGTAGTTTGCAAGTCTCTGATGGTATGATAAAGAACTTTCAAAGTCTCTTTAGTATTTGCAGAGGGGGGTATATATACAGCTGTAATAATCATAACAGTGAACTCCCTGGGCAAATAAAAAGGTCTACATCTAATGGTTAACAACTCTCCATCCGGTGAACAGTAAGTTGAAACCACCTTTGAGTTATTACACCATCTGTTATTAATATAGATGCATACACCACCACCTCAAGTTTTGTCACTAATAACGAGACTCCTATCCAGTCGAAACATTGTCAGTCCCTCCATTCCAACAGCCTCCTCAGGAACAGATGCCTTTAACCACGTCTCCGTCAGCACTGTAACACAGCAGTCTCTCACCTCACGCCTTGTTGCAAAATCCAGCTTCAAGTAATCCATTTTATTCTCCAAAGAACAAACACTTGTAAACAAGATGGATGGAACTGGCACTCTATGTGGGTTAGCCTTCAGCTTTGCCTTTAGTCCTCCCCGGTTCCCCCGCCTTCGCTTTCTGTCACACCGCCTCCATTTCGTCCACTGCCTCCTTCCTCTTCTCTTCCATAAACAGCCAGTACTGGTAAGAGGCCCTGCCACCCTGTAAATCTCCAGGCCTTGTCGTCGTAGCAACCCAAGGCCACGTAGCCTCCCCAAAACAGCAGGACACCCGCTGGCCATCTGCAATTCCAATATATGTTGCCGGTCGTATATCAATCTAACTGCACTACTTTGCTGCCTCACCACTAAACTACCTCTCTGTTCCACATCAATCCTATTGAAAGCCACTGCAGCCGCAGCCAAACAAGGCGCTGCCATCTTTATTTCACTATTATTTATTTAGAAGATATCTCAGCCACCTGATCTTAAACCAGTTACATTAGATCATATTAACATGTGCCCACAATTATCCTCCCTTTTTTTTTAACAATGCTCCTTCTGGGATCTTTGATTTCATTTCACTGCTCCCTTGATGCCACCATGTGCTTTTAGATTAATATGTAGAACAGATATAATTGTCCAACATTTGTCTAGGTAAGCAATATTTATCTACCCCAGATTCACTGACTCTTGTGGCACCCCACACAGAAGGGGCCGGGGGCGGGATCTCTCCTCCCCAATCACCACCAACTGGAATCAACCCTGGAGAAAGGAGGTGAACCAGCACAACACCATACCACCCACCCCCAATTCTCTGAGTCAATCCAGAACGATACCATGATCAATGATATCAAAAGCCATCAAAAGATCAAGTAAGGCAAGGATGGATGCACAACCACCATCCCACCCATGCCAGAGATCATCCAAAAAGCAATATACAGTTGGTTTATTTGATCAAGGTTAAAATAAATATGTTATCTCTGGTAACCCTTAATGGACTTTTGCTGACACCAGGACTGAAATGACGATGCTTTATGGATTTGTTTATAAATAAGAGATGGGATATGGTAGGAAGAGATCATTTGTTGTAATTTAAGGAGAGGTGAAAAGTTACTAAAATTGTTTATACTTGTTGTGATGAAGGTTGAAAGTCACTTTTTTATATATTTCTTTTCTTTTTCTTTATTATATTCTTGTTTTTCTTTTTTCTTTCTATTCTTTATGTCTTTCCTATTTTTTCCATTTGCAACTTTTATTCTTTCTTTCTATTTTTCTCTGTTTCTTTTAGTTTGTATTAGTTTTTAATATTGTAATTATAATCTTTAATAAAATTACTTGAAAAAAAAGAAAATGTCCTAGTATATCTTATTACCACCTAGCTCCATTCAGACCTTATATGCACATGCATACCCAGAGAGAAAGAGAGAGAGAATTTACTATGACATTCACATTTCTAACGTGCAAATCCTTTCTGCTGGAATCTTATTTTGGTAAGTATAATGAGTTTCTTCTTCTATGAATTTGGTTGCTTCCTGTATATTTCTGTAGTGCCACTAGCAAATTACAATACAGAAACAAATCAATTGTATGTCCTAATTTCCAGCTCACCAGTTGATTGCTGAAACCTAGGGAAGAGGAGGTAGCATACAATTTTGAATTTGTTGCCATGATAGCACAGATACTTTTTCAAAAAGCAATAAGCAGAAAGTTAATTTTCCATTACTCTTATGCAAATGATTAGCAGAGTTGGTTTAAGCACAGTTGAAGCCTGTGGTACTGAGCAATAGTGAAGGATTAGAACCAATGACACCAATATCAGGCAGTAACTGAAGGGTTCAATAGCCTGTTCTCCAGCAGATCCCACACAGCTGAGTGGGTGGAGTTAGTTTGACTGACTGATTTGTTTAGAGCTAAATCAACTTCCCACAGGGGTTAGTTGACTGAGATAAATGATCCTTCTGCTGTCACAATGTCATACTAACCCTCTCCTCAACCCATGTTGGCATGTTATAGAAACAGGGCCATAGAGGTGCATGCTGTCTTTGACATTTTAAAAAAAGAATTTTATTAAGTTTCAAGACAAGGATAAAAGCTACAAAAAAAGAAAAAAGAACTAAAAAAGTGTGAAACACATTTTTTTTTCAAAATTACAAAAAGATGTGCACATTGTGGGGAATATGTAAATGCTCTTGTTTACTTTGAAGTGGATAAGGGTTAAAGAATGTTTATCGGGATTGCTTTAAGGGTCTGACTGATGTTATTTGCTTTTAAGGATTTGGATTAAGATTATTAGAATATAAAAATGTTTATTTGGATGGTTTTAAGGATTTGATTTAAGGCTACTGTTTTGAATTGTTTCTGTTTTTGGGGTTTATTAAGATTAAGATTATTAAAAATGTTGTATTATTAAGTATAATGGCAGACAATTTATGTGCTTCTTAGTTTGATTCTTATTATAGTAGACAGAAATGTATAGAATAGTAGTAGGAAGGGAATAATTAAATAAGTGTTATCTTTTGGGGGGAAGTTGTTTATGGGGTCTATATGAATTTTTTTCTTTATTTTAATATAAGGGAGGGAGTAACTGTACTTAGTGATTTTTATAATGTGCTAAAGTAGAATGATTTATAGAAATAATGTGGTTTTGGTTTAATATAGAGTAAGAGACTGATTATGGACATTTTTGTATATCCTTGCTGTTAAAAGTCGGAAGTCACATCTTGCTGTCTTTGACATTTAACCCTCACTGAATCAATAAAGCTCCATCTGGGGTGTGCCAAGTAGGATGCCAAGAGGAAGGCCTGGTCCCTTCAACATGACATCTATGACTTGTTATTGAAGGAACATTACATTATCTGCACAATCTGAAAAGCAAGAGCTCTTCCCAGTGAGCAAAGAGCTGTGTTGCTCACTGGCAGAGTGCATGCATTGCAGGAAGTAGCTCTTAATTCAGTTGTGGACACTCTTCGGTAGGGCCTATCTGAGGCACTGGAGAGTACCAGCCAGTATAGATAACACCAAATTAGACAGAACAAAGCAACTCCTATTTAATCAAGCAACAGATACCAGTTTAGCAGAACACTCAAAAATACATTCTTGAGGAAAGTGTCTCCTGTTTTTTATAACAGAATGTGTAGATACGTTTGATATGTTTCAAGCCATAGTTTTTGTCTGAGCAAGTGTACTATTTTTAAATTGGGAAGATAAACAGTCTTCCTAATACACATGAACTGGAGCATGACTCATAAGACATGGAGAGAGAGAGAGAGAGTGCGCACATGAGCATTTGCTGACAGAGAAAGAGGCTCAGATTCTTTCCATGCATACAAATAGAACCAAAACAGCAGCATTTTATTTTTCTGCATTTTTCTTCAGCATAGAAGGAACATTAAAACTTGTGCTTCATCTTAGAATACAGCCTTTCCAATCAAAATTGAGGACAAACATTCTGAGCTAGATTCCTGGCACCCATAATGGGTTTGCATATGTGCATTTGCCCATCAGATGGTCACAATATATTGCTTACTTAGAGGATAAGTGAGATACAGCATTGTCAAAACTAAGTTCTGCCAGTTTTATGAGTTTTCTAAAGATGAAACTGAAGAACCATACAGACATCTTTCCACCCACAGAGCCATTTGTTTAACAGTGATCTTCTACCACTAAAAATGTGTATCAGAAAGGGAAATAAGCAACAGTAAGGATAACAGTCAAGAATAGGCTGACCATATTTCCTTGAGACAAAAACGGGACATTGGGATGGCAAAACGGGATGGGGTCTTATGTAATATTCCATATTCATTAAAAACACAGGGGTCCCCACCTCCAGTCCGTGCGATTGGCTCCCGCCTGCAAACCCCGCCCCCCAGTCCACGCAATTTGCTCCTGCCTGCAAACCCCACCCCCGGTCCCTCCTTTGCCACGTGCTGATAGGCGGGAGGGCTTCCTCTTCCGGGCTGCCTCCAATCGGCAGGTCCAGCTCGGATCCTCCTTCTGCGCCATTCCGGCTGGGTTTAAAACACGGGACAAAACTGAGATTTTTATCAAAATGACAGGACGGTTGAAAAATGCTTAAAAAATGGGACTGTCCCGTTCAAAATGGGACGTATGGTCAGCCTAGTCAAGAAGGAAGGTATGCTCTGAATTCAGTCAGACATTTAGTGGAGTTAAATCAGATTTGACTCCTTTGCATTCCAAAATTCATGATTACAACTACCTATGACCCAACACCATTTGAACAACAGATCGAATCATTTCTTTTGCGTAACATTCCTCTTCATGTCATTATTTAAAGAATCAGATTACACATTTTCATATTATGTCACAGGCATCCTTTTGGCACTATGACCTCAAGATCCTCATTTTGAAAGCCTATTTTGAGCTCCCATTGAGATCATTCAATGAAATCATTCAATTCATATTAGAAATATGGAAGAAATTCTTTTGGTCTTTTAAAAAATATTAACTTAATTAATTTATGTGTGTTTCAAACCAATACACAGGCAAAATTGTAGTTATGTTTCAATAGTCACACTTTTTTTCAAAATTTGAAATGGCATTGTCCGATTAAAGTGTGCATTTAAATGTAGGTATTTTGGGAACACAAAAACATATTATTAATTTTTAGAAAAGTAACATACAAATTCATTATATTATGGGAAATAACTAGCAAAAATGCATCCATTACTCAGAAATGTGTTTTAAAATGGTGTCAGGAAAAATTCACACAATAATGCACAAATTTAAAGCAAAAGTACACGCTGGAGTAGGAAATGGGACAAATTGACTTTAAAGATAGAAAAATGAGAAACTGAGTGAAACCAAAACAGACATATTTGTACATTCCTAGTTCAGATAGCATATCCCTGACTAGTGTACCATGTTCATCAGAAAATGGGATTAAAGTGAATTGCAATCTATTATGTTCTTTGTCTAGGAAATCAATCCTGATATATAGTTGGAGGCTGGTAGAAACAGTCTCTGAACTTCTGGCTGTCCTGGTTCTTTTTTTAAAAAAGCCATAAGTCTTCTTTCTAATGCCCTCAAAGTACAAATCTGCCCATTTGCTCCATCAGATTGTCAGACTTATTTGCTTATCTGTGTCTGCAGTTCTGTTAACAAAAACTGAATACATGGAAATTGATCAAAACTATCAGCAGTAAATGGATATAGATCTTCTTTTACTATTGCTACATTAGACATGATCTATTGTATAAAAGGGAAGGGTAAATGTTATTCACCCATATGGATTACTTAAGAACAGGCAGTTTGATTTAATGTTACATCAAATGATATAGACTCTTGTGCTTCAACTGAATTTATCTACATGGCTTAAAAATGTACTGAGATAATGCCAAAGTATGAATTGAGGAAAGAAAACAAACACAGTCCCTAAACTTGTTGGTATCTGATATACAAAAGTTGGGTAGTTAAATATAAAACATAAATATCATATTAGTAGGGCTGTGCAAAGCTCCCAATGTTTCAAGGCAGCCTCATCCTGCAGAAGGCCTGTCATGGCTTTCCCAGTTGCATGCACAGACAATATTTGGGCAGAAGCTGCAAGTTAAGCAAAATAATTATGCATGTACCCAGACGTGAAAATAACTGGGAAAGCCCATGTAACAGCCATGCAATTATTACAGAAGATGCAGCTGCGTCATTGCTTTGAGGAGGGGTGCTTCGCTTGCAGTAATGTGATTTCAGAAGCCACCCTTTGAATGAATGAGCATAGGCCATTCAAATATGTGTTAGAGCATGCTATCCATCCACATAGAACATATGCTTTTGTCAAGATGAATCATTCTTAAACTATTCCTCACATAATGTCAAAAGTCTGCATTGTGCTGATAGATACTGTTGATCCCATGTAGTGCAGGAGATCAAGGAAACAAGAACTGCACAGATTTCAGTTGTTATTGTTGTTAGTTGCCATCAAGTCATTTACAACTCATAGCGACCCTGTGTATAATAGAACAAAATGCTAAACGGTCTTGCGCCAATTGCCTGACTGTTCCAATGTTTGCATCCATTGTTGCAGTAATTGTGTCAATCCATCGCGTTGAAGGTCTTCCTCTTTTCCGCTGGCCCTCGACTTTACCAAACATGATATCCTTTTCAAGCGATCAGTCTTTCCTGACAATGTGCCCAAAGATTTCAGATTTCAGTAAGGTATATTTAATGTTAATCTGGGATAAATACAGAATCTTGGAAACTGTAAGAGTAATTTCTCACCCTTATTTCAGGTAAATAAATTAAGATATCTTTGAATATCTTTGAAATATCTAAATATCTTTGAAATGCTTCTTCCCAGGATTCCTACCATACGAGCTAAGTTGAAGTTTACAGGGTAAGCTACCAACTGACTCACCCTCTGTCTCTTGATTGTTTATGTCTCTTCTGCTAGCTTCCTTTCCCAGCTTCCTCACAATTTCTCACAGGTAGTCTAGGCATGGTGACCACTCTGCTGCTACCAATAATGCCTTCCCATAAGACAAAACATTTATCTCTAATATTAGCTGCACTTTAGCAGCATCAACTAAGTAATAACTTTGTCTACTCCTGCATACAGTATACTGTTGTGATGTTTGATGTCTACTACTGTAAACACTTTTTTCAGGGATTACACATGAAAACTCTATACAAAGCTTTGAGCAAGAAGACTGAGACTGAAATTTTAGTCAGCTAAAGCAGCAATTCCATTACATTTATATTCGAGAAGAGAATTAAGACAGTCAGATTTTCAGTACAGGCCAATTGTATCTAGTTTTCTTAAAGATCCGCACTGCTAAATTCTACAAGTGAGTGTTATCTAAGACCTAAGGATCCTTTGACCTTGTGTGCATTGGACAGAGAAAACGCATAATGTTAGAAAGAGCTTAAAAGTAAGGAATTATTCAACTCTACAACAGAGTGCCTTGCCTTGGAAGTTTGCAGGCATTTTCAGAAAAAGTTCCTAAGCAATCCAGAGATTGATGGATTGCTGCTGATTGGGAGAGAACATTCATGCACTACCTAGTGGGCAGATTAGATAATCTTCCTATTCCGTAATTCTACTGGATCCATGCTATCTTAAAAGTACTGAGATTTTTTAAATCCTATAGTTATCAAGAGAAAGCTGAAGACCAAGTAGAAATGACCATCCTGAGATCAGCAAGAGATGGGAGGCAGTGGCAAATCTAAGGGTCACAAGGATTTACACTGATTATCACAACAATGTATTGTAGGTATAGTTAGCTGGGCACAGAGTTGTCACATTATTTTTATTTTAAATATAATATTATTTAATAATAAAAGCGCTAATTCCCACACAAAACATATGACTGATTCCCATCAGATCATCTAGAATTGCACAGCTGTTTTACTACTGCTATCTATTCTGATGTAGTCTACTGTATTTACTTTTGGCTACAAAATAAATGTAACAGCAAAACATTTCCATCTCAAAATTAGATTATAGAACACTACCCTTGCTTATCATGTTTTTAAATGCCATTATGCCGCCCCCCCCTCTTTCTGATCTATAGAATTGTATTTTTATTTTGTGGTGGTGGAGGGCCTTTGAGTCAGTCTTGACTGCTGGCAACTACATGGGCAAGGCAACAGTTTCAGGAGCAGTTCCTTGGGTTGAGAGAAAGTAACTGGCCCAAAGTCACCTACTTGGCTTCTGTGGCCAAGGCAGGACTAGAATGCAGGCCTCCCCACTCCTAGTCCAGTGCTTAACTTCTAGTCCAGCTGGCTCTCATTTTTGTGAATAGTAATATATAAATAGTAAGAATACAACGTTAACTATAATGTATGTTAAATTCCATAAGATTGCTCCAGTAGTAACAGATATTTATTTCTTATTAAACCTTAAACTTAATATTCCAGGCTAAAATAGAAACTATTTAAGTATTGCAACCAAGAGGTTCGTAACCTTCAAATACACATTCTACATTCATTATAAAGTACCATAAATGTCTTCCATGGAAACAAATATTATGGCTTGTTCATGACCTGTGCAAATTAGCCAAATTTGAACTTGCTGCACATGGCTCATGAAATCTCTTCTCCCATCTCTATTTTTAACACTGCAGTCAGTGATTATAGGCATTTAAAGGCTGATTAGCTTTGCCGAACAGTTAAAACAAAATGCTAACATACAGAAATATAAGCTGCTCTCATTATAGAAAAAAGTTATGCAAGAAGTAGTAGTCTTAATTAACATTTTGGGTAAGATTTCGAGGAGAGCATTTCTGTACTCTAACATTTAAACAATAGCATAAAATAAGTCTGTAAGACCACCATTAGATACAAAACATCAGCACAATTTTAATAGAGTAAGGTTTATTTATACCTTCAATCAATCTTGTTCCCATTTTTCATAAATGAAAGACTACATTGTACTTAACATAATGCAAAAGTCTGGCATATATTGATTAGCCACAAGAAAATGAACCTATACTATATGTAGTTTACACCTTGAGATGGTATATAAAAAAAACACCTATCATTAATATTGAATGAGGACATAGTTTGTATTTAGCCCTGTACTGATCTTTTAACTTATGTCTTTAGCCTACAAGTGTTCAATTACCAAGGATTTACTACAACACATTACAAATTATTAGGACTATAGGGTCATTGATTATGGATTTCACTGCAATGTGAAATGGATTTCACTATGTGCTTTCACTGCAATTCAATTGATTACATAAACTTGCATATTTCCAAGGCATCTCTCAGTGAACAGATGAAAAACTTCTTAAAGATTGGAGCCCTAAATACACTTAAATGCAGTTACCCCATTAAATACAATGAGACTTAAATATGATGAAAAATTAGTATCATTCACTGTTCTATTTCTTTTTAATTCCAGCAGCAGCAAACTGAAAATAAAATGTTTTTCCCTTATGCTTCTTGATGATTGTAAAAGGGTGACTAAAATATACATAGAAATCATAGTCATTTCCCATTAACACACTCTACATGGCCTGTGAAAAACAATATGGCTAACTTCAAGCAATAGATCAGGACAGAGCCCTTTAGCCACATATCAGAAATTAATACCTACAGTAGGTGTAAATAATGAAGTCATCGCCAATAGACTTTCAGCAATTATAAACTGCTTCTATCAATCTAATTGGCAATAGATCAATAGAAAATCTTAACAAATATCAAAGAGCCTGCTTGATTCAGGTTTTGATACAACTTGAGCTAATGAACTTTTATCAGGATAAAATTCAATAACAATAATAATAACTTTTAAGTTAAAGTCTCCTCCATGCACTTTTCTTGACAACAGTATGAAAGTGGTTTGCTACTGTCTTCTTCCCAGTTTAGCCTAGGCTTAACTCCTGAGCCAAGACAATGTCTTGTTAATGATATTAACAAAATCCCACCCAAAAAGACAATAATATGAACAAGGTGCATATTCAAATAGTTACCTGTACATTTCTTTATGTTGCTATTCCTCTTTCCATGAGAGCCCAGCTTGCATCCAAAATTTTCTTCCCAAAATTCTGCAAACCACACATTCCTTCTGTTATTTGCTAGGGTTCGACTTCTAAAATATCTATCGAAACCTGAATTGAACATAAGATATGCATACGTGAAGATCAGAGATTATATATATCTATGCATTTTTTTTCAGTAAGAAAACTAATGCTTGGGAATCTGCTTGACTTATATACAAGTGACATCACACATATCCTTATAAGAGGTGTGTGTTTTTTTTTAATAACCTGAATTTTGAATATTTTGAGCACAGTACAAATTTAACTCCCACTCAGCTCCCACTTAACCCCCACATCACAACAGATATCATGATAAATCATGGTTTATCTTAACAGGAATAAGCAGAGTTCCCATGTATTTCCCATTCAAATCTAACAAATAAAGTTTAATTTTAAAGATGGCTTCCTGAAATAAGCAACTAGAAACCAAGGGATATGAATCAGACTTGATGCAATGAAGAGTTATCCAAATCTATGAAGTGACCACAATCCTGTGCATTCTGGCATTTCAGAAAGACTATTGTAGAATTTGGGGGCTTCCTTTAGATATTTGGTTGGCCATTGTGGGAACAGAATGCTGAACTTGATAAGGCCTTTGGTCTTATGTGACATGACTCTTTCTGTATCAAAATTTCCCCACTAGTGATTTGTAGCATCTTATAGCATCACCCACACAACACTGAAGTAATATAAAGCCTATCTTCATTGTTGTTGTTCTTGTTCAGTCGTTTAGTCGTGTCCAACTCGTGACCTCATGTACCATAGCACGCCAGGCCTTCCTGTCCTCCACTGTTTCCCGGAGTTTAGTCAAATTCATGTTCATTACATCGGTGATTCTATCTAACCATCTCATCCTCTGCCGTCCCCTTCTCCTTTTGCCTTCAGTCTTTCCCAGCATCAGGGTCTTTTCCAGTGAGTCCTCTCTTCACATTAGGTGGCCAAAGTATTTGAGCTTCAGCTTCAGTATCTGTCCTTCCAATGAGCAGTCAGGGTTGATTTCCTTTAGGAAATCCTATCTTCCTATCTTCATTACTATTTCATTAATACAGTACGGAGTTTGAACAACATACTAAAAAGTAATGCTTCCAATTGCTTGAACAGATGGCTGAAAAGAAGTATCCTTGCTCAGTCATAAGTAGATTACTTCAATTCATGAAATATCATGTCCCAGATACAGACTCTGAGACAAATGGACCATATTCCCACAATAAGTAGGCAGCAAATAACTGGAAGAATTTTTAAAAAGCCTACATTGTATTTGGTTTCCTATGTGCATATTTATGAAATAACTGAATACTGGTACTATGTATCATGATAACTGTTATAAATTAACTCAGCAGTTCAGAGGTTAAAGAATATTTATTACTTCCCTGTCTCAATATTTTTGCCAAAAGGCAGTTTTCATCCTACTCCTACTCCTCCATTTCATCTTGTTTTGCCACTGCCTCACATTACATACAAGAAGTCTTAAAAATCACACCTCTGCCTTAGAAAAGGATATGATGACTCATTACTTAAATTTGCTGAAATTCTGAAAAATAGTTATCGCAAATAACTATATACATCGGGTTACAGTCTTGATGTTGTACAGTATTATCAACTCCAAGTGGTACCTGCTAACTCCTCAAAGACACCAAATTATAGATCCTTTTTTCCCTTAATTAAAATACCATGATTGAATCTGTAACTTTTTATATACATTTATTATGTCATTTACCTATAATCTTATAGGCCTTTGATCCAAGCAGCTGTAAATGTGATTCTAAATAATGCTCCAGTGACTTTTATATATTGGCAACAGAGATAAAATTGAACTGACAATGGGAAGGACATGATAACTTCATAATCTAAAGACAGTAACTGATATTAATAAATAAAAACTGTGTATTTATGTAGGCTGTAGATTTTCTGCCATTCATACCACTAATTTAGTATTTAGGAAATTCATTTAATCCTTAACCATAACCATTGAGCACAGGATCCATTCTCACCAAGATAACATCAATAAACTGATATTTGAAATAAGTAAAGCAAGCTTTGAAAACCTGGCTTTGGTCAAATACGTTTAGTATTTGTTTTATTTGTTTTGTTTTGTTGATTTTGTGTTTATTGAATCATTTTAGTCTGAGTTTTCTTTTTTGATTTTTTGATTTTATGTTTTTAGCTGTTTTTATGTTTTTTCCAATTTTGTATTCTACTCAGAGTCCACTGGAATTGGGTGGCCAATAAATTTAAATAAATAAACAAACAATAAAAAGGCTACAAATAGCAATGGCACAAAATGATGCTATTGTTGTGTGGAAAGTTTCAGTATGGGATTTCTTCAGTATAAATAAACTGAATTGGTTACAGAATATTTATTTATTTATTTATTATTTAAATTTATCCCCGCCCATCTCCCGAATCAGGGGACTCTGGGTGGTTTGTTCGATATGTTCTTCTCAGATGGTCATAAATTGGATGCACAATACAGGAAGTCCTTGCTTAACGTCCACTCATTCAATGACTGTTCGAAATTATGACAGCACTGAATGAGGGGTACTTACGATGGGTCCTCGTAGTTGCGATCGTTGCAGCATCCTCACAGTCACGTGATCGCCATTTGTGACCTTCACTGCCAGCTTCCAACAAGCAAAGTCAATGGGGAAGCTGGAGGAGGTCACAAATACCATGATCACATGACCACAGGGCTCTGAGGCTGTGTGGGATTCGGCTAACAATGGCTACTGGGACTGCCACAGCTGTTGTCATAAGTTGGCACAGTCACGTAATGTCGCGCCTTATGACCACAATGCTTAGCGACAGAGTTTTCAGTCCCAATTATTGTTGGTAAGTGAGGACTACCTGTAAACCTACTGCTTCAGACAGTGAGCTTGAGAAACTATTTCACTTAGTAATTACACATATGGAAACCAAACGATAATGCACCTAAAGAAGATATAATGAAAATACAATTTAAAGTCATTTGCTGTCACCATCAGAAAACCATAAAATAGTTTCATGAATGTATGATGTATCAGAATTATATAAATGTACATTAGGGGCTCATCTCACTAAAGTCTTATCTATACAATCTTACCATCAATGGAAGCTCTTTTGGGTAAAATGGTGACAGCCCCTTCTGCAATTTCTTCTTGTTGATAAACAGGTGAAATTTTAGAACCCCAACTGTCTGAACCTATCCAAAGAAAATGTCCAGTTTGATTCAATTTCCTAGCAGCCTCCAGTATTCTCCTGTAAATAATAATTTTAAAATGGTTATTTTAAATCAATGTTTAAAATGATTACTCCTTCAGACAGTCATAAACCTAGTTGTTTTTGTCAAGTTCATCAAACATTTTTAAAAGAATGTATTTATTTTCTTTGTAAAAACAGAACGTAGAACAAATCCTGTAATATTAAACATTTATTTGTTTGTTTGTTTGTTTGCAGTATCATATTTCTATGCTGCCACAATCAAAGCAACTCTCAATGGCTTACATAGAAAAAAATAGAATATATATCCTACACAATACAAAACACAGAAGCATGATGACAATAAAACAATAGAAATAAAAAAGAATAAAGAAAGAATGACTGCTTTTCTCATGTTTGTCTCTGCTTCTTTCAGCTGCCTTCCCTATCAGTTTCAAACTAGTACCTTCTCTTTTCTGCTTGTGGTCAAGCACTGGAGGCATACTAGTAATACCTATGGAAGAAGAAGTTTTAGTTTGTTTCTTAAACTCAGTTAGGTGGCAGCACTTAATGAACTTTGGCTGAACTTCAAATGCTAAGCAGTCTCAGACCTGTTAGGACTTGGATGAGAGACTTCCAGGGAAATCCAGAGATATCAGCCGGATGGGGAGTTGAAGGCACATTCCCGAAGAAGGCAAAATAGCAAAATTGTTCCCTACCATTGCTAAGATAACTACTGTACATGGACAAGACTTGAAGACTTGAGTTGAAGTCAAGCTCAACTCAAGATTTACTTTTGAGTGAATGTTGGCTAGCCATGAAAGACAACGCCCTTTGGAACATTCTTCCCCTGGAGGTGAGGCAGGCCCCCACACTCCTGACCTTCCGAAAGCAATTGAAGACCTGGCTCTGCCACCTCGCCTGGGATGGGGGGGGTAATAGCTCCTCTTGGAGGTGGTTGGCACCATAGAGTTCCTTAAACAATAACATAACCTCTTGGATTTTATATATTTATATCTAATTAAATTGGAATAATGTATTGTATTTTATATGTTTTTAATTAATCAATTTTGTTGTAAACCGCCCAGAGTCCCCTTGTGGGGGGAGATGGGCGGTGATATAAATCAAATAATAAATAATAAATAAAAATAATTCTTTCGTATTCACCTGAACGTTTCCCTTGGTATACTGTTTCTTAAGAGATCAGAAGGGAGAAGACAAGGAGGAAAGAAGGGGATTTCTCATTTTGCTTGCCTTTGAATGCTATCATTTCACTTGTCCCTCCCATTGCCACTGCTTAGCAGTCAAGGGAAGGGCAGAGTATTAGGTGGATGCTGTGGGAATAGCAAGAACTCAGAGTGCCAAAGAAAATTGACCCAAGATTTTCTCCTTTCCCTCTAAAATCTTAGATCTTTACCATGTTAATTTCCCTATTTTTAGGACCACCATTTGTCATCCTTATTAATCAAGAAATTACTGGGTCTCACTGGAGCAGGAACACTCTGTGAAAACCAATTTTTATTTTCCTGTGTTTAAGGATTGCAAGAAAATTGGAATGAGCTTCAAAACTGAAACCTACTATGAGTAACATATATAAATAAAAACATTACTTTGAATGTTAGCTATCCTACTAAAAAAAGCCAATACCTTATATCATCCTCATTTGTAAACATGATCACAGCACGAGCATTTGGAGTCTCCATCAAGCGCTTGATAATCTTCTCAAATTCCCCTGGTCTTGGTTCACGGGGGATTTTTAGTGACTGAGCAATGCAGACACCACCTGGGGTGGAGGAGATAATAAAAA
The DNA here is from genome assembly GCA_023362775.1 of Charina bottae. Lineage (NCBI taxonomy): Eukaryota > Metazoa > Chordata > Lepidosauria > Squamata > Charinaidae > Charina > Charina bottae. The sequence goes on from JALMGJ010000006.1 coordinate 67,673,073, forward strand.
GAAAAATACTGTGAAATATAGTTTTTTACAATCATTATGCCCAATTTACAATGGAAAAACAGAATTCTGGCTTTAAAGAGGACTACCAAGCTAAAAACACTTCAAAATGTAACTTTGCAAATGTAATACTACTGCAATTTGCTTCAAATTCTTTTGTTAATTTCATCACAATCTATTTTCCATTCTATCACGGTTCCCTAATGTCATTATTTACTGTATAGTGCTAAACAATTTGAATTATTAAACAAGATAGTAGAAATAAATTTTATGACAAAAGTATTTTGGTGGATACAATAAAGTGTTAAATGTGCATGCTTCTTCTGGAATCTACAGTCTGGTCTACTACAACTGTTAGTCACTGAATTATAATTCAGTTGTCTTCATTATTCAACCATATTATTAAAGTTGTGGGCAGTCATCAATAAAAGCTGTATAGTAGTTACAAGTAAAATACCATAAGAACAATCAAATCTGTTCTGAGGTTCAACTTGATCTTAAGAATTCTAGTCTCCTACGCAACCCTACTGATTCCCTGCTGTCCCAACCCCCATTATCCTGGTAGTAGCATGGAGTAGAGGAACAAGTGTGGGTATTTCATAGTCTTTCCATTTTTGTGCATATAATAATCTCACAGCAGTTATCATATATAAAGTAAAACTATATTACTATTCCATTTCTTCCATTTTAGTCTGGCCCATGCCTAAGCATTCAATATCCAACGTTCATTTGGATTCTGTTGAATCTGTTATTGCTGCAGTCTCTTCCATGTCCTTAAAAATCTCAGATGCTTTGGTTTTCATGATGTCATACATTTGAAAAGACAGGTTGACATGAATATATTTAAATAATACTTAAATAATAACTTTTTCTTTTCTGACATCCAGTCAATCATATCAACAGATAAGCTTTTTCTGGGGGAATGGGGCCCCATATTGGCAATATTTGCTTTGGGAAAATGTGGAACAGATGCACTGTTATTCTTTTCATTACCAAAGCATTAAGCCTCTGAAAAGAACATTAAACTTTCATTCATCCCCTAAAATTATGCATGGATAGAAAAGAAAACCAATTCTTAAGAACAGTGATGGAGGAAGGACAGTATGTTACCTCATATGGAATTTTTAGCTACAACTAGGTATGCTATGGCTTTTAAGAAATACATTCCCTTTGCAAGTAATAGACCCTGAAAAGATGTAAATGCTTATCTATTATGCATACTGCATTCTGCCATCTATAAAAAATGGAACTTTGGGAATAATGAGAATAATAACAATAGTAATAATAATAATGCCCTACAGTACCTAAATAGTTGTTTTCCTAGACTTTAATGTCATAAGGGAAACACCACTTCCATCATTACAATGGTTAATTCAATCATAACTAAACTGAGCATTTTAGCATCTCTGTGATGAAGAATGTCTTTGACACTAATAGGAATAAATCAAAATGCACTTCAGACTTCCCACTACATTCATAATAAAATCAGTTTGTCTCTTTATCTATATGTTCCTTCCACCCACCCACCCACCTACTCCTACTGCATTCAGAGCTAGGAACTCTCTTGATTTACAGGAACTAGTCAAAGCTGGAATGAGCTACAAAGAAAGCAATGAAGTTAAACAGGGATACAAACCTAATCCATATCATGCTTGAGTTGTGATAGGAACATGATACTATAATGAGATATGGGTACTTAAGACCTATTTGACCAGCTGTTGAGTATTGGACAATTGGCCTCTCTCAGCTTCAGTCTCCTAGCTCTGTCACAGGAACAAAGTAATACTAAATAATGATAGTATTTATTTCTCTCTATGTAAAATACTGAGAGAAGATGCTAAAGTATGATCCTGCTTGGGTATTATGCCTTCATAGGATACTCACCTGAATAAAGGAACTGGCTACAAATGCTACTATTTCTAACCAATGCGGGTTAAGCAGTATGGTCTGCAAAGATTTCTATTTTCATATGAACAAAAGCAGAGTCTAGATGACTAGTGCAACTAGTGCAGAACTTCAGATGGATGTTTTGCTTCAGTGAAGGCTTGAGTGAAGCACCCCTTGAAACTGCTTTATAAAGCAGCATGGACTCCCTTCTTCTAAGAATAGAGTGAAGCAGCCATGTTGCTCTACTTGGCCTATGTGCTCTCCAACCTCTTCTGCAGCTTTCTCCAGCACTTCCAATACCCAGAAAATGCTTCTGCGTAGGAACTCCCCATATGCAAGAATTTTGTCCATCTCTTCTAGTCAGGTACTGGAAGCAACAGAAGAGACTTCTGCACATAATCAACACTTGTGCAGAAGCATCTTGCAGCTTTTACAAGTGCCAAAAGAGAGTATGTGGAGGCTGCAAGACAATGAAAAGTGTTTTGTTGAGATAAACTGGAAGCATGGGAAGTTAGACAATTGCACATGAAGATAATGTAGTAAATGTAGACCCATCTTTCTCTTATCTCAGGGTACTTAGTTATGTCATAAAGGCAGCATTTCTGTGTCTGTTCTGATACTGAGGCCACAGAAATGTAGTTTCTAAAGGACTGCACTCTACACAAAGATGCTGATTCTCAGTTCTGTTACTATGAATTCCATCTCTGCCACAAACTCAGCAGATGGCATTAAAGGTAAAGGTTCCCCCTGCACATTTGTGCAGTTGTGTCCAACTCTAGGGGCCGGTGCTCATCTCCGTTTGTTAGCCGAAGAGCCAGCGCTGTCCGAAGATGCTTCCACGGTCATGTGGCCGGCATGACGCACGTGGAACACTGTTACCTACCCACCGAAGTGGTACCTATTCATCTACTTGCATTTGCATGCTTTCGAATTGCTAGGTTGGCAAGAGCTGCGGCGAGTGCGGGAGCTCACTCCATCACGCGGGGCTAGGGATTCAAACCTCAGAACTTGCGATCTTCCGATCGACAAGCCTGGCGTCTTACCCACTGAGCCACCACGCCCCACACCAAGATGGCATTAGTTCAGCTATTATTTCTCAGTATTTACTTCCTGCCTACATTTCAGGAACAATATTTCTACTCATTTGCCTTACAGGGTTGTGCTACAGGTTATACTGCATTTTCCACGAAAGGTTTTAAGCATATAGAGACATTTTAACGCCTGAAGCAAATAACAAGATGTCTTTCCCCATAGAAAAGCTGACCAGAATGACAACTGAATCTAACTTTGCCATGGGAAAATGTTTCCCTGAGAAAAATTACTTCGGGGACTTCAGGGCACAACCTCCATTATGCCTGCTCCCAACCTGCTGCCCGTCTGCCAAGCTACAGGGAAGTAAACTTACTAAATTGGAAATCAGAGCTAATTTAGTCATTTTGCCTAGCCTGGAAATGGATGTACCCATGTGCCAGACTGCTAGATATGCATGCTTACGTTATTCTTAAGGCGGGGGCGGGGGGCGGGGGAAGGCTCTGGAAAAGAGTTTTGTGCTTCTCTGGAAGTAAAATCCTCAGGCCTGGGATTTAGTGCATTTAGGCTGAGATTTCATCATTCTAAATCAAATGGTAGTAGCATACTTATTTTGGAAATATATCACAAGTTTGGAGGTGCAGATGCAAACAGAAACATACACACACACGGTATCATAAATTCTGTACCTATACAGATCTTTGCATTAAAGTAAACCTTTCAAAGAAATTCTTCACCATCATCCCACCTGCATAAAAGTCTCAAACTCCATAAGGTTCTATCAATATTCTGATTTATTGTTTGATCATTACTTTATAAATAATTGCATGCCACTTTGCACAGTTCTTAACACTGGTTAGGAAGCAAAAGGCCTTGCAAGAATGAAATGTTCTGATATTAACTATGGTTCTTCTTCTTACAATAGAAATTATGTGCTCTGCTTATTTTTCAGTGCCAGATACAGCTTATTGAGTATCAACTGAATGCATTCAGGAGCATTTGAGATTTTAAAGATTAAATCACTGCTTAGAATCTATTGTTTTTTGTTTTCTACTTAGGTTATGAAATAGCAAATATAGGTATAAATCATATGGTATTTCAAGCATATAATTCTGAAATTAAATGATATTTCATCTGTCAGATGAACTTTAGATTGATAAATATTAATTACAACTAATTATCTCCAAGCCTTTATATAATTAAATACTCTTAATATCACCGATTTCAAATACACATATATATTATATTAACAACACAATATAGATGAGTGGGGGACTGATTTATTGAGGAAAATATGAGACATATAAAAATTCCCTTCTCACCCCTATGGGTGGTATGTGTCTTCCTCAACCTCGGGTCCTCTACCAGAGGCCTGGGAGTTTGAGGGTCCTGCACAGTATCTTAGCTGTTCCTAGCACTGCACTCTTCTGGACAGAGAGCTCTGATGTTGTTCCTGGGATCTGTTGGAGCCACTCTCCCAGCTTAGGAGCCACAGCCCCGAGTGCTCCTACCACCACTGGGACCACTTTGGTCTTCACTTTGTTTGACTTTATTGTAAGGCTACATTAACAGAATCTTGCAAGTCTGAAAGTACAAATCTCCCACCCTCCCTATTTATTGATTGAGTGTTCAGGACGGGTCTTTCCTAAATTTCTTCTTTAGACCGTTACCCTCTCGTGCACTCCCTTTCCTTTTATCTGAACATTCCCTAGGCAGCATCTCTTCCCTCTGTTCTCCAAGGTCACCCTCACATTCCATCACAATACCTGATATAATGGTATGTGGGAATGACCTTGGGAGACAGTGGGAAGAGCCGCAGCCAGGGGAACAGTAAGATAAGAGGCAGCTTAACCCACAGAAGGAATGTGGGCATGGCAAATGTCTCAGAAGTAACCCTCCCTAGTTTCTTGGGCTGTAAAGGCAGAGGAGGAGAGATGTACTTTCAGACTTGGAAGATTCTTTAAATGTAACCTTGCAATAAAGTAGAACTAGTACTTCTGGCTGTGCTTCTTGTCTGGTCTACCTCGCAAGGCTGGCACCCAGACACATTTCAAGACAATTTTTCTCCTTTGAATCCAGATTGCTATACAATTCTAAAACAAACAAACTCTAAATACTAAGGCAGAGCTTTCCAAACTGTGTGTCGCGACACAAAAGTGTGTCGCCACACACAGCGTGGTGTGTCGCCACACCACCCGGAAGCGGCGGCGCGCGCGCGCACGCCCCCCGCCATGCACGCGCGCGCCACCGCACGCCCCCGCGCCGCCACCGTGCGTGCGCGCGCCGCCGCACGCCCCCCGCGCCGCCGCCGTGCGTGCGCGCGCCGCCGCACGCCCCTCCGCGCCGCCGCCGTGCGCGCGTGCCGCCGCTCGCCCCCCCGCGCCGCCGCCGTGCGCGCGCGTGTCGCCGCTGCCGCCGCCGCCAACAGGTGTGTCGCCAGCGGCGGCACTTTGGAAAGCCCTGTACTAAGGGGAGCTAAACTAAGCAAAAATAGTTTAAGATTAAAGAAACATATTTTTATGTAATAAAGTTTTCAAAATAGAATGGATTTGGGAAGGATTAGCAGCACTTAACATTAACATCAATTGCTAATGATATCATTATGATATTGAATAGATGTTTACATTCACTTTTACTGTATTATATATTCAGAATTTTAAACCTATTATATTGAACCCATAAACCAATTAATATTGAATTTCACTACTTTGATTCACTCAAGTCACAACAGTAATTGATGTACCATGGAGGACTTATTCCATCTCCCCACTACAAAATATAATTCAGATTGTTACAGAAATTGTACATCCAGATTACAGATTTAAGAAAAAAATATGTGGACTATGTACCTCCTTTTTGTTCACCACCCGATGTCCCACTGCTTAAGATAGGCAGCCATATAAAATTGTTCAATAACTGAATAAATATCTGGAATTTAAAAAATGTTCTTTATAGACCTAACCATTGATATCATAGAACATAAGTGATGAATTGGTCAAGAAGAGATGGAACTACAGTATATGATCACTTGGCTTTGCCAGTCTTAACGTTTCAATTTGCCATGGCAGATGCTGAAAGAATAAGCTTCAGAGTTGAAAATGAATCTAATTTATAGACTTCTACAATAAAATATCCAGGATCTTGGCAGTGCTTTGTTTTCTCTGAGCCCAGTCCTGTTGGTGCATCTTCCATTCTCTCTATTCAGAGCTGGATTTTTTGGATAGGCATGTATATTCTAAGGCATTTTAATGATCATTATTGAATCTGTGCAATTTGCAGCATATCTAGTTCATGTATTATTCCTCAAGAGTGTCATTTTTCTGAATAATATGGGAGTACCAATAACACCTTCAAGACATCAGAGTGCCAGATGGACAAGTGTTGCATTAAATTCCTTTATTTTGCCATGATGGCAACAGTTTGACTGATATATTGTGCTACTGCTTCAAAACACAGTCTTGTGCAGTGAAAAATATTGCACATCCTTATTAACCAATAAATGTGAGAAGTTTTATTTATTTATTTATTTATTTATTTATTTATTTCTCCAACTTATATCACCACCCATCTCCCCCCATAGAGGGGACTCTAGGCGGTTTACAACAGGTTTTAGTCACCTGAAGAGTATTGTTGTATTAATAGTTTCAATATACAGTATATATTGTTGTTATTTTGAGAAGTGGGATGGGTTGCTTTAAAGTTTACCATAGATGTTTCAATTTTTACTATATCATGTTCATTCTTGTAAGGATTTGGTGGCATATCAATCCAGTCAATCAGCTTTTTTGTTTAGAAACTCTAAAGTTGATTGACTGGATTTTAGAAAAAATATTAAATGGAAAGAAGATCCATTTTTAACATAAAAATCCCCTAGGAAAATAAGATAATTATTTAAGATAATATCACATCCTCTCTTGAAAAATATACAGAGAAAACATGTGTAGTATTACTATCTTAAGTTTTTCAACATTTTTACTTTGAAGTCTTTTGTGACTTGTATACAGAACTGATCAAGAGAATTGTGGCAATTATGAATTCACTGAATTGACTGCATCTGCCTGACAATTTGGCCTCCAGCTGCCTCTTATTGCCAGATGCAGAAGATATACCAATTTAAAGACACTTGTTCCACTTATGAAAGCAATGTGAAGAGCCGCTCGTGCTATCAGCCTCTCCACTAAAAACAATATTTGTCATAAGGGTTAACTATCAGGGCTGTGCACACTTCAAAAACAATTTGGAAGAAGTTATTGTTGTTTCGTGTCAGAAGCTTTCGCTTCTGTAGTGAAAGGATTTGCCGGTGACATCACCGTTGCCCGGGGGATGCCCAAGGAGGCTCCTTTCATGTTCCTGTGATTTTTCCCACCAAAGTGGTACCTAATTTATCTACTCGCATTTGCATGCTTTTGAACTGCTAGGTTGACAGAAGCTGGGACTGATTTTACTAATTGCTGGGAGCTTACTCCCGCACGCGGCTCTCGCTCGGGTTTCGAACTGCCGAGTTTTCAGCCTTAATGGCTTCTGAGCATCTTAACCACTGAGCCACCACGGTCCCATTTGGAAGAAGTGCTTCAGACTTGGTGCAAACACATCTTTCTGCGGTTCATGAAAGCAGGCTTCCATGCAAAGCTAAAAAAAAGATGTTGCTGCTTTAAAGAATCCACTCATTAAAGTGAATGCAACCCTTAAAACAGCAGTGTGAAAAAAAGTTGCTGCTTTAATGAAAAGTAGGAAGTGGTTTGGAATACTTCTGAGCCATTTTGAAATGCACAGAGCTCTATTAATTTTGCTTTAAAGTTATTCTCAGCTACCAACAAAACTAAATACATCATCATCATATTAACATAAGTGACCCATAATTTTCTCAGATATGGATAAACAGTCTTATTTCCAAGAAAAATAGCCATGAGGAACACATTTGGTTCTATAAATAATGTGGCTTCTATGAAAAAAGGAAAGAAATTTCAATATTTTGCCTAAATTCTCAAGCACTACATTTCGCTAATATTTTTCTACTGATTCCATAAATAGTATCTCTCTTATTATCTTATATTCAATGTGTGGTTTATGTGTTCAAGTGTGGGATAATGTATAGGCCAACTGCAGAAGAAAATAACAAACTATTTAACAAAGGACCTATGGAGAATTTTTTATACTTAAAAATATGTCCTTATAAGAGAAAGAATGCAGTACTGTATTCACAAACCTGTCTGGAAAACATAATGCTTATATAGATTAACTTTCTGAATACATCACTCAGATATTACAGAAAACAATAATCCCTAAAATAAATGTTTTCAATTGAAATCGCAGCAGGATGGAACAAGGCTAATAGAACATTTTTCCTTTTAAAACTGAGACGTGGGTAGACTGCTATCGATAAGGAGAATATCTTTGAAAGTGACAGAAATAATGTGATAAAGAAAGAATGCAAGTGCTCAATATTGGACACTTTCAATCCGACTGGATAATAACCTGATTTTTTTTAAATATACACTGTTTACCAGTTATGGACATTGGGAAGGGAGAAGTGACATTATTCATTCATTCATGACTTCAGAGTAAGACTCGGTTCATATATTTATTATAATATAGCTCTTATAACTGTCTGTTTCTCTAGGAATAGGTATGGATCTACCCAACTAAAACTTAGGTAGCTGGTTTCCATAGCATTACACTGGAAAAAATATATATGCTTTCTCTGCTTCTTCATTGGTTCATACCATCTATATTAGATACAAATGATTCTGTTTTGTGGCAAGAGCCACAGAGCAAAGGAATTAGATGAATCAGGACAAATCACTTAGATGGAATTATAAATTCAGTAGGCAGTATTGTTAATGCCACAGTTTTAGAGTATATTTGAAAGAGAAACATCACACAATACCACTGGTAGTAAATTATATAAATTATATACATGTACTTGTATATGGGGAATTTTAACAATACCGAGGCTCTGAATCAGTTTCTCCCCACATTTTAAAAAAATTATGTTGTATTTATCTACATTTTTAAAAAATCAAGAAGGCTTGTGCACATCCAATTTATCCAGACCCCATATATAATGCCCTCCAAGTGTATTACAAATTACAAATATAAAGTAACCAACAGGGAAATTAAACAGAGAAGTAGTTATATAACTCATGAATAAAAGTTTCATAAAAGCTGCTAATTGTATTATATAGTCCAATCTTTATATTTTTAGAAAGATTATAGATATTAGGTTAGCTGCTTTTCCTCTCTAGCAAATAATGCAGGATAAACTTTACATCACAGGATTTTTTCTATTATAGCTTTCATTTTTTTAAATGTTTCTGTTTTTCCAGCCATGTTCTGAAAACATAGCTAGCTTGTTTTTAAGCATCTTTGAAATGATTGCTCCCTGTAATTTTAGCTATAAATCTGTGATTGTTGGAGGTCTTTCAGACATATAAGAATGATTCTGTATACTATTATTCAGCATTCAACCATTTTTGCACTGAATTTTTCACTCTGTGGCTTAACTTAAATGCAACCCTTTAAAGGAATAGTCAGTATATAATCATATTTGGAACCAGTAATTTACTAAACAAGGCATGCCCATCATGCCCATATGCTCTCTGTTCACTTTTCTCCTTTGCCAGTTTAACCGTTTGTATTGTAGTTGCTATACCAGTAGTCCTCAGGTTATGATGGCAGTTGGGACTGGGATTGCCATCGCTAAGTGATGTAGTCATAAAGCATGATGTCCCATGACCGCATCGCTTAGCAACGGCAATTCCAGGCAGTCCTAGTTGCCATCATAACCCCAAGATGCATATGTCATTAAGTGGGAAGAGGCGGGAGTCCCAAGTAAGCAGTGTGGGGGTGTCGCAGGGGGATAGGGGAGGCCAGGGGAGGGCCTGGGAGGGCTGGCACAGGCTGCGTGGGTGGGGGGGTACTGCAGGCAGGAGAAAAAGCAGAAGCAACTTACTGGAGGGACTTGCTTCCCCATTGACTTTGCTTGTGGGAAGCTGGCAGGGAAGGTTGCAAATGGTAATCACATGACCACGGCTCCCTGCAACATCATAATCGTGAGCCGGGCACCCAAGCGCCCGGATCATGATTACTTGACCGCGGGGGTGCTGCGATGGCCAGAACCTCAAGGACCGGTCATATGTCCAATTTTTCGGTACCGTCATAACTTTGAATGGTTGCTGAATGAATGAATGTAAGCCGAGGACTACCTGTAAACCATAGGGTTTCATTATATCTAAACTGGGAAATGGGTTTAATCTTGGATTCTTAATGGATTTAATCTTGGATTCTAAATCATGGTTTGGAGTCTGTTTCAAGCAGCTTCCTGGTGCAGACATGCCAAAAGTAAAATAATTATGATGGTAACTGAGAGGTGGAGAGAAATTAGGTGAGAGTGAAAGCAAATAGAAAGTATGTATGAATGTCAGCCTCAGTACTGATCTGTTTCTATATCTGGAGGGATTTAGAAAAGGTAATGGAAACTGGGTTATGAAACTGTCTTTCGAAGTGTAATTGTAACCTGTTTGGGGGAAAAAAAGTGATTTTGGAGCATGCCCTGCCTTCTCTTTGGAGTCTGGTGCAGCTAAGAATGAACTCAGCAGCAGGCAGGCAGGCAGGCAAGGTGGTGGTGACTGGGAGGAGCAACAAAAGATTTAAAAATGGCAGAAAATGCAGGGATGAGAGGTAGACAAAACCCTTTTTAAATTAAAAATCAATTCAGAAAATTGATTTGATTATTCAAACTGGTGCAGGAAATTGATCCAATTTTGGACATTCAAATTATATTGTCTAATAATTTTGATTTGATTCAGATTTCCAAAGCAATCAGCAAAAGCCATTTCTGGGCATACACAGAAGCATCAAACTCATTTTGGAGCAGGGCTAGGCGACACACATAAAGAACAGGCAGAGATTTGATCTCACTGTTGTGACCACCATCTGGACATTTTTTAACCACACCCTGCAGACACCACTGTTTTGGAGGCACCCAATTCAATCTGATGATTCAAATAAATGTTCTAATTCTGTTTAGAGAGATTTAGATTCAATTTGGAGATTAGCAGTGTTGTAAATGATAAGGAAGGTGAACCCTGAACAAAATGGCAATGGAATGGCATGTGTGTCTGCCTTGGCCTTCACTGACATAGTTCTAACATTCCTGATTTGGCTTAACAATATTATGTAGAATTGCACATTATCCTTAGTCACTAGTATAATTATAATTAAACTCAATAATTCTGGGAAATGTTTGGCTTTACAGGAGCCAAAGACTTTTTATTTGCTGCTGGTGGAATTACAATTACTAATAGAAGACATCTGGAAGATTAACTAGGCTGAGAAGGACATCTTCTTTTAGCAGGAGTTAGCCAGCAGAGAAGCTAGGCAGAGAAAATACTAGGATTATCCATGTAGAATCAACTCTTTAACAGTCATCCTGAATCCTAATCATGCAATATTTTTTTTAGAAAGAAAAGAAAAATGGTTAAAAGAAAAACCTGCAGCCCTTTTCATTAAAAATGCCCTAAGTGGTCAATAGCTGTAGTTATGCAAACATCCAGGCCCATTTCCCCAAAATAAGGAAATTTATACTGAAATAGGCAAAGGGACTCTAATACATTTGTGAATAGGCACAAATCACATTTTATTGGTCCTGGCACTGCCTCTGAGATGCCATCAGAGGCATGAGTGCTGACATTTGATGCCTCAGTTCTCCACAATTTTGAAGCAAGAAACACACATAAACTGTAGAGTAAGTCCTAAAGTATGCTTTACCCATCTTTTAAAAACAGAGAAAACTCACCTGTCTTCATCCCACCCATCTATGACACAGTCCGACCCCTTTTCATAATCACCTGACCATTGCAACTCTTGCTTCCCCCTATCCCCCAAAAGAAAACATTTTTAGCAAAACATCTGTTTTCATCTGTGACTAGGGAAATGAGGCTGATGGACTTCTTGGTTAAAATTGGACACACAGCATTTGTTTCCTGCTGTTTTGGCTTGCTAAAATGATCTTTTGAACTCTTTTAATACAACATAAATTACTGTTTCGTGATTAAATTACAACTAACTGGCAATCCACTGCTTCCAATAAACACTCATAAAACTTCTTCTCACCTCAGTCCCTCACTTTTTTAGGGAGCCATGGACATGACCTTGGAGAAACTATTCAGAAACTGTTACAAAAACAAAATGTGCAAAAACATGCCTTGAGCCTAGGCAAAAGGGAGAGAATTGGGAAGAGATTCAGACTGGCTCCTCCCTGATTCTTGGGTATAAGAGGGAGGGAAAGGAAAGTGCAATTGGACTTGCAAGATTCTGTTACCATACAATATCTCCGTGAAGTATAGTTCTAGTCTTCCTGTGGAGTATTTCCCCATCTGGACAACCTCAAAGGGCCGTCATTCTTCAAGATAGTACAGTCTTAATGATAAGATAAGAAAGATAGTACTTTCTTAATAAAAACTAAGTAACTGCCTTTGTGCAGAGTTAACAATCCATGACCCTGCAGGACCTCTAGTTGATTTCCTTGCTAAGAGTTTGGTTAACGCTGAGGTATCGGTTGACTGTGCAATGTCAGGCTCACTTTACTTGCCTGCCATGTCTTTGAGCCAACACGTGTCACACTGTACAGAAGCCGACTCGTGTCAGCCTGCTTTGTAGCTGCTACTTTGCACAGAAGAGAATCACTTCCCTCTCATTCCTCGCTGACTGAGACTAACTGTGTTCACTGATAAGACACCTGGACTTTCATTAACAAGTTGGGAGGGGGGAAGATCTGAAGTGGGAAAATGGTTGTTTTGAAACTAACAAGGGATGAAGTCAGAGGGACGTTTTTAAGTTTGAATGCTTTGAGCCAAAACCGGTATTCAGAGCTTTACAGCCATCCCATGTAGCTGTATTCTAATAAATGAATTCTTTTAGCAGTCTGATGATTTGTCCAGAGAATTTCTTAAGTGAGATACTGGCACTGGGATCATCACATGCAGCTCATCAAGGCAATACCAGATGTAGTTAAATTGGAGGAAGAAAAAAGAATTCATTCTAGTTTATTTTAAGCAGATCAAAAAGTATTCAGATTCTAGGCTACTGAAGCATAGTGGATTTTGATGGATTAGAGAAATGCTGGTAAAAATGTGTTTGTCCAAAAATGCAGCACATATTCAATATGATACACATTTTTCTCAAGCATGATAAAGAGCAAAAATATTTCTTCCACCTTTGAAGATGTGTATGATGTGATACCCCCCCAGTGTCAGCATGAGAAATAACATATGCTGAGAAAGAACTGCAAGATACCTTCTTACCACCCAAAGCTAATGAAAAATATCATTTTTCAAGTTTGCACTGAAGCAAACACCCTTTTCATTCCTATTTTGATTCCTTACTGTTTGTGAAAATGAGAGATAGCTTTTACAGTTTGGGAGTAAGAAGCTGAAGAAAGACCTAATCAGCACAGAGAGGGGAGGTGCATTGGTAAGCATAACAAAACTTAAAGAACAAAATTCCCAAGTTGTGTTTGATCATAAGAACCTCAAACATATTTAGGAGTAAAATTCTGCTATTAACAATCCTTATTAGAAATTTATAGAGAACAAGTAGTCCTAAAAAAAGTCTGAAAGTTTGATTTTACAATTTAGGAATTGACTCATCTAAACTATGAGTCAATTTCTTAGCTCCTACTGTATATCCATTGGCTATATCCACATATATCATTGGACAATATTCTTATTATGCTAACCAAACTTCACACATATTTTTTTTCCAAATCTCTAGGTCTCTTCATTAGGAATAATGCTTCAAAACCAGGTTGTGGAAGGGGAGGGAGATACTAGATTTGATGTTGAAGATCAGAAGTCTGCATGATTAGTGTCCAAGATGGTAAGTTGGAAGAGAGTACAACATTGAAATTCAGTATTCCTTAGTGCTGTGAACTCCCAAACCATCTCACATCATTGCCTCCCCTTTAACTAAAGGGGGAAAGCTATCAGCACACTACTCTGACTTCCGCATCCACACAAATAGCAGAAGTGACACTGACAGCTCTGAGAGTTCCACTCCAGCAATATTCAAGGAATCTGCACAACCCTGAGGAAGAGATGCTCAAAAGAAACTGTCCTGTAAGTAAAATAAACTCCAGACAAGTTCTGTCCTCACAGCAACCCGACTTGGAAGTGCATCGACGTCTGCTCCCCTACCCCAGGAGGCTCTCCTGGCCTTGAGAGAATTTGACTCACAGAAGGACCTGTAGCTTGAATCATGTCAACTGGATTTCTTTTTTCTCAGTGGAAACGTTTCACTCCTTATCCAAGAAGCTTCTTCAGTCTGAGCAAAGTTATTAAGGGAATCCTTAAATATGTTTCTAGGGTGGCTGTGTGACCTTGCACCTGGGGCTAGGTCATGGTATTTGAGATGTTTATTTCTAAGTCCCTTTATCATCCAAAGGAGGATCGTTAAGATTACCATGCTGCTGTTGAACTTGCAAAATGGTCTTAAGCTCAACAACAAGCTCAACAAGCAAGCTCAACAGCAGCATGGTAATCTTAACGATCCTCCTTTGGATGATAAAGGGACTTAGAAATAAACATCTCAAATACCATAACCTAGCCCCAGGTGCAAGGTCACACAGCCACCCTAGAAACATATTTAAGGATTCCCTTACTTACTTTGCTCAGACTGAAGAAGCTTCTTGGATAAGGAGCGAAACATTTCCACTGAGAAAATAGAAATCCAGTTGACATGATTCAAGCTACAGACTGTTCCACCTGGATGACTGAGAACCTTCATCGACATACTCACAGAAGGAATTCCTCCCTTACTTCTTCTTCCATTGGACAAGACAAAGGAGGATCCTCCTGTTATTTTTCAAGTTCAAGGACGGGATCCCTGCTTGCCAGGGATCCAAATTTTGCCACCCATGCTGTACTTATTATTCCAGCCTCCTTGCCTGAACAGAAGCTCTACTGACCCCTCCTAAGGAGAAGAGAGACCTGATGGCCAAAAAGATGGCAGAGAGAAAAGAATTTGATGGTACCCCACCTCCCTTCTCACAGTAAGAGTCACAGTTACAGTCTCTGGTTTGAAGTGCAACCACTAGATATCCAAACTACTTGGTTGGTGAAAACATCTAAAAATCTCAAAACTTGTAGTGAATTACAGTGGTTATGAGGAGGTAAACTTACACAGTGTAAAATGTAAAACAGCTGCCACTATCATAATCCTTTTAACTGTATTTTCCACAGGTAACACTGAGTTCAGAATCAATAAAGACCATGACCCACCAAGTTCACATTTTCTGGCTGCTAATTTACTCACTTTTATTTTGTAAAAAAAATAGCCGAATATTTTTCTTTTAATCTGAGTAAAGTTCTTTAAATCTTTTAATATGAGTAAAGTTCATATAGTCCATTATACTGATTCCAGCAGATATTAAGAGATATCTTGGAAAAACTCAAGGTGTGTCAAGACAACAGCTTTTCCCTGCTGCTTATCTTTCTTAGACTAGCAACTGGAATCCCAGATACGTCTAAATACTGAAATTGTATATAACTATAATCCTATAATTCATCTGGTTTGTTCTGATGCTACTTTTACTAATTCTAAAAGTTGAAGAAAAAATGCTTATTATTCACTTTCTTGCACCATAAAGGGACAATATGTCTATGAAGGTTCTCAGTCATCCAGGTGGAACAGTCTGTGGCTTGAATCATGTCAACTGGATTTCTATTTTCTTAGTGGAAACGTTTCACTCCTTATCCAAGGAGCTTCTTCAGATATACTTCTCCTGTGTTGATGGCCCAACACAGGAGAAGTAACACCACAGGACCAGAGTCAGCAGTTTATCTTCATCTAAAGGAAAAAGGACACTCATTTGAGGACATTAATGTTCACATTTTAGACAGAGAAGATAGGTGGTTTGAGAGAGGGGTCAAGGAATCCATTCATGCCAACTTGGAAAATCCTTCCTTGAATAGAGGTGGGGGCCTCAGGCATAACCTTTCCCCTATCTTCCTTCCTGCTTTGTCTTCTGTGCCTAGGAAGATTAAGACCATTTCACAAGCTCAACAGCAGCAGGGTAATCTTAACGATCCTCCTTTAGATGATAAAGGGACTTAGAAACAAACATCTCAAAAATAACCATGACCTAGCCCCAGGTGCAAGGTCACACAGCCAGCCTAGAAACATATTTAAGGATTCCCTTACTAACTTTACTCTGACTGAAGAAGCTCCTTGGATAAGGAGTGAAACGTTTCCACTAAGAAAATAGAAATCCAGTTGACATGATTCAAGCCACATAAAGGGACAATGTTCATAATTTCATCCACACAGATCATACAGGTGATTGCCACATTCTGCTCAGTTATTCTTTCCATTATCCACCTAGTTCCTTTTGTCTGGTTGAAAAAATATTGAAAATTATTAATAAAGCCCTATTTTTTATTCTATGGCTCTGTCTATTTTTTCCTCTTTTTTCCCACATTTCACTTATCATACTCTGGATTTTTCCTTACCTTTACAAAACCATGTTTTGCAGATTGCAGATCTTTTAGGAAGAAGCGATACTACATTGTGCACACATCTGGTACTGATCTTATCACACTATTGTTTAAAACTAATTCATGCAAACTGTAGACAAGGCTGGTGTTCACATTTCAGGGCAGAGGTTGCAAATCTGAATTCATAGCAGCTGGCTATCATTACTGCACTTCACATGAGGGACTGCATTTTGATAAATCTACGATAATAGAAATCCCTTGTCTCCAGAAGCACCAACATCTGTCATCCTGGTGAGGTTAAGTAGAGGGAGCAATTGGCAGAGTCACTACCAAAGTGGTACCTGAGACAGCAACAAAGTCTACAGCGGGGCACTTGGCCAAAAGGCCCCTAAAAACTGATGCTGTAATGTCTTAATCTCAGCTTAACACGTTGCTTCTTGCATTGTTTTTGCAATTTGAGCAGGCCAATTGTATTTAAATACTTAAGAATTTTTGTTCCCAGTTCCAGCTGCTATCAGCAATCTCTCTATGAGATTTTATTGGCCATGGTTAGGGAATAGCAATAGCACTGAGTGTGAACTATTGAAGATGGGGAATTGTACCGAGGCCACAATATTTACTGTAGACTATTTATTTATTTGCTTATTAGTTGTATATCTTCCCTTTCACTCAGGAAGCAGAAGGCAACATACTTAGTGCTCCATCCTCCCAAGTTTTTCTCACAGCAGCAGCCATGGAAGGTTGGGTTAAAAGAAAATCACCCTGTGAGTCTCCACGGCTGAAGGTGTACTAGAACTTGGGCCTCCCTGTCAGTCCAACACCTTAATCAGTGACTCTCAAAGCTAAAGTTTCCCTTGAGTTGAGCTCAGCTCCTGGATACACCCATGTACTTTTACTGTTGACAATATGGAAGTGGTTGTCATTGCCTTCTTCCAGCATGCTTTTTCAACTTCCCTATCTAGCCTCTATTCCTGAGATGTCCTGATGTTATCCCATCAACTGCACTGACTGATTCCAGTCCTGCTTAGCTTTCAAGCCAGGCCAGGTCAGCCAGATGCTGCCACCTGCTGACACTATGAATTGAGACAGACGTTTCCACCCTACAGTTTTTAATTATCCTTCCAGATCTCACCACAGACACAAGTCAGCTGAGTGGATCTGTATCCCAGATGACAGCTTTTTATCCTTTTATAGCTCTGAATGCCCGGACTGTTTACACAAGGAGTTAAAAGATGTTTTTAGTGTTTATGTTCATACCATATTTATTCAATAGGAAGATAATCCCATTCCCCCCACCACCACCAAAGATAAACAGCAGACGGCAGCTGAGAGAAGCCTTTGAAGATTATCTCCTTGCTTGCATGGTGAATTTAGCACTTCACATAATGCCTAAATATGGCTTCTCCTTCTCTTTCCTTCCATTCTATGCCAACATACCTCCAGTTTACTTCTCCCTTTTTCTTCTCTTTTTAGTGCAGTTGGCCTTCTTATCCCAGCCCAGCTCTATCCTGCTTCTTTTTTTGCTTTGGTGTGTATGTTTATGTGTTTGTGTACTGTAGTGTTCTGCTTGAGAAACAATGATTGGCATATGCAGGTGGGAACATATTTTTAAATAGAAAGTTTAATTTCGTAGGCATTTAATTTCAAGCAGTAATTAATTCAATTAATAAACATTTATTATTTTCTTTTGGCCCTGCCATTTTTGGAATGTATGTGTGGTATATACTGTACATATTTACTTTGGAGAAAAGGATTGTTCAGGGCTGGTTTCAGCTGAAGTTACAAATCTAGAAGCTGGATGCTGGTTCTCCCACCCCCTTTATTATTTCTTTATTCTCTTTTGGCAGGGGCAAAGGAAATCATCTTCAATTCAGGGGTATCTTCCTTTGGATAAATGTTGTATTTATAAGCAAAATCTTTGACAATAAATACATATTTTCCCTCTATTGAACAACCTAACCAAATCCTAAGTTTGTTTTACCTCAAACCTACATTTACCTTATCTTGTTTTAGTTTTAGTTGAATTATTTATATAACACTCCTTTGGTGCTTTATTTTCTAACTGTTCGTCAGCAATTATTGCCTGAATGAACTGTTTTTGTTTTGTTTTCCAATCCTCTTTACATCTTCCCAATATTAAAAACAATTCTATCTGTTGAACATTGAAATGCTGAAAACAGAATGGAATTGTTTTAATGTTATACTTCCTATCAATTTTGCAGCTGTTTTGGTACACAGACTGTGTACTCTTCTAATTCCTGAAAATGAGATTTGAGATTAACATGAAACTAAAATTTATGAAGGGAATCTTTAAAAAGGCCATGTAAGTGTAGAAGAAAACATGGTTTGCTATAATAGGTCTGCTGCCAAAGAGGCAAGCTTCTGTGTCATTGAAACACAGAACTTTCAGCACTAGAAGTTGCAACAGTCAAATCAGAAAATAAATTACCAAGTTTTCTTTTTGTTTGTGTTCCTCATCCTTAATCGGACTTCATAGCACTGGTCAAGGATTCTAATCACCTAGCATGTCACAATCAAGAACTGCATGCAGGAAATACATAAAACTACAAGAAGGCCAGTGAGGAGGCTGGTGGAAAAGTGGTTGTTCTCCCTTCCACACCCCACTTAGATATACAGTAGTTGTCTTTCTTTTGTCAGTTTCCAGCAGCCTAGTAACTTTGGAAGATTACAAGGAGGTACTTTTCACATGTTGATGCGAACAGCATGGAATGATAAACACCTCCTCCTCCTCCTCCATCAAATCACAATTGTGCTTCTTATATACTGTATAGCAGGATTGTCTACAACAGTGAGCCTTTGCATACATGCTATGTTCTAATAGTAGCAACTAGCAAGATAACTTAGTTTATTCCACCTCTGTATGATTAACGTTGTTATGAAATGTGGTGCTAAATTGACTATAAGCTTTAAGAAGCAATTGCTTCTATGACTTTCCAAAATATTACAGCTGTTTTTCAAGTATATGCAAATCAAAGTGATGGAATTCTTTTTTAAAAAATCAGTATTTCTCTGGTTACCAGATATGTAGAACAAAGAAAATAGTGTGTGTTTCGTCACCTTATATTATCTAGCCTGAATACCTAAACAGTCCTGTAAAGTGGTGTTTTGGAGATCGCAGCGAGGAAGGAGGGGGCACTTTCCAGGGAGAGAAGCGCGTTCACAGCGTCGAGGACCTTGGGTGCCCGGCCAAGAATGTCAGGCCGGATCCGCCTTAGAGCGCCTGGGGTTTTTCCCCAGAGAACTGGTTAGCGTAGCTTAGTTTGGCAAGATTCTGTGTAAGGTAGAACAATAAAGATCTAGAGCTTCATTCTGGGCTCAGTGTTGTTCTTCGCCTAACCACAACAAGTGGTATCCAATATAAAATGTGACAAGAATGCTCTACTAATTCAGATCACATTCCTGTGAAGTTTAAACCCTATTTGATAATAAATACATTTAAAGACAATTTATACATGTGTATTTGTGGAATGCTAACATCTTTGTTAAGCAGATGGGGCGGGGGGTAGATTGTACAATGTTTTTCTTATTAAAAGGGATTTGATTGCATTGCTAAATTTGGTATGGGGCAGCAAAAGTATTTATCTGAGATTGCATTATTCCATGTACTCTTGTAAAAAACTAATAATTAAGTAAAGCTAAATCTCTTAAAGGAGAAAATTAAAGAAATCTTAAAACTTAATGAATCTCATCTACCACTTGAGTGATAAAGGTCTCTATTTTCTATTAAATATGAACTCAACTAATGTCATGGTTCTGAAACAGTTTTTCTTTTTTTCATTACAGAATACAACAACCCTAATAATTAAGGAATTAAGGACCCTGAAATCCTGGACAACACACAGAGAGTGAGTTGCAGTGGTTCTCTACCAGTGGTTTTAGTCAAGGTGGGGGAGGGAGTACAAGCTGAGTAAGTAGAACGTATCTTCATTCCAAAGCAGGCTCTACAAAACGGTTAGTTGGACCAGGTCTATCAGATCCTGAAGGTGAATTCTGGTGCTAGCTTGGATTTTCAGAGTGACTGAGATAACAGTGAGTTGTTCTGTAAGTTTGGGGCCCTCTGAGGGAGAGGTTTCACCAGCCTCAGTGCTCTTGTGGTTAGGAATGTCTCATTTCCTTCCATAAATCCAAATTGCTACCTGGTAGGAAGGGCACCTCCTGGCAAGATGCCACGCTTCCCACAATTTCATGAACTTACCGGCGGTTTAGGGGTGGTTAGCTTGCCGGGCTCCCCTTATATGAAGTGGCTGCAGTCTCTCCAACATAAGTGTATGCCCTGTGTTGGGAGTCAGTAGAACAGTGGAGTTCTACTGGCTTCCAACTAGATGGTTTCAGCCTCCAAGACTTCAATCCAGTATAAAAGGTGAGAAGGAAGAGGAGGAAATGCAAACAAATAATGGCATTTTCCCTTACCATCCATGCTCATCCATAACTCCTTGAGCCTTCCATCAATGCCTAAGCAAACTTCCAGTTATCATATAGGAAGTAGTCACACCAGTTTATCCTGTATATTATCAGACACTTGAACTGATCTATTGAGCCTTTCTCATTCCAGCCCACATCCTGCATCAGCAACTGAAAGAAAGTAGCATACTCCTGTACTGCACAACGACTCTGCCAGAGATTCACAAACAAGCAATTACAAATTGCTCTATTACCCCCAGGATATGCCCAAATTACTCTCTTGGTAATTGCTCCCAGGTTAAGAACCACTGGCATAGATGGTCTCAAAAGGAGTTTACTTTGATTACGTCAGATTTTACCCCTTTTTATACATAATGGCAACAGAATAAAAATATGAAGTGGGACCCCAGGTATTCCCACCACTATTTTGTACCATGCAACAATTTAGTAGACAGGAATGATTAATAATCAGGTTGGGGGGGGGGGGGAGAGAGAGAGAGAGAGAGAGAGAGAGAGAGAGAGAGAGAGAGAGAGAGAGAGATGGCAATGTGGTAAAGCCCAACAATTTAGAAAATGATTATAATAGAATGAAATACATTTTAAAGGTGGATTACCAAACCTTATATTCCTGCAAAGTATACTAAACTGGCTTTGGACCTGCTTTAGCTGCTAAGATTTTCTATGTTTCTCACTGGAAATTACAAACAGTTCCTTCCATGGAAGAATAGCAAACTAAATTATGTGAATATTCATCAATGTCAAAGTTAACTTCATATTTAAAAAACAAATCTGATACAGAATTTAACTCAATATGGAAACCATTTATACCACATCCAACATTGGATTTTCTGTAAGATTTAATATTCAATTTTTTCATGATCTGTTAAATTTGCCAAATTTCCTAGATTAGGCAGATATTATTGCAATTTCTTTATTTTCTTTTATTTTGGTTTATAAGTCATATAAACCAAAATATAATTTGAGTTACATTTTTATAGTTTTAATTATTGCATAGTAACCCAATTTACATATTGCCTCCTTTTAGTATTGTCATAAAACTTCAAAATGATTTAAAGTACTCTAATACACAGATTTATATTAATGAAATTTTCCATTTTTAAGATAATTATATAATGCTTGTAAATCTCCATTTTATCTCCCTTTTTCTCTTTTTCTTCTTTCCTTGTTTTTTCATTGATTCTACTTGTAACTTTAAAAAATTAATAAATTCATTTAAAAAAAATAACTTTCTCTTCTGAGATTTAACTTTAATACATTTTTGCTTCTTTTTAGAAGAAGCATATAGATAATTTAGCTTGAATAACTGCTTTGCCAGTATCCAGTACAAAATCCAGTCCATGTTCATAAAACAGACAAACAAAAATCTACTTCATAAAATTTTAAGTTGCAGTATAGATACATTTAAGGACCACATAAAAGATTTGTTTAAATGTTTGCAAAATGCTATGCCCTGCAAAGGAGCCTTATCTGAAATAATATCTATGCAAAATAATTTAATTTTAGATACCAATGAATGAAATATCAGGAACAAATCTAGACGTAAACAATGTCTATGTACAGTAAAAAGGAAAGTACATTCACATTTGGAAGGATTAAAAGAATGCCAGACATATCTTGCAAATTATTATGAATCTAGTAATTTAAGTCATAGTAAAAATAGGATCCTTTTTTATTCAGATCACCTCGAACTATTAAATAATCCAGCATGCTTGTTTTGCAATTCCAATCATATATACAATACATTGATCAGACAGTGATATTCCAGGGACAATATTTTATTTTGAAGAATCTTATTAGTCTTTAATAAATCAGTTAAGAGATGTATCCATAGGTTTCCTATGTTCTTCCAACTGAGATATCCTATTCTCAGGTTTGTCCTGCTTGGTACTTTCAATCATGATGATGTCTTTAAATCTTTTATATAACCTCTATCACTTCTTTCTCGTTTCTATTGAAAATGAAGGAGAGACTCCAAGATATTGCGAATAACTTGCTTAAAACCAACAAGTGAGATAAGGTCAGAGGCAAGCTTTGATTGGGAACATCCTGATTAATGTCTGTCTCTTGCCCACTGTGCAATTCCATGCTCTTCATTATATATTGTATATGAGCTTTCCAGGAAAGCCTAGTCACTCTTGAAGAAAGAGCAGTAGACTAAATAGACCTCATTCAAATATAGTAAGATCAATCTTATGATCCCACGTTCAGCTTAATCAATTTACGAAAAATGTTACTTCAACTTCACAATTCATCTTTTGCAATAGTTTTCTAAGAACACTGTCTAGCTAAGCTAATAAAAACTTTTAAAAACACACAAGTCCCTTTGTTCTTTGTTCTTTATCTTCTTTTTTGCATACACTTTTTTTTTTAAAAAAAAACCTTTGTAATGATTATAATGAATTCCATTATATGAAA
Organism: Charina bottae; assembly: GCA_023362775.1. Lineage (NCBI taxonomy): Eukaryota > Metazoa > Chordata > Lepidosauria > Squamata > Charinaidae > Charina > Charina bottae. Next base: position 67,696,337 of record JALMGJ010000006.1, read on the forward strand.
TGCAAATTTAACTCTACTGACAGAATTTTAATGTGATAGGAGGAAATATATCTTTATAAAATATTACCCATTTAAAAAGCCTGGTATCCAAACAGCGAGAACTGGTATAGCTGTTGATATGTGAAGTGGATATAGTACTGAAGTGCAGTGGGGTGAAGTGCAGTGGATACGGTAGTGAAGTACTATATCCACTGCAGCAGGAAATAAATATATTTGATCCAATTCCACCTTTCAACTCAAAAACCAAACAGGAGAATGACCTCCCTTTCTTCATTCACAAGGGACATAAGAACCAGGAACGTTACTTTAGCAACTGCATACATCAAGCTTCAACTGAGTTATAGTACTTGCAGTGATCAATATGAGTAACTGCATACATTGATGACTTTCAATTTATTAGCAGGAAGGGGACAATGCATAATTACTGCTGTTGGATGCAAAAAGGTTGAACTGAAACCTAAAAACATATGTTCACTAAACCAATATGCAAACTTTGTCTACAAACTTTTAAACATCAACAGGGTAAAAAAAAAGGCCGTTTTGCTACTGAAAAAGTTTTATCCATATCTACCTCAGAAAATTCACTTCGTGACTTGATATTGTCATCATACTTCCCAAGGTTGGTTGCTACTAGAAGGACAAGATAAATTCTCATAACAATTATATCACAGCTATGCTGTTTTCAGCAGCAGTCCCTCTTTATCTGGATGTTGAGGCATTTACTTGAAATAGAATCAATCTCTAACAACCAGTTTGAGATTACCCCGAGTGGAGGGCCTTCAAAGGCATAGCATTTCATAGCAGAAGCTTTATGGAAACAGTAGGACCTCCTTTTCTATAGAGTAAATTTGACATTTGAATCCCAGGGAGGAACCATTGCTATTGGATTCTTAGTTCCTTACATGGAAACACATTTAACCACCATTTTAGCAACAGCCCAACACACAGTGACAGATGTTCTGAAGTTTTTCTCATCCAAAGGAGGGCAGCTGATAGCCCCTTCACTTAAATTAGTCCAGGGTGATAGCCCAAATACTGCTTGGGGCTGAGATCTGGGGGTGGGATGAGAATTATTGTCCAATTAAAAGTAGTCCAAAATAAGAAAGATTTTAGGATTCTCCCAGAGCACCCTGCTGCTTATCTAAGAATGAAGGAAGGGTTACCTTCTACTGCCATTAGCATATACCTGGCATTATAAGAAACTAGAAAGCCTTCAAGAATCCCACTAGCCAGATTTTGTTTCCTCCATTATACTTTTGGGAATCAATGGACCACATTTTTGTCACCTATACTACAAATGTATTCCCTACCTTTGTGGGGAGCTTAGCTCTTGGAACAGAGGAAATGTTAGAGATAGGCTGGTTGAAAGGGATGTCCATAAACATGCTATTACAGTACAGTCATCCAAATTTTCATCTTGATTTCATCTCTATAAAAAAACATAGAAGTCTCTCCCAGTATCTGGTTAATATTACCAGCGCCTCACTGAGAAAGGCTTTTGCATCCTTTTGCCTAGACCACGTATTTGGCATATCTTGAAAAGAAATGTTGTATGTGTCCTGTTGAGCAGCATCCCTGTGGTTCCGATCAAGTGGAGGACGTTATTTATTATATCCTCCACTGCCCAATTTATGATGATATTAGGGCCAAACTATTGATGGTAGGTCAACTCCATGGCTTGGATCTTGAACAGTTAAATTATCTTCTTGCAGATCTCTTTTGAACTGTTAGTATTCAGGTTGATACTTTTGCTTTGTTGTCATTTCAACTTAAAAAGAAAATTTTAAGTACTTAAGTGTAGCCTTTGTTTTATCTTGATCTAACCTTCTTATATCTAGTGATGGCAATAGGAGGGAAAAACTGAATTTGATTGAAGAAAAGTGCTACTGTGATCATTGTTCTAACTACTGTCTTGATTAGCCCTTTGTATTAGAATGTGTAACTGAACAAGAGATAGTGTGCTTTAGGCATATGCAAACAATTAGCTCGTTTGTTAGATGTAGACTCCCTGTTCTCTAAACTTGCAATTTAGAGGCAACAAGGATTTTGGGAGTAAAGTTAGCAATGTGTATTCAGATAAAGATTTGAACAGAGCAGACTGAAGTAACCTTTATTATTATGGGATACTATGTTATATGCAACACTTTCTGCTCAGCCGCTAAAAGAGTAACCAATTAGAAGCTTTTATGGCTGTGATAACAACTTTAGAGGGGTATAAAAGTTTATTGCAGGGGATGCTCCAGGTCCCCTCACTGCTGTTGTAGTGCTTAAGAGGAGGGGCCCTCCTTTGCTTTGTAGATCTACAAAATAAACTAGCTTTTAGTTGAATTCTGTGATTCTGTGTGATTAATTGGACTATCGCACCGGATTAAAGAGATCCCCCCTTTTAGGGACTTCACTAGCACTCATTTTATTTCATTATTTTATTTTGCTTTATTGTATTTTATACTGTATTACATTTTTATGACCCTAGGGTTACAGAAATAAATCTATTTACTTACTTATTATTGGATTCTGAGCATACCTTATACCACAGCTTTCCAAACTGTGTGTCGCGACACTTTAGTGTGTCGTGACAGACAGTCTGGTGTGTCGCCACACAACCCGGAAGCAGCAGCGGGGGTGTGTACAGCGGCGGCGGCAGCGGTGCTCCATCAGCGCTTCTGCGTTTTAGCGGAGGCTGCTGCCGCCACCGCCGTACATGCCCGTGCCCCCCTGCACCACCGCCGTGCACGCCCCCGCCCCTGCACGCGCCCCCGCGCCTACGCAGCTGCCGCCGTTGGTGTGTCGCCAACGGCGGCACTTTAGAAAGCACTGCCTTATACTGTATTTATTTAAAAACTGGGAAAGCATTAAAGAACATAAGACATGTATTACAATGTGAAACGTTATTCACCCTTACCTACCGTATGTTGGATGAGACTGCTGGGTATTGCAGTTCAGTAAAATCAGGAAAGCTACAGGTTTCACACTACTTCCTTACTCCCTAGAATACAACAACTGCAGAAAAAGGCCCTTAAAGGCCTTTAGAGCTAAGCAGATATAAGAACCAGGGCATGGAATTTCAAGATTAACTATCCTGGCTAGAACATAAAAGCTGCTAGTTGCTCCATGCTGATACTGACAGTAACTTAACTTGTTTGTTAGTTTTATACAGGATTCCTACCCGGGGTCCTAAAACAGCATCTTCAGTCCCATCTGGAATCAAGATTGTGCCTCTGTGTTTGAACACCTTAAATTCTCAGCTTTGCTTTCTATAATTTTGCCTGAGCTGTCATATTTTTATGATACAGGAATCAAGAATGGAGGAGGACAAAATTGACAACTAATTCTATTGACTTGCAGCATTGCATTACACTGTGTATTAATATAGGGATCATGGTGGTATTACAATAAACTCATCTCACAAATGAGATTTTATTAGCTGCAAACATAATCAGATGGTCCATTAATTGGCTTACATGAATGTCCCTAGATCCAATTTGCATTTAATGAGTATTAAAAAAAAAAAGCTGCTGACTTCTTCCAGATCTGATTTGTGTGCAAACTGCTTTTTAAATCCATTGTTATTCCACAGAAGTGCATTTTCAAAATAGCTTTTGTGGTCTCCTGTTGCTCCTGTCTTTTGTTAGTTTCTTCCTTTCTCCCTTCTTTTTTGCTGAAGGTGGGCTAGAAACTAAACAAAGGGGGGAAATGAATGTATTTATTATAGGTAATAGACATTGTAGGGCATCATTTGAGAATTCAGTGCTGTTAAGGCATAGCATCTTCCATACTGGAACAGAGAAAACAAATAAATTAGTATGTCCATGAGCAAAAGAATAATTTTGCTGTCTTTCCTTTAAATAATCCTATTGAAGTCTGACTTATTTTTGAAAATGTAATTATATGGTTGTTTTTATCACTGCTGTAGCTTTAAGAAAAAACTTGTGCTGGGGGATCAAGATGAGATTTGGTTCACAGTATGTTATGAAAACGGCCCAATCTTGAATGCCAAAAAGGTGAAGTATTCCTGCAGTTGGACAAAGTTTTAGGAAGAGATCTGCTAATTATTCTTAACTATGTCATGGTAGAGCAAACAATTAGCACAAATAATGAAAGCCTCAGGAGTGGATGTAGAATTATGGGAAATGGAGAATGACAAAATGTGTTTTGGAAGGATAATACAGTCTCTGTGATTTAAGGAGAAAATGTTTAGAGAAATTTACAGGGATTCCATATAGGGCATTTTTTTTTCAAAAGCTTTGGGGCTGGATTAAAATATGTCATTGTACACTGAGGCACAAAGTGCTTATAAGGATAACATGGGATAATGTATGTCTGGAGTGATAGACTTGGGGCAAAGCACATCAGAACAATTGGAGGAGGAGATGTTTCCAGTTTTTATAAAGTTTCTAACTCAGAAAGAGTGTAACATAATAACAGTACAACATTTCTCATGTCCAATCCAAGATTCTCAAAGTAAAATTGGAAAATGTAAAAAATGATATAAATTTTATAAATAAATAAATAAATAAATAAATAAATAAATAAAACACTTTGAAAATACTAATTTCAGCCAGCATAAGACAGTTCTGAGTTGCATGAATCAATGGTATGAGTCAGTAACAAAGTTTCCTATGTGATTGTCTGTAGCTTGAATCATGTCAACTGGATTTCTATTTTCTCAGTGGAAACGTTTCGCTCCTTATCCAAGGAGCTTCTTCAGTCTGAGCAAAGTTGGTAAGGGAATCCTAAATATGTTTCTAGGTAGCTGTGTGACCTTACACCTGGGGCTAGGTCATGGTTATATTGAGATGTTATTTTTTTTTAAGTCCTTTTATCATCTAAAGGAGGATCGTTAAGATCACCATGCTGCTGTTGAGCTTGTGAAATGGTCTTAATCTTCCTAGGCACAGAAGACAAAGTAGGGAGGAAGATGGGGTGATCAGCATGGTGATCTTAACGATCCTCCTTTAGATTATAAAAGGACTTTTTAAAAAAAATAACATCTCAATATAACCATGACCTAGCCCCAGGTGTAAGGTCACACAGCTACCTAGAAACATATTTAGGATTCCCTTACCAACTTTGCTCAGACTGAAGAAGCTCCTTGGATAAGGAGCGAAACGTTTCCACTGAGAAAATAGAAATCCAGTTGACATGATTCAAGCTACAGACAATTCCACCTGGATGACTGAGAACCTTCATAGACATATTTCCTATGTGATTCTTCTCATTTCACAGATAGCATCCTCTCCATTTAGTTTCAAAGGAGAATGAATGAAAATTAGAAGTGTGGCTCTGATTCTAACTGCTTCAAGTTCTTATCTCAAAAGTCACAGCAGATTGTAAATGCTACACATATATTCCTGTAGAGCCTATTAGATAGCGTTGGAAGCCAATCACTGCCCAGGGCTTATAGTTATATTACATTATACTTTGAAGAGGTTCTTATCAGCTACATAAAAAAAAATGGGTTGAGGAGTGTTTGATTTTTACTAGGATCTGTGCCTATGCAGATTTAATTCTTTTCTTCCCCAGCCACATTTTTTTTAATTATTATGTTGAGGGGTGGGAGGAGGCTATGGATATTGTTATGGGGAAAAAAACTTATTGACACTAATTGGAGCTTGTTTTCTGTGCAGCATAGGGGTGGATCACTGGCAAAATCGCACTGAAGTACTCCTTCCCATAAAGATACAAGAGATCACAATAAAAATCATATCCCCAACTGTTAAAAATAAGAGGGAATGACAGTGTTACTAATGAGATTTATGGCGTAATATGACACTTGACTGTTAGATATGGTTCATACATCATACAGGATTTCTTAACCATAGTTTGTTAAACTAACCACAACTGGCTGAGTTCACAAGTGTCACTAATCCATCAGCCATGGTATAGAAATCATGACTGGGTTTACAGAATATGCTAAGCTATATTTAAACAATCCAGTTACGGGTAGCATGTTGTTTTAGCTTTGGAAGCTGACATTTCAAATAGCAATATAATCACATGTTATATCTTCCCTTACCCATTATCTGTAATGTAGAAGAGGTCATAATGTAGTGAAACATATCCTGGTGCTATAAAATCCAAGAAGCTATACTTAATCCTACTATTTGCTTGACAAGACTGTTATTGTGTGGAGTGACAGTTCTTCAGAAAATGTGTTGGGGTGGTCCTTCTATTCTCCAGACACTTTGTCCCCCCATCATCATCATCATCATCATCATCATCATCTTGCCACATGATTCTCATCCTCTTGTCTTACATGCATCAATATTTCTCCCATAGAAAGCAATACAACAATGAACCATGGGAATGCTTGGTTCTGGAGGTGACAGATTATCTGGACCCATTTAAGTTGGGTTTCAGGATGAATTATAGTATGTAGACCACACTGGTTGTGCTTGTTGATGACCTGTAGCAGAGCTGGAATGGGGGTAGCATGTCCATCCTTGTGCTCCTTGATCTTTCAGTGGTTCTCTATACCATTATGGCATTCTTCTTGAACAGCTACGAGGTTTGGGAGTGGGGCGCACCATTTTGCAGTGGTTCTCTTCCTTTGTGGCCAGTTTCAGTCAGTGTTACTAGGGGTGGTGGTAATCAAGTCCATGATCCCTCAGTTGTGGGGTGCCACAGGACTCAACACTCTCACATGTACATGAAACATCTGGGTGAGGTCATCTGTTGGTTTGGGGTCAGGTATCATCAGTATGCTGATGATAACTAACTGTGCATTCACACCTTAGTCACCTTATTGATGAATTACTATAACCCACTCTACATGTGGCTGCCCTTGAAGACCACTCAAAAGGTATACCTGGTCCAGAATTCAGCAGTGTGGATATTTATGGACATGTCTCATTATGCCCATATGACTCCACTGCTCCATGAGCTGCACTGGTTACCAGTTGGCCTATGGGTGCAATTTGAGGTGTTTGTTATCACCTATAAGGCCCTTCATGGCATAGGCCTAGTTATGTGAGGAAGCACCTGTCTCTGGTTGTTTCTGCTCATCCAATGTGCAAGCTTTGGGTCCCATTGTTCAAGCACTGCCATCTTATGGGACCCAAGAAGCATGCCTCCTCTGTCTCGGCACCTGTCCTCTGGGAGTATAGATCAGAGATGGATTACATGCATTATTGTGTACAATGGGTTACTGGTTCTATTTTAGGTATCTGCAGCTAACAGATCTCTAGCATCTGTGCTAGAAAAAATCATATACCATATGTGACACACACCTACCATAGTCAAGCAAGACTTATCAAAGGATTAATCTTCTACTGAGTTTGCCAACTAAGTGTAGTTTAACCATAGTTTGTTAACTATGGTTTAACAATTGGCTAGGTTTAACTATGTTTTACAACTCACAATAGCCTAAAGTCAAAACAAATCACATCATAGATTAGTGCAGTGTATGAAATTAGCCAATGACTGAGTTTTCAAGTGATGGTGAAATGGATCTTTGTATTGCACACAGGCATCATCAGGAGTGGGAAGGTGGGACAAGTGACAAAACATGCACTGCAATTTCATGATACCAACTCTGCCCTTTATGTACTTGCATGCAATGTCACGTTACCAGTATGAAAGGCAGAGATGGTGCTATGATGTCACAAAGTACATGTTGTTGTTTTGGTTAGGAATCAAAGTGATACATAATTGGCTGTGAATCCAAGCTTGGGCTTGTGTGCTTTTCTCATAGCCCAACCCATAAGGTGAGAAAGAAGACTTAGTTTTGCTCTCATTCTTATAATACCAATTAGGAATCATAGTTTAACAATTTCTCTAGAAAACAAGCCATCTTCTTAGCAAGTATCCAGAAATAAACATACTATTCAGATTCTGTTCCCTATAGAGCCTTTTATATCATTACATTGTGTTTCTGATATCCATACCACTTGCAATAAATTGAAGGGAATATCAGCTGCACTACCCAGAAGCACTCATTACTTTACAGATCTGAGAAAAGGAATTGTCACATTGTTTTCTGGGACTCCCAGGATGGTTAATCCCAAATTAGGGTGGAAAAGGTTTATAGCCTATACGTTTAGACACATTTATTTCCATTGGAAAAAGAAAAAGATTCTTGTTCTGACACTTTAATGATTTATGTAATACTCTGCATTCATGTTTATTTCATTTATATTTTAATTGTATACTTCCTTTTTTTCTTCTTCTAGAAGTTAGTCTAACAGTTATTTGGGAAATGACTTTTTTTTCTTAAAAAAATAAAACAAGAATAAAATAGGTTATATTCATATGCAAAGACAGGCAATCTGTTACATCCAAATAAAAACATCTGAATAGGACTATGTAGCTTGCTCTGCAGTAGAATATAGCTAGGTGTGAAATCCTTAACAGTAGCACATGACCAAAGAAGCTGGATCCACACAGAGTCCCAGTAATCAGGTTTAATACTGGGAAGAGTGGGCTGTAGGATTCAGGGTTATTATTGTGGGGAGAAACAGGAGAAGGGAACCCTGTATATGCTCCCTTTTAGCTTCTGAAGGAATGGTGAAATATAAATATACCAAATAAGCCAGTTTGGTGTAGTGGTTAAGGCACCAGGCTAGAAACCAGGAGACGGTGAGTTCTAGTCCCACCTTAGGGACAAAGCCAGCTGGGTGACCTTGGGCCAGTCCCTCTCTCTCAGCCCTAGGAAGGAAGCAATGGCAAACCACTTCTGAAAATCTTGCCAAGAAAACTGCAGGGGCTTCTCCAGGCAGTCTGTGAGAATCGGACATGATCAAACATACATACATACATACATACATACATACATACATACATATATATATATATATATATATATATAGTATATATATTGTGTATATATATATATTGTATATATATTGTGTGTGTGTGTGTGTGTGTGTGTGTGTGTGTGTGTGTGTATGTATGTATGTATGTATATATATATATATATATATATATATATATATATATATATATATATATTTTGTAGGACAAATTTCTTATGGATTTTCTGAGCATGAAGCATAAAAATAAGATTAATCCTTTACAACAGAAAAACAGAACCACCCCAAATTCACCTTTTTGGATTGATGGTCTGTGTTCATGCTCTGATTATGAATTGGCTTTCTATCAATGTAATAGAAAGATGGATCAATGTTATTCTGTGTAATCAAGCTTTAATGATATATATAAAACGAACTGTATATGTATGCTTTTATCCTTTTCTCTTTCTTTTCTTTTTCCCCTTTTTAAAATTCCCATATACAATATTAAAGCAAATAAATAAATAAATAAATATAGATCTGGGATGCAAAAATCCATATGGCCACAAAATAGCTCAGATCTTTTTTATTTCTTTCAAAAACACAAAAAAGGGGAGAAAGGAGATGAAGAAAAGGCAGGACCATGCAGGATGATTAGATGATTAGATTAGATTAGATTAGATTAGATTAGATTAGATTAGATTAGATTAGATTAGATTAGATTAGATTAGATCAATTGTATGTCTATATAGCTTGAAAATATAGTTTATGAACACTATACCATTTCCATATCTAACACTTTTTGCCATCTCTCTAGCTCAGGGCTTTCCAAAGTTTTCCCACGGCGACACACCAACCGTCATTGGTGTGTCGCCGCGGGAAAACCCGGAAGTGCCACCGTTGCAGCAGCGCACAAAAACCCGGAAGCGCTGCTGCCGCCTTCAGGTTTTTGCACGCCGCTGTTGGTGTGTCACCGCGGGAAAACCCGGAAGCGCTGATGATGATCAGCGCTTCTGGGTTGTGTGGCGACACACCAGACTGTGTGTAGCGACACACTTTTGTGTCGCGACACACAGTTTGGAAAGCTCTGCTCTAGCTAAAACAAGATTTCCCCATTTTCTGAAATTTGTTCAGTAAAGTTCAGATACATATTGTATAAATGATATTCTGCTTCTAACTTGATTTGCATCTTCAGTCCTTTCTTTTCACCTGGAAAGTCTACAACTAAAATAAGTTTATCTGCCAATTTTAAAAATATATTTTATTTATTATTCAAATTTATTCCCCGCCCATCTCCCATGCAAGGGACTCTTATATGATATATATATGAAAAATATATGAAAGTTCACCTACTAAAGAAATAAAATGTGCATTAATAATAAAAAAAAAAACTTCCCAAACTGTTTGGGTAAAGGATGCAGAATAGGATGGGAATCAATTTAGTATGGCATTTGTAGAATTAATTTTGGTATTACTGCAAAGTGTTTTCCTCTATGTTCTAGAAGAACTTAGAGTTTACAGACCATTTGCCATGAGAATGTATATCTGTCCAAAGTAGTGCTTATAGCTGTAAAATTTTTAGAATGCTGAAAATTAGAATTCTCTAAAAGATTAATAAATTCAATAACATTTTTAATCACAATCACCTGTACTGCATGATACACAAAAATATCCTTGAGACAAAAACAATTTCTAGTAAACTTTAGATTTCATGTTTTAAAACTGTGGATTACATTCTTGCAGACCCCTAAAGTTGCCTTTGTTTTATGGCTCTCTAGCAATAAAATAATGATTCGCAAACATTGGGTTTAGTGGGATTTATTGGTTCATATAAGTTTTTTAGATGAACAAGAAGTTACTATCAATACAAAATTATCACAAGCAATACTAGATGCAAAACCAAAGTTCATTTTTGGTATGACATGCTCCTAGCTCCTGCTTCATATAAAAGATATATGAAGCAATAATGTAAATATTGGAATATCCATTAAGAAAAGACCAGTAAAATCTACTTCTAGAATTCTGTCAGGTATGGGATTAAGATAGCCTTTGAAGAATCAAAACATTTGCAGTTATCTAGCATACCGCTGATAGCTACCTAGTCCAAATAACCCAAATCACCCACTAGGGATAGGAGTGAAATTGTTTAGTTTGTGTTTTAATCACAGCTTACTCATTATGCACTTCTTTAACCTATATGCAACCACAATACAATTTTCCAAATAGAAAGAAAGTGTAGAACTATTTACAGTATATGCTAGGGTAATGTGCACCTAAAAATATAATTATTGAAAATTGTTTCTAAAGTGTGTACATTAATTAAAAAAAGCATACAAAATGCAAATATAAAATGTGTATATTTAAAAAATGGATACAAATATACATTTTATCTCTTTTTTGAAATCACAAAGTGATATGGCAGCAGCTTTGAAATTTTAAAGTTGAAAAAATAAGAAGCAGTGAAAACAAAACTGACATATTTCAGCCACACATAGAACAGTCACAACTGTAGGCTTGTTTGTTTAATATTATGCCATTTCTGACTGCCAGCTGAATTTCCATTTTAAAGCTATTCCATATATTTAAAAAAGACCCACAAATGTGGAAAATTAAAACATAAAAGGCAGTGTGTTACGTACATTGAATGCAGTGTAGCATTCAATACTGTGATTTCCTATTACCTGTGTGTTATACTGTAAGAGTGGAAAGTTACAAACCTCAGAAGACTGCATAATTTCATTTTATTGAATATAAAGATAGATCTGGAATGCATGTCCAAAGGACACATACACCTTAATATTAAATATTCTTTCATGTACAAATCCATAGCTGAACAAGTAATATTAATTCTATTTCTATAGAACCATGATAAAGTAGCTTTAGCTAATACAAACTTTTAAGTGACCTACTTCCCTTAATTTTAATGTGAAAATGGGTAGATACATCACTGTGCCCAAAGCATGGAAATACTTAAATGTCTGAAGTGGTATTGATCTAAATTATGCCAGCCTGTTTAAATGGGGATAATGAAAATTGTTTTAAAATATATAAAAACTAAGTATATTAGGGTTATCTAATTGGCTATTAACAAGCTTGGAATGAAAACATACTCAGATAGTACTTTTTTTCCACCTAGTGTAGTTTTTAATTAATTAATTGCTTCAAAAGTGGCAGTCCTTTTTATTTCAGCACAGTGTTTAATTTACTTTACTGTCTTTACATTAGGGTTGGCATTTTGTTTCATTAGCTGTTCTCATCAGCTTTTACTGAATTTCACATACAGCAACAGCTTAACCCTGGGGAGGTTGCTTCACTTTTATAAGAAGCAGCCAGTGCAGACAATTCAATGCTCGTAGGAATATTTTAGTAAAAGCCTTGGACATACAGATGTTCCTACCACCACTGTTCAATAATATCCCAGAGAACCTCTCTTCCTATCTTCCTCTATTTGTGAATGAGGAATATGATAGAAGACATAAAAGTGTAAGCCGTTTCTTTCTCATTTTCTCTTTGAGATACAGTATATTTTGCATTCAGTGTGAGCAGGATAAATCAATACTTAAGAACCCTACAGTGTTTCTCCTTTCCTGGTTCAAAACTCAAACACTGTTGTAGCCTCAACTCCTGTGAATGCCTTATTTTACTTGCAAGGTTCACATTTTAGCTTCTGCTTCTGCTTCTTGCTCATGATCCATAGCTCAGTGGCACACATTGATTCAAATTTAAGACATTTTGTTATAATGTGGCCCTAAACGTCAATCACCAACTCATGCAGAATTATGTAACAATAGGGGCAGAAATCCTAATTAGCATTCCTATCTCATAAAAGATTATTATGTGGCCAGAAGTGGTCTCATTTAGAATGGTATGACACCTGCATTGATGACAAAGTGAAAAGGCTAAACCTGCATGTTCCTGTTTGTTCTTTCATCTATTTTACCCATATACTGAAAGTGTGAATAGAACTTTGGAAAAGGTGCAAAACCTGTTCCCACACTTATATGAGCAATTACCCTCAGAATGCAAATTGCATTAAGTCAGTTATAGCCAATGGCAACACTTATTTCCAGGAATGTCCAATGGAACATGCATCGCTTTGGTTATTTATTTATTTGCAATATTGTAGGACCCTAGGCAAAATACAATAAAGCAAGACAAATAAAACAAGGAAAGTAATACAGAACAATACATGCACACTACAGTAGAACACTTACTGTACATGCACACATTAGTAGAACCAATTAATCAGTATAAAAAGTATAGTGTAATAAGAATGCTTTCACTCCCTGGTGGAATGCAATAGGAAGAGTGCTACAGTTCCCTTGCAGAAGCATGTTCCAGAGCACAATGGCTGCAACAGAGAAGGCCTGCTGCCTCGCCCAGTTCCCAGGGACTCCTGGAGAGCAAAAACTCTCAGTAGGCATGCTTGAGATATTCAAACCAGATATGTAGAAGGAAGCTTGACAAGGTGTTGCCTAATATTATCGGGTGCTACTTTCCCAGCACTTTGAATTGAGCCCAGAAGCTTATTCATAACCAGTGCAGCTGTAGAGAATAAGATGACCTTGACAGAGATATGCAAGAACCATTACCTAGGCAAAGAGGGCTGAAACATTATTTAAGTTGGAAGCAAGATAATATTTGGAAGCAACTCAGGCAAACACCTCCCTTATTCACTGGGGTATAAGAAAGAGGAGAGGTGCAGCACAATCAGATGTGCAAGATTCTGTTATTATAGCCAAACACAATAAAGTATAGTTCTAGTCTTCCTGTGGAGTTGATTTTCTGGTCTGGTCTACCTAGTGGGTGACAGTAGCAACCTCATAATCAGTGTTATCCTGCAATAGCAGGGTTGTCTCATCAGCAGTCTAGCCACTACATTCTGGATCAGCTAGATCTTCTGAGTCATTGCTAAAAGCTGTCCGATGTACAGCACTGTCAGAAGCCTGCAGATACTATGGTTTTGGTACTAGCTACCTACATATTCTTACATCTGTGTAGACCCTCAAATGGGTGTTGGGAGGATGGAGAGTAACCCAAACAAACACTCTATTCTAACTCTGTACTTTATCTGTTGATGAGGTGCTGGGAAAAAGTGGTAGTTTAGCCTCTTATGGGACATAGTTTCATAGAAGGAGGAGGAGGAAATACGGACTTAGCTATAAAAGGGAAAGTCTTAAAACATCTGAGATTGCATGTTAGTGAGAGAGAGAATTCTGGAGAAAAGAAGTTGAAGAACACTGTCATGGGACACTTGTATATATGACTCTAGGGATGTATAGACAGAAGAAAGATCAAAGGTTTACCACCTGAGAATCACCAGCCAAATCTGTCAGCTCTTTAGAGTGAGTGGATGGTAAAATACCAATTAATTTTATAAGCTGTTTCCTTAAACCCAGACAGATAAATAGCAGTATTTCTAATAATTAGAGGCACACAGAGAAATGTTTTACATAGTAGGAACACATGCGTTTTAGGCACACATCATAGTGTGGTAAAATTTGCTTACTTAGAAAACTTCTGAATACAAGGACAAGTCTAAATGGTAAAAAATGGATCAAATGCAAAAGTCTCTTCTACGTAATGCTTGGTTAGAGAAGAGAGGCAAACTGCCCACACTAAAGAATGTGAAGTAATTAACAGTGGTGAAGCTGGGAAAATAAAAGTAGTTGTCTACTCTGCTAAGGATTAGCTTATAACCAAACTGCTTCTTTCTGTCCCTGAATAAAGAGAGAGAGAGAGAGAGAGAAAAATCTGGAAACTGAGTTGTCCTGCCTTTTTCAATTAGATCCTTGGAGTCATATACATGTTCTAATTCACAAGCACATAACAGTGTTCCAAGCATATGGTGTTCAGGTTACAAGTTAACGATCATCAGAAAATTCTGGTCCAGGTAAAGTCAGTACTGATGTACCAGCTGGAGCTGCTGAAGGCCCCTGCAGCCATCGCCTCCATCTCTTCAGGAGTACACAACCACCATAGAAAGGGGGCCATAACTCCCAACCCTTCTAGATGGTGTAGCAAGAATACATGGTCAATGTCATTAAATACAACTGAGAGTCTAATGGAACCAGTGTTTAGAAAGGAAGTATATTTACACAAGTGTGACTTTCATATATCCTGAAATTGCTTTTTAAAAAATTTTAAGAATTTTTTTGTATCATTTCTCTCTAATCTTCCTTTAAATAATATGGATCCCAAGGGTTTGAACAGCCTACACTCTGTCCTGTACAGCATAAAAAGGTAGAATTTCAGCAGTTTTCTTTTTAAGATAGAAAATTGTTGGGACTGATACATTAGCCTCAGAATCACTGTTCAACAAGAGCTTAAATTCCATCCAAACATCACTAGGAGATTAATGATGTTACACACAATCTATGTTCTGTGTTTCTAAACAATTTATGTTAAAGTATTTATACACAAATATCATTTCCAATCCCAACTTTGAACAATGCCATATAACAACAGGCAGTTACATTGTTCTCATGCTGGTTCAAATATTAACATCTTCAGATATTAAGAACATGACAATGATCCCCTTGATAAGTGGTAAAGTTTGTTTGTTTGTTTGTTTGTTTGATTGATTGATTTGTCACCACCCATCTCCTCTACCGGAAGGACTCTGGGTGGTTTACAACAACAGAATCAATAAAACAATAAATTACAATATATAAATTACAATATATAAAATACAATTACAGCTAAAAATAAATATAAATAAAAATAAAAAAGTTACAATTATGACTGAGCAGCTGGGAATTCTAAATGAGATTATATATTTACTGTATTTATCTATCAAATTTCTAATGCAAAGGATCTGCAAGCCCTAGCACTAAAAGTCAAAGAGAACAGTGAAAAAAATGGGACTAAAATTAAATATAAAGAAGACCAAACTAATGACAACAGGTAGAATAACCAGCCCTAGAATTGGCAATGGAGATATTGAGGTGGTGGATAGCTTCTTCCTTTTAGGATGAACTATTAACAGTAAAGGAACAAACAGACAAGGAATGCGCCACAGACTAGCACTTGGTAGAGCAGCCATAAGGCCTTGGAAAAGATATTCAAATGTTGTGATATCACAATTGTGCAAGCCATAGTATTCATAGTATTCCCTGTGACAATTGTGCAAGCCATAGTATTCCCTGTGACACTCTATGGAAGCAAAAGTTGGACTTTAAAGAAGCAGAATAGGAAGAGTATTGACACCTTTGAGCTTTGGTGTTGAAGACTTCTGAGAATACCATGAACAGCCAAGAAAACAACCAATGGATCCGATGGTTGTTGTGGGTTTTCCAGGCTGTGTGGCCGTGTTCTGGCAGTTTTGGTTCCTAACGTTTCGCCAGTCGCTGTGGCTGGCATCTTCAGAGGACAGGAGCACAGCTAGAAGATTCTCTCTGTACCCAAGTGGACCTCCAAACAGTCTTCAAACCCACCAGAAAAATACAACAAATGTTAAAATCAGCAAAAGAGAAAAGGGACCCCCTCACCGCTGCAGGAGTTTACCGCATACCCTGCAGCTGTGGACAAGTATACATTGGGACCACAAAACGCAGCATCCACACCAGGATAAAAGAACATGAAAGACACTGCAGACTACAGCAACCTGAAAAATCTGCAATAGCTGAACATGTTCTCAAACAAACTGGTCACCAAATCTTATTTGAAAACACAGAAATACTGGACGACACCAACAGCCACTATCTTAGACTATACAGAGAAGCCATTGAAATACATAAACACCAACACAGTTTCAATAAAAAAGAAGAAAGCTTAAAGATCAGCAAAACTTGACTGCCAGTCCTGAAAAACACAGCTTGCAAAAGGTCAATGAACTCTACTTAACCACAGAAATATGCAAACAACTCACACAATAGATGTGCTAATCCCAGACAAGACAGCACCACACCCCCTAATCACCACAATAAACCCTCTCCTAATCTCTTGTAAATGACCCACAGAAGACACACACCCTCTCAGCAGATATAAACACCAGCAGGAAGACACACCCTCCACTTGGGCACAGAGAGAATCTTCTAGCTGCGCTCCTGTCCTCTGAAGATGCCAGCCACAGCAACTGGCGAAACGTTAGGAACCAAAACTGCCAGAACACGGCCACACAGCCCGGAAAACCCACAACCACCATCGGATTCCGGCCGTGAAAGCCTTCGACTATACAAACCAATGGATCATCAAACAAATCAACCCAGGGTTCTAACCCAAGGCACAAATGACCAGGCACAAATTTTCCTACTTCGAACACATGCAAAGACCTAGCTCTCTGGAGAAGGCTCTAATGCTGGGAAGGGTGGAAGGGAAGAGAAGAGTATGACCAGCAGCTAAATAGATAGCTAAATAGACTCAGTTACAGTGGTGATGGTGCACCGTTGGAAGACCTGAAAGACCAGGTTAGGGATAGATTGTCATGGAGAAAATCATTAAAAAAATCATTAAAAAAAACCCAATCAATTACAAATAGTGACAAAGTAAACAATTCAATAGTAAAATTATATTAATAATAGGATTCTTGAGTTTTAAATCTTACTTTGTTTATTGGATTAAGAATTATTGAAAATTATCTACACATAATAAGTCTGTGTATGGAAACACATTCTAATGTTATAAAGATGGGAGAAGAAAGAAATATTTATCAATGCCAGTGGTAAACAACCTTTTTCCTGTCAAAGACTACATTTCTCAGAGAATCTGATGGATGGAGCTGAAACAAGCAGTTCATTGGGCCAGAGGCAGAGGCATCCACAGGATCTGATCCTTTCCTCAAAATGACAAAAGCAGGGTTACATTGTTGCAACACAAGCTCTGGCCTTTTTGTACATGCATGTAATGTCACAATGCATGTACAAAAGTGGTAGACCTTCTGTCATGATGGTGCAACACTGCTTTTATCATCTGCTCATCCCTGGACCTCCTTGTGGACTCTTCTGGCCAGAGACAAGAAGAATGGAAACATCTCTGGCACTTCCTTTTCCCTTCTCTTTCTCTCTCTCTTAAACCTTAGCTTGCAGGAAAATGAGAGATTGCTTTTCCTAAATAAAAGGATCTTATGCACAGAGGCCTTAAAATTAGCCCAAGGGCTCCACAGGTCTGGTGCTGTACACTGGCCCCCTTCTGAACTTATACAGATGGCTACAGTATCCTGTACCCAGAAATCACTGTTACCTAGTGGCTGATTTATGCCTTACATTAAAATGACCACAAGCTCCATGTCCTGACAGGGTGGCAGGGGACATTATCATTAAAGAACATACAGTGTTAGGATAGATCACTGCAGGGAATTAATTTGAGCAGTTTTTCCTACAAAGTGCCTGTTGATTGTCATATTTTGCCTGAAACCCCAGCTTTAGGCTGTAGGCATGAGTACTAAAGAGTTCTGTGAAAAAGTATTGGTCTCCTTTCCAATTTTCTGAATTTTTGCATATCTTTGTCACTGAATGTTACTAGAGCTTCATGTGCAGCTTACTGGTATATAAAGGAAATCCTAAGAAATAACAACCAAGTGTCGTGCTTGTTTCATTTATTTCATCAACATACAATGTACCAATGTATCACTGTGAAAAAGTAGTCACCCTTTTTTATATTCATTAACTAGTTGAACCATATTTAGCTACAATAACTTTAACCAATTGTAATTGGTGATCACTGTGTAGGAATTTTGGTCCACTTTTCTTTGGGAACTGCTTCAACTCAGTAGCATTTGAGGATTTTCCAGCATAAATTGCTTGTTTCACATCCTGACAAAACCTTTCAATGAAGTGCAGGTTTGTACTTCAATTTAGCCACCTGAAAGCACTGAATTTGTTCTTGTTCATTATTTTCTTGTAGACTTGCTTGTAAGTTTGTGATCATTGTCTTGCTTCATGAACCATTTGCACTTCAGCTTCAGCTGATGGATAAATGGCTTGTAAATTTGTCTGATACAAAGCAGAATTCATACTTCCTTTAATGATGGCATGATTTTAAGGCAGCAAAACATCCTCAAACCATGACACTATCACTTCCATAGCTTACAATTTGTATGAGGTTCTTACTGTGGAATCATTGTTTGGTTTCTGTCAAAAATAATGACACTCATGAAGCCCGAAAATATCCATTTTTGACTCATCAGTTAATAGAACATTACTCCAGAAGTCTGCCAGGTCATTCAAGTGCCTTTTGGCAAACATGAGATGAGCATCAATGTTCTTAGTGAGCAATGACTTCTGCCTTCCTACTAAATCCCATTTTTTCCAGTACTTTACTGATGCTGGAGTCATGAACACTATATCTTGCTTCACCAAGTTCAGCCTTTAAAGGGACACAGTGTAATAATATTTAGCATCTGGCTAAGTGTATGAAAGGCCAGCAATGTACAAAAAAAGTGGAAACATTAAACTAAAGCTAGACTTTAACTTAGCAAAAGGGAAAAATAAGATGTTTGGTGAATTGGATTAAACAAGATAATAAAATCATTTGCAATTATGGCTGGCTATAACGCAAAACCGTATCTACATCCTTAAGGGAAAGCAATACTAAGCTACTATAGTTCATATACCAAATAATACAGAATAATAATATCAAATTATTCAGAGTCGTGATTCAGATGACCTAAGGTGTCTACAAGCTGCTGCCTACACACATCCAAATTATGAGCCACATCCACAGGGGCATTAAAAATAGGAAAATCTCTGTACAAATAAACTTACAAGGGCCTTAAGAAATGGGAAAAAATGTCTATAAGGAAAAGATAATGAAGGACAAGTACCTAAAGGTCACTATTAGATTGGGAGAGGTGGGGTGAGAATCAAAATTAGATAGGGGGTGGAACAAGACAGGAAGGAGCAAACACCAAACTGGGGAAAAAATCCTAAAATGGGTAACTGAGCACAGCTTTAGATTCCCAAGGCTTGCTTTGATTGATCCTAGGACACCCATTAGGAAATCCTAATGGAGAAAGTGAAGAGGAACTAAAGAGCCTCTTGATGAGGGTGAAAGAGGAGAGTGCAAAAGCTGGCTTGAAACTCAACATTAAAAAAACTCAGATCATGGCATCTGGTCCCATCACTTCCTGGCAAATAGAAGGGGAAGAAATGGAAGCAGTGACAGATTTTATTTTCTTGGGCTCCAAGATCACCGCAGACGGTGACTGCAGCCATGAAATTAAAAGACGCTTGCTCCTTGGGAGGAAAGCTATGGCAAACCTAGACAGCATATTAAAAAGCAGAGACATCACCCTGTCGACAAAGGTCCGTATAATTTGGGTTAATTAATTTCCCAGTAGTAATGTATGGCTGTGAGAGTTGGACCATAAGGAAGGCTGAGCGCCGAAGAATTGATGCTTTCGAACTGTGGTGCTGGAGAAGACTCTTAAGAATCCCTTAGACTGCAAGGAGGTCAAACCAGTCAATCCTAAAGGAAATCAACCCTGACTGCTCATTGGAAGGACAGATACTGAAGCTGAAGCTCAAATACTTTGGCCACCTAATGCGAAGAGAGGACTCACTGAAAAGACCCTGATTCTGGGAAAGACTGAAGGCAAAAGGAGAAGGGGATGGAAGAGGATGAGATGGTTAGATAGCATCACCGATGTAATGAACATGAATTTGAGTAAACTCCGGGAGACAGTGGAGGACAGGAAGGCCTGGCATGCTATGGTTCATGGGGTCACGAAGAGTCGGACACGACTAAATGACTGAACAACAACAAAAGGACACCCATATTTCAAAATGCAAGACTTCCTAGACATAAGGAATCTAATGGCAGTTTTCCTTTCAAGACTGGCACTTCTCTGTTCATTTGTTGTGAAATACAAACCTCTTTATTACATACTGTATACTTCGAAACATCACAGAATATGGTGATATCCATGGATTTCTACAGCACCTCTGGTTATCACTGAGGAGAATGGGGGGGATAGTAGAGGGAGGAAATGAGATGGGGTGGGAGTTTACCACTAATGTGGAACTGCCTGGACCAAAGCTCCAGAGGAAACACTGCAAAATTATCATTGCCGTATCTCCTTTGGAGGCAAAGAGAGTAAGGGAGGTGACCTTGACAGAAATATGCAAGAACCATTACCTAGGCAAAAAGGGCTGAAACATTATTTAAGTCCTGGGAAACAAGATAATATTTGGAAGCAGCTCAGGCAAACACCTCTATGATTTTCTGGTCTGGAGTACCTAGTGGGACTCATAGGAATAGAAGGCGACTTAACCAGTTCAGTTTCCAAACCCCACATGACATTTTGGGGACAGAGTGGGGTGGTGATGGTCTCTACCCACACATGGAAGGGTTCTATTGAACATGCTGAACTTTCTAAAGCTGGATTAGAAGAAGGTTTAACCCAAATCTCCTACTGTCCCACCTTAACTTGTTAGGTTGCAGAGGCTGTTATGTTTTGGTACACAGGAGAGACAAAAACCAGCACTGTGCTTGCCACCATTCCAAGTGGCTATTAATAATGTAAAGTGCTCATTTTAAAAGCTTTGTAGAATAATTGATTCTTGCATACTGTGCCCTAACTCATGTTAGCAAATTTCTACCGCAACCAGCCTTTTTCCGTAAGTGCTCACCGAGAACATACAGTATAACCATTTTCTCTGAATACCCATGGTTAGAGCAAATCATGCCATCTATGGCAGCCTGATGAGATTAGACCTACCATAAGCATTCTCACTTCAGCTGCTTGTGTCTCCTGCACCTCTCCTTATGCATCAGGCAAGCAAAGCTGTGGTGTTTGTACAGCTACACGATAAAAACAACTAAAATCAACTACTGGTAAGGAAAACTGGCAGGCATCACACGTTCAGCTCCCACTGCCCACCTTTCCTCTCTTCCGAGACACTTGTTTGCTTTTAATATTGACAAGCGTCTTTCAAGGTTTGCTTGGTCTGATATGTTATGTATGTCTCTGTGTAACAGAGTGGCAGGAGGGAGGAGAAACAAGAGAAAGTCATTGGACATTATACCTGACTTTTGGTCTCAAAGTTCCATAGGAAACAGTGGGTGGGAAGAGCAATGCAGAGCAATGACTAGTAGCAGTGAGACCTAACTTCAAGGCTTTGCTATCAGCACACTAGTCCATGTGCATCTAAGTCATTTTATTTTTTTATAGTAATTTTATTAAAAATTACAATTAAAAAGATAACAACTAAAAAGAATAAAGGAATAAAAAGGAAAAATAGAATGTGCAGAAAAGGAAAAGTAGAAAGAAAAAATAAGAATATAGTAAAGAAAAAGAAAAGAAATATATAAAGATGTGACTTCCCCCTTCATCACAACAAGTATAAACAATTTTAGTAACTTATCACCTTCTCTTAAAATACAACAAATGATCTCTTCTTCCCATACCCCATCTCTTATCTATAAACAAATCCTTAAAGCCTCATCATTCAGTCCTGATCAGCAAAAGTCCATTAAGGGTTACCAAACATAACAGCATATCTATTTTAACCTTGATCAAATAAACCAACTTCATATTCCTTCCTTTTACTTTTAACAATCTTGATCTTTAGTCCCTTCAAATAATGTCCTAGAACTTGATTTCTTTTTATTTTTTTCTTTGTCCCTTCTCACAAAATTCTTCAAAGCTTTAACAAGTTTCCTTTGTAAATCCAATATAGGAAAGTTATCCAGGTCACTCTTTTGGTTTGTTATTTGTATATCCCTTTTAATTATTAAGAGATCAGCCAGTTTCATTTGTATGTCCAGTGTAGCATCTTTTTCCATATCATTCTTGTAGCCTGTTATTTTTAAATCCACTTTCAGATCAGTCTCAGTCTTGTCCAGTAGAACCTGTTCCTCTTCCATAACATCTTTCAAACACAGTCTATCTATGATGGCAGACACTCTTAAAATTAACTTCTGGGTCCACTGTTAAATAATATCCTTCAATATGTCCAATGTTAAAATATTTTGCTCCATTCTGTATTAGTAAGTCAAATTTAAATGTTCTTCTCTTTTAATTGTAATCTTTAGTTCCTTCTGGTTCCCTCTAGTGTCCAACCTTCAAAGTCTCATCCTATCATTTTTTTAAAGAATTCAAAACAAAAGCATTTTCCCATGGGAAGGATACTTATAATTAATTCCAAAATTTTATTTCAAATCCATCTGGACCCTTAGTCCATTTGTCACTTTCCAAAATCAAAGTTCTAATCACCCTTTTGCTGTTTATTCCAAAAGAGAAGAAAATTAAGTCCTTAAACTTGTATTTAAACCTTCTTTCACTAAAGATTGAAGGAAACTCACCCTGTGCTGTAAAACATGTCAATCCAAATTTTCCTAATAGCTGAAAAGCAGTTAACAAGCAGTTTTCAAAAGTGGTTAGAAAAGGAAGTATGTGAACCCAATGTCCTTGGTGCCGACCATGGTTTGAGCAAGATAGCGATTCCCTCGTCTCCCAGAGCTCTCAACCCACTGGAGACCACTGTCTTTCAGTCTCCTCGTGACGAGCAACTGTATGGAGCACCACTTCTTCTCTGGAAGTGGCATCTAAGTCATTTTATACCCTTGACTTAATGGTCAAGCCTCTAAACACCACTGACATTTCTCTTCCTCTGCTCCCCTGTGCCATTTAGTGCTTTAAACCTTCCTTGACATTTCTGAAATTTTAGAACAATATGAAGGGGGGAAGGGAAGGCGGGAGGGAGAGAAAAGTATTTTAAGCATGTCTAGCCTTAAACTCACTGAAATAACAGCATCATCATAACTACAGGAACAATATCAACATCTGATTCTGTTGCTTGATCCTAAACGCATTACATATTGTGTTGTAAGATGCTTCAGATTTTATTCTGAAGGGCTGCTTTGAAGCACACAGGAATGCAAATGCAACAACTATTGGCAATCCATTAAAGCAGCCACATCTTTTTGCATGATCCCACAACAGCTGCAGGGAGGCTATCCATGTGTTCTGAAGCATCTTTTCTAAATCAAAACTGAAGCATTGCACAGCTCTAATAAATACTATTTGTGATAGAAAAGGATAATGTAGATTTAAAATATAAAGAGAATGGGGGGGGAGGTGTTGAAGAAACAGCTGCTACAGCAAGGAGCATCAGCCTTTGGTAGAACCCAGTATAGCCATGCCAGTCTATGTTATTTGTCACTGAACATTTCTAGAGCACAGACCTCTGAATTTCAGTTCCATAACCGAGGCTAAACTGCACCACCAAATTCTGTATCACATTCACAGTGGAAGAAAATAATATCAATGCCTATCCTAGTCTTGAGGCTATTTTCTCAATCTATCAACAGCATGAATCTGTGGGGTAGTGCTTTGCAAAATTTGATTACATTGGAGTTTTAGCTTAAGATATGCCCTTTAGAATGTTAGTAATGCATCTGAGGGAGCGTTCTGAGAAGCATGCTGTTTAAACAGCCTAAATTCTCTTCGGAGGAATGGTTATTCTTGGAATCTGATTTAAGAAAGCTAACTCTTTTTATTAACCGTTTATAACTGTTTTTATAACCCTTCTTAGAAAAAGAAAAGGCCCCATTTTGCAAACTGTAAAAAAGAATTAGATGGTAGGACCTAAAATGGTTGATTTTCCCCCCATAAATATCAATGGAAGTTACTCACACAAAAATCCTATATATTTCTTCTCATCCCCGTCTTTACATTTATACTATTTTCCTTTAAAAAGGAAATGTTTGAGTTTCAGTACATGCATACTATATTGTGTAATTTTGGTTAACCTATTAACAGTATTGCAGTAAAAAGAATTTTGCCATTTTTCTTATGGCCAATGTGGATATTTTTGCTTTTGGAGTGATTTAAAAAAATACTTTCAGGCCTAGACCCTAAACCTGTAAGAAGGTTTTATGCACCTGCAGATAAAACTTGATTACATAAGAAAACATTATTTCCAACTACACAATAGTTTTCGTATATAGCAAAATTAACTATACTACAATAGCTATAGGCATTGTAGCTGCAGGACTATAGATTTATTAGATCAGTGTTTCTGCTGGCTGGGAAATTCTGGGAGTTGAAGTTCTTAAAGTTGCAAAGGTTGAGAAATACTGCATTAGATCAAGAGCTACCTTGTGGTGGATGGGAAGAAATCCCATCTCAAGGTGTTCAGACATGAAAGAATTAAAGGAAAACTTACATCTGACCTATCAATCAAACCTAAACCTGTCAATCTGTATCGTGGGCTGAAACCATCAGCCCAGCAAAATCAAACCCTGAAGAATCCATTAGAAGTAGGAAAATTCCCTTCTCGTGTAGGTTTTTAAAAACAGGGTTATCCTTGTTATATTATGTGCTATTTCCTTCTGTCCTTGTTGTTTGTCCATATTCCTGACTGGAAGTATAATCTCTATTATTGATTGATTGATTGATTGATTGGATTTATTGGATTTATTGGATTTATCCCCGTCCATCTCTACCGTGGTAGACTCTGGGCGGTTTACAAGTTAGTTGTTCATTTTACCATTTTGTTTTCCTATCTCCGTCTTTCTCTCATCCAAATTCTCTAACCTTGATAGACCTAATAAAAGGCTTGAGTTTCTTGATTGAATCACCCCATTGATTCTGAGAGGGCTTTAACTCTAGCACACTTCCCTTGATGTTAAGCCACTGAGAAAAGTCAAAGGAAGTGCCACTTTACTCCTTGTAAAACAATCCAGTACATTTGTAAAAGAAATCAGGTCCATTTCAGGGTCTACCACCTGTGGAAACATCTCCAATAGTAGGTTTATTCCTGTATGGTTCTCCTTAGTTACATAAAGACATTTTCATAGGACTACCAAATTAGTGACATAAAGAGTTTGAGTTTCCTGTCTTTGCCGTTTGCACAAAGCAGTGGATCTGTGATTTTGGATTGCTGTGCCATTTGTTTACTATGAATAAAACCTGAAACATTACCTTCCATTTCAGTCTTTTATGCTCTTTTACTTAGCGATTTGTTAATTTGTATAGATTTAACAGGCAAATGTCCTCAAAGCATTACATTTTGTTGTTAGGGCTATTGAAAGTGGATTACTTAAACGTTCATTTTTCTTTCATAAAATTGAACAGATGAAGATCTTAAATCACAATATTATGCTATGATGAAATGTGTGTATGGAAGCAGGGAGAAAATATTTTTTTAAACAAATATATGTACAAATTTTAAAGCCCAATGTGTTTACTTTGTAAAATTCCAACTTGTACTGGTCAGTGACCGTAATAAATTGATTTGACTTGATTTGATTTGAATATATGTACAACAAATTGTTTTCATGACCATCTATCTATGTTTAACAAAGTATTATGTGGTTGTGGTTGTGGTTGTGGTTGTGTGTGTGTTTGATTCCAAATGAAAAACTGTTGCAAATGTATCTTCATGCAGAATGCAGAGACAAGCAGTTTTGATTCTGCTATTACTGACCCTGATGGACACTTGTTTTTGAGCACTGAGTTCCAGATGCTAATGCAAACACTGGGGAAATAAATTCTTTTCAGAAAGGAAACAATCTACAGTATCTACAATAACTTCTTCCACCAATAAAACACAATCTTCTTCACTGTCAAGATCCATAAGTGATACAACAGAATGAGTTACAAGTCATAAGTGAAATTGATTTTCTGATGGAATGTTATGGAAAAGAAGGGGTTATTATGTATGGGAGGCTTTCCATTGAGAAGTTGGAGTTTTTAAGGGGGGCAGTTGGGCTGTTTGATTTTTTTATGAAAAAAGCTCTGTGTGTATTGTGGGGATACTGTATGTACAGTAAATGCTCTGGTTTATTTTGATGTGGGGTAAGGGTTTAAGAATATCTATTTGGATTGCTTCTAGGGCTTATTTGATTTCATACATCTTTAATGATTTGGATTAAAATTAATAAGGTATAATAATAAATGCTTGGTTTTAGGCTTAATATGATTAAAATTATTATAATTGTTCTATTATTAATTATAATGGCAGACAATTTATATGCTTTTTAGTTTGATTTTTATTATGTAGACAGAAATGTATAGAATAGTAATAGGAAGGAAATAATCAAATAAATGTTATCCTTGGGGGGGGGAGTTGAGAGAGAGAGAGAGAGAGAGAGAGAGAGATTTCTTCTTTTTCTTTTAATATAAGGGAATGGAGCAACTGTATTTAGTGACTTATATAATGTGCCAATGGAATGATCTATAGCAGAGCTTTCCAAACTGTGTGTCGCGACACAAAAGTGTGTCGCCACACACAGCGTGGTGTGTCGCCACATCACCTGGAAGCAGCAGCGCGCGTGTGCACGGTGGCAGCGGCAGCCGCTGCCGCTGCCACAGCCACCGTGCACGCGCGCACCGCCGCACGGCCCCCTGTGCCGCCACACGCCCCCCTGCGCTGCCGCCGTGCGCGTGCGTGCCACCGCACGCCCCCCCGCGCTGCCGCACGCCCCCCCGTGCTGCCGCCGTGCGTGTGCGTGCCACCGCACGCCCCCCCACACTGCCGCACGCCCCCCCCGCGCTGCCGCCGTGCACACCGCACGGCCCCCTGTGCCGCCGCACGCCCCCCTGCGCTGCCGCCGTGCGCGTGCGTGCCACCGCACGCCCCCCCACACTGCCGCACGCCCCCCGCGCCGCCGCCGTGCACGCGCACGCCGCTGCATGCCCTCCTGTGTCACCGCCGTGCGTGCGCATGCCGCCGCACACCCTCCTGTGTTGCCACCGCACGCACGTGCCCCCGCGCCGCCGCCGTGCTGCCGCCGCTGCCGCACCGCCGCTGGCGTGTCGCCAGCAGTGGCACTTTGGAAAGCCCTGATCTATAGAAATAATGTGATTTTGGTTTAATATAGAGTAAGGGATTGATTATGGAAAATTAGTTGTATATTCTTGCTGTTTAAAGTCGGAAGTCACCTCTTCTTGTAATTGTAAAAAAAATAATTTCTCTTGTGTTTTCACACGTTTTTAGTTTTCTCTTTTTTCTTTTTGTAGTTTTTTCTTTTTTGAAGTTTTTATCTTAGTCTTAAATGTAATAAAAATTCTTATGAAAAAAAAAATCCATAACTAATACATCTGATTCTATAGGATGAATTCTGAAAGAAGAAGAAAAAGAAAGGTAATATTTTCAACTCTCAATATTGCAGCTGCTCTTGCATATCATGAGACAGGAGAGGGATAGAACTGAAGTATGTATGGTTTTGTATGGCTGTACAAATTTCCAAATGGGGTGCTTTGCTTTGCAACTGCTTTGAGAAACAGTATGCTCCCTCTGCTTTTATACTTGTTTTTATGATTTTAATCTCTTGTGATTTTAATTGAATTGTAAACCGCCCAGAGTCGCTTGTGAGATGGGCGGTGCAGAAATGTGAGAAATAAATACAGAGAAACAAAGCTGCTGTGTTGCTTCACTGAATAGAGTTGCACATGTAAAAAAAGCCTTACACGGGGTTTCTGGTGAGCTATTAGATGTGTCAGAAGAGGGTTCTATATACAAACAATTCATGTTCAGAAGATTTAGCTTCTTCTGGATGAACAGTTGGAAAGTGACACTGAGTGTGTTTAGATGACAAAGACTGTCATCTCCATGTCATGAAGTGTCTCACTGAGGCAAACTAGAGTTATCTAATATATCTATAGTCCTATTAAATACTACCTACAAAGATCAGAATTGTTCAAGCCATGGTATTCCCCCTATGGAATACAAAATACTCTATGGAAGCAAAAGTTGAACTTTGAAGAAACAGGATAGGAAGAATGTTGACACTTTTAAACGTTAGTGTTGGAGAAGACTCCTGAGAATACTGTGGACAGCCAAGAAAACCAACAAATGGATCATTGAAAGAATCAACCTAGAGTTCTCATCCGAGGCACAAATGACCAGACTCAAATTATCCTATTTCAGGCAAAATCCTAGTATATCTTAGTAAGCTCTAATGCTGGGAAAGGTGGAAAGAAAGAGAAGAAGACAACCAGCAGCAAAGAAAATAGACTCCAATTAAAGAGGCAGATCTAGAATGAATATAAGTAGCCATTTACCAAGTGAAACTTACCCTAATGCACATGGACCACTTTCTAACCACATGTGCACTATTGTCCAATTAAGTTATGAAGAAGAAGTTACATTACACACTTCTGGACCAGGTGGACGAACCTA
Organism: Charina bottae; assembly: GCA_023362775.1. Taxonomy (NCBI): domain Eukaryota; kingdom Metazoa; phylum Chordata; class Lepidosauria; order Squamata; family Charinaidae; genus Charina; species Charina bottae. Next base: position 67,725,135 of record JALMGJ010000006.1, read on the forward strand.
CCAAACTCACTTTTTTATTACAAAGTTGTAAGAATTGAAATTAAATAAAGTGAATGGGAGAGAAAGCAGAACTGACTTAAGAAGCTGACAGGTCCATCTAGCTCATTTGTGTCTACATTGGCTTGCACCAGCCTGTCATACCTGAAGATACCAGGGATTGAACATGGGACAAGTGCCAAGGGCTGCTTTGATGCGTGCTGCTGGAGAAGCTACTGCTCAGTCTTCTTCAGATCACATGCCAAAAATATTGGTGAGGATTTTGGAGTACCTGCTGCTCATCTTCTCTGAATGGCTTTCCAAAAGCTTTGGTAGCCATTGGGAGGATAAATTTCTCATCTTCTCCAGCACGGATGCCCCCAAGCTTTGGTGAACCATGCCAAAGAATTCACCCATCCGCCTTTCACTAGTCATCACTGAAGACTAGGAAGCTGCAGCTTGGATACAATGCCTATACAGAAATCTCTTCTAGCTTTGGTAAATGAAGATAGGAAAAAGAAGCTTTGAAGGGGGAAAAAAAGCCTTGTCAAAGCAAATCACATTGTCTTTTTGCTTTGACAAAGTGAATCATGTCACCAGTGTGGCACAAATCTGTTTGTCAAGGTGAATCTAAGTTGCCTCACACCAGCCTATTATCTGTGCTCTATCTTTAAGCTGAAGAGGCACTCAGGATGAATTATAGATCAATAAAAGGAGACAGTCCTTGCCCATGGGTTAAAATCTAGAAAGGGTAAGTGGGAGAAAGGAAAACAAGAATACTCAGGTTCTGATTCTTAATGTCTTAATATCTGGCATAATGCTGTCACAACGGTCCTGTGTTCATGATTATCTGGAATGGAAAGAACTCAAAAAATGGAACTCAACTTTTATCAATTTAACTAAGCTAACAGAATGATACAACTTTCCTTTTCTCTTTTTCCACAATCTGGATTCTCTGGAGGGAGGATGGTAGCCCTGCTGCTTTCCTTCTCTGTGTTATACCTATAAAACTCTTGAGTTTGAATCCTTGTTGTTCAACCACATGTTTTCTGAATTAGGTGCCACCATTTTATGATAGTCTTCTCATCTTTCTAATATTTATTCCTTTGCTTATTTTTATATTGCCCATTCAGAAGAGACAGGGTGGTATACAATAAACCATTGTTATAAGACATCCCACTAAGATAACCATTTCTATACATAAACCATAATGAAAAATAACTCAAAGTCATCCAACCATCTATCAAGTACCCATTTAAAAAGTAAACTTCTCAATGCCTTTTCAAATGCCAGTGCATATCTGAGAGCCATACTTTCTATAATGTTGGGAAAACAGCTATAAATCTTCTACTCCACAAGCTCTAAGCAATCCCAGGTAACCTCACTTGACAGGGCTGTTAATTTGGAAGGTAAATTTGGAAGGTTAATTTGGAAGGTCTCCCATATAAATACTAACTAATCTTAATCCTGTTTACCTTTCAAATTAACAAATCCAAACAGGATTGGACAGGTGCTGCCACCTGCTGAGTCATCTCTTTTAATAATCACTAATTTAGAACCACTTAGAAAGCTCCAGAACAATTTCAACATAGATTCTTATCAGCAATATCTTCTATTAAATTTCAGGCATTACATGTTGAGTTAAGATATAATGTTGGTAAGGCCTTAAGTAAGCCTTTCTTTTTATGGTTAAAAATATCTTTAGACAAACACTCAAATTTACACTGGATGCAGTTGAGGAATTGTACTGTGGAAGCAAAATCTCATTTTCATTGCTGTGCATATGTCATTTTCTTACTAGAATCAATGCAGGAATGGGGGAATGAGCTTTTTTAAAATCAGGTTTCCTACTGTCTCATCTTCATCCTCATCATCTTTATCTAACAGAATAGTTAAATTTATGCTGATAACCTTTAACTCTGAGCAACAGGTGAAAAGGCAAGTGTGACATTTCTCCCTTTTAACTTCCATTCTTCTCAAGTATGTCACTGTATTTTTATAAAAATATCCATGTGGAAGTAAAGACTTCACAAAGATTCATCTTGTGCACCCTTTTCTGGACCAGGAGGCACTTTGGTCACCTCACATGTTGACTATTGCAACATACTCTACATGGTGGTGCCCTTGAAGACCACTGAGAAGCTGCAACTGACCCAGATGTGGTGGCCCAGGCAGTTTGGAAAGCCTCAGTATGCCATGTAAGAACTCCACTTTGGAAGCTGCACTGGTTACCAGTAGGCTTCTGGGTGCTCTTCAAAGTATGATTATCACTTTTAAACCCTTCATGGTATGGGGCCTAGCTATTTGACGTATTTGAAATCAAGAAGCTCTTGAAAACTGTGTTCCTCTGCACTGATCACATGTGAACTCGGCAGCTACTTTTACTGATTACTGAGGTGGTTATATGTAGCTCTCATAAGTATAACATAGCCCAGAGAGCTCAATGAACAATCTGTGTTTGCAAAATATTTGAAGTCACTTTTCTCCTTGTGATCAAACATTTAACTGTCTTAAGCATGTCAGATGATGCATGTGATTTTCAAATATATACCTGAGAGTTAGTCTGTTACAGGTATCATTGGAATAAGGTTGGGATTGATAGGAAAGGAATCTAGATGCATGTGAGGAGGAGTTTGCTCACATGTAAACCTCAGAGGAAGATACAATGCTTCTCTTAATGGCACATTTTAGCATCTCTACTAATATGAATAACATACTGTACATGATTACAATAACATCCAGATGCATAATAAAGCAATTCTTGCAAAACAAAGAGCGTTGGTGAGGTTTGCAAACCCTCTTCTATTGCTGTATACATCCATATTATTAAAGAACAGCTAAGGTGAGGCAAAAAATGGGCTCTTTTGGATTTTCTTTCCTCCTAAAGGACAATTATAATTTTAAGAGTGGCAGAGAAGTGCCTTCCTCATATAGTAGGCTTCTTTATCCCTATATTCCATAATGTGGCTTGCTTAACTTAACCTGAATGTGATTTGCAAACTTGCCCACTGAATTAATGTCTGAACCAGGTCCCAAGTTTCTTCAATAAATCATGGTTAAAATAATTCTGTCTTAGCATTATGCATGAACATAGCCATTACAAGGATTGCTATAAAAGTAACCTTGCAGAAATAGGTTACTAATTATATGCGGAAAGAATTCCACATGTCCTGCCACTTGCACAGAGGTTCTCTTCAATTGTTCTAATCAGTGCTTATATACTGGTAAGGAATTGATTGCTTCCATGCTGCTCCCTATCCATGCATTTATACCTTCCTAACATTAACTGAAAATGAGTAAAAGAAGTGCAGGCTAAACTATATGTTACACCAATGGTATTGTGGGAGGACTACTGTATATGCTAAAAAGTATTCAGTGTCTTGTTTATGGCTGGGAGCAGCGATAAAGCCCTAATGGACCATAGGGAGAATTAAGTATTGTTCAAACTGAAGCAGGTCAAACCCAGTAAGCCAAAGTATTGGTTTGTCAAACCAAAGAGATGCCCACAAAAGCTCTAAAAACAAGTCAAAGTCACAGGCGGCAGACCCAGATGCATACTGGCATCACCAGATAAAAAGGCAAAGGTTCCCCCCGCACATTTGTGCAGTCGTGTGCGACTCTAGGGGCCGGCGTACATCTCCGTTTGTTAGCCGAAGAGCCAGCGTTGTCTGAAGATGCTTCCGCGGTCATGTGGCTGGCATGACACACGCAGAACGCTGTTACCTACCCACCGAAGTGGTACCTATTAATCTACTTGTGTTGCCAAATTCCCACTCTGTCCACCGATATGATGCTTCTGGCTCTGGACTTCCATGTTGAGAGAAGCTAGTGGGAAAAGAAGATGGATGGGAGTTCATTAAAATGGCAAACAGTTTCAGTGAAGGAAAAGAGGGCAGAAGAAACTATTGTGAGTAGGAAAACCCTACTAGGAAAGCCCTAAAAGGACTCATATAAGAGGAATTAGAAAGAAGGCCAAAACACCAAGAAAGAATACATAGTTCAGAACTGTAAAGATGGGTTCAGAATGGCTGAACCTCAAAATGAGCTAAGTAGCCATTGACAAAGAATATTAACAATAAGAAAAGGGGCTCGTTTAGATCACGTTCAAAATAAGAGGGAGAGAAAAGAGTTGTTCAGGGAAGACCAACACAAAGGCAGAATTACTCAACTCCTATTCTGGTTCAGACTTCTCTAACTGGACAGTATGTGCATAGGCAAAAGTGAAGGGCAAGATGAAGCCTGATGCTCTTAGAAACTTTATTAGGTAATACCTATTTACTTTGATGGCCTAAATGCCCTCTTCCAACTCTTAATATCTATGACTTGCAGATTGGATACAAATTACTCTTTTGCCTAGAGACTCTGCAGATTTAACCTCAACAGTATGACTGCACATTCTCACTCTCTGTGAGTCTGTGGGATACAACACACCCCTGACCTCTATTTCTATCTGAATCTGTGGTTTACAGCAATTTGGGAACAAAGAGCAGCAGGGGCTCCTGTCCAGGTTAGAAGTATGGTACCAGGTTTGGACCGCTCAGCTGCTTCCTGTTCCATATAGAAGAAACAGAATTATTTTTTTACTATGCATAATTAATGCAGTAGTTTGACTCTTACAGTTATTGGTGCTTGGAAGCCCCAATATGCCAACAGTTCAAAGTGTGTGACATGATTCTTGCTACGGATGCTCCAGCGGGTAATTCGGTAACACGAATTTGGACTATTGGGAAAGACATTCAAGTCTCAGTCTCTCTGTCTAGTGCTTTACCTCTTTTAAAAGAATCATGTTCACAGAGAAAGTTATTGACCTCAAATTATGCCCCTTTCAAACTATTCCTCCTAGTAAACCATCTTGAAACACAACCTCTTGAGTCCCACTGTCTCTAACAACAAGCAAACAATACAACAAAACCACAGGTTAAGGACTTATTTAGAATCACCATTACAAGGTGCTAGTTTCCAAAGATAGTTGATGATCTGACCTAAGGTTAATGGTGCACTTGGTGGGGTGTGGGGCATTAAAGCTGCTGTTTCAGGTAATTTTAAGATTTAGGCAACTCACACTGCCTTTATGATTCAAAATTCCTGATGTTTCTTTTACATTTTCCCAGGTAACTGCATTTACTGAACCAGTGGATTACTATTCTTTTTTTAAGGCTATGATTTCACAAGAGAAAAGCTAATAAGTGGGTTTATATGAACTAGTTATATGAACCTTATCCCTGTGGTTTTGCAAGAAGAAAAAAAAACAAAAAAAATGTCTGCACATTACTGGGAAGACACACAAAATCCTAGAAGACCATGAATATTCTTATGCCCCTCCAGGCTTGTGGGAGAGTTTCCAAATCATGGCAGCTGTCTATTGCTTACAATATGCTAGTCTTATCCTACATGTCTTTCCCAAACAAGGAGAAAACCACACCCTCACCAACACTGGCAGGGCAAGCTACTGTATATAAACAGGGAGCAAATCCCACACTCACTCACACTGGTGATGTGACTTAGTTGGGTAATGAAACATCTGCAAGCAAACAACCAAGTTCAGAGAGCACCAAGGACTCAACTTTTCCAAACACTTTAATGCCATCACTTCAGAACAGGGCCTTTTGAAAGACGGGGCAGTGAGGGCAACAGACTAGTTGTAATACTGTATCCCTAAGCAGACCCAGTTCTACCCTTGCAGAGTCACCCTGTTGCTGGGTGGAAATACATCCACTAATTACACCAGATATAATGCCTTTTTTATGATAGTTCCATTTCAAAAAAGCTAACTGGCAGGAGTTCATAGCTCATTTTGTCATACCGGTGGCAGATGTAAAATCTAATCCTGAAAACTACAAAAACTTTATCAAAGGCCTTCAGTGTGCTGCCAGTACACATACCCAAGGCTGTAGGGCAAGGTATGTCCCTGATCTTAGCATTTCACTTATCCACTATAAATTACAATGACATCTAAATGCACAAAGCCAATATCCTTTTTCTAAAAGTAACACCTCTGCAGGAAAAGAGTTTGTGGTGTTCTGGTTAAAGAAAAATATATTGCATGACAGAAGCTGATTGGAAGCATAGACATGCCTTCAAAGCAACAAAAATTAGAGCACAATTGGAAAGCTAAATAATGACTCAAGGAAGGTAGAACAGCATTACAATGCAAGAACCCACCAAATAGCTCACCAACTTGTTCTTAAATGACAAACCTCTAAACAAATTATAGGGGGGGAAAGGAAATGGCAGGAACACCAAGAGAGTGAGTTCTTTATAGGTTCTATTATAATGGAGTTACAAAATGGCATTAAGTGTGTAAACTTTGGCTAAATTACTAGCCTCTATAACATTCAAGAGAGCCAGTTTGGTGTAGTGGCACCAGGCTAGAAACCGGGAGACCGTGAGTTCTAGTCCCTCCTTAGACACAAAGCCAGCTGGGTGACCTTGGGCCAGCCACTCTCTCTCAGCCCTAGGAAGGAGGCAATGGGAAACCACTTCTGAAAAACCTTGCGAAGAAAACTGCAGGGACTAGTCCGGGCAGTCTCTGAGAATCAGACATAATTGAATAGATAAAAAAATAAATAAATAACATTCAAACTGTCAGGAAAAACTGGTGAAAGACCACACTGAGCCGGAATTGCAGCTCTAGTTTACTTTATTGTTCCTACCAGATACAGAATCTTGCCAGACTAAAGGTACCCTAACTGATCTAAGGGGAAAAATACTCCTGGGACTCTAGGGCAGGGCTGGCAAAACTTTCTTCTTTGGCCTGCTTTGGCTTTCAACACTGTGAGAATGCTTATCTCCCTGATGGAATGTGCCCCCTCCTCGTTCTGCTCCGAGCTCCATCACATCACCCTCCTCCTCAGGGAGACATTCCATCACACAAACTGAACAAATAACACATTCTGAAGTTGGCAAGAGGAAATGGCTCCTGGAACTGTTCAACCAATGTGTAAAGACAGACAAAATACCTAAGACATGGAGGCAGTGACAAGTCACTATTGAAATTGGGCAAACATCTACCAGAACCAAAATGTTTCTAGCCTTTCTCTCTTCTATGCCACCAATATAAGCCATATGAGTATAATTCTGAACCAACTTTTCACTCATAGTGGATGAACTCATACCAGAGCAAATTGGATTTCAGTCCAGAAGTTCACATACAAGCAAAGTCATCACAGTTCCCAAGACATTCTAGAGACATGACCAATGACAAGCATGCTAGTAACATTTTGGCAGCATGCTGCACTGTTGTGCAACACATCTTTCTATAGAAGGTATATAATTCGGCACAACATTTCAAAGTAATGCAAACAACCCACACCATAATTGAATATTGCCTCTTCTACAACATGGTCATTAATGGTTCTCTGCCAGACTAAGGAAGGACTTTACACAAAGGAACACAGCCAGTGCTAACAGTCTGAAATTCAGCTACGTTGTCTGCTTTTGCCACCTTGTCCCATCAGTTGGATTGTTTTTGGTACGTGATACAATGACATCATGGCAATCTGCAAATGTGGCAAAAGATGCTACTGAAAGATGTTAGCATGAACCTAAATTTGATTAAAAGCATATCCAATGTAGCCAAGTGAAGCTATAGTGGAAAGAAAGCAGCTTGTAAAACTAGCCCGCTGCAACAAATTTTACCTACCAGATTCAGAGACACTGACAATGTATTTCTACTATTCTCTTTCTACTGAATAACAGATTTCCCAAATGATAGCAGAGTAGGATAAGGCTGCCAGATATTTCCTAATAAATAGGGTAGAGCAAGAATTATCAAGATTTCTGGCCTCATGGACCTTTCTGGATTTTTGAAAAAGTATAGCAGGCAGTGACATAAAATGGCAGAAGTGGACCATCAAAAAACGTATACTACAATAATACATACATTTCTTAGAGATCTTTTAAAATAGTATTAGTTGGCTGAAAGGCAGTTAAATTTAAGCCTCCAGCTCAAACTATCCTCCTTATCTTTCAAAAAACATTTCAAGCCCACATGGCACCTAGAGAGACGCCATGAGAGAAAAGGCAAAGCAGCAGGAGGTGAGAAGATTCTAGTGTTGGGTGTCCGCATAGAAAAAGTGGGGGAAAGAGTGATGGAGGGCATTATTGTGGACCCCGGGGAATAGTATAACACCGTGTACATGCTGAACTTGAGAAGCACAAAGACTTTGCCACCAGTTAAAAGCAGCTCCAGATCTGTCCCTCACAACAGGGATTCAGAATGGAGCTGACATTTCTGGTTCAAGACTGGTTTGAAACCAAAGCAAAGCTTTGTTTTACTTTGCAATGGTTACTTTCCTGGTCTCTTAGGTTTTGGTGTTACTCCACCATCATTCTAGAGCTTCAGTGTGGGGATATGTATGTGTGAATTTAACCAGTGTTTGACTTGTATTTCACTTAATGTACATTTATTATTTTCATATTAAGTTTCCTATAAGAATAAATTAGGCTTTGAACCAGCCAACTGATTACAACAGTCTCACAGTGGCTTGAGTGGGGAGTGATAGGTATCATATTTCCAATGAGCCTCTGAACCTGAGGATGGAATTGCTGAGGAGACAGATAACAGAACCCAGACATGGTATTTTCTGGGGGAAGTGTGAAGAAGGTAATCTCCTCACTGTAGTAAAGGATAGTTCATTATACTTTTATTTGGTTGATATGCAGATTGTGGGCAGCAGAAAGCTTTTATGGAGTTGCAAAAGATGAAAAAAGTTGCAAAACTTGCCAAAGCTGAGGACCATCTGCCCATGTTATTTAATTGTTGCCCTTGCATCTCTGGGTCATAAATTTATTACTTGCAATATCTTTGTAACACCATTAACATTCTCCCCTTTCCTATATAATCCTTATTTCTTGAATGCCTGGAGTTCTCAAATTTTGATTTTAAAAAAAGCTAAGCAAGGTAAAACGTGGTCAGCACTTGAGTGGGATAGCAACAGAAATTCCCAATGTTGTCAACTGGAAAAGTAAAGAAAAAGAAAAGAGTAGAAATTCCAGAAGAAAGCAGTGGCAAATCATTTTCATATTGTCATCAAGAAAACAACATGGATGTGTCCATGAAGTCAAAAGGGAATGAACTCAACTTGAGGCAGTCTCGATTTTATTTTTAGCAGATTTTAGAGCACGCACACATGCACGCACACACACACCTTCACAGACGGGTAAAGGATAATTTTGAATTGGGTACCAAAAAATTGTGAAATCATTTCTTCCTTCTCTTCTCCCCACCCATCCCCATGACCTCAGTATCTCATGCAGTAGAAAATTATCCCAACCCACATGTCTGGCACACTTTTGCCCACTTCAAGTTACTGTCCAACCCACTGCTGCCCTTGGTTGCCTGGAAAACATCAACTTCCAACAGATTACCGAACCCTACTCATGAGAACTTTATATAATAGATTGATATGATTCCATCAATAATTATTTTGTTGGTTATAAACTTAGCATAAATATCCAACATTTTTCTAGCATGAATAAGCAGGATCTTTTAGGTGTTTTTACAAACTCCTAAATCCTAACAATTTTTTTTTATTTTGCTTAAATAAGCAATTTATTTAGTAATTCAAGTGGCTGCCTAAATTATCTAATCAGTGTTCGTTCAAAAACTGTTAAGTTTCTATCTATAGTAGGAATGCTGGGTTTGAAACAGGCTGTCTAAAAAGGTGCTATCAGACTCATGATTTGGGGCTAAAAAAAAAAGGTAAAGGTTCCCCCCGCACATTTGTGCAGTCGTGTCTGACTCTAGGGGCCGGTGCTCCTCTCCGTTTCTTAGCCGAAGAGCCAGCGTTGTCCGAAGACGCTTCCACGGTCATGTGGCCGGCATGATGCGCACGGAACGCTGTTACCTACCCACCAAAGTGGTACCTATTCATCTACTTGCAGTTGCATGCTTTCGAATTGCTAGGATAGGGCTATGATAGACTAATGGCTATTAGCCTTGATGGCAGTGTGACTGCCTCTGAAGGCCAGCTGCTGGGAAACTAGTGGGCTTCCTTGTGCAGTTGGTTGGCCACCGTGAGAACAGACTGCTGGAATAGATAGTCCAGGGAGGGGTCTGATCCAGCAGGACACTGCTTATGTTCTTATATTCTTAATGCAGCTCTCCTTCTACAAAGTCTATAAATATTGAGTAATCCAGTAACTGGCCTTGTCATGTGCTCTTTCCTCTATAGATGAAATGATTCCTTATAGTAAATAAGGAAATAACAGGGTTACAGAAACACTGAGGACTGGAGCAATGGCAAACAAAAGATGAGCATACTACTCTACTAAAGCAATATTTCACATTTCACATTGGGAATTGTAATCCATTCATTTGCAGTAAAGGCTTTATATGCACTCATTATGCCAGAAACGTAAGTGCCTGGCACACTGTGATACTGTACTTTGGCCCACTGGGATCAATAATTAAAAACACATTTCAGAAAATGAAATTTCAAGGGACTGAAAAGTATGGACAGCTACACCAATAAGACATTATCTGAACATTGCAGTGTATGACATGTCACAGTCAATTTTCATGGGTAGGGTTAGCAACAAAGAGGGATAGGAAATGCTAAAAATGCTGCTACAAATGGAAGGAAACTTTTGCAGAAGAGTTTGCTATACAACTGAAAGAAGGCAAGGGCAAAACATTTTCTTACTGTTGCCCAGAAAGCTACATGGACTTGTCTATGTAATTCCAAGAATCAAGCTCTTTACCTTTGCCTTTTCTTTATAAAAGGTCCACTCCATGATCTAAAGCAGGGGTGGGAAATGGGAGCTGCAGCTACATTTTGCCACACAAAATAGTTTTCAAGGTTCCCACCCGCAAATCCCGCTCCCTGGTGCTTGTGATTGGCTCCCGCCTGCAAACCCCACCCCTTCTGCGTGATTGGCTCCTGCCTGCAAACCCCACCCCCCTGTCCTCGAATGATGTTATAAATGTCAAAATGGCCCTTGACAGAAAAAAGGTTCCCCACCCCTGATCTAAAGGAGCCAGTTGTCAGCCCTTCAAGATAGACCAGACTAGGAAACCAAAGTCATGAATGCTAATACTACTTTTATTATTATTTTTTATTATTATTATTATTTGCTGTTCAATCATGTCTGATCCTCAGAGACTGCCTGGACAAGTCCCTGCAGTTTTCTTGGCAAGATTTCAGAAACGGTTTGCCATTGTCTCCTTCCTAGGGCTGAGGAAGAGTGACTGGCCCAAGGTCACCCAGCTGGCTTTGTGTCTCAGGCAGGACTAGAACTCATGGTCTCCTGGTTTCTAGCCCAGTGCCTTAACCACTAGACCAAACTGGCCCTAATAAGGTTACAGTAACAGAATCTTGCAGGTCTGAATGTGCTTTCTCCCTCCCTCCCTCCATCTTCCTGAGAATTAGGGAGGGTCTTGTCTGAGATGGTTACTCAGAGTACAGTCCTGTCCCAGATTCAGATCCCTTCTGCTCATTATATCAATCATATTTAAACAGCCCTGGGAAAACTGGAGGAGCCATTGCTGCAGCACTGTAATTACATAGGGCACCTGTCAGGGTGATTGGTGAAGAAACAACGCTGAGTCGGAGTTTCAACTCTAGTTTCTTTATTGTTTCTACCATACACAGCATCTTGCCAGACTAAGGGGAAAAATACCCTTGGGAATCTAGGGCGGTGCTAGTCTAACTTCCTTCCTCGCCCCCCCCCCCCCTCTCCAAGCTGTGCAAGCTGTGAGAATGCTTATCTGCCTGGAATGCGCTCTCTACTCCCTCAGCTCTCAGCTCCATCAATCACCCCCCTCTTCAGGGGCACATTCCATCACACCACCACACTAGTTTTCCAAAGGTAAGAATTAGGGATGGAAAAACAGTTTGGCTTACATACTGATTCCAAAGTTTTAATTTAAATATTTTTCCTAATCTATAGGAAGAATGTGCAACATCCTACTAGCATGAGGTTGGAAAAGGAAGTGTATATGTTCTGACATCAGGGGAAAACAAAGTTTTTTTACATTGTACTAAGTCATGGTTTACTGAGGAAACTACATATGGCCGAGTTCACTCAAAACACAAAATAAGCAAACCATATGTTGGCTTAACACTATATGTGAGACAGACTAAGGAAGTTACCCAATGAGAACATGCAGAACTTCTATGAAGTTGAAAACAATCCTTTTTCCTGCCGAAAAACTGGTGGTTTAAGGAAAGTGGTGGTAATCTCAGTGATTATTAAAGTTGACACTTCTTTCTCCCTTGGCATTTATTGTGAACAAATAGATGAATAAGCTACATTGTGGAGTAGTTATTCAAAGGACACATTCAGGTAAAAACAATCCACTTTAGTATCAAAATAAGTCTTTGAAAACTTATTTTACTTAAATTCATTCCAAGGATGTCAGCTTGCATTCTCTCTTCCTACTGCAGGAAAAACATCATTGTTTTCTTTTAAAAGCACTGCTCTTAGCCTTGCCACAGTTTCATTGACTAAAATCTATGCATGCTTCAAAAATAAAAATGTCCTTCAACCTCTTCTTTTTTTATATAGAAATCTATCTATAATTGAAAAGAATAAAGCACTGCACTCTAAATAGGAAGTCAGCATAAAAACAATAAGCAAATGATCCTGACCCTTATGAAACAAGGTCTATTTGAAATCAGTTATATGCTTGATTTCACTAGTTCTTGTTTATAATCTCAACAACAAGCTTTCCTTGACCTTCTAAAAAGTACTGGGAATACCCATCAGATAACTGGATTTATGAGCAGAATCCAATGTTGTACCTATTTTAACAGTTCATCTCTATACAAGTGCCACTCTTCCCAGTGTAGGTATGTAAGCAATAAATGTGTGCAGTGACATTTAGATACATGTCCCTCTGCAAAAAGGAGCACCAGGGGTTTTTGGTTTCAGCTTTTCTTTTGTTGGGTAAAACATTTTCATTTTAAGGAACAGCTATTGTCAAAGGAACAGTGTCTACCAGGAAGGGAGTTATGGGTTTCTATGCAAGACTGGACATTAGTACCCCAGGTGAACACCATCACTTCCATTTGGGGACATTAAGGATCATTTGTTCCACATTCCAAATATATTTATTTAATTACAGTCAATGACCAGCAAAGTACAAACACCCCCCCAAAAAAACCCAAAAATCTTAGAACCAATGGCCAAATACAACAAACACAATATAACAGTCATAAAAAATTAAGAATTAAAGCAGGAGAAAGGGGAGAATTGAATAAAATACAGTAAAACAGTGTAAACCATAAGATAAAATAGAAGTTAAGTAAAAACAGGAATAGGGGGCGTGATGGCTCAGCGGGTAAGACGCCAGGCTTGTCGATCAGAAGGTCGCAAGTTTGGAGGTTCAAGACCCTAGCCCCATGACGGAGTGAGCTCCCGCACTAGCCCCAGCTCTTGCCAACCTAGCAATTCGAAAGCATGCAAATGCAAGTAGATTAATAGGTACCACTTCGGTGGGATGGTAACAGCATTCCATGTGCATCATGCCAGCCACATGACCGCGGAAGCGTCTTCAGACAACTCTGGCTCTTCAGCTAACAAACAGAGATGGGCACTGGCCCCTAGAGTCAGGCACAACTGTGCAGGGGGAACCTTTACCTTTACTTTAAAAACAGGAATAAAATAAAATAAAAGAAGAAAAAATCTTTAGGACATATTATGCCTTTTTATGGAAATTTTTGAAGATAGATACTTAGCAACTCTGTTGGTGATGGTAGGATTCCAATCTGCAAGTAGGAAGCAGATTGCCTCTCCCTCATTAAAGACTGGGTTTTTGTTAGGAGGTGATATGGGTTCCATAATAAATATATTTCTAATGTCAAATAAAATCTACAACTATGTTTTTCTTTTCAATTATTAAAAGATTTTGACACAAACAGCAAGACTAGCTTTGCATGATATTCTAAAGATGAGTTTTTAAAATGTTCCCACTTCTACTGAATGTATCTACCCTGGAGAAATGTGTCCAAATTTAAAAATCAAAAAGAGTAATGTGAAACTTTATAGCTCCTATTCAATTCCCATGCATCTCCATGGAAAGCTAACAAAACATGGAGAAAGGTTTATGCTTGGCATTCTTCTTCATCAGCCATCTTTATTTATGGAATCTTCTATTCATTCATTCATTCATTCATTCATTCATTCATTCATTCATTCATTCATTCATTCATTCATCTAATTTTTATCCCACCTTTATTATTTTTATAAATAACTCAAGGCAGCAAACATACTTAATACTCCTTCCTCCTCCTATTTTCCCCACAACAACCACCCTGTGAGGTGAGTTGGGCTGAGAGAGTGTGACTGGCCCAAGGTCACCCAGCCAGCTTTCATGCCTAAGATGGGACTAGAACTCACAGTCTCCTGTGATATATTCAATTTTCCCATACAAAGAAGAGCTTCACTTTAGCTATAGCTCTGCTTATACTAAACGTCACAGTTGAAACTGTAAGCCTATATCAGCCTAAATAACTTTCTTTTGAGAAGATGTCTATGAAGGTTCTCAGTCATCCAGGTGGAATTGTCTGTAGCTTGAATCATGTCAACTGGATTTCTATTTTCTCAGTGGAAACGTTTCACTCCTTATCCAAGGAGCTTCTTCAGTCTGAGCAAAGTTGGTAAGGGAATCCTAAATATGTTTCTAGGTAGCTGTGTGACCTTACACCTGGGGCTAGGTCATGGTTATATTGAGATGTTATTTTTAAGTCTTTTTATCATCTAAAGGAGGATCGTTAAGATCACCATGCTGCTGTTGAGCTTGTGAAATGGTCTTAATCTTCCTAGGCACAGAAGACAAAGCAGGAAGGAAGATGGGGGAGAGATTGTGCCTGAGGCCCCCACCTCTATTCAAGGAAGGATTTTCCAAGTTGGCATAAATGGATTCCTTGACCCCTCTCTCAAACCACCTATCTTTTCACATTTTAGACAGAGAAGATAGGTGGTTTGAGAGAGGGGTCAAGGAATCCATTTATGCCAACTTGGAAAATCCTTCCTTGAATAGAGGTGGGGGCCTCAGGCACAATCTCTCCCCCATCTTCCTCCCTGCTTTGTCTTCTGTGCCTAGGAAGATTAAGACCATTTCGCAAGCTCAGCAGCAGCATGGTGATCTTAACGACTCCTTTAGATGATAAAAGGACTTAAAAATAACATCTCAATATAACCATGACCTAGCCCCAGGTGTAAGGTCACACAGCTACCTAGAAACATATTTAGGATTCCCTTACCAACTTTGCTCAGACTGAAGAAGCTCCTTGGATAAGGAGCGAAACGTTTCCACTGAGAAAATAGAAATCCAGTTGACATGATTCAAGCTACAGATTCTTTTGAGAAGGTATGCACAGGCTAATGCCATTCAAAAACTTGCTGTAAAACCTGCTAATTTCAGTAGTATATAGTTGATGCTGGGAAAGGTGGAAGGAAAGAGAAGAGGACAACCAGCAGCAAGGTGGACGGACTCAGTTACAGTGGTGATAAGTGCACCATTGAGAGACTTGAAAGACCAAGTTAGGGACAGATCATCAAGGAGAAAATCAAGCTATGTGGTCACTAGGAGTCGAAAACGACTTGATGGCACATAATCAATAAATAAATAAATAAATAAATAAATATTTAGTTTAAATTGCTAGTCATCTTCAGCCTGGACAGTGGATAATACACTCAAACATCCATACACAGCCTTATGTGTGCATACACACAAAGCACTGGCATCTGTGTCAAATGATAAAACATGCATCCATGAGATTGGGAAGCAAGTATGAAAGTCCAGGGTATGTTTTGTAATATTGCAACACATGTTTCGTTCTGTGTTACCATCTTAGTTAGTTCTTTATGCCTGTGATACACACACATATAGCTATATCAAAACTATTTCATTCTAGTAGAAGTATCTACATAAAAAGTGAAAAAAAATGATGTGAAGAATAAGAATGAGACACTAAGAGACCAGCAAATAATATCAACAATAAAATATGGACAATCAGACATAATTAATATAACCACTGGGCAGGTCAAAGAACACAAATCTATTTAAAAGAGATCCAGAGAGAATTTTTTAGGCTGCTAAGTTCTGTAGACTGAGAACACTTTCAAATAGCTACCAATTTCACATTCTACTCTGAAGAATCACAAAATTAAATCAATTATAGTTCAATGAAATAAAATAAATCAGGGTAAGTCTTTTTCATTCTCTCCTTTTTCACTGCTTTTACTTTTTTTTATTACAGATTTATGTAATATTTCTGTATATAATTTATTTCATGTAAACCTTAAAAAAGGAGAAAAAGCCTTAGCTGAGAATAATTAGAAGCAGCAGCAGAATCAAGTGGGAATGGACTTTAAATTACAAGCCACATAGCTTTATGTTTTACTTTGTTTTAGTCTTGCAGTTGAAGTGACCACAAAGTGGGGGCAAAGTGAGCTTGTGGCAAAAGTTTCCAGGCCTAGGCATCCCCAAAAAAGACCCCATCCTCAGTACCCACAAGTTATTCTTCTGCTAGAAAGGAGATGATAAGCAGGACCTTTCCTGCATATATATCCAAAATAATTAGTCAAAAGAAGGTAGTGCATTCTTCTGTAAACTTTCATTGTTACAGGTAGTCCTCGTTTAGCAACCACAATTGGGATCAGAAACTCCATCATTAAGCGAGGTGGTCGCTAAGTGAAACTGCGACTGTGCTTACAATCCTACTTCAGCTTTCCTTTGCTTTACAGACCTGCAAAGGTCGTAAAAGCAAGGATTGGTCATAAAATTACTTTTTCATCACCATCATAACTGCAAATAGTTGCTAAACGAGGCAGTTGCTAAATGAGAACTACAGTACCTGTATTCCTATGTAAAAGCAGCAAAACAGTATTTTCTCAACGTTTTGGGTAGATTTTTATAGAACTAAAGAATATTTGTTCTCTCCTATGACATGTAGTTTTTATGGCCACGATTGGTATCATAACAACAGTGGTAATTTAGGACATGTCTTGATTTTTGCTGTAGAAACTTTTACTCTTCACACTCAGATATCACTGCACACTTTTTGAGAGGCTTTAAGTGATTTGTGCATTTGGATTGTTCTCAGGAGCATACAGCTCTGATGTGGTGCCAGGTTGGTTTATATTTATTCCTTTTAGCAACAGCTTTGTGAGTGGAATGAAAGGGGGATGTGTTTGTGTTTGTGTGTACGTGTAAGTGTGTGAGAGAGAGAGGGAAGAGGAGAGAGAAAGAGTGTGAACTCACGCAATTGCTATAAAAATGTATACATGGTGAAAATACTTTTAATGTATTCTCAGTTATTGCAGTTCAAAAATCCAGTTCTGTATTTTATCCTCTCTGTTTCTTATATCCAGCAACATTTATTCCCATATGAAGGTAAACAAAAGCCTAACTATCTTTTCTTTTGCATAGTAAAAAGAAAGTGGGAATATAATTCATACAGCTTTCTGATGACTTGATACTAATCAACAGGAAAGATTTAGTTAAGGAAATTAAAGTAGCGGAAACATGAAAGTAAAGAGACCATGTAATGCTGGAATGTTTTATTTTAAGAGAACTAAAATGGAGGATAGCAAACACCTATGTTAGATTTCAAAAAGCAGGTTTTAATAGATTCAGAGCAATTATAAGTAGGATTCAATTATAAGTAGCAAATATAAGTAGGCCTGTCTCAGATAATTCGGGACCCGACTCAAGACAGTGGCCTCAGCCCGGACTTGGTTTTCTTGTTGGAGCAGTGGCAAAGTGATCTGAGGGATGAGTTAGATCTGTCCCCGTTGTCATGGTCAGACCACACCCTGGTGACCCTGAGATTCTTCTGAGCTGCCTCACTCCGCAGGGAAGCTGGACCCAATCGATTGGTACGTCCCTGGCAACTTATGGACCCCATGAGGTTTCAGAGGGAGCTGGGGGTTATACCCGAGGATCTGTTGCACAGTCTGGCAGAGGCCCTGGCGGCAGCCTGGAATAGGGAGGCAGCCAGGGCCCTGGACAGGATCATGCCTGTGCGACCTCTCTTGCCACACTCAACCCGTCACTCCCCGTGGTTTACAGAGGAGTTGAGGGGTTTGAAGAGGGTTAAGAGACGTCTGGAGCACCGCTGGAGAAAGACGAAGACTGAATCTGACTGAACACAATCTAGAGCCGCTGTTAAGGCCTACCTTGTGGCGGTAAGAGCAGCGAAATGCGAATATTTCTCCGCTCTTATTGCCTCTGCAGAATGCCACCCAATGGCCCTGTTTAAGATTACGAGATCTCTCCTGGGTCAAATACAATCAGTGACCCATTTACAGGGTCATTGGGAGGAGTTTTTGGAGCATCTGCAGGAGAAAATTGCTCAGATCCATTCTAAGTTGGACTCTATGCGTGGAACACAGTCTGGGGAGATGCTGGAGGAACGTACTTACCCTGTTATCTGGGAAGGGTTCGATCCTGTTGGACCTGAGGAAGTGGACAGAATCCTCCAGATTGTGAAGGCCACCACATGTCATTTAGATCCGTGTCCCTCCTGGCTAGTAAAATCAGCCCGGGAGGTGACCTGTGGTTGGGTCCAGGCGATGATTAATTCATCTCTTGGGGAGGGGGTGTTCCCGGCAGCCTTTAAGGAGGTTCTGGTGCATCCCCTCCTCAAGAAATCATCCCTGGACCCTACTGTTTTGGACAATTTCTGTCCCGTCTCCCACTTCCCCTTTTTAGGGAAGGTGGTTGAGAAAGTGGTGGCGTTACAACTCCAGAGGATTCTGGAGGAAACAGATTACCTGGACCCCTTTCAGTCAGGTTTCAGACCGGGATATGGGATGGAGACTGCATTGGTCGCACTCATGGATGATCTCTGGCGAGGACGGGATGGAGGGAGTGCATCCATCCTTACTCTCTTAGATCTCTCAGCGGCTTTCAATACCTGAGGGACCGTCTCATCCCCAGAACATCGACCCGTCCCACCTGATCAATCAGAGAGGGCTTGCTGCGGACCCCATCAATTAAAGAGTTCCATCTAGCAGGGTCCAGGAGGCGGGCCTTGTCTGCAGTAGTGCCAGCCCTTTAGAACATCTTACCCCCAGAGCTAAGGCAGATTTCCTCACTCCCGACCTTTTGAGAAGACTTAAAAACCTGGTTCTGCCGGCTTGCCTGGGAGGGTAATGACAACAGTTCCTCTTGGGGATGGCTGGTCCCACGAAGCTCCCCAGTATTACCATCTTTTTAACATCTTTTATGCTTGGATTTTATATTATTTATTAATATTGTAAATTTTTATTTATGTTTTTACTGTTTTATTGTGAACCGCCTAGAGTCTCCCGATGGGGGAGATGGGCGGTAATATAAATTCAAATAAATAAAATAAAATAAAATAAAATAAAATAAAATAAAATAAAATAAAATAAAATAAAATAAAATAAAATAAAAATTCCATCACAGGAGAAGCTAATGAGAAAATGAACTCAAGGTAAATGGAAGTTGCTAAAGAAGGATATATTAATATTACAATTGCAAACTTACTGAGGAGAAAAAAATAGAGGCCCACAAAGGAAGCCAATATAGTTCCACCAAAAACGTAATGAACATCTGGAAAACAACAAAGGACAAAAAAAGAAAAAGAAAATGCAAAGAGGGTCAGGTCCCAAAGGAAGGATACAGATAGAGCGCTCTGGACTGTCACGAAAGAAAAAACTTAGAGTGAACTGAAGTTAGCAAAAGTGGCCAAAAAAAAGGGTTTATGTTCAAAATAAAAGGAAAAAGAAAAGAATCTGTCCACCAACTGCTCAGTGAATACAACAAAATGCTATGATGTAACAACAACAACAAAAACAAAAAAACCAGAGCTACTAATGACCTATTCTGGTTCATTCTTTTTCTGGAGTTCCAGTGGGAAATGGTGAAAGACAAGATGAAAGGATAATATTGAAACGTGAGGCTGACAAAAAATTAAAACCATGGTCAGGGAAAACATCTTTATTGTAAAAGGGTTTAACTCTCCAGGACTAAATAAATTGTTCCTTGGCTTTTGAAGGAACTAGCTGATTATCTCACCTGTATTATCTTCAAAAAATTCTGGAGAACTAATGAAGTGCCAGATGGCTGAAAGGAGAATAAAGCTTGTCTCTAACTTCAAAAGAAGGGAAAGAAAGATCTAAGGAATGATGGACAGTCAGTCTGACATTAATACCTGGGAAAACTCTAAAGAGAACAATTATAAAGATAATAAAGAGAACAATTGGTAAGCACCTTGCAAACAGTGCAATAATTATCAGCAGTCCACATATATCTGTCAAGAATAGATTTTGCAAAACTATCTCATATAAAATATGAGTTAGTCATATTTTATCATATAACTTCTTTAACTGAATGCAGTAGATACAAGGCTGTTCTGCCTTAAGCTGCTTGGCTCCCATATGTAAACTGACTGGAAATGAACTTGGCTTAAGAAATCCCTTTCTGACTTTCAGCCCCTTCCTCCACCTTGCCCACAGGTACTTTCAAGAAGTTGTTCCTCCCTGGTTTCAAACTGGCCATTCTTCATATGAGGCAAATATGATAACCACTACACCAGAGATTGGGGAACCAAGCCTAGGAAATCACAAGAAATGAACTTTTAAGGCTAAGTGCTATTCACACATGTGTGTGCATTTTGATTAACTCTGTAAGTGGCATTTGGTTTTTTTCAACAGGAATAAACAAAAGTACAGAGCTATTTGATAATATGTAACTACCAGCACAGAACAAAAAGCTGTTTCCTTGCCACATATATAACTAGGTAAGTTAAAGTTCTAGTGGGTTATGTGAACTTGTCTCCTTTGGGGAAGTTAATGGTTCAGTGGGACTGTTCCTTCCAGAAATGCTCCTTCTGAGGGGGCCATTCAGTTCAGCAGTCCATGATAAAATAGCTGTGGAGGGCAGCAACCAGGGACCACCAGAGCACACACTACTGAATTAGAGTAGAAAATCTGCTGATCTTGCAGTGAAACACAGCAGACAAACTCATTACCATCCTTTCTTCTGACAAAAAGTGGAAAACACTAGTCTCGAGTCAATGCAGGCTAAGACTGGGTTGACTGCAAATTGAATATGAGCTAGCAAAGTGACAAGGCTTCAAAGAAGGCAAGTTCGGTTTTAGGCTGCATCTTCAGAACTATAATTTCCAAACCATTTTCCTCTATTCTGCTTTGGCCAGATCTCTCCTGCAATTCTGGCCATCGTACTTTAAGCAGGGTTCAAAGAAACTGGAGCAATTGCAGCGAAGGACAACAGCAATGATAATGGGACTAGAAACTACACCTTACAAATAATCATTGAAGGAGCTTGGTATATTCAACCTTCAGAAATTAGTACTCTTCAAATACTTGAAAAGGAGGTCAAAAAATGTTATTTGTTATTTCTCATTCTATACAGATTATGAAATACATGATTTAAGTTACAGGAAGGCTGGTTGCAATTGAAGTTAAAAAATACTTCTTAACAGCTACACCTGTTTAACACTGGAACCAATTACCCAGAAAGGTGGTGGACTGTCTTTCAGTGCTAGACAACCATCTGTATAGGATGTTTTAATATGGATTTGTGCACTGAGCAATACTCAGAATTATATATAATTCCTTAACATACTAATATATTTGAAAAAAATTAATAGTGTTAGTACCAGTGAACTCAGTATAAATAGGATTACAAGATTTGTTTCTTAACAAAAATGCATATGCAAGTATGTTTGTCTATGTTTTAGCTCAGAACTCTGTATACCAGACTGTTGCTACAATCTAGTGAGGAAGGTTAGACTAAAAGACCTAAAATCCCCCAATTACATGAACTTCCTTTAATATGCCCATTATTTTGAATACACATTTTGTATACCACACCAGAGGAGGAAACATGCTTATCTAATTATGACAGAGATCCTCTTTTGCTAAAAATGTTTAGCTCAACAAAAATGGCCATATGAAAACACAACACAATAAATCTACAGCTCATTTTTAACTTAGTATACTTTTTAAAACTTATGCATTGTTAATTCATTGCTTAATGGCACTTACACATTTCTTCATCATACAAAAATTTCTGGTGACAAGCATCACTGCAAGCTAACACATTCAGTTGGAGAGGTGTCAGATTTAAGGAATGCATAATAAATGTGATTTCTAAAATTGTGACAAATCCCTTGTTTCTATATGGCAGAATGGTGCTCATTAAAACACCTGATAAGTGGACCCCACATTGAGAGACCTGAAGAGATGGAAATTATCTTCTGTCCCCCTCTCCCATGTAATCCCAATTATACAAAAGCAACATTGGTCAAAAACAGAGAACATCTTTATAATTCCACCAAGGGCCATTAGGAAAGCGAGTTTGGCCCCTAGATAATTTATGATTTCGTGACATCATAAAGAGACTATTGTCCTTGATTGAGCAAAGTAATAGTCATCCCAAACAAGGTGACTTTCACCTATCCTCCATATTCTATAAAAATGAAGATAAATGCTTGGGAAGGAAGACAAGGAGAAAAGGAGAAGGAAGAAGAAGAACTTCCATACAAACATCCAAGCAGGAGGCCCAGGTTATTTCTCTTCAGACATCCTTTCAGCAATGAACACATGCTGAAATTTAAGACCTTATTCAAGGACATAAGAAGTAACTACTTTAGCTTTTTTTTATTATTCAGTCATTGTGTCAGTTCCTACTTCATGACTCAATGAACATATTTTACAGTAATTCGTAAGCTCATGCTTGTGCCATCCAGGATAGTATGCAGCACCTAGCCTTTTGTCAGCCTCTTTTTAATTGCTTTTGATTTTTCTCCAAGCATCAGTCTCTTCTCCAATGACTCTTGCCTCTGCATTAAGTGTTCAAAATATCTAAATTCTAGCTTCATTATTAGTTCTTCCAGTGAGCAGTCTGCCTTTTTACATCATCTATTAATGAATCATTTATTTCTGTGGTCCAAGGTATTCTCAACAATTTTCTCCAGCAACTCAATTCAAAGGTATCCATTTTTCTTTGTTCAACCTTTCTAATGACCCAGATTTCACAGCCATATTTTACAAGTGGGAAAACTGTAGCCTTAAAAATATGTATCCTTGTTATTGGTATTACAGTATACTTTAACATTTTGTCTAGACTTATCATAATCTTTTGCACAAGTAGCACACATCTTTTTATTTCACATCTAGAGTAACCATCCCGTGAATTTCCCACCAATTTGTGCTGCCTATTAAAATTATCTTCATTTGCTTGGGTTTTTTAAATACTGAATAGTAGGCTAGCTTTTGATCCCTCTTCTTTCATATTCAACAAGAAATTTTCTCACTTCAAGCCACTGAAGTGGTAGCATCTGCTTATTTGATACTGTTGATTTTTCTCCTAGCAGTTTTAATTTCTATTTCTTCTAATCCAGCATTTATATATTCTGCATATAAATTAGTTAGATGGTTTTTTGATTATTGATTAGTCCAACAACCATATCAAATCATAACACAGCATCAACATAGTAAAATATATAAATTAAATAATACAACTTTGGGGAACTTCTTTCCCAATTTTGAAACATTTAATTGCTCCTTATTCCATTCTAACTGTGTTTGATGGTTACTTTCCCTTATTTTCCTAAATTTCCCTTTTCTCAACAAACTCCTTTTTTTAAATTTGGCTTTGTTGATTTTAGAATTAGAATTTCTTACTAAAACCTCCCCATAAGTAAGACTACTTGGTTACAAAGCTATCTCTTGTGTTCCAGGACTGGCCACAAAGTTTGTTAAATTTTATATTTCTAGGCCATATGTGGGAAGATCCAAAACTCTTGAATTAATGTTGAATTAGACAGATCCAGCAAGATTATTCTTATGTCATTATCCAAAATGGATTGGCATATAAACTGGGTATCCACCAAAATTTAATTATTATTCTATTAAAAGGAGGAAGAGGAGGAGGAAAATGAGGAAGATGTAAATTTACTTAGAATTAGCTTTTTCAGGGTTTTCCAGAATGCTTTCATGGGTCTCCCTGAGGATTAGTCTAGATAACCTGGTAGCATTTAATTACACTGAATAGTAGATACTTGCTTATATTCAGTGTTCGTATTGTATCAAAATATATCTTAATTTCCACAATTAAGATTTACTATATTATATCACAGTGCTTTCCAAACTGTGTGTCACGACACTTTAGTGTGTCACAACACACAGTTTAGTGTGTTGCGAAGCAGCTGCGCGGGGGCGCGCGGGGCAGCGGCAGTGTGCACGGCGGCAGCAGCGCGCCATCAGCACTTCTGCATTTTATTTATTATTATTATTTATTTATTATTTCAATTTATTCCCCGCCCATCTCCCATGCAAGGGACTCTGGGCGGGTTACAATAATTAAAATTTTAAAACCATACAAAATAGAAGATATCAAAAAATATATCCAATATAAAATACATAAAATCCAAGATGGATTGGGGACCGTAGCATAGATCGTATTGCTACGGGGCCAGCCAACCCCAGGAGGCACTACCACCTCTGTCGTCCCAGGCCCGGCGGCAGAGCCAGGTCTTAAGGGCCTTCCGAAAGGCCAGGAGTGAAGGGGCCAGTCTAACCTCCGGGGGCAAGATATTCCATAAGGCGGGCGCTATAGCAGAGAAGGCATGCCTCCTGGACCCCGCTAGATGGAATTCTCTTGTTGAGGGGGTCTGAAGCATGACCTCCCTG
Organism: Charina bottae; assembly: GCA_023362775.1. Lineage (NCBI taxonomy): Eukaryota > Metazoa > Chordata > Lepidosauria > Squamata > Charinaidae > Charina > Charina bottae. The sequence continues at coordinate 67,749,750 of JALMGJ010000006.1, forward strand.
CATGCACAGGTGGGGCGGGCCGATGTTATCGGGACGAGACGGTCCCTCAGGTACCCTGGCCCTATGCCATATAGGGCTTTAAAGGTAATCACCAACACCGTGAATTGGACCCGGAAGCAAACTGGCAGCCAATGCAGTTCGCGTAGCAGAGGTGTTACCATGTGCCGATCTCATGGCACCCATACCTGCTCGCGCCGCCGCATTCTGTACCAGCTGAAGCTTCCAGATACTCTTCAAGGGTAGCCCCATGTAGAGCGCATTACAGTAGTCTATACGGGAGATGACAAGGGCATGAGTGACTGTTCAGAGGGCCTCCCAATCCAAGAAAGGGCGTAACTGGCGCACAACTCAAAGTTGTGCAAAGGCCCTCCTGGCCGTGACTGCCACCTGCTCTTCGAGCAGGAGTCGCGAGTCCAGGAGGACTCCCAGATTCTGTACTGGATCCGAGTGAGGTAGTGCAACCCCACCCAGATCCAAGGATGACAACTTCCCGGATCTAGGGGGGGCATCAATCCACAGCCACTCCGTCTTACCAGGGTTCAGTTGAAGCCTGTTGTTCCCCATCCAGACCCCCACAGCCTCCAGACACTGAGATAAGGCATTGACCGCATCACCTACTTCACCCGGGATGGAGATGTATAACTGGGTATCATCCACATATTGGTGATACCTCATCCCGTGGTGACGGATGATCTCGCCCAGCGGCTTCATGTAGATGTTGAATAGGAGAGGAGAGAGAACCGACCCCTGCGGCACCCCACAAGACAGGGGTCGCGGGTCAGCTCTCTCCTCCCCTATCAACACCAACTGGGAACGGCCCCGGAGGAAGGAGGTGAACCAGTGCAAAACTACGCCGCCCACCCCCAACTCCCCGAGCTATCCCAAAAGTATACCGTGGTCGACGGTATCGAAGGCCGCTGAGAGATCTAAGAGAGCCAGGATGGACACACTCCCTTCATCCCGCTCTCGCCAGAGATCATCCGTAAGCGTCACCAATGCGGTCTCCGTCCCATATCCCGGCCTGAAACCAGACTGAAAGGGGTCCAGATAATTTTAGCAAGGCCGCCGCCGCTGCCGCCACCACCATGCACACCGCCACCGCGCGCCTCCGCACGCCGCCGCCATGTGCGTGCCCCCGTGTGTGCCCCCACCACCGCTCTTGGTGTGTCGCCAACGGCAGCACTTTGGAAAGCACTGTTATATCAGAAGATCTTTTAATGCTTGTCATATGTTTTGGAATAGCTGGAACTCACTGACTCCTGTCAGGTCCACCAATTAAAAATAGGTAAGTCATAATGATTAATAACAGTATTTAAAATTTGAAAGCTTTCTTCTGTTTAGCATAACAGGACTTTCCCCAGATCAACTTTATTCAGAAACATACTGTAAATCCTTAACATCTGTTTCTCCAGCACAATCCCTTTTAGTTTTCTTTAGAAGTAAGTATACTTCCATTTTCTTAACTATGGACTCTTAGAAGTTTCTCTTTCAGTATGGAGTCTTTTCATTGTACCCTCTTTGATCTTCTCTGCTCAGACATATTCTTCCATATGGAAGCTTAATAGAACTAGTTTCTACTTTGAAGCCTATTTTGAAGGCTTCAAAAAACAAACCAGGTGAACTGATGACCATCAAGAAGGCAACAGATTTTAACTTTTTCAACTCTTCATATGCTTTATTGAAGGACATTTTATATGGAAATCACCAAATACTAGTCGCATATGATAGAGTCCAGCCAGACTAAGACTAAACAGGGATGGGAATGGAGGGGAAGAATGAAGGCTGGATATTAAAGAAAAGGCAGCTGAGGAGAAATGGAAATTTATCTGAAAGGAAGAATGGAAAGTCAGTGAGGAGTACAGCAAGAGGCACAAGAAATGATGTGGAACACATTTTCCAGATGTTTGATTGTGCACAGCAATAAATTTAGTGAGGCACAAGAGTGCAGATCACATGTCATTCATGAAGTATAAATTTTAATGATTAAAAACCCACAGGTTGATATTTCAGTTTAATCTGCTTTAAGAATCCCTTTGTCTTTTTTTTTTTTTAAAAAAGTCACAAATATGAATGAGCTCTGAAAGCCACCAACATTCCTCAACAGAATTTGCCCATTTTAGTTTTTTTGTTCTAGTTTCTCAGATAATCAGAGAAACATGGTGCCTCAGGGAAAATTGAGATTGGATTTTATAGGTCCTTTTGTAGTGGGTTTTTTATTTATTTATTTATTGTCTGCCTGTCCCTGAGGTATCTAGGCAAGTAGAACAACAAAGACAAACATGTATCAGAGAATGCAACAACTCTGAGAATGCTGGCTCAGCATGACAAACATCCAGGAGAGCAATAATATGAGTAGGGTACTGTTAAATATAATTAGAAACCAATGCCTTGAAATTAATAGTGAAAATACCTTTATGAAAAAGAGTAAAGAAAAAGGTATCGGATATTTTGACAACATGATGCATATACATTCATTTTCGGTACATATGCATAGCACAGCACTAATACAGAAGTATCCCTTGGTGACTATATCCATGTGCCACTATTATTAATCAATCTGCATATGAACAATCAAACAAACAAATGGGGGGGGGGGGTTTCCTGCATTTACATAGCTTCCTGTTTCTGGGTAGCTATCAGATATTGTATTCTGGCCTTTACAGCCACATTCCACCCAGCTAGCAATTCCCTAAGAGCTATGTATTCCAATAAAAACAATGTCACTGTTCTTGTTCCTTTTTTTTAAATGGAGGGATTCAAGACCAGGGTCATTTGGACCTCTGATCTGGATTTTGACTGCTGAGCAGTGAACTCTATAATTAACAAGGGAGGAGGGATACTGAGAATGGATTCTTTGGGCTGAAATTGGTTTTGAAATGGGCACTAGCCAGAGTTCACCAGTTTTGTGCTTGAACATCTTGAGCTATTTGCAGAAGCAAGGAAGCCCTAAAGCTTTAGATTTTCTCTTTCTCTATGCCACATCAAGAACTACAAGACGCATTACTACTGAGAATTACTAAATATAGGGCAGCAAGGAAATCATGTGAAAACATTTGTCAGCATTGTTCAAGCACAGAACTGCATGCCAAAGGAGCTCTCACATTTCTAACCAATGCTCATCCCAACACCTTCACATAAAGTGTTAGAACTTATGCCAGTTTTCTAATTAGTGTGATTTGTTAAAATTGGCTCATTTTTTCCCTATGATACAAAACACTTAAAATGTCAATTAAAATGTAAAAAGTACCTAACTAGTTACAGTATTCCTTAAGTTCATGACTGTATCGGCAAGAAAGATGACTGAGCTTTGTCCTCCAGTTTTTTCAGAGAAATATGAAAGTCTGTGTTCTGGAAGAGCTGTAGAGACCGTTCCTTAATTTTCTTTTTTGTTGGTTTGTTCAAAGGGAATCCAGAAATACATCAAGTTACCCAATCAGATTGACATCAGAAGCACACAGCGGATAAACAGTTTCAGGCTTCCACTTTCTGTTTACAAGGCAATATTTACTAGAGTCACAGACTTGCTTTATAGCATCAAAATGACATGTTGCATTAACAGAAAGCCAAGAAGTTACACACGCAATACATTTTCAGGTCATTTTAGCCTTCCCAGGGAATCTGCTATAGAGCAACAGGCACAACTGAAAACAGCCAGAATTTGCAACCTATCAATCCAGTAGTTTAAAAGAACTGGAACACCATTTGTTAAATAACTTTTCACAGCTATCTTATTTCTCAAAATAGACAAATAAGTAAAATGACATACTGCTAATGACACCATAGAGACCAAGGGGAAAAGAAGTGTTGTACTAGTCAGACTGCTGTTGAATACCGTTCTGAGGAACTGGAAAGAGTGCAAAAAAGAGCAATGAAGATGATGAGGGGCAAGGAAGAGAAGACTTGACTGCATATTTCAAAGAGTTAAAGGGATATCACAGGGAAGAGAGCATGGATTTATTCTCCATAACTCCCAAAATAGAACAAGAACCAATGGGTGGAAGCTTTACAGAGGGAGATTCAAACTGAGAACAAGGAAGAATTTCCTCATTTTGAGGGCTGTCAAGCCTAACATTCATACATTCATTCATTTAACTTATATGACCGCCCATCTCCCCCAACGGGGAACTCTGGGCGGTTTACAATAAAACTGATTAAAATAGAATAAAGAATATAAAAATACAATCAAATAATACAATAAATAAATTATAAAATCCAAATGGCCTTTTAAAGTCACGTGTGTTCTCATGGGAGGTTCTGAAGCAAAAGTTGGACAACCATTCGTCTGGGATAGTATGAGGATTCCTGCACTGGGCAGGAGACTGGATTAGACCTCCAAGACCCCTTCCAACCCTTTGATTCTATGAAGTTGGCTGGCTATTGCCTACAGTTGCATCCAAACAGTCAATTATGAATACCCTAAGAGACTGAGGACCTAACACACACACAGGTGGTCACATGGTAGGTCTGATTTTTATCTCAGGGCAGTTGTGACATGATCTGAAGGTGGAGAACATTTTCATCAGTGCTTTGTCATAATCTGAGCACTCTTTGGTTGCTTTTGAGCTTGCTGGTGCTGCCCACTGCCCACCCACCCCAGCCAAGTTTGGACTTAATAAATCAGTCCACCTCAGGTGACTAATGGACCCTGATGGGTTTCAGAGGGAGGTTTGGATCTGATGGGCAGTTTGGCTACAGTCATACTTTTCATCTGGAATATGACAAAGGCCCTGGATCAGATTGTTCCTATACAGCCTCTCCCTGTTTGACAATCCCAGGGGCTTCCCTGATTCCCTGAGGAGTGTCTTGGGCCAGGACTCTGACTCTGACTCTGAAGAAGCTGCTCCAGCTGAACCAGAGGAATGTCAGCCTCAGGAGACACCAAGCCAGGAATCACCTGAGGCTGCTCAAACACAGATAGCATCGGAACAGCTGGAGCAATCAGATGATGATGTATGGCCTCCAAGCCCTCGGACTCGGCAAGTACAGCAGAGAGCAGAGCAAAGAAGCTCAATGAGGCTCCTTGCCAAGCAGGGGAGTAACTCTCTTAATTAAAGACAGCTGGCTGCAGACTCATTGAAGAGGCAGCCCTGACCCATGTTTCTCCATTGGAAACAACTGTCTAATCTCCTGCTTTGGTGTTTTGTTCCTGTGATTCTGCTTGTGATTCCTGAAACCCTGACTTTTGGACTGGCTGACAAACCTGACTTGGCTGTCTGAATTTTGAACTGGATTTTACTTCAATTCTGTGAGTCCCTACTGAAAGCAAAACTACCCAGGCAAGCTTTCTTTCCCAGAGACTGTTTTGATTTACATTCCTTTCCTTGTCTGCTGTTATCTATTCAGCCTTGAGTAAATTGCTATTTTCACCTAGCAACTGAGTATGTGTGAGTTTGAAACCTGAAATAGGACAAGGAACTTCAGGAGTTGAAATGACAGAAGAGACAGCTATGGCAACACTGGAGAAAGACGAAGAGTGAACCTGACCAAGAACTTGTAAGAGCCCACAATAAGGATTGCAAATGGTGCTAAAAGTGGCAAAAGGTAGCTATTTTTCCACTGTTATCACATCTGCAAATACCCAATTGGGTAGCCCTGTTTAAAGTGACCCTTTCCCCACTGAGGAGGAAAGGGCCACAAGAATATTCTCAGGGACACGAGGCATCTGACAGATAAAGTTGTGTTAGACTCTGGGCAGGTTCAGTCAAGTTGACCAAGGCACAGTCTTGTCCTGTTCCTGGGAAATGTTTGATGTGTGACTCCTGAGAAAGTAGACAGAAACCTTGAAACAGTTAACCTGTTTGTTAGAGTTCTTATCCTCAGACAGTGTAGGCATCAGATTGAATAACAAAATGCCCTTTGAATTACAACTTAACATGGAAAGGAGACCATTAGCTTTGGACATAAGGCTGGATGGAGCAGAGAAGAAGCTAAAGTGGGGGGATGGATGGATGGATGGATGGATGGATGGATGGATGGATGGATGGATGGATGGATAGATAGCCTTATACTTTCTCTTTGTCCATGGTTCTGCCTTTTGAAGTACTATTTGAGCATGTTCTCTACCTGAGAAATGTAAGCTCTGCTGGTAGTGAACTTTGAAACTTACATACTTGATGTACACCACACAAATTGCAATAGAAGACTCACTTTCTGTGCAATTGCAGCTTCTCAGTATCCAACTTTTAGAATCACTCAGAGCAAAGGTCTTACACAGATGAAAGGATTGCAGAACCAGTTGTACTACAACCTTATAAAGTTTGTCCTAATTTCTATGACTACAAACAACTTCTTCAGCACAAGAAAAGTGAATCATCATCACTCAGTCTTTGATTTTTACAATTTGCTTTCAGATCACTCTCCTCTGTGACTTCACAGCCACAGCCAGGTTGAGAACTGCAGAACAGCAAAATGAGTCATAATTAAAATTGTGGAAGGAAGAGGAAAAAATAGTAGCTATTAAAAAATAAATTCTACTGCACTTTCATTCTATACTAACATGGAAATCAATAATCAATTATTTTCTCTAACACATAAGACATTAGTGAAATAGTTGTACACTTCACAAAAACTCTGACCAACAGACTTTGAATCCAAGGGATCAGTGAATGCAACTAAAATGAAAAATCCTATTATACAAAATGTACAGACTTCTTCATATGAACAACTTAGTTTTAATGACTTATTTCCATTGATTCATCTAAAGATACCCTGTAAATACTGGACATTCCATTTAGATTGAGAGCCAGTGTTTTGAGAGCCATTTTTTAAACTTATTTTTCTGAATAAAATAAGAGGAGGAAAAGCTTGGAAAGCCTGAATCTTTACATGATTTATACCTTGCTACCAATGCTTTTCTTTTCTTTTCTTTTCTTTTCTTTTCTTTTCTTTTCTTTTCTTTTCTTTTCTTTTCTCTTTTCTTTTCTCTTTTCTTTTCTTTTCTTTTCTTTTCTTTTCTTTTCTTTTCTTTTCTCTTTTCTTTTCTTTTCTTTTCTCTTTTCTTTTCTCTTTTCTCTTTTCTTTTCTTTTCTTTTCTCTTTTCTTTTCTTTTCTTTTCTTTTCTATTCTTTTCTTTTCTTTTCTTTTCTTTGCAGCTACATACTTTTTATGCTTTTGAACTGTGGTGTTGGAGGAAAATTCTGAGAGTGCCTTGGACTGCAAGAAGATCAAACCAGTCCATACTCCAGGAAATAAAGCCAGACTGCTCACTTGAGGGAATGATATTAAAAGCAAAACTGAAGTACTTTGGCCACATAATGAGAAGACAGGATACCCTGGAGAAGATGCTGATGCTAGGGAAAGTGGAAGGCAAAAGGAAGAGGGGCCGACTAAGGGCAAGATGGATGGATGATATTCTGGAGGTGACGGACTCGACCGTGGGGGAGCTGGGGATGGTGACGGCTGACAGGAAGCTCTGGCGTGGGCTGGTCCATGAAGTCACGAAGAGTCGGAAGCGACTGAACGAATAAACAACACCACACACTTTTTATCAAATCATTTTCAGATTTCAAATTATGGCATGGGACATAGAGGCTAATCTAGGACATATTCACATTTATCATTTAAGCTGCTTTTGTGTTCATGCCAACTTGATTCTAAGCTGGTTTAAGAAAATACTGTCCAGACTGAGACAGTTTGGCAACAGCTTGAAAGGTCCTTAGTCCAGACTGCAGGCTACCACATCCTCCCATTGAAAATTCTGCTGCTGTGCCCTCCCACATTTTCCTGCCAGGAAAGCAATGACCAATCACCTTTTTCCAGTGAACCGGTCTTCCTGGACACATGTACTTGTATAAGTGTATATATACACACAAATATAAAATGAATGAACACTAAGTTAAATTAATATATACAAGGTTAAGACATTAAAATGGAGGTACATGTAGGCACAACAAACAGCTTAAAAAACAGTCCTTCTTTCCCACATATTCTATGTCTCTCTTTATTAGCACTGGCTGGAAGACCAACCTATAACAGGAGAAAAAAAAACCTAAACCAACAAACCAAAGGGGCTCAATCAACCATTGTACACCAAGGCCTGAGAAAACAATCAGGTTTTCATCAATTTGCAAAAAAATCAAAAGGTGGGAGCAGTATAGATCTCCAGGGGGACATCTTTTCAGACAGCAGGAGTCATCACCAAGAAGGCGCGTTTCCTGGATCCCATAGGATGACATCACTTAATTGATGGCACTTGGAGTATGCTTACTCTAGCTGACTTCACTGGATGTGCCAAAACATACGGAGACAGGCAGTCCCTCAGGTAGCCAGGCCTCAATGCCCTGAAGAGCTTTATCGGTGATAACCGGCACCTTGAATTTCACATGGAAGCCAACTGGTGACCAGTGCAGCTTGCAAAGCAGTGGGGATGTGCACGTACCATAACACACCCATCATGCCTGCACAGATGTAGCTTCTGAGTGGTCTTCAAGGACAGCTACATGTACAGTGTGTTACAGTAGTCCAATTGCAAGATGACCAAGGCATGAGTGACCATCTGCAGGGCTTCCTGATCAAAGAAAGAGTGCAACTGGCATACAAGAAGTACCTGTGCAGACCCTCTTGGCCACAGCTGCCACTTGCTCTCTGAGCAGGCACTGTGAGTCCAGGAGGACCTCCAGATTGCGCACCACTCTCATCTGGGGAAGTGCAACCCAACTGACAGTTAAGGATAGAATATCCCCATAACTGGGGAGTATAAACAAACAAAGCTACAGAGCCTGAGCCTATTCCTCCCTATCCAGGCCCGCTAGCCTCCAGGCACTTGGTCGGGATTTTCACTGTCACTTCGTTGGCCCTTGGTTGAGATGTTTAATGATGACACTGGACCCCAAACCAACAGATGACTTTATCCAGTGGTTTTATGTAGAAGTTAAATAGAAGGGAAGAGAGAGACAAGCCCTTCATCACCCCACAAGTGAGGGGCCGCAGATGTGACCTCTTGCCCCCTGTCAACACTGACTGAAACTGGCCACAGAGAAAAGAAGAGGACTACTGCAAAACAGTGCTTCCTATTCCTAGCCTGTAGAAACTAAGGAAGATGACCTTGATGGAAATATGTAGGAACTATTATCTAGGCAAAGGGGGTTGGGGGAAAAAATGTAAGTCAAGAACAATGAGATAACATTTAGAACCAGCTCAGGCAGACACCTCTCTAATCCTTAGGCATGAAAGCTGGCTGGGTGACCTTGGGCCACTCACTCTCTCTCAGCCCAACTCCCCTCACAGGGTGGTTGTTGTGGGGAAAATAGGAGGAGGAAGGAATATTAGGTACAGTATGTTCTCTGCCTTGAGTTATTTATAAAAATAATAAAAGTGGGATAGAAAATAAAATATAAATAAATAAATAAATAAATCACTGGACTATGGGGAGGAAGAGGAGATACAGCACAATCAGACTTGCAAGATTCTGTTATAATAGCCAATCTCAATAAAAGTAGTTTTAGCCTTCCTGTGGAATTGATTTCCTGGTCTAGTCTACCTAGTGGGGCTATCAATAGGACAGTAGTTAAGATCTTCACTTAGCATAAAAGAAGGTTGCCAGTTCAAAACCCAGCAGAAACTTTTTTTAATACAATTTTTTTAAAGTAGATAATTTCTCCCTCTACTTTTTGTTTTAGATTAAGTCCAGAATTTTACCATTTTTCCAATCACTTTGAATAGAAGTGCTTTACTTCCAGCCCCCAAATAAACCAAACCATCCTGTGAGCTAACTAGAAGCTAGGGGTAAAATCTTTCTACCCTCGGTGTCTGAAAAAAATTACAAAACTGGTCTTATTTTAAAAAAAAAAGCTAGGGGAAAAACATCCTACTCAAGAGAAGAAAAACTGCAGTTAAAAATGTTTCTGTAAAGTTTTAACTAGCAACTTTCTGTATGTTGAATGTGTTGGGAATATCAGGTTTCAACTGCATTGTCTCACGAACATAAGGGGATGGACTCTTCTACTGAAATGTGACTTTTATTATGAAGTGTGTCTCTGCCGTGTTTGTGGGAGGTGCCTGTCACCTGACTTCCTGTTTCCTCTTTCTCTTTTGGTCCCTCGTGGCCATTTCTCCATCTTCCTTTCTTCCTAAGCACACATGCACAACAGCAGGCCCACATGGCAATGTGGGTCTGGTCAGAAAATACCTCGCACACACGTACCGGAGATTTTCTACAATGAAATCTACTTCTATCCAAGATCTGCTGAATAAAAATGTAAGCAATCTTTATTTTTTTTTCACTAACTAATGTATGAAGACTGTTTTATTTTTCCTGAATGTAATTAACCCGCATGTGCAAGCCTTTCTGGGATGCTTCCACTCTGCTAAAATTTGCTAAGCGCTACCTGGAGTTCTGTTACTTACATTCCAGACTCCAACATAATGAAGGATTTAACCACTGTGCTATTTCATTAGTGCTGGTAAACGGAGATATGCAAACATTGGGATGCATTATAAGGATTGACTCAGTTGAAGAGGCAGTTCAACTACAAAGTAAGTAATGAACTGCTGATATTTGCATGCAGCAAAATCAAAAGCTGAAGTCCAAATTGACGCCTCTAGATAGGAGCATGTGAGACAACATAGAGTGGGTAAGTGTACTTTTGAAGTAGAACAGAAAAATGTGCATGAAGATTGCTTTACGGGTAGTGGAGAATCAATAGAAGGCAACAATATCCAGTTCTGTCTTCCAGAAACTGTTGCTGGTCAGTTCTGATACTGTAGTTTGGAAACCAAATCTTGGAAATCCACTGTAGTATTTCCTGTTGGTCCTCAACCTGTCGTATGTGTGCACCATTGGAGAAAGGCAGTGGCTATCAGATGAATGACTGGGGGACTGGTAAGAAGACAACAGCAATATTCCAGTGATATCTGATTCTCACAAGAGTTCCAGATACGAGCATTCTTCACCATATCAGCCAAGGCTACAAAAATCACTACTGGCCAAAAAAGGGTCCAAAGCTGATGGCCTCCAGTATAGTAAGAGCAGATGATCTGAACTCTCCCTGTATTTAGGAGGATGATAAAACACATCTTGTTCACCAGGCTTTTAATTGTTAATTCTTTAATTAAACATTTTAATTATTTTATTTAAAATATTTTAATATTGTTTTTTTATTTTAATTGAATTGATTTTATGTTTTACTTTCTATTCTTATTGTTTTAAGCCATCTTGACTTTGGAAAAGCAAAGCATAAATTCAATAATAAATAACATTTCCCTACTAGCAAATTATTCATAATTTATAATTTAGAAGGCCACTCAATATTAACTCATGGCTAAAAGGTATTTACTGGAAAAGGGTGTGTGTACCATTTAAAGGATGGAATTGGACAGTTGAAGGCCAATGCCCCTGGTGTCTGTCCTGTCCCAGCCCAATCACACACAATACACCAGGGAGGCAGTTGTAAAACTTTACTGAGAAACTAGTGAGGTAAACTTGTGAGGTAACGAACAGGCGGCAAGGGAGTGTGAGGGCAAATGCACACACTCTACAAAAACAAGCCCCAAAAGTCCCACGAGCTTGCCCTAAGGGAGTTTCACATTCAAAACATTATTAGTCAAGTGAGTCCAAGAGTCAAGAGTCAGGTCACAAGGTTTTCCGATCAGGAATCCAGGCACATGGAGTCTGGTAAACAGACAGTTGTCCCCAATGAACGGTCTGGGCTTGCGGCTCCCTTTTTATAGAGGCAGACCTGGGTGGAGCTTATTTAGGAGGACGGGGCTATTTTCTCACGCGTAGCTTCGCTGACCTCCGCTGTTCCTCTCTCCTTTCCACTCTCCTTTCCCCCTCCACTGGGAGGGGGTGGCAGCTCTGGATCTTCATCCTCACTAATCAGCAGCGCCTGTGCCTGCTGCTCGCTGACCAGCCTTGCCTCCTCTGACTGCTCAGGCAGCCATTTATCTAGAGCTGTCTGCTCACCCTCCATCTCTACGTCAGAGGCTGGCCGCCCGTCCTCATCCTCTGCCTCTGACCCCGAACCCCCTGTGGACTCTGACCCCGAGCCCCCCATGACAGTGTCTCCCAAACTGATGTTTCTTAATAATGGGCAAAAAAGCAGAGTATTCATGGCCAAGACCTGAAGTGGATTCTAATGGATGTAGATAATCCTTCAAATAACACAGAATCAAATACTTCAGAATCCCTGGCCTTCACAAGCATCATAGAAGTCCTTTTCTAAACCAATTGACTGTTATCGATAGTTTCACAGATAGACTATTATACACAGAAGAGGAAATCTGTGACCCTCCAGATGCTACTAAACTATAATTCCCAGCCTCCCTGGCATTAGCCCCATCAGCAGCATATGAATGGACATCCTAGTATAGAACACCCAAATACTGTGCCACCAAGCTTCATTTTAGAAGCCAGAAGGACAGTAGAACTGATTGGAAGCCACCAAGAGAACAGATCGAGGGGGGAAAAACAATAGAAAATTTCATTCCTTTTAGCTATCTCCCTAGCATAGAGCACACATGCTGTCAAAACCCAGACTCACTGAATGGATGTAAGTAATCAGTATGATTCAAGACTATCTGAAATTGGTGTGACCTACCTTGCTTAAGAACAGAAATAAGGCTTGATCAGGTCAATGGAGTCTGGTCTGGGCTTCTTTAACTGAGGCTAAACTACTGCATTATCATTTCTAAGGGCCACGCTGAAGGTATAAGTCTGGTTGGATGATTTTAGTTAACAAGACAGATAGTGATTAAAAGAGAAGATGATACGACTCAAGCTTCCAAATAGGTTGTTTATATCCTCCTGCTCTACAAAACAACTTGTTCATAGAATTATCATATGGGGAGAATATAAACACGATTTAATATAGATATTTGGAATTAGTTAGGGTTAGGATTAGTTTTGATCTTATTGCTCTGTTTTGGTGCTGTGCCAATTAATCTTCCCACAAATTATATTCCTGTAATTATATTATGTAATTAACTAATTATGACTAACATTAATTAATTACATAAATGAACACAGAAGCATTTGAAGAAGTTAGATTTCCAGAAGCATTTCCTATTAAATGAATTTTCGAGTGAACTTGGTGTTCTGCTTATTAAAAATCTTATATAATCTAGTTAATCATACATAAAATTTTATTAAAAAGGTAAAGGTTTCCCCTGCACAGTCGTGTCCGACTCTAGCGGGCAGTGCTCATCTCCATTTCTTAGCGAAGGAGCCAGTGTTGTCCTAAGACTCTTCCACGGTCATGTGGCTGGCATGACGCACGCAGAACGCTGTTACCTTCCCACTGAAGTGGTACCTATTTATCTACTTGCATTTGCATACTTTCAAATTGCTAGGTTGGCAAGAGCTGGGGCAAGTGCGGGAGCTCATTCCATCACGCGGGGCTAGGGATTCGAACCTCCAAACTTGCGATCTTCTGATCGACAAGCCTGATGACTTACCTGCTGAGCCATCGCGCCCCCATAAATAAAATAAAACTTTATTACTGTTAGTTAACTGAAGAAAATGTTTACCAAACTGACTTTTTCTACAACAGTATGGAAGTTATTTAAGGCATATTTATAGGTAGAGTGATGCCACATTAAATTATTTCATACTTTCATGTAATAATTAGGATTCTACTGTTAATGTCTACAGCAGAGCTTTCCAAACTTTTCATGTTGGTGACACACTTTTTGGACATGCATCATTTCTCAACACAGTAATTGTAAGGGAGGGATATAAATGTAATAAATAAATAAATTAAATAAATAAATAAATAAATTCAGTTTTACTAGCAAACCGGAGGTTAAACTAACTAACTTATAAGAGATATGGACACATACATAAATTGTAATAGCGAAATGTATGGGGACACAACATACAGTATCTCATGAAAACAGAGTTCCCCTTTACAGCAGGGCAAGGCTTGGACAGAGCTCCCCTCTTCCAGCAGGGCACAAGGCAGGCACTAGGACCTGTGTGGAATCACAGCAGGTTTGGAGGCAGCAAGGCACAGCAAGGCACAAGGCAGGCACTAGGACCTGCGCGGAATCCTGGCAGGGCTTGGAAGCGTTTGAGGCTCTTAGCGTCCGACTCAAAGGTTTCTCGTTACGTTCGCATGACACACCTACACACTGCAGCTGACACACCAACGTGTTGCAACACAGAGTTTGGAAAGCTCTGATCTACAGAATTTGAGCTCTTGCTATCACAAACAGCAAACATATTAAAAATAATGTACAGTATAAAAGATATACAGTAAATAAACTTTCATCTTATATAAATTATACACCTCAATTTATCTCATGCCTCTTCACATACTGAAGTGGAATTATAACCAGAATGAATTATGATGATCCTTGCATAGAATCTTTGTAATGTGTGGGTGAATTAGAAAATGAAGAGTGATTCTCTCCTGAAGAACATTTCTTCTGCTTTCTGCTTGCCTCCTTCTAGTGGCCTTCCTCATAATTTATTTCTGGGCTTTGTGGTCAAAGGCTTTTAAATCTGAGCAACAAAAGTAATGGGCTTGATGAAGGCCCATACAATGAAACCTGTCAAGGTTGGAACCTCCAAGCTGGTAGTTTTTAGGTTCATGAACTGGGTCAACAGCCTTTGTATATAGAAAAAACAAGTAGAGATCTTGATACAGTTCTGTTATTGTTCTTGAATTTCCTATTCTTTCAGGCAGATTTTTAGATGGCTGTTTCAGTATAATGCGAATTCAGAAAAAAGGTGTCTCCACTAGGCAGGTTTAGGAAACACTGTTTAGGCTGCAAGAGGCATCTTTGACCATAAACAGTTTCAAATATCATACTGGTTAGGTATGACAGGTGCTGCAGCGTACACATCAGAAACTATTTATTTGCAAAGGGACTGGATCATCTTATTTACAAGTACATTTACCTTCTAGTATATCATTTTTTCAAAACTGCAAGGATTTGTATCTAATGCCACTGTCCCACCTTCCATAATCCTTAACTATTTTACTAGATAATTGATGGAATTAAGATGAGGAAATTTAAATTGACTACAGTGGGGAATACAGAATATACAACCATGCCAACTAAAATTGTAAAAGCTTAAAACAGGATTTGTTCCACATACTGGCTCTCCAGAGTAAAACTCTGCCCTTTCAGATCATTTTTTTAAAGAGCATGAGAAAAAAAATCTGCTGAAATATGCAAGTTATAAAAGAGCAGCACAATTAATGCACCAGTCTGTACCTTGATTATTCAGTAGAAAAGAAGCAGGAAATATTTCTATATGAAGATGGTTGGGAAATTTATCCCCTAGTTGTTCTCATATTGAATATAATGTGTTGGATCAAAATTTAGTTACTGTACATGCAGAGTAGAATCACTGAAATAAGTAGGACTTATAAAGAAGCTAAAAGCAAAATCATCCTTTTTATTGCCAAGAAAACAGCATGGATATGTCCATAGAGTCACCAAAAATCAAGTTTGACTTTAGTTTTAGTTTAAACATGATTAAATACAGTCTGTGAAAATGTCAATATAAAGATTGAAAAATTGTGTCAATTTAGGATGAGCTCACAAATCAATACAAACTGTTAGAAATTGAAGTATTGAGTTTTAAAAGAAAACCACATCTATGAAAAGACCTATGTACTCTAGAATTCATGCTGATATCTTAGAATATTAGACTCATCTTCTGAGAAATGAAATATTGATGCTGTGTCTCATGTCAAAGATGCAAATATGGATTTCAAGATGTTAATCATTACTTAAGAAATAATCATGCTTATTAAATGACTGTTCATATCAGATCTGCTCAGGCTCTAACAATAAGTAAGTCTCTTTGAAGTAGAAAACATTCATTTGGTTTTATTACTGATCATTTTAAACCCATTTGTATTGAGTCATATGAGAGTCATAATTTTTTTTTATTTGCAGAGTGATCTCAGTGTTACTCTTTATAACTAAGTTATTTAATAGTTAATCTTAAATGTAACAATTAGATGATCATCAGTACAATTGTTGGGAACATTGGACTCTTCATTGTGTAAAATATTCAAGAAAACACAATACGTTGCAGGTGATTCTGGAAAATGCTTTAAGGGTACTTATTCAACTTTGCATAGTAACTTATAGCCCTCCTAATGTTGCTGAACTTTAGTTCTTCAGTAAACATGTTTGTGAAGAATGTTAGAAGTTGTTAAATCTGGTGGGCCACAGACTGGTCAACACTGCACTAAAAATGTTCTCCAAAGCATATTGAGCCTTAGAACAAAAACCTTATTTGAGACCTAGTCCAATATGAGAACTAACTTGCCTTTCAGGAAAATCTGTCCACCGTTATCTTCTTACTGAGGAATTCTGTCAAACTCTTGAGTAACCCAGAATTCCTGAATCAAAAAGTTCTAAGTTTCAAAAGAAAAATCTAAATACTCAGAAAATATCAGTAGCAGGAAGGACATTTTAATAACCATAAAAGCTAAAAACACATTTTTTCCTCAAAAAAGTAAAAATGTTTTGTGACGGCTGCTATTTCATTAGATGCTATTTTTTTCCAGAATCATCATCAGAATAATGTTATTTCAATACAAAGGATTGTCTCAGAGTCCTGAAATGGGGAGCATTTACTACAAATTTACTAACATATCAGCTGAGTATCACTCAATTCTGATGTTTTATAAATTAGGGGGGGGGGAATATTTTGGTAGCAGGTACCCACCCAAAACACAGTTTACATACTAGTGTTAAAATGTTTATTTATTTTCATAGAGAATAAGGACAACAATATTAAACATATTGTTTTACTTTTCTTCTTAAACACTGTTTAGGAAGGAGGACAGAAAATTCATTTGATCCACATTTTATGCTAATTGAAGTCTGAAATACAAATCTCCTTTAATATATGTGAAATATCCCCAAATGTTGAATTTGTTTTATGAACAATAAAAAAAACCATCCTAACAAAATGTGTGTATTACAGAAAAATACAAACTAAAATGTGTTCTGTGGCTTGAATCATGTCAACTGGATTTCTATTTTCTCAGTAGAAACGTTTCACTCCTTATCCAAGGAGCTTCTTCAGTCTGAGTAAAGTTAGTAAGGGAATCCTTAAATATGTTTCTAGGGTGGCTGTGTGACCTTGCACCTGGGGCTAGGTCATGGTTATTTTTTTTGAGATGTTTATTTCTAAGTCCCTTTATCATCTAAAGGAGGATCATTAAGATTACCCTGCTGTTGTTGAGCTTGCGAAATGGTCTTAATCTTCCTAGGCACAGAAGACAAAGCAGGAAGGAAGATAGGGGAAAGGTTGTGCCTGAGGCCCCCACCTCTATTCAAGGAAGGATTTTCCAAGTTGGCATAAATGGATTCCTTGACCCCTCTCTCAAATCAAATCAATATAATCAGATTATATATTATAATAAAAATGTGCAACTTATCCCCTCCCCCCAATAATATTCCCTAAAACCAGTCTTTCTCCAGTAAACCCACATCCAACTCTTGATTACTGCAAGTAGTATAAACTAAAAGTCTAGATCAAATACCATTTAAAGCCAACCAATAAATCTGAAAGCAAGACCCCAATGAACAAACTCATTGTTTGTTTGTATTCTACAATTCTTATGCTTCATTAATATTGCAGTTTGAATTGAGATGCTAAACTGATTAGAATTTGTTATATTTCTGCCATTCACTACATAAGTATTTTGATTTTCTGTGCTTTACTTTGTATCATTAAGAACTTTTTAAATTTAGAGATAGTATTATTTATTATATTATAAATTTAGAGATATTATTATGAACTTAACTGGTTTAAATTCATAAAAACACATTTTGATGCATTTTAGATTGCATTCAAAGATGACCTAAAGTTTAAGCTACACTCTTAAGAAAAACAGTTCATCAGACAAGATAGAAATCTGTGGATACCGCTTATTTATACAGCTTTAAAAAAACCCTTCTTTGCCACTCTGGTCTTCTTCAGTTGTCAGCCACTAGAAGAGGAGGAGGGGGGGTGAAGGGCTTCTTTTGGGTCCTCCAGAAATCAAAAGAAAAGTTCTTTATGCTGTTGCAAGCATTTCAGCCCAAGAGGCTCTTTCTGAATTTGCCAACTACTTGGTCAAGGTCTGAACTGCTGCTGAAAATAAAGATCTGTGAACAGCAGTTTTCAGTTACTTTCACATCAATAACTCTTGTCTAGAATCAGAATATTTGCATTCCTTCTCATGCTGAAATAAGTGGGAATGTTAGCTTAACTGCCTGTATGGTAGTCATTCACACATCCATCCAACTGCCATTTAAATTTTATTAAACTATTTGATGCAATTTCCTGCAGGAAGGAATTCCATAGATTAATTATATTGTGTAAAGAAGTCAGTTATCTTTTCTAAATTTATCTATGCTAAATTTGCTCCCAATCTATTTTGGTAAGTGGCTACTGATTCACTGTATTCTTTCCAAGACTGAAAACAAGGGAACAAGCCATCTGTCTTCACTATATTCATTATTTTAAATTATTTCTCTCATACTTAGTCTTACTGTCCTTTCTAAACTAAATGATCCAAGTCTCCCTTCATATATAAAACCTGTCCTAACCTGTCAATGTTTTACTTCCTTCTCTGTGAATCATTTCAAGGGCATAAGTATACATTTCTAATTTGGTGCACTGTTTCCCGTTCTCATTCTTGATCTTTGTTCCCTTTTTCACATTTCTGTTGCCCTCGTGTCTATGTTACTCTTTCCTGTTATGATCAAAATGGTACTGAAAGAACAGCAGTGGCTTTGATTATTGATTTCCTCTACATCATTGTCTCACATGGCTGCTTAAAATAGAGTATTGGCTCCCTTTAGGTTTTGTAACATGCCTCTTCTCTACATGCATCCACAAACGCTTCCACTGCATTTCAGGTTCCATCAGCATTATCCTCTTGTTTAGTCTTTTAAGAGGAATTTTATACAGTTACATTACATTTAATGGATTAGAACAATCCATTTAAAGCAGCTATTTCATGCATGTATGCTACCCAATCTCTCATCATTTGCTGATCACTAGGCAGACAGGCAGACACAGAGACATTACTGGGTTGGATACAGATTTAAGAATTCTTGGAGCAGACCACTAAATCAATGGGATGTGAATCATACTTATTTTGATGGGTGTGCTCCAATTTTGACTAATCAAGATCAACCAAAAACTTTAATTAGGCATTGTGTGAAATCAAAGTCCTAGCTGAGGCAGCAGGTCTCACTGGGCTTATCAATACATACAGCAAGGGCACAATGCCAGCATGCTGAGAATAACATGTGACAGATTTGTATGGTGACTTCCATCTGTACAGTAGGGAGACAAAACAAGCAAAGTTGTTTTTACATGCATCAGTGAAAATGCTTACATTATTCATGACTTGTACTAGCACTTTCTCACTTCCCAGAAGGTTACAAATAGCAATTTTCTCTCTGTAAAGGAATCCAATTTGCAATTCTTATGCCTCCTTGTTTGAGTGTCATGTACAAACACTATATCTTTGAAAAAGTGCAGACTAGAAATATATTGCTCATTCACAATATCAGATAACCAGCAGTGCTATTGATCTTCTTTCCTCTTCCTTTTCTTCCTTTAAGTAAAAGAAAGAATGGCAAAGAGTCACTGATGAGATAAAAAGAATTCATAACAGATTTGTAGTCTGCACTATTGTAGAAATGCATTTTCATTATTTCATGAAGTATCTAGAGGTTTGGTGGGTTTTCTGTTTCCTATCACCTGTCCACCCATCCCTCACATTAAAAAGTGTAGGTAAAATATTTCAACAGGTAAAATCCAGTATTGAAGAATCAAATAACCAAAATACTCTGTCTCTTTTCTCTGTGTATCTATACAGAATTCTATGAAAAATGGTGCACCATTTATATGATTCCATGTTTTTAATTAATACAGAACTTGTCCCTACTTGAAGCAGTGATATTAGATTAGCATCAACAAGAGAGTTGATGGCCTTTGGAAATTGTTGTCCCATCTTCTTGTTTTACTTATTCCTTTCCTACTGTCATTATTTTTCATATGCTAGCACTAGTACAGATAAGCTTTGGAGTGGTATATTACTTAGCTCAAATATAAGAACTCACACAACTGGACAATTAATGCTTAGTAACATATTGAAGCAGCATTTAATGGCTGACATTTTATGAGATAGGAAATAAATGACTAACAGTCAATTGTAATATTAATTTATTAGGAGACTCTTCTGAAAGATTATAGGAAGGAAGTTTCATCTTTTTAGAGCTGATTCTGCAAAGGAGATGATCATTTTTTTAAAAAAATATTTTTTTTCCCAACATATGTTGATAACAAGGAGATTCCATAAAATACAAACATACTGTATAATATAGTACATTCCACAATGATAGTACTATCACTGTTATTTTTGTAGAATATAGATAATAAAATTGTATGTAACATGGTTGGCAGCAAATAACTATCAGAGATTTTTACCAAAACTCAGAGAAAAGCTATCAAAGATGCATTAAAAAGCTAATTATAAGCACCAAAGAAGAAATTTGAAAGAGGAAGACAGACATTTTATCCAAAGAGCATTGATTTCATATAAATCTTCCCAGATTCATTCCACAGAATCTTCAGATGGGGGGGTATCCTATTGAAATTGTTGAAAGCAGCTACCAGTATGTACAGTATAATCAACCTTGTACTATGGTTTACAGTTTAGGATGCTGGATTAGGATTGGAAAGGCTAGGTTCAAATTTCTATTCAGGCAACAAAAGCTCACTGAGTAAATTTGAGTAAGCCAAATTTGCCTATCTACATGACTGAATGAGTGAATAACTGTGATAAAAGGTCTAATACTTCCCCACAATCTGCCAATACCCAGAGTAACCTATTGACTGGAAACAGTTGAGGAATGAAGACAAACAGATCCTCCATTCAGAATCCACCGATTCCTCTCCTTTTCCCTGCTCGCAGGGAGTGACCAGGGTGAGGGAGAATGGTATGAACAATGGTGTGCATGTATGTGAAAACACTGTGGGAGGGGGATGCTTTTTCCCAAATCTAACACTAACATAAACTCCTTATTTATATACTTGGAGAAAAAGGAATTAGATATAAGAAACTAATTGTTAACTACACTTTGTAGATAGCATATGCCCAAACTAACAGAATTTAGCAGCATTGTTTTCTATCAACAGTTCCAAGCTACATAATGTTAAATCTTACTACAAAAGATCCAAGACAGTTTAACTGGTATAACATTTGAATCAGTTAATATCTATAAAGATTGGATATTTTGAAGTAAACTTAGGCTAGATTATACCAGCTGTTGTCAGCTTCATATTCGGGCATTATACTGGCCACTGGAAATGTTATACAGAAACCAAAGCATATACCCCCCCCCCTTCTACAGTATGTGTGTGTGTGTGTGTAAATCTTCTAAAAACTATTTTTATGATGCACAAGAACTTCCACTTGGCAGATAATAATAAACAGAGGAAGCTAGACATATCCTATGATATAAAAAACAACCCTAAGACTCACTGCAGCCACTGAAAACATGTTCTTGTTCCATTCCATCATTTGTTGGTCAGAAGACCTACAGGAAGAAATCCTTCTTCAAGATGCTAAGGATATACAAAACCACTATTTCTAGAATCCAGAGATCCAGTGATCCAGTTGGTTATGCAGCACTGTAAATTATGGTGACACCATCTAAGCAGAATGCCAGAATTTTGCAATACACTAGTGATAACAGCAAAGGAAAAGGAAAAGCTCAATTTTACGTAAGAGTTTATGCACACAATAATAACACTGAAATCCACATTAAATTAGATGTTTTAAGGTATTCAACACTCATTTTAACTTTCAAAAAACTAACCCACAGACGTGTTTGCTAAGGATTTGCCAGATCAAAGTCAAAATACATGTCAAACAGGTTTTGAACTCCATCACAAGATAGAAATGAGGAAAATGTCCATGTCCTTCACCAACAGAAAATGCAATGCATCCCCAGATAAATTATTCTTCAGTGTTTTACGAATACTTATCTTGAAAAAGATTACACAAATCTTTTTACAATCTATCACAAAGGCACATTTATCTAGAAATAAAACCAACTGAACCCTTTTGGGATTATTTCTGCAGAAATGTGCATAAGGATCATTGCATGAAATTTAACTATAGTTGCAGGGGAAGGGTTGAAATCTTATTATTAGAACTGTCCTTATAAAAATAATAAAGGCAGTATAGAAAATAAATAAATAAAATGATGTAATATTAGAATAGTAGATGTTGTCCCATTGATTTCTAGTGTTTAGGGGAAATTACCAATACTGAGAAGATTTATGTACTTCTTCAAATAACCTTTGAATTACAATCTAGCAAAGTGAGCAGATGAAGAAGGAAGGAAGTGCCAAAACTAATTCAACACATATAACATTAGCAAATAAAAATGTTCTTTCTATTTTACCAAAGTAAAAAGCACACCTCCATTCATTATATAATGAAAGACAAAGTATACTTCCTGCTGGAGAACTGTCACTTTACACATATGCAAGTATAATGGATATTAACAAACTAAAATGCCTTAATCAATTAATACCTCTAATAGGCAAAGCATAGTTCAGCCACCTGTGGACTCAGGACTGTATGTGGCCATTATTATTATTATTATTATTATTATTATTATTATTATTATTTTGGAAATGCCAGAACTGTCTGTGATCAGAATTGTTGAAAGTCAGTGGGATAGTTTATTTTTATTTTTATTCAGGAAACCAATGAAAAGTGTCATTTGAGCAAGAAAATAGGGTTAACATACTTTAAAAAAACAATCAGAGTTTCACTTTTAAAAAAACCTCCAGAAAAAAAAATGGAACATATCTCTTCCACTCATGTCTGTGACACATGTCACGACTTTGCTTTATCATCCCTCCCACTGCTGCCTTCCATCCCTCAAAAGTTTTAAGAGTAGAGCTATGCCTCCAAAGTTTTTCCACCACTAGGTACAGAGAGAATAGTTCAGCCTCTTTCTACTTTATATCAGTTTTATATATGCTATTCTTTTTAAAACTGTAAGACTTGATTTGATCAAACAAAACAATTTTAATCAGTTTTGTATGCTACCAATTATAGCATAGTGGAGCAGAACAACTTTATTATGGTCACTGACCAGACCAGTATACATTTTTAATGGAGCCAAAACATTTCTGATTAAATTAGGAAAAAATAAAATGTGGAAATAGAAACAAGTGCTAGAGTAGGAAAAGGTTCAATAAAAAAAAGGTAAAGGTTCCCCCCGCACATTTGTGCAGTCGTGTCCAACTCTAGGGGCTGGTGCTCATCTCTGTTTGTTAGCCGAAGAGCCAGCGTTGTCCAAAGATGCTTCCGCGGTCATGTGGCCGCATCACGCGCGTGGAACGCTGTTACCTACCCACTGAAGTGGTACCTATTAATCTACTTGCATTTGCATGCTTTCGGATTGCTAGGTTAGCAAGAGCTGGAGCTAGTGCGGGAGCTCACTCCGCATGCAGGGCTAGGGATTCGAACCTCCGAACTTGCGATCTTCCAATCGACAAGCCTGGCGTCTTACCCGCTGAGCCACCACACCCCCTAAAGGTTCAATACTTAGGACTATATATATATGTTATAAAACTACTTTGCAAAGGTATAAAATATATTAACTTACAAAATAGAGTAATATAAAGTAATCCTAATATAAATAACATAACCATTTAGATAAAATGCCAAATTACATCATTCTAAATAGACTGAATAAGTGTCATGTTTCACTATCTGTTTCCTAATAATACAAACTCTGAAGCAACTTCAAAGGTGACATCGTGATTATGTTCTCTGAGACTAAATAAAATGTAGGATTTGTCTGGTCTACCAAGAAACTTACTTAGAAGTGGAGTTGAATACAAATAATTAATTTAATCATCATGGAATTGGCAGAACATCAGCAAGTGGTCCATGAGTTCAACTGCTCCCCAAATGGGAGATGCAAAGCCTCTCTATGAAGTGAGTACATTAGTATCTTCCTTCTAGTAAGCCTGAAGACAGTGTGGTAAAACTTGCTACAGCAAAGACCCTATGATATTTTGCAGTACCAAGATTATATAAATATTTACCTGGGACAAAGGATTTATTTAGTTGCCCCTTTCCAAAGCAAAGAAAACTCCTAGCATACTGTCTCTGAAAATTGATATTCATTATTTGCTGTTTGGCCATTTCTTTAGCTTTCGGAAAACCCAAAGAATGCAGGGTTGTTATAAGCAGGCTAATATTTTGCAATTTTGTCTCTAAAAGCTTATTCCAAGTTGAGTAAAAATTACCTTATAGTGTCAGTGGGGCTACACCCTCATGGAAAAATGTCAGTTTCAGCTTGTAGATAATCTTACTTCCCAAACTCAGGCTTCTGCTGAACTGAGACCTCCCAGAAGAGTGAAACTGGGAACACACCAAGGGACTCCAAAGATAGCCCTCAAGATCTTAGATTGAACTAAGATAGAAGTCCCTCTGCATTATATAACATTGCATAAACCTCCATTTTGGAAAAAGAACCTGAGAATCTCAGCCACACCTGTGAGTAGATTCCATAGCATATATAGTCTGTGCTTTCTAGAAACACAAGGGCTAGAAAACAATACCCAGACATCTAAAAATTTTAACTTGCTGGTTTTATGCCGTTTGACTTATCAGCCATTTTACAAAAAACTTAGAGAAGATCATAGCTTTGATCTTCAAGTAATTTATAATAAGCTTTTCTTCAAAGCAATAGGAAGCAAAAACCTACAAGATTCTTTTCAGTTTTAATACTGAGAGCCAAAAAATGATTGTATCATCTAGAAGGAACTTAACTGTTAACTATGATAAGAAACTGCTTGGACCAATGAGTTTATATAGAAGTTAAATAGAAGTAGGACTAATATATAGCCGTATTTTACACCTTTGAGAATAAAAAAAACCTAGGCATGTAAGATGGCTTGTGGGGTGGGAACAAACTCAGATATTTTTTTTATAGATGATGATTAAGGGCAGGGAGATGACAAACTAGTATAGATGCTTCCAGCTTCCTCCATAATCTATCGCTTGGGAGAGAATAAAAAACTGAATTGAAATCAACAAGTCAGTAAAAAGGCTCCATGATGCTACAGCATACAGTAGTATAATTTCACAAAATGTATAAACATGAATATGGGTCATCTTCCTAGAAACTACTGTTATAGATATTTCCAAGTTCTAAATTTCACATGTAGCATCAATGTAACAAACAGGCACTTCTTTACCATAATTTCTTTGATCAATAAATTATATTAAATCTTACCATATGGCAAATATATATATATATTGTGTGTGTGTGCGTGTGTGTGTGTGTATACATACATACATACATACATACACACACACACACACACACACACACACACATATATATATATATATATATATATATATATATATATATATATACAGTATATATATATAAAATTTCCTGTTCAAAGATGCTGCAACTGTGTTAAGTTCCCTATGCTACTTTAAGTCTAGCCTATAAAATGGAATTTGCTGGGATCTTGTTGAATTACTACTAACCAGATCCAGCTTGCTTAGCTTTTTTCAAGATCAGTCATGGCTGACTAGGTGCTGGCACCTAGCTGGGCCTTTTCTAAATAGGACTTGAAAAGAAAATACTGCCTGAAACCTTGAAGAACTACCTCCAGTTCATGCAAGAAAGCTTATCCAAGTTATAAGCTAGCAATCTGATTGAATATGTTACATCCATTTGGAAATTGTATTTCCATTATCACTTTCATGAAGACATCCTATTGCCAAGCCAATATTATTCAGTTGTTCAGCCATCTGAAGGTTAATGTTATCTATTTTAAAGGAAAAAATAGAGATAAATTATTGGGAATAACAGGCTTCTGTAATGATGTTACTAAGGCATCTTAAATAAAATCAAGAGTGACACTTTATTATTGCTCATTTAATTCCTTAATTTGGGATTCTTGCAAAGATCAGTAACTTTCTTAATTCCCTCTGGGATTTATCAATTCTAGCATTTAAGAAGGTTTTCACAGAATAAGTTTAATGAAATATATTAAAACAAACTAGCTACTATAAGTCACTTCCTTTAGCATTAATCTTGCCTTTTGATGCTAGATGGACTTGAAAGGTTTTTTTTCCTTCTCTTCTATACAAGGTATTTTATTTTAGTTATTTCACTGCCACATACATTGGACTAGCCATTCTTTTATTTATTTGTTTGCAGGATTTATAAACTGCCCCAATCTCACAACTCTGAGCAGTACACAAGAATCTCAATAGAAATCTTTAAATGTAAAAAACCCAACATAATAACAATCAAGAAAAATAAAAAATAGTCATACACCTCCCAGGCTAGGCCTCCACCTTATCAAAAGCCCACTTAGGAGAGAAGCAGCCAGATATATTTCCAGGAGTGAGGTGTTCCATAAGACTGGTGCTCCAACCCCAAAGGTCTGTCTTCCAGTCCACATACCCCTCATTTGGCATGAGTGGCACCTCTCCTGATAACCTAACAAGATGGGCAGACTCGTTTAAGGCAGTCCCCTACGGTAACTCGGCATGGTACCATATATAGTCTTTCTAGGTAAAAAGCAGAACACCGAATTGGGTCCAGAAGTCAGCTGGCAATCAACGCAGCAGAGAACTTGCACAGAATAATTGTGCAGGTTAAAGTCCATGGCCTCTTTGCTAAATAAGCCTTTGCAAGAAGGCAGCAACTGATAAGGACAGTGGCAAAGAGATAATGTCAATGCTTGGCCTTTTCTTTTTTAAACATACATTTTATACTTAGGACACGGCCAACCCTAACCAAGCTTGTTAATAGGTACACAACAGTTACAGATAATATTTTCGTAATGTACCAATAAAAGATTTAAGCGCAGTTTCAACAGGGAAACACTTAACACTTTAGATCAAGCCAAATCCAAAAATGCTAAGGAATTCCTGGAAGCTTGGCATTCAAACAAATCAGCCAACATTAGACACAGAGAGATAAATCTCATTTATATAACATTTAAAAGATACAAGTGAAAGCTTAGGAAGGAAACAAACAGCCTTGAACACATTCCCCAAGCAACCAACACCCAGATAAGCAGGAAACAGCACCAGATAAATAAATATGAGGGAGGAAATACCTAATCAAGGAACCATCAAGGAGGAAGCTATGCCCCCACCAAAGCAGGAAGAGCAAGCTACCATATAAAAATAACCAGAAAATCTCACTTTTCCATATATTGATGATGTTACCTAGCCTGGTGATGAAATGTCTGCAAGAAAACAGCCCAGATCAAAGAGCACTAAGAACCCATAACTTCATAATATATTTGTTCTGCAAGAAGCTAGAATTTATTTCCCTGTAAGATAGATACCTCTTGAAAGAGAGAGGCCCATAAAACCATAAAATCCAGGATCTAAAATTTCCCAGTTACACCACTGCTCATTCCTACCTGGAGCTGAGTTATATTCTTATTACATCCAAATCTTCTGGTGGCCAAAGATTCTGCTCTGTTGATCTACCAAACCAGATAGCTAAACTCCTAATATGAGAGACCAATCCAGATGTTTGCTATTATTTCTTAGTTGCAGGAACTACTGACACTGCATATTCCTATATTCTGTTTTGCCTAAAGAGATCTCTGTAATTCTTCTCTCGTTTTAATTTCATAATTATTCCCATTAAATTTCAATAGGTTCTTATACCTTATCCATTTTTTATCTTTTGGAGTTTCTATTTTGGCATTTGCCTCCTGAGGAGATATCCACAATGGTAATACCAGCAATAAATATTTTTTATATCTGTTCCAAATTCTTAAAATTGATTTTCTAATTTTATGATTCGTTAATGCCTTATTGCTTTTGCTTTTATTATAATACAAATATCCATGCCATCCGAATCTGTTATCATGACCCTCTAAATTTAATATGTTCCAATTATCTAGTTTTATCCAATCTTTTAACCAGACCAAAACAGATGATTCATAATATAATTTTAAATTTGGTAGACCCAATCCTCCTCTTTCCTTTAAATCTTGTAGATATCTTACTTTTATTCTGGGTTTTTTTCCATTCCATATAAATTTTGTAATATCTTTTTGCCATTTTGAAAATGTTTGATCTGTAATTTCTATAGGTATCGTTTGGAACAGGTATAAGATTTTGGGCAGTACATTCATTTTTACCGTGGCAATCTTCCCTAATAATGATAATTGTAAATTTTTCCACTTTTCTAAATCTTTTTTAATATCGTTCCATACTTTACTATAGTTGTTTTTAAATAGGTCTATGTTTTTACCTGTTATTTGTATTCCCAAGTATTTAATTTGTTTAACGTTTTGAAATCCAGTTTTTTCTTCCAATTTCATCTTATCCTCTTTCTTCATATTTAAATTTATCATTTTTGTCTTTTGCTTATTAATTTTGAAGCCTGCCAGTTCTCCAAATTCCTTTAATTTTTCATTTAGATTTTCTATTGAGTTCAATGGATTTTGAATTGTCATTACTAAATCGTCCAAAATTAAAACGAGAGAAGAATTAGAAAGAGAAGGATTTGAGTGCTATTGGTTTAAATATTTACAACTAAAAGAACAATTCAAATTAGACCAAAAGATGTTCAAATCCACAGAATCAACAGAAAATTGGGATAGTATATTATGGAAAGAGAAAGATCATTTAATATCTAAATTATATAAAAAATTATTGGAATTGAAAAATAAAGATATAAAAATTAAAAAGTATATGACAAAGTGGGAAGAAAATTTGAATAGAGAAATTAAATACGAAGACTGGCAAAGAATTTGGACGAAAAATATTAAATTTTCTTTAAGTAACAATCTAAGAGAAAACAATTATAAAATGATATTTAGATGGTATTTGCCTCCTGAGAGATTATATAAAATGAAATGTTCAAGATCAAATATATGTTGGAAATGCAAAATAAATGTGGGAACCTTTTATCATATCTGGTGGACATGTCAAAAGACTAAAAAATATTGGGGTAAAATTCATAGTAATATATGTAAAATATTCAAAATTGATATGGAAAAAAAACCAGAAACCTATTTACTGGGAATTATCGACATGAAGATGAACAAGGAACAAAAAAGACTATTATACCATTTAACTACAGCGGCGAGGATCAATTTTGCAAAACATTGGAAAGAAGAAGCCACCCCCTCAATAGAAGATTGGATAATCAAAACAATGGAAATAGCTCAGATGGACAGATTGACAATTCTAATAAAACAAAAAGAACTGGGAGATTATGAACTTACTTGGAATCCATTTATAGAATTTTTGCAAAAAGAATATAAAATAAAACTATTGTAATGGAAAAATATTAGAAGAGATGAATAAGATAATATATTAGAATATATGTACTAGAATATAAGAACAAATGAAAGGTTTAAAATATAATAAGAATTAAGATATCTATATATTTATATATTAAAGAAATATTAATAAAAGGAAGGAATAAAATAAAGGAGGAATACAACAGTAATATAGTAAAAATTAAAAGTAAGAAGCTATCTTCAAGAATGAAACAGGAAGTCGTTTTAAACTAATTGTTCTACGTGATGTAATGTTATAAGGATTTTGATATGTAGGATTATTTAGTTTTGAATGTAAGTTTATTAAGTTTGTTATGTATTTTGTCATTTATCTTTATGTCATTGATGTTGTTGATGTCTTTGTTTGTTTGTTTTTGTGTTTTTTTAATAATAAAATTACAATAATTAAAAAAAAAAAGAGAGATCTCTGTAAAGGCTATACCTACAACCTAGATACTACCTATAGACTAAAATCAGGCTCACAATTCAATAGGGTTTCACATTATTGGCATTTCAGTAGCTCAACCCTAAAGACTGCAAGATTCCTAAGCATACAAAGACCCCAGTTAAAGCCTTCAGTCCATTACAGTTGACTTAAACTTCATCACTTAAGGTTTTAATTATTTTACTGCTGTTTAAAGCTCAGAATCAGGGCCAGGAAAAAGATGGCAGCCTTAATCACAGACTCTGTTTTTACCTTAGCTACAAATGTCTTTTTTCCCCCTGTTATTCTAAAACTTTTGGAAACAAATTAATCAACTACCTACTGTCTTAACACTTTCCTTAGGATTTTCAGTGCCTCTGTGTCATAGATTAATTTGTATAATTTAGCTCTTGACTTACAAATCAATCTCTTTGGTCTCTGTCCTCTTCAGGATGGAAAGAAAGTTCATCACTGAGTTTTAACTTTTTGCTATCTAGTTCCAACATATTTATTTTATTATTTTGATTTATATACCACCTGACTCTAATCAACTCTGGGTGGCTCACAGCACAACATATTAACATAAAGTATAGAATTATCTTTAAATAGTCTGCTATAATCTGCTGTAGTGATCTATTTAGACTTTTCCACAGTTTTTCTCTTTTATAAACATCACTTTGTCAAAGGACCCATGACTCATCAGGCTGTTTACTACTCTCAGGCATAACGTTCAAACAAAATATACCATCAGGGAACAGGATGTTTCTTTAAAATGTCAGGGAACATTTGGAATTTTGAGAACATGTTGTGGACACACTCACAAAATGGCAGTGATGGGAAAATTGCCTATTCACAAAATTGCTGCCATAGTTGCCATAACCAGTAAAAATTATCTAGTGTTACCATCTAATGGTTATCCAGATTTTTTCAGCCCAGAACTAGTACCCCTAATTTAAAGAAAGCAAACTAGGATACTCTTTATCAACCCACAAGGGCCAAAAAGCATCCCAGCTAATAAAAATGATGCTAGTGACTGGTGCTTTGCCTTATAATATGCCAACTTCCTATTTTATTTCATTTTTATTAAAATAATAAATTTTAAAACTTCTTGTCGTGACAACAAAATAAATTTAAAAACTTGTTGTCGTGACTTCATGGAGCAGCCCACGCCAGAGCTTACTATCGGCCATCACCATCCCCAGCTCCCCCACAGTTGAGTCCGTCACCTCCAGAATATCATCCATCCATCTTGCCCTTGGTCGGCCCCTCTTCCTTTTGCCTTCCACTTTCCCCAGCATCAGCATCTTCTCCAGGGTATCCTGTCTTCTCATTATGTGGCCAAAGTACTTCAGTTTTGCCTTTAATATCATTCCCTCAAGTGAGCAGTCTGGCTTTATTTCCTGGAGGACGGACTGGTTTGATCTTCTTGCAGTCCAAGGCACTCTCAGAATTTTCCTCCAACATCACAGTTCAAAAGCATCTATCTTCCTTCGCACAGCCTTCCTTATGGTCCAGCTCTCACAGCCATAGGTTACTACAGGGAATACCATTGCTTTAACTATGCGGACCTTTGTTGTCAGTGTGATGTCTCTGCTCTTAACTATTTTATCAAGATTTGCCATTGCTCTCCTCCCAAGAAGTAGACATCTTCTGATTTCCTGGCTGCAGTCAGCATCTGCAGTAATCTTTGCGCCTAGAAATACAAAGTCTATCACTGCCTCCACGTTTTCTCCCTCTATTTGCCAGTTATCAATCAAGCTGGTTGCTATAATCTTCTGCATATCTGAGATTGTTAATGTTTATTCCAGTAATTTTAACTCCAGCCTTGGATTCATCAATCCCAGCACGTCGCATGATGTGTTCTGCGTACAGGTTGAATAGGTAAGGTGAGAGTATACAACCCTGCCGTACTCCTTTCCCAATCTTAAACCAGTCTGTTGTTCTGTGGTCTGTTCTTACCGTTGCTACTTGGTCGTTATACAGATTCCTCAGGAGGCAGACAAGATGACTTGGTATCCCCATACCACCAAGAACTTGCCACAATTTGTTATGATCCACATAGTCAAAGGCTTTAGAATAGTCAATAAACTGATTATGAAAACAGAAATATATGGTTTTCTGAAACTCCCTGGCTTTCTCCATTATCCAGGGGATATTGGCAATTTGGTCTCTAGTTCCTCTGCCTTTTCTAAACCCAGCTTGTACATCTGGCAATTCTCGCTCCATGAATTGCTGGAGTCTACCTTGCAAACAAGTTAAAAACTTGGGGGACAGGAAAATTGACTGGTATCAAGGAGGAGAATAGGGCCTAAGGCCACCAAACATCCTGTCCCTGATCTACAAGGCTATACTGAAGTCACTTCTTCTATCAGATATTCCAGATATGAGATGCTGCCTGAAACTATAATAATTTGTTCTTAAAATAATTCATTGGCGAGAATCACCTTGTTTTGTTTTAGGGTTCCAAAACAAGCCTAAAGCACAAACATCTAGTGAAATAGAAGGTAGTCACTTATCCTATTAAATAATTTGTTGGCTTTGTTCCAAATATACTTGGTATTCCTTTTTTTTGTCTTATAATTTATATCCAGTTTAGTGTGCATTTAAAGGATTCCTGAGGATTTTATACAGAGATACCAGTTAGTATATGGGGGATAAAATATAATCTCTGTGTGTGAGCGGCCATATAAATTAAATAAATAAATAAATAAAGTCCATTCTATGCATGCTAGCACCAGTTCAATTTTAGGTAGGTAGGTAGGTAGGTAGATATATGCATGCATACATGCATACATGCATATATACATACAATATAAAATCTTTGACCTTAACATTTTTTACTACCCATCTGACTCATGTATGGTATGATAAGTAGAATACAGCAAATTGCTGAAAATTAGCTATTTCTATAATGACCATGGCCAAACTATGCTTTCTGCTACTGCATGGCTTCATAAGCATCGAAAGCAGGCTGTTAGGTCTTATACAATCTTTGACTTTTAAAAGGTACAAGCTTTTTCTCCACTTTTTTATATGTTAGCTCTATACTTCTAAATCTATATTATAGCTGGAGAACAGGGGACTTATTTTTCCATTTCTGGACCTCCATAAAGGCCTGACATTTCTTTCTTCAATGTCATTTTTTTTCTACGTCCTCCAAGGAAATGCTGAAGGGGTATTTAGAGACTTGTATAAAAATAATAGTGTTATGTTGAAAAACAAAACTGAAATGAGCTCTATAAGTGTTAAGTGTTCAAGAAAAAGAATAATGAAAAGAAAGTCATCAATACTGTGAAAATGTTGAAAAACGGTACAACTGCAGGTGTAGATAGTGTAACTTCAGAAAGGTTAAAATAAGGGTATGGTTTGCTTACAGAATAGCTGTGTGACTTGATTAATGTGTGTCAAGAGCACATCGATAATTGACAAAGGAAAGAGTGCCATTATTATCCTCCTATACAAAGGAGAAGGTAGAAAGACAGCATGCAAAACCACAGAGGGATTAGTTTGGTAAGTATGTCTGAGAAGTTTTGGCCAAATTCTGATTGAAAGGATACAAGAGGTAACAATGCAGCGTGACATTATGCTGGGCAGGAGGTACATAGGCCAGATATTTGCTCTTCAGCAGGTCTGCGAGAAATGTATGAATGGGAGAAAGGATGTTTATTATATATTTGTTCATTTTGAGAAATCATAGGATAAAGAAAATGGGCCCAGATTATGAAATGTGCTTTTACCCACTTCGTTATATGGAAGTCAAAGTTGAGTAAATCAGGGGGAACATTAAAGTAAGTTGAATGTAGTGGAAATGGATTACTTAAGTAAGTGTGGTAAAATAAGAAGAGGTAGGATCAAGTATTAATGGTCAATGAATTCATGTGGATCAGATACAAAAGTGAGAAACCTGTACAAAAGAAGAACTAAACCCAAACTGCATTGCCTACTCCAGAGCTTTCCAAACTGTGTGTCGCGACACAAAAGTGTGTCTCCATACACAGCGTGGTGTGTCGCCACACCACCCGGAAGCAGCGGCGCACGCATGCATGGCGGCAGCAGTAGCGGGGCGGGATCAGTGCTTCCGCATTTTAGCGGAGGCTACCACCGCCGCTGTGCACGCGCGCGCCACTGCACACCCCCGTGCTGCCGCCGTGCGCCCGCGCGCCGCTGCTGCACTGCCGCCGCCGCCGCTGGTGTGTCGCCAGCGGCGGCACTTTGGAAAGCTCTGGCCTACTCCCTACGCTAAAGCTCAGGTAGGCAGTGATGGACTCAAACGCAGCATAAGTACATTAATAATTACCATTCATTCATTTCATTGGCGATCACTCGTAGCCGAGTAAGATTGTCTTCCAAAGGTAAAATTTTAACGGTGGATCCGTAAGTGGCTATAAAGGCCAATTCTGGATCCGCACAACCTCCCACAATGAGGGCATAGGTTTCCGGGTGGGAGACGGTCATGATGAGGGTTTGCCTGATGTGCCTTCCTTTTAGCTCTTTTCTCCTTTTCGCCCTGTACTCGTGCTTCTTCAAAGTCCATAGCGCCATTAATAAAGGATGACCTCCAATTGAAACGCTCATGAGTTAGGGCTTCCCAGTTCTCTCTTTTTTTTTTTTTTGAAAAATATCATTTTATTTACATTCAACATAAAACATAAAACAAAACACATAACACATAACAATGATCACATATAACACATAACAATGGTTACATTTATGTATATATATTTACATTTGATTTTACATAATCATTTTTATTATATTTAATATAATGTATCCTTCTTCCTTGTTTTTTTTGTCTCTAATCTTTTCCCTCCTTTATCTTCCAATCTCTTCTAACCTATTCTCTCTCTATCTTTTCCTTTCCCTTTCCTTCCCTTTTGACTCTTCCCTTAATTCCTTTTCTCTTTCATCCACTCCCTTCTTCCTTTTTTAACCCTCTCTTTCTCTCTCTAATCTCTTCTCTCACTTGCCTTACTCACTCTTTCTAACCCTCCCATCTCTCTCTATCTTTTCCTTTCCTTTATCTTCCATTTTCATTCTTCCTTTTGTCCCTTCATCCATTCCCTTCTTTTCTTTTTTTTTGGACCCTCTCATTCTCTCTAATATCTTCTCTCATACTCCCTCTTTCTCTCTCTAACCTCTTCTCTCCCTTCTCTTCTGTTCTATCTTCTCTCCCTATCTTTCTTTCCCTTTTCACCCTTTCTATCCTCTTTTTCTTTCTAACCTATTCCTTCCTTTCTCTTCTTACTTTATATATGTTTATCACTCTTTTTCTCCCTTTCCTTACATTATATTATTTATTTATTTATATATTTGTATCAAATTCAATCTTAACTTTTAGATCTTTGTTTTATAATACATAATACATACATACACTCCATTAAAATTCTTCCAGTTTTCTTAACAAAAAAAATCTTGTAAATACTTGATTTACATTTTTTCTCTTCTTATACCTCTTTTTTTCCCCTCGCCCCTTCTTTATTTGTACATTATTATTATTATTATTATTATTATTATTATTATTATTATTTGTTCTCTACTTAATGTTATATTCTTTTTGAATATACTTTATGAAGGGGTCCCATGTTTCCTTGTACTTCCCGA
Source organism: Charina bottae (assembly GCA_023362775.1). Lineage (NCBI taxonomy): Eukaryota > Metazoa > Chordata > Lepidosauria > Squamata > Charinaidae > Charina > Charina bottae. The sequence goes on from JALMGJ010000006.1 coordinate 67,785,065, forward strand.
TTTCTTTTCCTTTTATTAAATTTGTTAATTTGTCTGTTTGCATTAAATCCATTACTTTTATAATCCATTCTTCTTTTGTTGGAATATTTTCTTGTTTCCAGTATTGGGCGTATTTTATCCTTGCAGCTGTACTTAAATACTGAAATAAAACCTTTTGTTTTTTATTTATATTGTCTTCAATTTTGCCCAATAAATATAATTCTGGTCTCATTCTTATTTCTTTATCAAATATTTTACATACATATTTGTGTATTTTGCCCCAATATTTTTTTGCTTTTTCACATAGCCACCATACATGGTAGAAAGATCCCCTTTTGTTTTTGCATTTCCAACATAAATTAGAGTTACTCATTTTTGATTTAAATAACACCTCAGGAGACATGTACCATCTAAAAATCATTTTATACATATTTTCTCTTAGATCATTACTTAAAGTGAATTTTATATTTTTGACCCAGATTTCTTGCCAATTTTCATATGTAATTTCAATTCCTAAATTTTCCTCCCATTTTCTCATATATTTTTTAATTTTTATGTCCTTAGTTTTCATTTCCAGTAACGTTTTATATATTTTAGAAATTAAATGTTCTTCCTCTTTTTCTAGTATATTATCCCAATTATTTTCTATTTTTGTAAATTGATAGTTTTTTTCATCTATTTTATATTGCTCTTTCAATTGGAAATATGTAAACCAATGACATACTATATTTTCATTTTCTAGTTCTTCCCTTGTTTTAAGTTTCTGATTATTTCCTTCAAATTTTAACAAATTTTTATATCTTATATATTCTTTTTTATTTTGACTCCCTAATCTGGTACATGCCTCCTGGGTTGACACCCATAATGGAAGATTTGGTAATAGTGTTTTTTTGTATTTGTTCCAAATTTTTAGCAAGGATTTTCTTATTATATGGTTATTAAATGCCTTATGTATTTTACTTTTATTATACCACATGTAACCATGCCAACCATACCTATTGTCGTGTCCTTCTAAATTCAGTAATTTTTCATTTTCTAGTTTTATCCAATCTTTAATCCATATTAGGCCGCATGTTTCATAATATAATTTAAGGTCTGGCATTGTTAATCCCCCTCTATCTTTTGTGTCTTGTAAATATTTTAATTTTATTCTAGGTTTTTTCTTTTGCCATATAAATTTGGATATTTCTTTTTGCCATTTTATAAAAATTTGGTCTTTAATCATAATCGGGATTGTTTGGAACAAATACAAAAATCTTGGTAGTATATTCATTTTTATTGTAGCAATCCTCCCCAGTAATGATAGCTGTAAATTTGCCAATTTTTCAAGATCTTTTTTAATTTCTTTCCATAAATTTTCATAGTTATTTTTATACAAATCTAAATTGTTATCTGTTAATTGTATTCCTAAATATTTTAATTTTCTAACGTTTTGAAATCCTGTTATTTGCTCTAATTGACTTTTTTCTTCTTTTGTCATGTTTAAATTTATCATTTTGGTTTTCTGTATATTAATTTTAAATCCTGATAAATTGCCATATTCTTGTAATTTTAAAATTAATTTTTCTATTGTATTTCTTGGGTTTTGTATTGTTATTACGAGATCATCTGCGAAAGCCTTTAATTTATGATTATCCTGTTTTACCTTGATCCCTTCTATATTTTGATCTTTCCTGATTTCTTCCAGTAATACTTCTAGAACCAATATGAATAATAATGGTGAAATGGGACAACCTTGTCTTGTGCCTTTTGTTATTTTACATTCCTGGGTTTCTTCTTCGTTTACCATTATTCTTGCTTTTTGAATCTTGTATATTGCTCTTATTACTTTTATAAATTTTTCCCCAAAATTTCTATTTTCTAGTACTTTAAACATAAATTCCCAATTAACGTTATCGAAAGCTTTCTCCGCATCTAGAAATAATAACATTATTGGTTTTTCATTATGAACGTTTGCGTATTCAATTAGATTAATCACATGTCTTATATTTTCTTTTATTTGTCTGTTTGGTAAGAAACCATTTTGATCCTGATTAATAATTTTCTGTAATATTTTTTTTAACCTTTCAGCAAGAATAATGGCAAATATTTTGTAATCATTGTTTAGTAAGGAGATTGGCCTATAATTCTTACATTCTGTTGAGTCTTGGTTTTCTTTTGGTATTAACACAATATTTGCTTCTCTCCATGATAATGGTATGTCTGCACCCTGTAATATTGAATTGAATAGAATTTTTAATGGATTAATTAGATGTTCTTGAAATTTTTTGTAATATTCGGCTATGAAACCATCATTTCCTGGTGTTTTCCCTGTTTTCAGTCTTTTGATTGCATCTTTGATTTCTTCTGTTGTAATGTTATTATTTGTAAAATCTTTATCTTCTTCTGTTAATTTTTCTAGTTTACATTTTTCAATATATTCATCTATTTTATTTTTTGATATTTGTTGTTTTTGATATAGTCTGGTATAGTAATCAAAGAAAGCCTTTTTGATATCTTCATTATATATCAATTTTTTATTCTTATCTCTAATTTTTGAAATGATTTTTTTTTCTTTTTCTTTCCTTAATTTGTATGCCAGCCATTTTCCTGGTTTATTTGCCTGTTCAAAATTTCTTTGTTTGATAAATTTTAGTTTTCTATTCAATTCTTCTGTTAGTTCTATTTTGATTTGAAGTTGCCATAATTTTATTTGGTTTCTTAATTCCTCTTTTTCTTTTTTCTTTCTATTGTTCTTTTGCAATTCTAATTCTTTCTCTTTTATCTGTTCCATTATTGTTTCTATTTTTTTTCTTGTTCTTTTTTTGATAATTATTAAGTGATATCAGTTGTCCTCTCATATATGCTTTACTTGTATCCCAAACTGTTTCTATTTTAACTCCCTTGTCAATATTCCAAGTAAAAAATTCTTGTAATTTTTTTTCTAATTCTTCTATATATTTTTTTATCTTTAAGAATATTTTCATTCATTCTCCATCTATATATTTTGGTATTGATGTTTAGGGTCATTTGAATTGGGCTGTGATCTGAGAGTGTTTTTGATAGAATTGACATGTCTTTTATTTTATTTTCTAAGCTTTTAGATATCCAGATCATGTCTATTCTAGAAAATGAATTAAATCTATTCGAATAAAATGTATAATCTCTTTTATTTCCTTTATTGTGCCTCCAAGCATCTACTAACATTAAATTTTTAGCCATATTAAAAAATTCTTTTGGTAGTTTTCCTTGGTTTTTGCTAATCTGGTTATCTGATTTCCTATCTATTTTAGGTTCCACAACCCCGCCCATCAGCCCCCCCACGCTGATGCCGTGCACGCGCGTGCCACCGCACACCCCCGTGCTGCCGCCGTGCGCCCGTGCGCCGCCGCTGCACTGCCGCCGCCGCCGCTGGTGTGTCGCCAGCGGCGGCACTTTGGAAAGCTCTGGCCTACTCCCTACGCTAAAGCTCAGGTAGGCAGTGATGGACTCAAACGCAGCCTAAGTACATTAATAATTACCATTCATTCATTTCATTGGCGATCACTCGTAGCCGAGTAAGATTGTCTTCCAAAGGTAAAATTTTAACGGTGGATCCGTAAGTGGCTATAAAGGCCAATTCTGGATCCGCACAACCTCCCACAATGAGGGCATAGGTTTCCGGGTGGGAGACGGTCATGATGAGGGTTTGCCTGACGTGCCTTCCTTTTAGCTCTTTTCTCCTTTTCGCCCTGTACTCGTGCTTCTTCAAAGTCCATAGCGCCATTAATAAAGGATGACCTCCAATTGAAACGCTCATGAGTTAGGGCTTCCCAGTTCTCAATGCTGATATTACATTTTTTAAAATTAGCTTTGAGAGTATCTTTGAATCTCTTTTGCTGTCCACCAATATTCCGTTTTCCATTCTTAAGTTGGGAGTAAAGTAGCTGCTTTGGAAGACGATGGTCAGGCATTTGAACAACATGACCGGTCCAGCGAAGTTGATGTTGGATGATCATTGTTTCAATGCTGGTGGTTTTCGCTTCTTCTAATATGCTAACATTAGTCCACCTATCTTCCCAAGTAATTTTCAGAATTTTTCGGAGGCAGCGTTGATGGAATCTTTCAAGAAGTTGGAGGTGGTGTTTGTAGAAGGTCCATGTTTCACAGGCGTACAGAAGGGTTGGTAGTACAATGGCTTTGTAAACAAGCATTTTGGTCTCCCTGCGAATCTCCCAATCCTCAAACACTCTACGCTTCATTCAGGAGAAAGCTACACTCGCAGAGCTCAGTCGATGCTGGATTTCAGCGTCGATGTCAGCTTTTGTAGATAGATGGCTGCCGAGATAAGAAAATTGGTCAACATTTTCTAGTGACACACCTTTAAGCTGGATTGATGGCGCTGCAGAGGGATTGGTTCGAACTTGCTGGTAAAGCACTTTGGTTTTTTTAATGTAAAACGTCTCAGCTCCCTTGCAATAATGGCAGTCCTACGTTCAGGTCGTTCACTATCCATATTGTCTTGCAGTGTCCGTATATTCCATGTTCCAAAATTCATGTGTTTTTTACGACCGCTAGATGGTGACCCCACGGGTCGCGGTAATCCAGTCAGGGAGAAAATGAGGCAGACTATGTTTAAGGCACCTTTTCTAGCCCCCTCCCCATATGGGGTGAGCAGAGTGGATCCTAAATAGGGCTGCTCAGTCGTGGATACAGGTGCCGAACTACTCAACTGCCTCGATCCTTGAGTCAGGGCGACTGAATCCGTATCCACCGCCCATGTGCTGGTCCATGACTAGGAGCTTCCGGATTTCACAGTCCTGCCCCAGTTGCCATTCGTCAATCGCCATGGGACTTTTGGTTGTTTGAGGTTTGGTGTGGTTGGAAGACGCCTGTGCGTGAATTTGTTTTATGTGTGGAGATCGGTGCACAACGATCAGCACACAACCTTCACAGAAAAAGGCTCTAATCCAATGGCATGGATACTATGACGATTGGTGACCTTTTGTCTGCTGCAGCCTTCATCCGCCTTTGTTCGTTCTTTGTCTGGTTCCTCCCCCTGGACCTTACCGCCATGGGTGACCCTACCAGGAGTACATGACTCCCGACGGCTTCGCTCACAGGGTTCATTGGGAACACACAAGCCCACTCACCACAACAAGGTGACGATCCAGCGAGTGAGTAATAATTACCAGCCTGAATGTAACAACTACAGAACTGTAGGAATTTCTGATATGGTAGTATCAGAACTCCATGCAGCTTCTTATTAGTATATAGCATAGTAGAAGCATTCCCATAAACTTGCACAAGGCTTAATCAGTTCAAACACAAAATAAACACACTTCACACGTTAAATGTAAAGTTACATAAAAAAGAGTTTACAAGTTTATTGTAACTCACAGTTCCTTAGTAGAAACAGTCCATGTGTGCAAGCAAGTAGTTCTGACCAAACCCGCATGCTTCTAATGTGGCCTTGCTGTCTGGAAGTATGAGAAACACGTGGCAGCAGCCACGTGGCTGACCACCCTCCTTGGTGGGAGATTCAAGCAGAGAGAGTGAAAGGGAACAGGAAACCAGGATTCGACCCCTCCCACCCATAGCAAGTGAGATCAGGTTACAGCAGAGGCTGTCTCAGACGTGCTTGATTGAAACCCGATCTCTAACAAGAACTTCTGCCACTTAAGTGCTATGCCATGTCAGTTAATATTCAATCAAGACCAGCACCTGTACCCTAATAGTAGTTAGCAAAATTTTCCCACCTCTGAGATGGAAGTATAAGATCAGAAACCTCTGGAAGGAGCTGGAATGTTATCTGAATCAATGTTTTTCAACCTTGGCAACTTTAAGATGTGTAGACTTCAACTCCACCTGCTGGCTGGGGAATTCTGGGACTTGAAGTCCACACATCTGAAAGTTGCCAAGGCTGAGAAACACTGATATACTGTAAATGATCTATTCACGTACACATTGGCATACATACTGAAAGGGGTGATCTAAACTTCAGACTTGGCCAGATGAGTAAACCTTATACACATAATAGCACCACTACCAACCTAGCCCAGAATCCTGACATTTCCCCATGATTGTCATAAACAAGAACTTGAAAGCAAATTACACAGCTCTATGCCTGGCTCAAGTGGTTAACAGGCTAAATCTTCACATCCTCAGTGGGTCTCTCAAATCAAACCATTCTACAGAGCTCACTTTTATGGAATAGGTCCAAAATTTAAATTTCTTTTAATTGTAATTACTATTTTACCCTCTGTCTTTTATTTTATCTTTTTAGTATCATCTTTAGACTTTAGACCTACTGTATACTACTGTTATATTTGTTTTTCTCTGGTTACTGGCCACAATAAAGATTTTTTATTGAATCTAGTAAAAAAGAAGCACAATGAGATGGTTTGTTCATACAGAAAGAAAGGAAGAATGATAAAATCACAAAACAAATGTATAGAAGAAGAGAGAATGGATTGAGAGAAAGGGGAAGAAAGGCATGGTTGGATGAAGTTGACAAGATCCCAAAAATATAGAAGCAGCTTTAAAAAACAAAATCTGATGGATGAAGTAGCATATGCATGATTTTTACAAAGTTAGGAAGGTATAGAGATATAGAGTGAATGGAATTTATATAAATTAGATGTAGTTCTATTTTCTTTCCTTTTTTCTTTCTGCCATAGCATTATTCTAAAACTGTTTTAACTATTTCCATGGAATTTGAAGGAAAAGACATTGCTTTCAGGTTTTGTTTTATTTAAGGGAAGAAAAAGTCTTCCTGGGTGGAGTGCAGGGATCCTGTCTTAGCTATGAAGAGGTTGAAGGAGTGGAGTGAATATTGTTTTTCACTATACTACTTTTTGTCTCCCAACTTTCCATGAGTTAATCAAATCCAAGGGAAGATCACCTGACAGAGTTCGTCCCACAAATTATTCAGACCAGGAAGCAAAAGCAGTCTGCAGAAGGATGCAAAATAATGGAAAGAAATTTAATTTAGGGAGGGGGAAAAAACAGCAGAAGCTCCTAATAGGGTTCACACTAGGTATGGATGTAATTTAGCTCTCTATAGTCTAGACTCTTACCCCTCTAATTTAAAATTGGCTTTTTGTGCACTCAAACACAACTATGCTCTATTAATTTCTTTATTGCACAAGAAATTATTAATTATTCCACACACACACAACATATTTGCTTACTGAAGCCTTTGTGTAAGTCTGTGCTCCCATCTTTTTCCACCCACATTTCCAAGTTAATGGGAAATATGTCTTCTATGATAATGCCAAGTTCCTTCTAACAGGGAGCCACTGATTCCTATCTCACCAGCTTCATTCATTACAGCATACTATGCCACAATAGAAGAATAAAATGAGATCAGATGTATTACCAAAACAAATTCAAAAGAAATGTGTAAGAATGATGAGGTTATGAGCACCAAAAGCCTCTTTTGCAAAAGAAACCTGGGAAATTGGGAGACTAATTTCAGCACAATATTATTTGGTATGTCATCCCAATTACGTTTTTAGCCATAGCCATTTTATTGGTCAATCTTTGAGTTTCTTCTTATCGATCATTTAATTTGCTCTTTAAAGTATTTCAGAATATAATATTTACAAATATTATTGAAATATTTGCAAAGCAACATATAAATACATATAAATAAAAAGCATGTTATGGAAATTACAAAGTTGGTAGGTGATATGGGTGTTCCATCTATTTGTTAGTTGAAACAAGTGAAACATGTTTTAGTTTAGCCTTTTCATTTAAGTATATACAAACTCTGTATTCCAATATTATAAAGTTGTACTGCCTTCTTTCAGCTAATCAAATCATATGTAAATGTAGCCGGAGAAGGTAGAATTTCACTAACACTAACTTTTTAAACCATGAAAAAGTATAAGCATAAGGAGATCATTTCCATAGTATTTGTGTGGCAAATATTTGAGAGCATGATCTACTCTTTTAAAATCAATATATTGTTATATCTGGAGAGCCTTATAAATATACCCAGATGAAAAGGGTTGATAGAAATAAACAAGACTGCCCTCCATCCAAACTGATTCCTGTCTTGCTTAGGGGACTGTAAGTTAAAACAAAAACGGATCTCCAAGAAGACTATGAGCAGATGTGATGGTACAGATGGAAGATGTGACAGGAGCATCCTTGGCAATACCCTTGAGATAATGCTACCAAATGTCCTCAGCTGTCCAGCATAATAAAGAAATAATGCTACCTATTTCAGGAAGATGGAAGACTGGAAGACGTTGTTATTATTATTATTATGCATTACAAACATGACACTGCATTCCCAGAGAGTGCTCTGCTATGCTAAAATTCTTGTCACAGCAACTCTTAGAAGAAGATATACTAAAAGTTGCATGAATAAATAAAAGTATGGCAATAAATAAATAATACAACAGCCAGACTCAATGTAGTTAAACATGACTGCCAATAACAGCAGTTTGTCTTCTAATTCATTCCTGTCTTTCTCTTTGCTTACTTAGTCATAGAAGATTGTAATATTCCTAAAGCTATGCTTATGCACTTAAATTCTAGATTTGGTTTTAACGTATTTAGTTGCTGGTGTATCATCACTGGGATGACTAAATTAAGTAGAAGGCTATAATTAATGTAATCAGCCAAATGTTGATAGGTGCTTTTCCCATCCCCTTACTTTTGCATCAGCCAAAATGGCCTTCTTCCTAAAGTACAAAAGCCCAATCCTTTATGGAGCCTTCTTGCTTCAAGCTCCACAACCAAAAGTCATAGAAGTAATACTAGAAGAAGAACTGCAGTGCTTTCCATTTAATACAATCTACAACTAAGACTGCAAAACACTCTATCACTAAGAAGTTGATGCATGAGTCAAATCAATGTGATATATCAAATGCCATGAGCATTATTCTAGCACTGCCTTCCCAACCTCGCATATTGGACTTCAATTCTTATAATTTCCACGCTGGCTAATCTGAAGGACATCAGGCTGGGAAAGGCTGGCCAAGAACAATCTAATCTAATCTAATCTAATCTAATCTAATCTAATCTAATCTAATCTAATCTAATCTAATCTAATCTAATCTAATCTAATATAATCTTGACTAGACTAGAAGATGTATTGCCCAGTTATTTTTGAAGTATGCCTCGTGGAACTTTGCCCTTAGAATCCTTGGATAAGCAAGGATTAGAAGGTTTCATTTAGACTTGCTGATTTCTGTTTAATTATATCGCCTGCAACAACAATCACTGAACTACAGAAGAGAACTTTGGATTCATGAAGTGCTGACATTAGGCCAGTAAAGAGAGAATCTTCAGTGCCTGATGAAAATTAAGATCAATCTAGAACTCATTTTGTCCTTTAATAAATAATTGTTCTATAAGTGCCCAACATTTTAAAAGGAGTTGTTCAGTAGGGAGGGAGGCAATTGTTTATTGGCATCTTCCAAGGCAAATGGGTTTCCAACAAACAGCCAATCACTTTCATCATCAACTCAGGAAGTTTCAACTGGAACCACGTTTTGATTGCTGTACTTATATTTAAAAAAAACTAGCAGGATATAGTCTCCTCATTAAAGTTCTTGTTAAATTGTAATTAGAATTTCAAAAATACAACTTCATTTTCCCTTGCTTACATCATGAACCATGATCCCTGTAAACTGGCTAAAATCTCTCTCTCTCTCTCTCTCTCTCTCTCTCAAAAAAAAAAAAAAACCCTTTTAATCACCATGAAGGTAGCACAGGTTGTGAGCCCCATCTTTCACATATCATGGTTAGGGGGAAGATGCCAAGGAAGTTGCCAACTAGAAATTACATGAAGGCTTGTGAGAAGTACCAAGCTGCTAATTCCAACTGGCTAGTCTCTCTTGAGAAACTGCTATTCAATTTTTTAAAACTTTTTTTCAAGTGTCAATTTTCTGTCTGACCTCTTCTGATGCCCAAGCACATGTTATTTACATTCCAAGTCTGGATCTTTGTATTTAAGCTACCAGTGTATGGATCCAGAGAAAGCAACACAATACCATGATGAAATACAAGTGAGAAAGGCCACTGCTTCTTGGAATTAGGAGTTCAGGTGTTATAAAACTAATTTTGGATATGTGGAACCAATCAAAATTTTGTTTTCTTTTTCAGGTGAGTAATAATGCCTCCAGAGTCTGGCCAATTGCCAGGGGATTTCAACTGCACAATTTCTGTGAGTCCTCTAGGAACCACAAAAATTCAAAATGGATGTGTATTGGTTTATATAAACTGCTGTACAACTTTGAATCTGCTGATATATTGGTGACCACTTTCCAAAAGTAGTTGGGGCTAAGACAAATAAATAACCAAAGCCAATACAAAAAGCACAATGAGTGCTTAAATATAGTTATCATGATTGTTCTTCACACATGGGGAGGGCATGTATTGGTTATGTAGTCCTGAAGTACAGAGATAAAATAAGAATAATATCATATATTCTTTTTGCACGTCTAAATAATGTTGACTTGCAGAAGGGAGGGAGGCAGGCAATGCAAGGGCTAGACTAGAAATTATAGCAATTCCTGTCAAACTACATGAACAATTGTTAATATGATACAAGATCTAAGGAAGTAAATATCCTGGAAGAATCAGAAGATGCTCGGGATAATAAAATACATCTTCAGAAAGAATGGAAATTTTAACATGTGCTTCCTTAAGATTTTCATTACATTTGTTTATTTGTTTGATTCAAATATCATGTCAGTTCCCTTCAAATCACGGTAGAGCTGTAAGATCACATTTGCTAAATTTCCATGATTTTAAAGTAGCAAGAAAATAAGGAACACTGTGTGAAAACAAGAAAATCTAGTCATCCTTGTTTTCCTTTGCATGTCTGATCCAATCACTATAGGCCTTATTCATTGCCCAGCTGCCTCTTCTAATAATGTTCTCATTTGCCTTAGTCTTAGCAACAGTGAAGGCAACTACAATACATCATGAAAACAGGAATCACAGCATTTATTCTGTCAAATACATTTCAAATAAAAGGCCCATAAATAAATGTAGCAGAGTTTTTAAAAAAAGACAGCAAAATTTATGGTAGGACTAGGAAAAATAACATACAGTACATATGCAAACCTTCACTTGAGGGACATGACTTGAATGAATCAATTTATGAATTACCTGCCATAGAATTTCAGATGGACATTTCAGACTACCTTAATTGCTATCTTCAGGAAAGTGACAATATGACACGCAAGAGGAATCATAAGGTTTACAGAGCATATTCTTCTCCCACCTACTCAAACTAGTTCATGAAACATTATGCCTTATCAACTACATCTATAGACTTTTCTTAGAAAAGAGGGGCGCCTATTTTTATCCCATTTAAAAATGGCTACTGGGAATTATGTGAAAAGTGTGAATAGTGATAAATAAAGTTCCCAGAGTTCACAGGAGACTATGAAACTGCTGCAAAAACAGAATTGAAAGACATGAGTAATGTGGGTTCACTAGTTATCTAACCGTTCTTCCATTAACTGACTTTTTGCTATTTGCACTTCTGGGTTGTTGAGAAGGAGAAATTTGTTTTAGCAAAACAAGGGCATTGATAGAGATAAGCTGTGGTTTTATCCAATAGTGAAAGAAGATACATCTCTGGTGTCAATGGTCTGATGCAGGAAATGTATTGTCATGATAGTCTGTAGCTTGAATCATGTCAACTGGATTTCTATTTTCTCAGTGGAAACGTTTCGCTCCTTATCCAAGGAGCTTCTTCAGTCTGAGCAAAGTTAGTAAGGGAATCCTTAAATATGTTTCTAGGTGGCTGTGTGACCTTGCATCTGGGGCTAGGTCATGGTTATTTTGAGATGTTATTTCTAAGTCCCTTTATCATCTAAAGGAGGATCGTTAAGATTACCATGCTGCTGTTGAGCTTGCGAAATGGTCCTAATCTTCCTAGGCACAGAAGACAAAGCAGGAAGGAAAATAGGGGAAAGATTGTGCCTGAGGCCCCCACCTCTATTCAAGGAAGGATTTTCCAAGTTGGCATAAATGGATTCCTTGACCCCTCTCTCAAACCACCTATCTTCTCTGTCTAAAATGTGAACATTAATGTCCTCAAATGAGTGTCCTTTTTCCTTTGGATGAAGATAAACTGCTGACTCTGGTCCTGTGGTGTTACTTCTCCTAAATGAAAGAATAAGGCAAGTCCACTTCACCATTGATGCCCTGCAATACAATTTTGAAAACCTTCACCAGGAACTACCAGCCACCCTTCCTGACCCAATCCTGGATAGAGTTATTCAGCTTGGCAATACAGCTGGCCCAGCATAACAAGACAAAAGAGAGGCAAACTAAGAAATTTGACATTCTTCTTTCTCGCAGCAAGCAGAAACAAGGAACTGGAGAAACCGCTGGGAGGAACAACAACAACAGGACCACAGAGGACAAAAAGAACATGTGGGTGAAAAATCTCTCAGACAGAGAACTCACCCAACCAGAGAGAGATGTCCTAGCCAAAGGTCTTAATTTTGCCATCACTCCCAAGCAAGTTCCGGTTTTGGAGCTCATTACAGCCACAGAATCTGCCATCCACAACAACCACCTATCTTTTGAGGAAGCAGAACAACTCCGGCTTAAAATATCTGCAGCTCTGTCCAGTGCTCAACCTCCTCCCCCCAACCTTACCGTCCAAGAGAGGAGAGCCCTGACAGCCCTCAGCAAAGATGAAACCATCACCATTTTACCTGCTGACAAAGGAAGATGTACAATGGTTCTAAACACTGCAGACTACCACAATAAAATTACCTCACTTTTGGAGGATCACCATACATATGAAAAACTGAAAAGAGACCCCACCAACAATTACAAGAAAAAGGTAATAGACAGTTTGAAACAATTGGAACATGATGGCTCCATCGATAGGATTACCTACCACCGTCTGTATCCTGGAGAAGCCATCCCCTGCATCTACCGACTTCCTAAGATCCACAAGGAAGGAACACCCCTCCGACCCATAGTCAGCAGCATTAATTCGGTAACATACAACATTGCCAAACACCTCTCTACCATACTAGCACCTCTAGTTGGACACTCTAAACACCACATCCATAATTCGGAAGAATTTGTTTCCAAAGCAAAGATCCTGAAACTGGATACAGATGAAACTATGGTCTCCTTTGATGTGTCCTCCCTTTTCACCAGCATCCCCACCATTCATGCTCTATCCGCTGTCAGGAAGAGACTAGAAGAGGACAGCACCCTTGAAAGGAGAAGCCATCTCAACCCAAACCAGATCTGCCATCATCTGGACCTGTGTCTTAACACCACTTATTTCTCATACAGAGGTGACTTTTACAGACAAAAACACGGCTGTGCCATGGGTTCTCCTGTGTCACCCATTGTGGCCAATTTATACATGGAAGAAGTGGAGAAGAAAGCACTCAACACATTCCAGGGAACGGTGCCCACAGGCACAATCTTTCCCCTATTTTCCTTCCTGCTTTGTCTTCTGTGCCTAGGAAGATTAAGACCATTTCGCAAGCTCAACAGCAGCATGGTAATCTTAACGATCCTCCTTTAGATGATAAAGGGACTTAGAAATAACATCTCAAAATAACCATGACCTAGCCCCAGGTGCAAGGTCACACAGCCACCTAGAAACATATTTAAGGATTCCCTTACTAACTTTGCTCAGACTGAAGAAGCTCCTTGGATAAGGAGCGAAACGTTTCCACTGAGAAAATAGAAATCCAGTTGACATGATTCAAGCTACAGACAATTCCACCTGGATGACTGAGAACCTTCATAGACCTATTGTCATGATAAAAATTATGAAAGGGAAAGGTTTGATATAATAAATGATCCTGTTATCATAATGGAATGGGAACATAGTTGTTTTCCACTCTGTAATTCTTGCGAGAAGAGATGCATCTCAGCAATTTATCATCGATAAATTAAGCTCTTTAGCCATTGTTTACCTTCTTGGCTGGAATGGTGTAGTGGTTCAAAAGCAAAAGGTAGACTGTTGGAGAGACTTACAAACACAATGTTGCTTGCATACAAATACATGTGTATGCACCTGTTGTTCGTCTTCTCATCATTTCTAGTTTCGAACACATCATGCTTATGTTTTTCTATTAAATGTTTTCTGTCTGTCTGTCTCTCTCTGGCTCTTGGTGATAGTTCTTTTCATTGAATCAGATTACCTACTACTGTATCTTCTACAATATCTTAGGGAATAGCAATAATCATAAATGTATACAGTTAAAAGTTTTCCTGAATGTTAAGAAATGAGAAATAAATGACTATGATTTTTTTTTCCCAAGCAATATAACACTGCAGAAGCAAATCATCTTAAATGCTGACTCTCTTAACCAATTTTGTTTTTCTTTTCCCAACTGGGTGACTGTCTCCATCAATCATATGACACTTTCAATATCTGTCAGTGAATTAATCCTGAGGGAGCCACAAAGCAATCCATTCACTCTGTTCTGACAAAATGCTGCAATATTTGCATCGTGATGTTGTGACAAGAAGAAAAATTGGTGAGGAACTCATAATTCTGGAAGATGCATTTCTTCTGCCAGTACCTATAGAAAACTTGTTTGCTACATGATCTACTCCTCATTACATCCATTTATCTCAAGAGTATGTTCCTTAAGCTGCTCTAGAGAAATCTGTGTTAATGGGGAAAGAGCTATGAAGATTGTCCTTATTAAGACAAGAGAAACTGGCAGAACCCTGACCCTGCTATTTATTTAATACAAAACATAAATTATCTTCTTGACCTCATTCTCTTGCCATCTTTTTTGTATTATTTCATTAGACTATAGTTTGCTTGCAGAGGACATGTGAATTGCCTCTACATGATAGCTACTTCACATGATGATATGTTCCCTGTCTCACCACACACAGCAATGCCCAATATTTGTGACAAGCTGCTATTTAAAAGTATTCAGAGGAGAAACAGAGAAAAATCCATATTCTGTGCCAGTACACATCTCTAGTACACAGTCACTGAACACAAGACTACAATTATCACATACTGTTATCTATACAAAAATTAAAGTCATCTGCTACATAACAGAGCTTCTGCTGGAAAAAAAAAATTGTCAAATTTGAAAGGATCTAATTTTGAGCAGCAATACCGGTAAGGTCAACAATGTTGAAGTCCTATTTACAGAATTCTCAGTGCATCTAACATTTTATATTTGACTTGCAAGTACCAAGTCAAGCATAGCAAGTTTAGCGCCACTTAGAAGATTAGCTTTAAGACTTATTCGCAGTCAAGGCTTCTATAATTAAACTTCATGAGTCCTGGTGAAAGAATTAATCATATGGCAGTAGTAAGCAGGTTGTTTCCATTTGTAAATGAATCCTGACCACCCTGGATTTCTCCTTGGATACATCAGAAGAGTAGAATACTGGGCCTGGGATTCCGGTTTCCCTATTTCCATTTTGCCTATTTAAAATTCATCTTACTCATCCTTCAGCTAAAGAGGGCTCAGTAAAAGTTGAACTGTCCCTATAAGTTTGAAGAACTGAAGTGCATTATTTTAGAGTAGCTAATTACCAAACCAGGTGAACCAGGGTTAATATCATTATTTATTTATTTTATTATTTATTATTTGGATTTATCCCCGCCCATCTCTACCATGGTAGACTCTGGGCAGTTTACAATCACAATATAACCGCCCAGAGTCCCCTCCGGAAATGGGGGGAGATGGGCGGTGGTATAAGTTAGAAATATAAATAAATAAATATAAAAGTTAAAAGCCTATACATTTAAAAACCAACATAAAAACAAAAAATAAAAATCCAAAAGATGGTATGTTCTTAAAGGGAGGATATTATTATGCTAACCACCCCCAGGAGGAACTATTATGTCCTTCGTTCCAGGCAAGGCGGCAGAACCAGGTCTTTAACGACTTCCTGAAGGCCAGGAGCGAGGGTGCCCGTCTTACCTCAGGGGGCAAGATATTCCACAGGGAGGGTGTTATCGCAGAGAAGGCACGCCTCCTGGACCCTGCTAGATGGAATTCTTTTAGTGATGGGATCCGAAGCATGCCCTCCCTGCATGATCGGGTGGGGTGGGTAGATATGATTGGGATGAGACGGTCTCTCAGATACCCTGGTCCCATGCCGTGTAGGGCTTTAAAGGTGATAACCAACACCTTGAATTGGATCCGGAAGCAAACTGGTACCCAATGCAGCTCACGGAGTAGTGGTGTTACATGTGCTGATCTTATAGCAACCAGAACTATCCGTGCAGCCGCATTCTGGACCAGCTGAAGCTTCCAGATACTCTTCAAGGGTAGCCCCATGTAGAGCGCGTTGCAGTAATCTATATGGGAGATGACAAGGGCATGAGTGACTGTTCGGAGGGCCTCCTGATCCAGGAAAAGGCGCAACTGGCACACAACCCAAAGCTGTGCAAAGGCCCTCCTGGCCATGACTGCCACCTGCTGCTTGAGCAGGAGTCGTGAGTCCAGGAGGACCCCCAAGTTTCACACTGAATCTGAACGGGGCAGTGCCACCCCATCCAGAGTTAAAGATGACAACTTCCTGGAAATCGAGAGGCCATCAATCCACAGCCACTCTGTCTTACCAGGGTTCAGCTGAAGCCTATTGTGCCCCATCCAGGCCCCTACAGCCTCCAGACACTGAGAAAGGGTGTCGACTGCGACACTAACTTCACCCGGGATGGAGATGTACAACTGGGTATCATCAGCGTACTGGTGATACCTCATCCCGTGGTGACAGATGATCTTGCCCAGTGGCTGCATGTAGATGTTAAATAGGAGAGGAGAGAGAACCGAACCCTGCGGCACCCCACACAAGAGGGGCCGAGGGTCAGATCTCTATTACCACCAATTTGGAGCAGTCCCAGAGGAAGGAGGTGAACCAGCGTAAAGCAACGCTGCCCACCCCCAACTCCCTGAGCTGCCCCAACAGGATACCGTGGTCGACGGTATCAAAAGCCGCTGAGAGATCCAAGAGAGCAAGAATGGATGCACTCCCTCCATCTCGCTCCCGCCAAAGATCATCCATAAGTGCAACCAATGCAGTCTCTGTCCCATATCACGGCCTGAAACCTGACTGAAAGGGGTCTAGATAATCCATTTCATCCAGAATCCTCTGGAGTTGCAGCGCCACCACCTTCTCAACCACCTTTCCCAAAAAGGGAAGGTGGGAGACAGGACAAAAGTTGTTTAAAACAGTAGGGTCCAAGGAAGGCTTCTTGAGGAGGGGATGCACCAACGCCTTCTTAAAGACCGCTGGAAACACCCCTCCCCCAAAGATGTATTAATCATCACCTGGACCCAACCACATGTGACCTCCTTGGCTGACTTTACCAGCCAGGAGGGACACGGGTCTAGATGGCAAGTGGTGGTGTTTACAATTGGGAGGACTCTGTCTACTTCATCAGGCCCAACAGGATCAAACTGTTCCCAGATAACAGGGTAAGTACGTGCCTCTGGCATCTCCCCAGATTGTGACTCACGCTTAGAGTTTAACTTGGAATCTGAGCGATTTTGTCCTGCAGATGCTCAACAAACTCTTCCGACCGGCCCTGTAAATGGGTCACCAAGTCCGTCCAACCCAAAAGGGATCTAGTAATCTTAAACAGGGCCGTCAGGCGGCATTCTGCAGATGCAATAAGAGTGGAGAAATAATCATGTTTCGCCACTCTTACCGCCACAAGGTAGGCCCTAATAGCGGCTCTAGATTGTGTCCGGTCAGATTCAGTTCTCGTCTTCCTCCAGCGGCGCTCCAGACGTCTCTTAACCCTCTTCAAAACCCTCAACTCCTCCGTGAACCACGGGGAGTGATGGGTTGAACGAGGCAAGAGAGGTCGCATAGGCGCGATCCTGTCCAAGGCCCCGGCCGCCTCTTTATTCCAAGCTGTGGCTAAGACCTCCGCTGGACCGTGCCGCAGATCTTCAGGTATAACCCCCAGCTCCCTTTAGTTTCATTACCTAAAAAGCCTACTGGATCTGCTGTTTAGATAAAGTGCATCCTAAAGGTTTAAATGAAAATATTCATTTACCTCTTTCTTTGTAATAATGGCACGATGAATCTTAGATCATCTTAGCTGGTGGCAACACCTGAGCAACCTCCAAGCTTAGAAGCTAAGCGGGTTCAGGCTTGGTTTAAGTACTTGGATAGAATTCCTCCAGAAATTCCAGGACTATAAGCTAAAATTTCTAGGAGGTGATGGCAAACTACTTCAGTACTGTTGCCAAGAAAAGTATCTGGACTTACAGTATGCATGAAATCACCAGGAGCTAAGCCCAATTTAATAAGACTTTACCGTTTCTTTTTCTTTGTTCTTTTAAGTGTCAGATAAGCTTTGGCTATGGGTTGACTATATAGCTAAAGAACAGAAGTACAAATATACATGCCAATTTGGTCCTCTAACAGAGATTAAGAATTTTTTTCCCTGAGATTTCCTGAGCAATCACATACCTGTATCCAAATTCATCTCTTTAGCCTTAATGTCTTGCTTTAGCTTTAATTCTAAATCTAATAGCAACATAGAATATGTTAGATAGAAACATAGAATATTTATAACCCTTATATGAAAACATTATCATTTTACAGCTGATAATATGTAAGTCAAACAGAACAAAACCAAAAGGAAACAGCAGCAGATGGTGCATAGAACATTTTGTACTTGTGGGGGGGGGGGGGGAAGTGTAATCTTCAAAGTGGAGAATAAGAAAGAGCAGTAAAAATTGATAGATTTGAATTCCTGTTTTGGGGTTCACTTCAGTTTTAACGAGTAACTTTCCTTTACTAAGAAGGAATTTTGAGTGTATGTTTCTTGTTTGCTTAGGAATATTTTCTTCAATTGACAGTTGGGATTGCTGCGTATGGATCTGCTTTATCCAAGTGGCATTAACCAGCTTTATTCCATAATGTATTTATCACAATTTCAGCAAGTTAATTCATAGACTGCTAAATTATATGACTAACATGAGATACAGGCTTATTCAAAGGTTAAGTCAGGGGAACATTAGAATGGGGAGCAAATTCAATGTCTCTGTGCAGAACTGTTTAAAAATTCAGTAAAATCATTTCTTTATAGTTATCTTAGTTCTGTTGAGGATGTATGACATTCTGTTAAAATAAAACCATGTATGGTGTAATTCATCATTTATTTTCCTCTGCAAAAAAAAGCAGTGGAAGTAGAAATAGAATCAATGTATTGTCGAAGGCTTTCACGGCCGGAGTTCAATGGCTGTTGTGGGTCTTCCGGGCTGTGTGGCCGTGTTCTGGAAGTTGTGGTTCCTAACGTTTCGCCAGCATCTGTGGCCAGCATCTTCAGAGGGCAGGAGCACAGATAGAAGATTTTGACAGAGATTTTGCTTCTATCTGTGCTCCTGCCCTCTGAAGATGCTGGCCACAGATGCTGGCGAAACGTTAGGAACCACAACTTCCAGAACACGGCCACACAGCCCGGAAGACCCACAACAGCCAAAGAAATAGAATCCCTTCTCTTTTTCACGTTCCTTTATTTTTCTATTTTCTATTTCTTGCTTCCTGAAAAACATTGACAGCAAGATATCAAAATATCAAGCGATCAGCAAAACAAAATGAATCTGAATGAAAAACATTCATTGAAAATTCAAAATTCTGACTTCCGCTGAGAAAATGGCCAATTGAACAGCCTGCCCACGAGCTCAGCGGGCAGATCTGGCAGCGTGGGTTCTTTTGGGGGCACAGGCAGGCTTTTCCTCTTGCCCTAGAGCGTTTTCACGGACAGAATTACAATTCAACTTGTAAGATAATGGCTGGTCTGTTTGTCTTAGGGTTTGTTTTGAGAATGAGATGGCTCTGCTATGTGGGAAATTTTTTGTTCACTTTCTAAGGGGGGCAGATAGGCTTTTTGATTTTTCCATTAAAAATGCCCTGTGTATAATATGGAGACAAATAAATGTTCTGGTTTATTTTGAGGTGGGATAAGAAATCAAGAATAGGTATGTGGATTGATTTCAAGGCTGTAGGATTCTATTTTTTGCAATGATTTAAAGTTTGTTTGATTTTTTTAAGGTTTAATAGGGGTAAGATTGTTATAGTAGTACCAAGCATAAAAGTAGATAATTTAAATGTTTTTTTTTAATGTTTTTATAATTTGATTGTTAATATAGTGGCCAGAAATATATAAAATAGTGGTAGGAGGGAAACATTTTATAAGTGGGTGTAAGGCTCAGATTGCACCCAAGTTTCAGAGTCCCAAATAGAAGCTTGAGTCAAGGCTTGGATTCAAAGTAAACAGCATTTATTTTGGCCAAGACAAAAGGCTGGGTGATTCTCTCCAGACACGGCAACAATGAGCATCAGCAAAGAGAACACACACACACATTACAGTGGCAGAGATTATATAGAGTTTGCAAAGCTGGTAAAGAACATGAATGAACCCTGTCCCAGTGACAGGGCAAAGCTTCAGTATCTGTAATTCTAGCCGACTATCTGTCTCCTAGAATGTTAAACAAGCCTTGTTCCATGTTATCTAGACGAACTCTCCACTAGAAGACAGCAACAAGGTCTTTGCGTCTCCTTTCACCTAATCTCTAACAGCAAGCAGTTTCCAAAAGCAGAATGGCGGTGGTTAAGCTATCCCTTACATGGGTTTCTATGGGGGGGAGTTGATTTGGAGGTTTATATATCTGCTTATTTGTCTTTATATATAAGGGGAAGAAGCAATTGCTCTCACTGATTTTTATAATGCCTATGGGATGATTCATAGAAATAATGTGATCTTGGTTAGATTTGGAGTAAGGGATTAATTATGGGAATTGCTGTATATTCTTGATGTTGAAAGTCGAAAGTCATCTTGTTATATAATCTTCTAAAAAAATCTTTTTTTCATTTTCTGTTTTTTCATTTTTTTATTTTCTTGAAGTTTTTTTATTTTATTTTTTGTACTTTTTATCTTTGTTCTAAATTTAATAAAGCTTTTACAAAAAAAAGAAAATTCAAAATTCTATCAAAATAATAATGCAATTAAAATATGCTAATGGTGTTATTAATTCATACTGCAAACAATAAGAATTATCATTATCTCATTTCTGCACCAAGGTTTCTCCACTCTACAAACAGAAAGATCATTAGTGAAATTAAAAGTATGGAAAAATATGGGTTATTTCAACAGTTTTGTGTTTGTTTAGTATAGCAGCAAATGGGCTAGAAAGAACTACATCATATTAACAAAGGGAGTAGAAGCATAGAAAATGAATCAGCTTCAAATACATTAAAAATGGGTTAGAAAAACTAGTGGGTAGTAGAAAAAACAAATAATACGGCATACAGGTGAGTGAAATGGGACAACAGGGATACCAAAATAGATATTCTGTGTCATTAAGGTATAAGATGCTCATTAGAGGAAAGTCACAGACAAGTGACATCTAAGTAAGGAAAGAGATTGTCACTCAATGGCATCTGAGGGGGAACCTGGGTCAACCTTCAATAACTCAAGCAAGAAGATAATAGAGTGAATTAAGAGAGAAAGACTGGGCAATGGGCAAATGAAGAAATAATAAAAGATGGATAATAGAAAGTAACACAAGGTGAAAAAAATGAGATTTCAATGAAAATGTGTCGGGCAGATATCTTCCAGAAAGTAATGGATAGAAATAATTGGAGTAGATTGGCTATTTTTTCCTTACAAGAAAAATAAGAATTTTTTTTAAAAAAATTCTTTAAAAAGAAGGAATTTAAAAGAATTCTTTAAAAATAATTCTTTTTTAAAAAAGAGTATGGATCAATATTATTCATTAATAAATGTAGAATTAAGAAATCTCTCTCTCCCCCATACAAAAATAAATTCTCTAGTGACATCAGACATGGATGTCCTTCTCTACTTCTAATTCTTTATTTAAGTGCTATTTAGTCATTGTATGCATATGCATATACATATAGATACTGCCTTTCTGTTCTACCATTCTCAAATACATTGAATGTGGTTATCTAAATCTAAAAATTTGATATTTTACCAATAAAATAACACCCAAGAAACTTTTTTGCACCAGCCAGTAAAACTAGTGAAGTAATCAGAAGGCCTTTAAGAACAAAACACTAGATAATAAATAGATTGGCTTCTTTATAAAACATATTTGGATTGTTCTCTTCCAGAAAGGGATGATGGCCAACTAGGTATGAACAGGAAACAAAGGCATTCTGACTTGCATCTGTGTTCTGATAGCTTATTCTTTCTTAGCTTTCCATACTGCTTCCATAGAATCTTACAGAAAACAATTTTATTAAATGTTCCTAGCATGCTAATGGGTACTTTTCTCTCAGAAATTGCATGTAATAATCAAGATAAGCCTGCCTTCTCATAGAACAAGTCTTGGCCTCAATTCAAACTGGTGAAATATCACTGCATAGCATTGAATATACCATTGCCTTCGACAGTATCATTTCATGGAATTGAAATGAATTAACTCAGCAAAATGAAATTGTCTAGAAATCTTCTATCCTCCACCCATACTAAACTACATTTAGCATTTATTTTCATTCCCTGAGAATAACCTGTACAAAGTGTTAATTTAAACTTTTGGAAGGCTTCTAAATAAAATGAAGAGTATCTTGTGATTTCATTTAAAATGACACTGTTGTGGAGACAATTTACTTAGTGGTTTTATTAACATTACATTCACATTGCAGAGACAGGCTCGCTGAGACCTATCCCTTCACCGCATCTTGCTCATTTTTTATCCCTCATTTCTAGTTGCACATCTCAGAGCTATATACCAACTGCTACATCTGCTAAGCAGCAGCGGGTGAACTACACTGAAGAAACCCTTCATCTTGTATCTTCCCAGGAGACCTTCCTTATATGCTTTTTTTATACTAGCTACAGGAAAATCCATTGGAGAGAAGGGGCAATTAAATGTTGACATTTGCAATCCATGGCAGTTGATTTTACAATGGTATTTACAGGATGCCAAGCACCAAACACAGTGGACACCAACAAACATTACTGGCAAGGTAAACAGAACAGTAGAATAAATATGGGAACATTGTGGAAGTCCAACAGTAGATAGCTACTGAATAATTAATTATGATTTCAGTTTAAAAGTTTCATAGCTGCAGTTATAAGTTTGTAGTTTCATAACTAATTTGAGGGCCAGAAGGAGTCACATTAAAATGGCCTGTAAATGAAAACTCTCTAACTGTGGCAAATTGAAGTTCTGAACTGACAGCTAAAACTTTACTGAGATTAGACAGAAATATGTTTGGGAAGAAGGATGGTTGACCAACGATAGGGTTATAGCTTGTTTTGTTCAGGCTTTCATTTGCCTTGAAACATGAAAAGTGCACTTGGGGCATACTTGGTACAAGTGCTGCCCCTCAACTGTGTACAGGACCAGTTTCTCATCTTAGGGCTCTTCAGTACAACCCAGTAATTGTGGATCAGAGATGTCCCAGCAACCATATTTAGAAGACATGAAGAGATACCACCTTTAATTTACTCATGGTCTTCCACAAACACAGACTGAGTTCATCTTTTCCTGTTCCAGTTTTAAACTGCTGGTTTCCATTTTCTACCAACACAAACTTTGCAGTCCAGATGGTCTACACTACAGCATCTGGTATCAAAGTAAGCTTTCAGATGGGGACATGCCCTGCTTCTACTGGGCATAGAGGTTGCTATAAGCATGCCACCCCCTCTAATCCCTGGGCATTAATTTCAGGGCCATCGGCCTTTTGGTTATGGGTCTCAGGGCCTTCCAGCTGTGCCAAGCAGCCATTTATTTTGCCAACACTGCCAAACCTGGTAGCAGATCAATAGGTTGTCAAGGTCTGAAGGGTAGCAAAAGAAGTGTGCAGGTGTGGGGGTGGGTGGAGCAGGCCAGCAGGGCCTGATCTGAGGGGCTGGAAGGCTGTACTTTTTGCCCCATGTCCAGGGATCTTCGAGAAAATTGCTGGACATATGTCACAATTATCCACTCACACGGATTGAGTGCTGCAGTGCTAATCCTGGGGTGGGGGTTGGAAGAAATGGGAGAATGATTAAGCCATAGGACTGAAGAACTGGTACCCATGGAAAGAAAAGTAGGAAGAGATAATCAGAAGTGGGTATTTTTGCTGCAGGTTTCTCCAGCATCTATTTCCGAGCATTTTCTAAAGA
This sequence comes from Charina bottae, assembly GCA_023362775.1. Lineage (NCBI taxonomy): Eukaryota > Metazoa > Chordata > Lepidosauria > Squamata > Charinaidae > Charina > Charina bottae. The sequence continues at coordinate 67,809,096 of JALMGJ010000006.1, forward strand.
GACACTCCAGTCAGCCTCACTAGGTAGACCAGACCAAGAAATCAACTCCACAGGAAGGCTAAAACTACTTTTTTTGAGATTGGCTATAAAAAACAGACTCTTGCAAGTCTGAGTGTACTGTACCGTCTCCTCCTTTTTTTAATTGAGTTATTCTGGAGTGCATTTGCTTAACTTAAGCATTGTGCCATCTTTTACTTCTTTATTTTTCTTTTCATTTGTTGTTTTTGCAACTTGTTAAGGGATTTCATGATGTTATTATTGTTTTTTAATCATACCATGCATGGTTTAACCTTTGTTACATTACATACTTTGTAAGCCACTGAGATCATCAGATTATATCAGGGGATAAGTTTAATAAAAAAACATAAATATATTCAGAAGCATATTGGAGCTCACACAAGGTTAAAGTGTAGCATCTCTCTCCTATTTAATAAATAAGCACATTTTTTCCCCACTCCTTTGCACAAACCCAAAAAGTGGTACTGCTGCTTTAGCATCACAGTGATTGGATTCTTTAAAGCAGAAGATAAAGTCTGAAAAAATCTGACTGCTTTAATGAACAGTAGAGAGGAATATTGGGGCGTGGTGGCTCAGCGGGTAAGACGCCAGGCTTGTCGATTGGAAGATCGCAAGTCCAGAGGTTCGAATCCCTAGCCCCGCATGACGGAGTGAGCTCTCGCACTCGCCCCAGCTCTTGCCAACCTAGCAATTCGAAAGCATGCAAATGCAAGTAGATGAATAGGTACCACTTCGGTGGGTAGGTAACAGCGTTCCGCGTGGGTCATGCCGGCCACATGACCGCAGAAGCGTCTTCGGACAACGCTGGCTCTTCGGCTAACAAACGGAGATGAGCACCGGCCCCTAGAGTCGGACACGACTGCACAAATGTGCGGGGGGAATCTTTACCTTTACTTTTAGAGAGGAATACTACTCACTCAAAATCTGAAGCACTATAGCCCTACCACCCACAACCCAGTGCATTAACAGGGTAAAGACAATAACAAAGTAAGCTGGAGTTGTAGAAGACATGTAGAAAATATAAAGGATCATGGGAAATATACTCAGCAGTTTATCTTTTGCTACAGAATCGCTTTGTCATTGGCCATGCCAGTTGTGGCAGTCATCTTGTGACAACGACCTCCACAATATTTTCAGAATTTCTGGTCCTACACCTGTTGGTTTCCAGATGTGCTGGAATAAAATGCTTATAATCCTTAAATAACATAGCCAATAAGAGTACCTGGGCAGAAGTGCCAGACTGGACAGCCTAAATAATGGGAAAGAAACAAGTACCTTCTATAAGAGAGAGAGTAATAAAGTGTAACGAGAATAAACAAACTGGGAAAAAACAAATGCAAGAATTTCATATTTGAGATGTTTATACTGCTTTCAAAACTTCAGATTATTTAATATACATCATAATGAGATGGGAGGCCATACCAATTGAAATATAAACAAATAACTAAATAAACCTTACAACAATTGGTAAAATATATCTTCATTACGAAGACCCACCTAACCAGATTTTTATGGGTTTATAATTCAGTCTCTTAGTCATTTTATGTTGCCCAATATCTCACAAACATCTGTGATACATAACTATATTAATAGGTACTGCAAAAGCTAGAGCAAATTATTTTCTATTTAACCATACTATTCTACCATCTACTTACAAGAACACATTTTTTCCTGGTATATCGAAGTCAGTATCTTTAATCTGAAAATATGCTTCTATTGCATTTATTGGAACGTTTCTTGGAAGTCTAAAGGGCACAATGGTGTAGACAATTTGTGTGCAAATGACCCCTTGCAAAGTTTGCAGATCTTTTCTTTTCAAGATTACATTTCACTTCCTGGAGTAAATTGCCTCCAGAACCGAACAATAAATAGGAAGGAATGCTCTTGGTGACTGTGCTAAGGAAGAGCAGGGTGAAGGTTCTGCTCTACAACCCACTTCCACTGAATAGTGCAGGCTTCCTTCCTGAAGACTTCTGGTCAACCCAGCATTCATCATATATAATAGATAAGATGCATTGGGTTCAGGGCTGGCTTCTTTTCTAGGCATAACAGGATTGAATTTTCTTCAGGTTTACAGAAAAGGTTCCAGGCTATAACTTCTGACACTTGTTACTGCTATGCCTGGACAATCCACTTCCACATTCTCTCACAGTATCATTAAGTTCCAAATTGCCTGCTGCTATCTTTGCCTGATTTTCTTAACCAGACAAGATCAATGTAGTTTTTATCATTTCTCTGCACTGTTGGAAGGAGCTGTGTGAGAGTGGCTGACCAGTGGACAAGTCCTTGATGGCGCTTTCATAGTTGCCTATGTCAGCAGTTAACTGAGGGCTGATACCTTCCCTTGGGAGCTCAGAGACCTATTAGCAGTCCTATGTTATTGCTAATCACCACAATGGGGTTTGATCTCTGCAGTTTAGGCTATTCTATTAAGATCAAGCTCTCAGTTAACATTTCTGCATCCCCATTTTTTTAACTCACCCACTTCCAGGTGAGACTCATGAAGCTTACCACAGTGAAAATGTAACCAATTCTCATTTGGTGTACTTTGTATATAGCATCCAAAGAGAAAGCATGATTAGATCACTCTTCCTCCCTCTACGTTATAGATCATTTCCCAATATTTAATTCAAAAAAGGCTTAAATGAATTATTGGAAGGAACTGAAAAAGGGGGGAAAAGTATGTGGGATAGCACTCATTTCTGAAACAATATGCTCTAAATGAATTTCACTGAAACAGAATTCTGAAAATCCTAACCATTCCTGAAAGGACATCAAAAAAAGAGAGAGAAGAATATGACAGTAAAATAGAAAATTCAGTTTAACTGGAGAACCTATTTTTCTTCCAACAAGGAATAAGAGCTTTCCTTTTAAAGAAAATCCACAAAACATGCATATTGCAGCAAACTCAATTTATAGTGATTGTATCACAGCTTGTAATTTGCATTTAAATCAGGCATCATTTTTTGCAACCAAGAGAGAGTAGCTTTTCCAAATATTACCAAGGCACAATCCAATGCCCATTGTTTTTGAATTAGTAATGAAAATGGTGCTTTTAGTCCACAATTAGAACTGATTTTCTGTAATACTGTAAGTAGTTCTCTAGGTAATGGAGACATAAGAAACATTTGAGTAGCAACAAAAATACAAACGATTTTTATGATTTTTTAATATTCCTGTCATATGTGCATACTGTACTGTAAGTTTCAGGGATTTTCCTACCAAATCTGAAGTGCAGTTTCATGTATATCAACAGAAATTCAGTAACACAAAATTCAAAATGTATTTTTTTCAGATTGTTTTAAAATTTGATCAGTGTTGACTCTATCAACACATTTGGTTGACCCAGTATTACACAAGGTAACTGATAACTTTAAAATGGATTCATGGTTACCTTGTTATCTCACTGAGACATTAAAACAAGGATATCACCAGTGTGAATGCAGTTCATTGTCAGGTTTGGACTACAAAAAACAAGCTGGCCAACTACAGGTGGGAACAAGTTGCACAAAGCCAGCATGTAATTAGCTTCCAAGAGTACTACGATAGATCTGATGTAAGAAGCAAAGATGAGTCAGAATCAAATAATTATTGGTGGTACAGAAATGCCCAAGAGCGTAGGAAGGCTTTGTTGCAAGAACAAAGGTAAGATGAAACAGGAAAACTTATTATATCCCTTTGTGTCCAGTAGAATCCAATGGCTAGCTAAGCTGGGGGAATCAGTTTAGGCACTGGAGGTACGGTAAAGCTCTCACCAGCCGTTCAATGATCCACCACACGGGGCTGAAATTCCCTTGTAAACAAAAGCATAAGCAAGGGTGCAAAAGTTCAACCCATAGGCAGTGTTCTGTCCAAGATGGAAATGTTCTCTTGCACATAGCAGCAGCCTGCCAGCATTCCTTTGTGGCCCACAGTAGGCGAAGCCAAACCATTTGCACCATTTTCCCATTGAGGAGGTTTGCCATTAGACTTGCAAAGGTTTATGACACAATTTTTACCCTTAAGGACTCTGAAAATGCCCAATAATTAGAGTTGTAGCCTCCACCCTTTTGGGGAATACAACATTTGACAAGTTGCACAAAGTCAGGGGTGGCTGCTGAACTGATTGAAGTTGCATACCCTGCTGCACATGATAATTGAATATCAGCATGAAGTTAATGGCAGAACTGCCCACCTCCCAATTTTCTCATCTGGACATGACACATCCTTTTATTTGGAAAGGAAAATACACAGTACTGCAATGCATTTTTATAACGATCAGTTTGAGACCTCAAAAGTTGGCTTTTTAGTGTGTGAACGTTGTGGTTGCCATTTGTTCATAGCTCCAATACAGTGTTCTTTTCTAGTCATTTTAGACTTTCTTCCATGTAACTGCACAGTTATTGTTATATATAGGACAGTAACCCAGTGCTATATGACCTGTCAAATGTGGCTATATAATTACCTAGCTGGATATACAGAAAACCTTAATGTCAACTTCACTCTGAACTGTGAAGGCAGAGCCAAAATTCCATATGTTTCCCACTTGCTGACTGCAAAATCAAAAGAAACTTGTTTGTCTAAAACAGTTGTGATGGGTCAAACATCACAGAACTCTCACATCCTCCCATAGACATAACTTTTCAAAGAATTTAGTACACATGTTAAGCTGCAAGTTGTAAAGTGATGTGTGAATATAGCTGTATTCTTTAAGTGCTACAAATCTGCCAACCTTTTCCCCTGGAGAACACTTTCTGGAACCAAGATTTCTTTTTCTTTGCCAAAAATTCACTTCATTAATTTTAGACATACAGTACATGTTAATTTTCAAAAGAATCCATCTTTCTCTCTCTATCCCACAGAAGAAGAACTGCTATACTTGGTACTCAGAATAACCTTCTAAATCAAAAGACTTGTAATTTTATTACTAGAGTATAATTTATCTTCTCCTAAACTCTCTAAGAAATAATCATATTGCATAATTTAAAACTTATTAAATTAATACATTTAAATTAGATAGCGGAAGGTAATTCTGAAAAATTGTAGAATATCTGAACAACTCTAATTTGAATATATTTTGTCCTGTTTCTTTCAAATGGATACATTTTGTGAGCTGGTCATAAAATGTAAGATTTTGTAATTTCTGTAGAAGATTTCAAACCATACTTTGAGACAGTTTAATGGACAACATGCTTCTGTTAACAGCAGTTAATTGATGAATTGATGAAATAACTACACAAACAACTAACTTGAGAACAAGTATAGAGTGGTTAAGCATGTTGACTCAGACCAAGGAATCACTAGTTAAAATCCCTCCCTGAGCACAGAATTCAAAAGATGATTTCTTTCAATACAACCTATATCACAAGATTATTGCTGTAAGATATGCCATCTTGAGCTTTTCTACAAAAGGCAGGGTATACATAATAAGTAATAAATATGAAGGTACCTGTGAACTCTTGGCTGAAGAAGTCAGTAACAAAATTCTTCTTATTTGAAGCCTGGTCAAGGCTTTCTAGAACACTATTATCTGAAAGCATTTTAAAGTGAATGCATACATTGTTTTCACTTTAATGTGAATACATGTAATAACTCATTAGGAGAACAGGGCCCATTCACATGAATAATTAAATAGGGACCTAACCAATTTTCCTGATTTTTCTACCAGAATTACAGGTGGGTCTTCAAAGAAATGAATACATATTCGGAGATTTTTCTTATAATCCACAGAAACATTTATAGCTGTATTATCGAGCTCAGATCTCTCATGTATATATCAATATTAAAATTGACAAACTGATCTTTTTCTCAATTTCAAAGATGTTATCTATTTCTAATCAGCACTATCTTGAGATAAACAAGGACTTCCTTAAGATATCTTTGTCTCTTTAAACATCCTGTCAGATTTTAAGTCATAATAGCTATTTTTCCCTTCCTTTTTTAATGTAAGGGTTATTTATTGATTTATTTATGATTGTGCCTTCGAATCAGTCTTGAGGTTTGCCATTGCCACCTTAGTCCTAGCACTAGAGAAAATGACTGGCCCAAAGTCACCCAGCTGGATTCATGCCTAAGGCACAACTAGAATGTCTCCCAGTTTCTAGTGTGGTACCTTAACCACTACACCAAACTGGTCTCAAGTATAATAATAGTGATATTGAAAAGTCAGCTTTGTGACACAGATTATGGATGAGAAATCAGTAGTGGAAGAATTGAGTCTATCAGGACAGAACAATCTGATGTGGGAATATAAGAATGAATGAATGAATGAATGAATGAATGAATGAATGAATGAATGAATGAATGAATGAATATATATATATATATATATATATATATATATATATATATATATAATGTTCAAACAAATGCTGTAGACCATGTCATCTCTATTTAGAACTGTGATGAGCATAAATTTATGGTTAACTAAATAAGTCAAATTCAGAAACTGTGTTTTGAAGTACATTTAGTACATTTCTGAAGTATATTTAGTTTGAGTAACACAAAAAATATATTTAGTATATTTAGTTTCAGCAGCAGTTTGAGCAACACAAAAAAATGTGGTTAACCAGGAACAAGGAAAAATTACTGATGGCCATATGGAAGAAGAGGGAATATGCAAGTTTGTGGCTTTTTCATATGGCATTAAGCCACAATTTAGGATCATATTGAGCATAGCTAGTCTATTCATCCTGACAATAACTCTGCATTAACATGTACATTATAGTCGGTGTAGCTATAGTTGGTTGATAGAGATTTTACCATAGGAATTCATTGTAGTTAGATAGTTTATCTTAGCTGTCTATTGTAAAGTCCATATATAGCAAAACAGGTTTCTTTGATTTTGCCTTAGCATAATACAAGTAGAGCTCGCTTACTGACTGCCTCATTCAGTGACCATTCAAAGTTACCAGGGTGCTGAAAAAATAACTTTACAACCAATGCCTGCATTTATGACCTTTGTAGCATCCCTTAGTCATGTGATTGCCATTATAGTCAGTATGTGTTGTCCTGTGCCTGACTTGTTTTTCATTTTCTCCCCTTTATAAAGCAGAGAGATTGGAGAGGAAAGGACTTCAAGACAGTAAACAGGCACGCAATGGGAAATACACATCAAAAGGAATGTGGTGGCACCAGCAGCCCCGGGCATGCTACACAATCAACCCAATGTACTCCCTGTTGCATGCCTGCTTACTCTCTTGTAATCCCTTCTTCTCCAATCTCTCTTCTCTGCGGGGGGAAGGGGGAACAGGTTTGGCACCGGAGAGATTGCCTACATAGATCACTTTTTTTCCCCTCGCAGAGCAGAGATTGCTTAAACAAGTGAGGGGTGAAAAAAAGAAACTGGGCACACTCTAGATATGTGGATTTCAATTCCCACAATTATCCAGCCAACATGGCCATTACAGACTACATATATGATGATAACATCCTCACTAAAAAGAAGACATAGGAAATGTGAGCTTATGGGAAAAATACTGTGGATATTCAAGGTGTCACTATGGCTTGTGAACTTTTTTAGCATGTTTATGAGACATATATCCATCAACTTTTCAGATGATAGAGTTTGAGAAGCTTCGCTTTTAGAATAATTACAAAAGCATATCATCACCCAAATGATATGTGTGCACCTCTTGGGACTCTACACACCAAAAGCATTTCCCCTTTCAGGCTTTTGATAAAACATGTTTCCTATATGTACTGTATAAAGTATAAAGTAGGTATATGTGGCAAGTGTAGATCTATATATGTAACTTAGACAAAACACAGAAGTATTGCAGTCACTAAATGTGGTTATATTTTTTAAATCCCCACTTTTCTCCTGACTCAGGTAACAAAGAATTAATATTTTCCAGTTAATCCCATTAATTAATTTTTGGATCATGAACCCATAAGCCAAGTCTGTCAAAGCTTTATTTCCTAAACCATCAGCTAGTAAGTATGCTCAATCCCTTAAGTGAATCTGAAAAATCTCAGCCTTCAACATTACCACAATGATGCAATGAAAAATCCAATTACACTGAACAGCAGAGTATCCTTATGAATTATTTTAATATGAAGTCCAGTGTCCAGGCAAACTGCAGAAAACTCAGAGGAGACATGTTGCTAAAAGAATACTACATTATTAATGTAGTAAGGGTAAGCATTAAAAAGGCATTAATAACACACTGATAAGAAAGTAAGTTGTACGTTTAACAAGACTGTAGTAATTGGTAAAATTACTTTTAAATGTTTTTCATAGGAATCCCTTTAATACCCTGCAATATTGATGCACCTAGACTTCTATGTTGTAATTTTTCTAATACCTTTCAACTTTTGTTGTTCAATTTGGATATATAATATTCATTACAATTTTCAAATTAAAATATTCTTATCAGTAGAGTTCACCTGCAGAAATCCTGTGAAAAGCTATGCTGGAGTAGATCTTCAATATTTAGAGGTGTCTTCAAGTGTAGAGGAGTACAGAGCTAACCTCGATGAAGGAATGGAAAAATGGTTAAGTAAACATCAGCTTATCCCTAGGACAAGGGTCGGAAATGGCGGCTCGCAAGCCAGTTGCGGCTCTTTGGCCCCTTGAGTGTGGCTCTTCCGCAGCTGAACTCACCCCCACCCCTTCCACGTGATTGGCCCCCGCCCGCAAACCCCGCCCCCTGGCTCTCGCACTGAGCGAGGCCCGGCGTGGCAGGGAGGCAGCGCCATCTCCAGCCGCAGCAGCCCCTGCAGCCGCTCCTGCGCTGCCTCCGACAGCGCCGCTTCCCGGGCCAGCAGTGCCTCCCTGCCGTGGCTTATTGGGGCGGGTGGGAGGGCGCGGGGGAGCCGCACAGGCGCCGAGGGGGGCGGGCCGGGTGCCCGCCCGCCTGCTTGCCTCCCTCCGCGAGGCCCCCCGCTGCCTTCCCGGGATCCGGGCATGCTGGAGAGGTCCGCGGGGCAGCGTCGGGGCTTTCTCGCCCTCTCGAGGCTCGGCTGCTGCTCGGCTGGGGTGCAGCGGGACGGGAGCTCCGCCCGCGCACCTTCCCTGGCCGGTCCTCACGGACCGATCGCGGGGAAGGCGCGCGGGCGGAGCTGCCTGTCTGGCACTTGGGCGCTCTGGTAGCACGGCCCTGCCACCGCCCTTTCTCTCCGGCTTGGATCCCGGGAAGGCAGCAGGGGGCCTCACGGAGGGAGGCAAGCAGGCAGGTAAGCGAGCGAGCGGGGGAGCGGGCCTCGTTTCCCGCCCCCCATCATTTTCTTGGCTCGACACAGGCGGGCGGAAGCGACTGAGGGGGGCGGGCCCGGCGGCGGAGGCCCGGGCTGCCTGCCCGCCCACCTGCTTGCCTCCCTCCGCGAGGCCCCCGCCGGCTTGGATCCCGGGAAGGCAGCGGGGGGCCTCGCGGAGGGAGGCAAGCAGGCAGGTGAGTGAGCGAGCGGGCGGGCGGGCCTCGTTTTCCGCCCCCCATCATTTTCTTGGCTTGACACGGGCGGGCAGAAGCGGCCGAGGGGGGCGGACCCGGCGGCGGAGGCCCGGGCTGCCCGCCCGCCCGCCTGCTTGCCTCCCTCCGCAAGGCCCCCGATCCGGCTTGGATCCCGGGAAGGCAGCGGGGGGCCTCGCAAAGGGAGGCAAGCAGGCAGGTAAGCAAGCGGGCGGGCAGCCCGGGCCTCCGCTGCCGGGCCCGCCCCCCTCGGCACCTGTGCAGCTCCCCCACGCCTGCTCCGCCCGGCCAGACATGCCCCACTCTGGAGGCCGGGCTCGCTGAGGAGGACCCCCGACCCTCCCAAACAGATTTGCCTTGCCACCTGCCCCAATAAGCCACGTGATTGGCTCCCACCCACAAACCCCGCCCCCTTCCACGCGATTGGCCCCCGCCCGCAAACCCCGCCCCCTGGCTCTCGAGCATTTCAAAATGTGCACGAGCATGTCAAAATGGCTCCCGGCATAAAAAGTTTGCCGACCCCTGCCCTAGGAAAAAGAAAGGGTGAGAAAGAAACTCAACATAACGTCACTTTGGGCAGAGGGAAACTCTGTAAGGTGTTAAAGATTATGTTATTATACCCAAGAACAATAGAGTTCTAGTAGTCCATCTGTTTCCTGAGCTGGACTTCTGAAGAAAGTAAGGAAAGATGACCTTGGTGGAAATATGCAGAAATCATTACCTAGACAAAAGTGGCTGAAACATTTTTTAAGCCCAGAACAACAAAACAACATTTGGAACCAGCTCAGGCAAATGCTTCTCTAATTCACACTACTGCCTGTGTGAAGTCTGGAAAAATAAGAGAAAGGAAACTAAGACATAATCAAGAGATAGAGTCCATTGGTACCTTAGCTTATAAATGGCAACTCAACTCAACTCAACTTGGGTGGCAAGAAAACCAGGAAGAAGGCTCCCAGAACTGCAGCAGTGGACACATTTCAGGTCACCCCAAAATTTGTCAGCCCCACTAGGAACATCAGTCCAAGAAACCAACTCCACAGGAAGGCTAAAACTTCTTTTATTGAGATTGGCAATAACAAAATCTTGCAAGTCTAATTGTGTTGTGAAATAGGGATGTGTCTGTCTGAGCCACTTCCAAACATTATCTGGACATTCTGGCCTAAAAAATGTTTTACCCCTTGTTGCCTTGGCAACAGAGCTTGCATATCTTCATCAAGGTTCAATCAATATTTTATTATGGTCACAGACCAGAATTACAAATAAAATACAAATTTGTACAAATACAAATAAAAATGCATTGAAATGAAATAAAACAAAACATGATAATATTAACGGTGGAATCATCAGTGGGCAATCAAAATCTGCCTAATTTTACAGACAGTATAACAAAATTTAGCTACGTCCAAAGAAACTGAATCATACTGATCAGATAGCAACAACTGTACATAAAAAAGATCAGTATTTCCCGGGTCTTTTATCAAATAGGAAGTTATAAAATGGGTCCATGAGTCCTTATAGAAGGTACAGTATAGCAGGACATGAGCTGTAGTTTCAATAGCCCCTTGTCCACAGGGGCACAGTCTCAGCTCATATGGAACTTTTTTGTATCGGCCCTCCAAAACTGCTGTGGCAAGAGCATTGCAACGTGATAGAGTTAATGCCCTTCAGAATTTTAAGACAGTTATATAATGTAAGTATCTTGCCAGTTTATAAAAATGGGCTTGACTGCTCAGGAAAACGTTCTTAGGTAGAGCAGACTGGTCCTGTTGGACTTCCAGATCTTTGATACATTGTTTAAATGCACTAAGTGCATGAGCTTGCATATCTTCATCAAGGTTATCTTCCTTACTCTACATTATTTGCCCATGTTACACCACCACTGTGCAAGCTGCATTAACTCCCAGCTTCCTTCCAGGTGTATGGCACAGGGCCAGGTTATTTGTGGGACCCTGTCCCCCATCAGCCTTACCAGGTGGACCAGACAGGAAACATGACCAATAAGATAATTCTACTTTATTGTAAGGCTACGTTAACAGAATCTTGCAAGTCTAAAAGTACAATTCTCTCCCCATCTCCTTTACACCCCGAGAAATTAGGGATGGTATCTTCTGAGCCTCTTGCCCCACCCACTATCCAGCTGTGGACTATGCTGTCTCTTATATGACTAATCCCTAGGCAGTGTCTCTGGGCCCAGTCTCCCAAGGTCATTCCTACATACCATCACACCCCCTGAGGATATCTGCCTGTACCACCAGATCAGATAGAATGGGCACACTCCAGGTCCCCTCTATTAAATTAAGACATCTGGTGGAACCTTCTCCTTAGCAGTGCCTGCCCTATGGAATAGCCTTCCCCTCACAATCAGGAAACCCCTAATTTTTAGCCTTCTGGAAGGCCACACCTTGCTCTTCCCCCAGGCATTGGATTAGAAATGGAGTTGTGCCCAGCATGTTATTCAGGATACAAAGGTTATGGCTCCTTGGTTGTGTGTTACTTTAATGGTTGTGTGTTAAATCAAATCAAATCAAATCAAATCAATTTATTACGGTCACTGACCAGTACAAGTTGGAATTTTACAAAGTAAACACATTGGGCTTTAAAATATAAACCCTCTGATTTGAAATAGTTTTAAATCTAATTTAACAAGTCCCAATTAAATATTAAAATGCATTTAGATCACGATGTAAATGAGCCCCTTATCAAATTTAAAAACAGTCTTATTCATTTACATTATCATGACTAATATTCTCTGTTGTACATAATTTTAAAAATATAAAATACAAATATTAAAATGAGTGATACAAAAATAAAATATCATATATAATATATATACCACTTAAAATTATTACAAGGAATACCATATTACATTTTCAAATCATAGTCTGGCGTATCTTCATGGCAGCTGCACAGAATCTGGTTACTTGTGCTGTAACAGTTGGATATTCAATGGCTGTGTGTTACTTTTGTGTGGGTTTTAATCTTGTTGAGTCTTGTTATTTTTGTAAGTTGTATGTGCTCACAAGAGCCACCCCAGGTTATATTTTATAAGATGGGTAGCTACATAAATCTTTGAAATAAACAAACAAAATAAATAAATAAAAACAGACTCTGCCTTAATGAACTTATTATAAATGAGGGTTAGAAATTCTACTTGCAGTTTCCAAGATTCTGCATTTATCTCAAGACTAGCATTAAAGATGCTTTATTGAAGTCTGTGTAATTTAAAGGGAATACATTCTATCACAGTGTTAAAAAGAATTTGGGAAAAATTACTCACCTTCTGAATTGGAAAGTTATTTCAAGGTGAATGCAATGTATGACTACATATGTATCACAATCTTACGCTAGCATTAAGTATCTTCCGCCAGTCCTTTGAAACTATTGATTTTTAACCATGATTTAAATCATATCAAATCAAAACCTTTATTATGGCCTTTAGGCCAGAGAACACTACAATAAAAATACATAAACCTATAATTAATGCAACTACAAAGTAGACATTAAATTACATAAAATAAATTTATAAAGTAACAATCATGTATCAATATCAAACATTCTACATGTGAAGTGAAATTTATTTGTATATTTCAAGATTTATAAGGCCGCCCAACTCAGTGTGATCCTGGGCAGCGTACAACATAAACATAATCATCATCATCATCTGATGATGATAAACAACCAATATATAAATACAAAAGCTAAAATGTAAAATGGCAACCAAGCACCGAACAAGCACAGAACAAAACAAACCTCAAACCTGCTTGATACCTTTTTCTATAGAATTGTCATTTTTGTGTTTCACAAACACTCATATATACGCCCTCCTTCCCACACTTTAAAACTGAAGTGTATGATTTTATGTTAACTACATGCATCACTTAGTGCCCATACCTCTACTTAAAATTTACATCCAGGGGGCTTCATGTGATATACAGTGGTACAACAATGCCTAGATTATTATTGTGCTGCTCTAAATTTCACTCCGTACTTAATATTTTGCACAACCATTCTGCCTCATGGAGCAGCTCATGAAGCAAATCCAACTGTTCTCTTCATGCTATTGCAAAACACAAAAGAGAAATCATAACATAACTCCGGAGTGGTTTGCAACACAGAACAGGCTCCCGATTCAGGGCAATAGCCAGAGGTGGTACCTCTTATTTATAGACCAAAATCCAGAGATTCAGTGTAGTTATTAGTCATGTGCAAACCAAACGTACTTTTGCAGCTGATATGCAGTCATTATAAACAAAAATATGTTTTCAGTACTTTCTAAATCTAGACACTATATATAAAAGAGATGAATCAAATGCTGAGGATTATACAGGATGTAACACACTGTTCATTAGCATCAGGTGCCCAGCCCCATCATAAAAGAGCCCACCATCTAGCACTGCCATCAGATGATAAGAAATTATGGGAATTATACCAAATTATGATAGCATAGTAAGGGGCGTGGTGGCTCAGTGGGTAAGACGCCAGGCTTGTCGATCGGAAGATCGCAAGTTTGAATCCCTAGCCCCGCATGACGGAGTGAGCTCCCGCACTAGCTCCAGCTCTTGCCAACTTAGCAATTTGAAAGCATGCAAATGCAAGTAGATTAATAGGTACCACTTCGGTGGGTAGGTAACAACGTTCCGCGCCCGTCATGCGGCCACATGACTGTGGAAGTGTCTTCGGACAATGCTGGCTCTTCAGCTAACAAACGGAGATGAGCACCAGCCCCTAGAGTCAGACACGACTGCACAACTGTGCGGGGGGAAACTTTACCTTTTTATGATAGCATAATTCCCATCTTTTCCCATCATGAGAAACAACAAGCCACTGTCTACCACAGAACTAAAGAGATAATTCTGTCCACTACAGAGTTAAAGAAAACAGTGAACAACAATTTGCTATCACTATTTCGGGCTTCACCTTGAGAAATCTACTGAAAATGTGCTAATAGAAGTATGAGGATTGGCCCTAATTTGATTCAAATTGTCAGTTCCACACACATCACCAGTTCAATCCAATTCAGTTAGTTCAGAAGTCATTAAATTGATTTAAAGGTATCCAATTTGATCAAATAATTCAATCCAAATAATAAAGTTAATTCAATTTGGAGAGTCAATCAAATAACCTTTGAATCAAATTATGATTCAGATTAAATCTTTGCATAGACCTATTTGCTATGCACCATAGACTTAATGCTACCATGAACAACTAATATGGCACATTTACTACAGAGTAAGGAATCCTAAAAAATGGAGAGGAAGAGACAAGTTTTCCATGAGGCAGGCACATATCAGTAAAACAGTCCTTATGACAATGAGATAGATTAGATTTTGTATTTAAATTATACTTATAATTCTTTCTAATGTATAATTTATACAGGTGAGTTAGCACATGAAATCTGTATTCTTCTCTCCATCTGTGTGTTATTTTTAGTGTTCACAATATTGATATTACGTTTTGGATTTATCAATTTTTTCTCTCTCTTGTAAGCTGCCAAAAGTCAAATTAATTGCGATAGGATACAAATGAAATAAATAAAACCCTTTCTCTTTCATGACAATGTGTACAAGCACTGTCATCTGGAAAGTCTCCTTTCAGTATTTTTTACTATAACCCTTACCTTCTTGCAAGGAGAATTCACCAAAACACCCAGGACCATACAAGCATCCTCAATGTTCTTCCACAGAACTATCCAAAATTGTTATTCTCTGAACAAAGAAATAGGTCACTTCCCTTCCTATAGCTGTTTGTTACAAGCTACAATGATGTCAAAATGGCAAGTGTGCTATGATATCATTGAGCAAAGAATGCAGTTATATAATTTACACCTTAAAATCGGACCATCAGATTATATAACTTGTTTCATTTGTGTGATGATGTACAACATGTGTGTTGTCATTTGCCCCACTGCAGACACCCATATCTCTTCTTCTCAACAGCTTACAGAGGAAATACACTGACTGAATTCACTGAGTCAAATAATATATATATATGGTTATTATTTATGCTACATTATTAACTATGCATAGTTAGCATACTTAATAGAAAAGCATTAATGTGCCAAAATGGGTGACAGTAAAAGGAAATAAATCTGATTTGTAAAATTTCACATTTACAGATGAAATATAACATGGCTGATATTCTCAGCTGATTTTGAAACTATGTTAATTTAAATATTTTAGTGTTTTTTTAAAAAAGCTGTCCCTAGGCTCTGAGTATTTTTTTTATTTTCAATATGAAATCTGTTGTTTTAATGGAAAAGCAGAGCAGACTTTAACAGGAATGATCTGCTGCTTTTTTGTCTTTCTTTCTTCACTGTGTGGCAGAGCCACACAAGGATCATATTGTGTGCATGAAGTCATCTTAGGGCTTTCTAGATAATCAGTTTTGGCCGCATATTCACATTTCCCAAGCAACTAACACTTTTCCTTGCTCTTCCTTAGATCTAGAAGAAAAGACATCCTGTTACCCTGGAAATTAGCTAGTGTATACGCCTGTGCTGCACTGTTCTGAAAGTTTTCTTGGCAGGGAAATGTTTAACCAAATCAAAACAGTGTTTCAAATGATTAGGATAGGGAAAAAAATCTTGTCATTTGTGGTTCTATTTTAAATTTCTGCTAAAAGGCCTAACAGGAGGAGGGGAAATGCAGGCAGATGCTATATATCTGGACTGGCTTATGACATCGCTTTGTGCAATCGGCCTTCCAAAACACCAACAGAATCCACTTCCTTTCTCAAATCATTTTACAGCATTTAGCTTTGCTTGCAGTCTTTTCTAATAACACCTTTGTGTTGACAGATGTTTCAGGTTCTCAGGAGCAGGAGCAGGAGCAGGGGGTGAGAGAGAATTCAAAAAGTGCTAAACGTTTTCCCTTAATCTTAAGCTGGAATGTTCTGTTTCCTTCTCATTCCTTCCATTAACTGTCTGTCATAAGAGGCAGCTACTTCCCATCAAGATTTATCCTGATGCTTCAGTGGCCACTAGCAGGGAAAACTCTGGCTCTGTAGCATTCCATATTCCATTAAGGGGTAGACTGGATTTTGTAATAAAAATGTCACAATAACTGAACCAAGCAAAAAGCTAGCATCCTGGAGAGACTTTGTTCAATCATTCTCTGCTGCCAGATGTCAAGAATGTTTGTTTCCTGCTTGCCACCAAGCTCCTGCTGACATTTGTTTGGGACACATGGTGCTCAAAAGATGTCCATTTGTGTGTGTGCGTGTTTGTGTGCATGTGTCGGCATATGTAAAAAATTACAGAGAAGGAAGTCTGGCTTTACCAACAGATATTTGATAAACTGCTGGGCAAAGAAATATTGAAAAAGCAATAAGCTTGACAATTCTGTTAAAGCTTGATAAAAATGCTGTCTGTCTTCCAAACTGTGATAAGCAAATCAACACTTCCTTGTTAATCGTGTCAGGAGAAATAAGATGTGGCTCTTAGTTAGCCTTAGGTGCTGGGATGATCTTGCTCGGTTGGAGAAATCTGAGAATAAACAACTTCATCACACTCAGAAGAAACTGCTTCTCAGGGCCAAGCAGAAGATTCTACCATAAACCTAACAGTCCCACTGATTACAGAGACCTGTCCTGTGCTAGTATTCCCAAGAAGTAAAGCAAGCTCTACCCTGCATTTTTATTTTTCTCCATCACCTGGGACTAAATGAGCTTGATCCTTCCACCAATGTTGCTCAGAGTGCTGCTGCTCCTCCCCGCCATTCACAGACTGCTAGGACCAATTAATTGAGGGAGGAGTTCAGAGTTTTATTTCTTGAGATTCATCTAGATACAGTATAATGGCCGCAGGGGTAGGAAATTCCCCATGCATAAGCTAGCATCATTGTGTACATACTGGATGTATCTTATACATTCTGATAAGATTTTTTTTGTATTCATTCACTTATTTATGGTTATTTAACTGTTTAGTAATTATAAGTTGTTCAGAATGAAAGCATAAGAATCACATCTTAAGCCTAAACAATCTTGCAAAAACCTAAAATCAAGAGTATCTCTTACATTATTTCAAGAGATATTTCACATTTCTATATTTTGGAATCAAGAATTAGCTGATTCCATTAATAATAAACTCCCTAAACAATATTAATATTTATCTGCATTGTACATTACATGTGCTCTTTGCTTATGTCTAATATAAAAATGTGACATGTTGTTGAAACCCCACATTGACCTTTTCATTATGCTGCACTTCAGCTGACAGTCTATCATTTCCCTTCTGCATCTTTTAAAGAAGGGACAAGTAGACACAACACTTGAATCCTTAAAAAGCCAAATGATCATAATTTAAAACACAATTTTTTTCTTTTATTGCAAGTTAATTTTTTAAAACTGAACACTAACCATTTTTTAACCAAAAATTCATTTGTATGCCCCCCCAATTCCAAAACCTATAGAATTTTAAGAGCATGGCTTCCCAACATTATCCTAGTAAGTATTTGCATAGGTTAAGTTCCATACTGCTATGAAGAGAGCATTTTGTTCTATGTATACGTATGAAGAGTAATAGAAATCACTTGATTATAATGAGTTCTGAGAAGCCTTCTGAGCTGCCCATACTTCCAGAGAACTCACAACTTCTGTTTTGTTTAGTAAAGTCATTATTTGCTTGAGTCATCCACCCATCATTTTTACTCCGATTATTTTTGCACAGCATACCCAACCTAACAGGTGAAAATCACTTTGAAGGGTGCAGTGAATAGAAGAAATCAGTTCTTTGAAGCTTGGATACAGTCCATCCTAAACATGTTCCACAGGGCATGAATTTCTGCATCTATGCATTTACCATAACTAATTAAAAAATCAACATCCTTTGTTATTTCAGTATCCCTAGATCTGAAGGTAAAAATGCCTTAACCTAAATTTGCCAGAACAGAACCTACAATAACATTTTACACTATTTGTTTTACATGAAATTGTTTCAATACATGGTTAGAATAAATATCCTCTAAAAGCCAATATGGAATGAGATATCATGAATCAAATTTCAGTTCAACCCATAAAGGTCAGTAGTGACCTTGATTCGGTCACATTTTTTCAGGCTAGCCTACCTCACAAAGTAGCTTGAAGATATGTGACTCATGCTTATTATTTTGAGATCTTTGGAAGAAGGAAATATCCAGGGTTTTTTTTCCCCAAAGTGGATACGAACAATAGAATTGAATAATTCTCTTTAGAAAGAGCTTCTCTTTTCTATTTGTAATGTAAGAATTATTTATCAGATTAAAATTCACAGCCATACACTTTAGGCCATGGCCATTGCTACCTCTTTTTATCATTTTATAGACTAAAAAAAATCTACAGTTTTTTAAGGAGACCCAGGTTTTTTATACAAAAAGTGATTACTCTAATGCAAGTAGAACAGATAAGATTCAAGACAACAGGAACAATCATGCTAATAACCTTTGACTGATCCAGAATATTTCATCCTAAAAATAATAACTAGGATATGTCAAGAGTCAGTCAAATGAAGGGGAAAAAAGGATTGAGTATTTAAAAAAAGGCTGCCATAAAAATGACCAACCCTGGTGCTTAAAACCAAAAACTCTTATGTATATGATACTTTGTCCTACTCTCCTCAATGAGAAGTTTCTCACCCCCCACCCCCCAAAGTGGATTTTCCAACTAGTTTGTCAATATAGAAGTACCAAGGCAGATTCTCAGAAAGGCAAAAAAGGGGACCAAGTTGACAATTTGCTCTGGGTTATAACTTTATTTCAGAACTGAATTGGGAATTCCAGGGGGCAAGGACCCCAGTGAGATCATTCAATTAGTAGGATCTGTACCTATTTAAAAGGATTCCATGCTGCCACAATTCATCTGTATGTTCCTAACCCCCAATCCCCTTTTTTACAATGTTTCCATCCTAGCTGACCATACAATAAGCAGTGATTTAAAAAAGCATTTGTAGGGTTTTTTTCCCCATCAAGTATGTCACTTTTTTCCCATCAAGTTCAGTATGCCACTTTTTTCTCATCAAATAGGTCATTGTGTTACATGAATCATGCAGGCCATGCCCAGAGTTTAAAGTTAACACCCATAATATAATTTTTTAAAACACATTCACTTACCAATTTCCCTAGAGATTTGAGTGAAAGCTTCTACACCACTTTCCCCATAGTTCCCCTCTGATGCCAGTGTTGACACATAGTTCCATCCAAGTGCTGTCACAATGTCAACCATGGCTTGGGCTTGATAGGAGTCTGGTGGGACCACACGAGAGAAAAAGTCATACCTGGTGTTATCACTCAGTTCTGGAGCTGTAGATGCATAGCTGATTTGAGGTATCTGCAAATAACCAGCATGAGAAATATGTTACAGAAACCTCAAGGGTGACTTATAAACATAATAATGATACAAGAAAAGGTTCTTTTAATTAAAGACTTTCTAAAAGTTTTGGGTTCCTCTTTCTAACATGTGCTCAAGCAGAGGCTGGACATCTATTAAACATGTTTAATTGGGTCCCGCAAGTAGCAAAGGGTTGGGCTCAGTGGCTTATAAGCCATTTACAATGTTATAGTTCTATGTTTTTATGAATCATAGAAGTCATGATTCTATGAAAAAGTGCTTATTTCTTAAAAGTTTTAAACTATGACACAGTGTTTAGAAGACAACAGCTATAGATAAGAAACCCATGGTTTCCCAGTTATCATGGATTATTATATATACAAGACTGGAACAAATGTGAAAGAAAAACAGATTGTAGTGTCAATGCCAAATGTTCAACTCATAAATATTAAATGTATCAATTAGTATCACAATTAAATCTTATTTCAATTTTTGTTCATTTTAAACAGCATACTTTTTGTATCGCATACTACTGAATAGAGGGCCACCCAAATTATTCCAGCTATTTGGTTATCTGAGTCCCTAGCAACATAGGATCCACCTGATTTCTTTTTGTTGATGGTTATGCTAGAGTGTAACTAGGTATCAGAACCAAGCTTTATATTTGCCAGAGTCCTCTCTATAGTCAGATTACATATATATGAGAGATTATGTAAATGGTGGGACTGAGGGTAGATTTGCAAAGTAGCAATCTGACAGTTTCCCAAAATTAAACTTTAAGGAAATGCACAAAATCTGGGTAAAAGGTATTTATCAGTGCAATCTAGAATTGTAAATTCCACATTGTTCAGTTTAGATTTGGATGGGATACTTCCCTTCTCAGAGAACAAACAGATGTCTAAAGAACAGCAGATAGTGGGCAACCACTCTGAATGACAGGCAAGATAAAATAGGCTCATTCACACAGGAACAGTTATTTTGTAATCCTGTTACTGAAAACTCTGCCCCACAGCCTAACTCTTATCATAACTCAGCAACAAGGCCAGCAGTGTTGTTGTCATTGTACAGTAATTGTTGGATGCATAATCTCTCTGTCTACCAAATTATTTCTTTCATGGATTAATGAGTGTCTTGCATCTCTATTTTGCTGCCATTGTGTACATAAGAGCCTCGTGTGGCGCAGAGTGGTAGGTGGCAGTATTGCAACCCAAACTCTCCCCACGACCTGAGTTCAAACCCAGAGGAAGCTGGTGCTCAGGTCGACTCAGCCTTCCATCCTTCTAAGGTCAGTAAAATGAGTACCCAGCTTGCTGGGGGAAAGGTAATTATGACTGAGGAAGACAATGACAAACCACCCCGCTATATAGTCTGCCAGGAAAATGTTGTGAAAGCGGCATCTCCCCAGGGGTCACATGACTTGGTGCTTGCACAGGGGAACCTTTCCTTTTCCTATGTACTTAAACAGATAAAGCTGGAATAAGCAAAGGTCATCTCTTTGGGACTGTCCATGCTAATTAGACACAGTATTGTTTATAGGGGCTCTGGAATGTTAGGTAGGTAGGTAGGTAGGCAGGCAGGCAGGCAGGTAGGGATAGATGGATGGATGGATGGATGGATGATAGAATTTCTCTCTGTGTGTCTCCCTGTTTTTGCCTGCCTTTTGTCCCATTTTTTCAGTTAATTGTTTTAATTACTGCTGAGGATCACAGGAACTAGGTATTAATTGCTTATTAGTGGGCACATTTACTTCCTGGGAGACTTGCATTCTGTCCTACATGAAGTTGGTATTCAAATCTTCAAGCACACACATGCTAAAAAGAAACAAGTTTTGCAAGTGAGGTGTCCAGTCTGTCTCCCAGGCATACTGAAAATGGTCATGGAGTTGAAGAGGTAAGCAACCGAGGAGATAGGATGTCCCTCAGCAGGCCTAGCAGGCCAACTGGGACTGAGCTGATCACTGCCTTCTGAGGGCTCCTTCTCCATGCACCCTAGAAAGGAAGGGAAAATCCAGTGGCAGGGAAAATACTATTTTCATTCTGGAATACCTAAAGCCAGGCTGCTTCAGCTGTACACCAGCAGCAAGAATGGAGCTATAGTGTGAGGACATGTTTTCTATTAAAAGACCATGGAATACCTTTGCACCACTGCAAGTGGGATGTAAGGATGCCTCCCATGTGTTTTTGTACATCTGGTGATTAGAGACCTGGAAATCAGGGCAAAACAACCTTACACCTAGTATGACTCTGTTAATGCCCATGCTATATTTTGTGTGTGTGTGTGTGTGTGTGCATGCGCACACGCACACATGCATGTGTGTATATACTCTTTTGCATTCACAGCAAAAGAGTAGCAAAAACATGATTATTTGACTTACTGAAAGGAAATCCTTCTCTTGAGTCAGTTGTCCAGGAAAAATTAAACAATTTCACTGTTTTTCTATCAGTAGCTACAGCTCTTTCCATGTTTTTATTCATTTAAGTCAACTGTAGTTAACAGATTGGTTCTTATTTCTTTATTTATTGAATTTGTATGGCTGCCCACCTCACCAAATGACTCTGGGCAGCAAACAGAATTTAAAAAATAAAAACAATTAAAATAATACAAACATTAAACATTAAAAATTGGATTGTCACAGATAGATTAAGAAACATTCCTTTCTGAACACAGAGAGTGCTATTACTAGGTAAAATAATGAATTTGCTATTTTAATTTTTTAAAGAATACTGTGTTTGGTGGCATTCCATGTTCCCAATATGAAGGTCAGTTCTAAAATCCAAAATATAGTCCATACAAAGAAAAAGGCTTCATTGTAAATTTTGGTCACATGTACAAGCAAAAATATTATTAAATTTATTTTAAAATATTTGGGGTTATGCAGGGTGGGTTATAAAAATAAGAGCAGATGGGACCCAATGACAATTGGCATTCTTTTTTAATATTTTAATAAGCTCTATTAATTTTACTATTTATATGCCATGAGTTCATCTCCAGATAGAAATGTAGAAAGAAATGAAATAGAAAAAAGCCAGAGGATTACATCCAGTCAAAATACAGTATAGAAAAATGGCACACCATATTAAAACATACTTTTTTTGTATATAATGGCACTTAAATAAAGGTAAGTTTACACAAGAAGCAAGAAATCAGCCAGCTTAGTTTCAATGTTCCAGGCAAATTTATCTTGGGTTTTCAGCATAGAAAACTACACATTAATGTGCCACTGAATTTGTTATCTTATTCTACGTTTATCACAAACTTTACATTCTTATATATTTATCACTTCCTTTTGTATAAGAACAATTATTTTTTCCTTGGAATTAAATCAGCTTTGGAACTGGACTCTTGTAGGAGGGGAATTTCTACCTACAGTATTAGTCCTCTCTGTAAATTGTCATATTTATTCTGCCTTTACTCAGTGCAGTGATGTTAAGTGCATTCAGCAAAGGCATACAACAATCAAAGCAGGCTTTTCACGCTTTCATCTTGCTTATATTGTGATTGTAAACTTCAAAGGTCTATATTAGCTGGAACAAGTTATACAGGGAATAGAACTCTGCACTCACAGTGCTACTCAAAATACTTGTAGCAAGTCCTTTGATGCAGAAAGGCCAATTCAATTATCTTACTCATGCTATATACAAATGATGTGCATAGGGATGGACAAATCTGTCAGATTTTCTTTCTGTGCTATTCATACATTTATTTCCATTTTTTTCCACAACAGTTTCTGAATTATTAAAGCACATATTTTAAATCATGCACATAAATTTTCATATATTTGAAAATGGTATGCAGTTTTGCACGAAGCTTTTCTTTCTGTGCACGTTTTTGTGCTTGAGAGAAGGTGGGCGGTAATGCCCTGTAAAACCTGGAGAAGTGTCAAAACCCAGAATATTTAGATCCCAGTTTATATGTAATTGTGGAAGTGTAATTAGTCAATTAGTATTAGAATTTGACCTACATAAATATCCCAAAATGTACTAAAATATACACCTTAAAAATATCAGTGTACTTTATATAACAAAATGCATTGATATGCCTGGCAATTTTCAGAATTTCCTAAAGAAAATAGACAGTTCTTTGTCCCTAAGGACTTTATAATCCAAAAAAATATGCCATTATCTGCATTAGTAAAGTTGCAAAAATCTCATTTAGAATCCTAATGTGGGTGGAATTCTCAATGTGTAGGGGTAAGTTATGACCACTGTAGTGTAACACCCCACACAAACACACACATACACAAAATATGCATATCAAAGGTTTAAAAGGAAGACCTTCCCCTCAAAAGCCTCTGAACCATCCACTTTGTAGTTCTAACCACCAGCACCAGCACCACCACCCACACACAAATACATATAAATCTTAAATATAATCTGTGGCCAGCAAAAGGTTGCCATGGCTGCTCTAGAAACTTATTTCCAACCATAACTGTATTAACTTCTTTTCAAGATCAAGTTTATTATTCATCCTCAAATAAAAACACATTTATATTAGCCATATAATAAAATATCATCCATCGTGTATACACAGGATGTCTAAGCTTCTTTTGAAAAGGATTTTTTTAAAAAAAAATGAAAGAACAGAAAGATCATAAGACAGTTTAGCTTTTTCTTTAGTTCTTTTTATGCTAGCAAAATGTGCTTATGTTGTTCAACAAATATGATACTTCTTGTTTTAAATTAATGCCAACAAATGCAATTCTAATCCAGGAATGAAGAACATTTAGTATCACGTTCATAAATCATGCACCAATCTCATCAGCAACTAGATCACCCAGAAATTTCTGTTGAAACTACAAACATTCAGTAGATTTCAGTGCAAATAAATGCTACCCTCAGTTTTATTTCTGTGATGGAAGAGCAAAGATAAACTGACAAAACTCTGATGTTCTACCTTAACTATCAAGGGAAAAAAAGCTACAACCTAAGATGAGAGGCAGAAAAGTTCTTGCAGAACTGTCATCAGGTAGAGATTTGTTGTCAGTTGGTGGCATTTTTATGTGGATTACAAAACCCTACAGAAATGTTAGCCACAAACATTTTTTAAAAAGAATAAAGGGATAACATATTGTATGGCTTAGTATTTGCTCTACCTATATCAGATGTGGAATACAAATGGAAAGATGTATATCATGTATTCATTTCAAAGTTCACCATCCACAGAAAAAATCACCACAGAAAGCATTCCTGCCATTCCTGGTTTCAAACTCAAGCTTATCAAACATGCTGTTGAAGCTCCAAAATAACATTTGAAAGTAATCTAAAATGAACGTGAAGAGGAGTCTCGGATACTTAAGTTCAGTATTGTGTAAAGCAAAGGCCTTCAGGTTCATTCCAAAAGCCTAAAGTAAGTGATAAATTCAAGCTTCACAAGAGAGGTTCATCTTCTCCCTCCCTCCCTCCCACCTACCCACCCCCACCTCAAGCAGCCTGCTTCATGCAGGAAATGAAGAAAAAAAGAGTGTCAGAGGAAGAGAAAGAATGAGTGCCAGAAAAAGGTGAGGAAAGGATAGAGAAAATGAGACATGTGTCTTTTAGTTCCAGCCACTGGTCCTTCAGCCCCATCTTCTATTTTTCTATAAGCCATTCTCAACAAATATATTGCCTTCCGGATGTATTGGCTGATCATATAAAGAAAAGGTGCACGCTGAAAATTATTCTTGTACTTCTTTTCCATCATCTATGAATATAGCTCATTGCACTGTTTATCTACAACTTTTGTTACAATGACTTTGCATGGCATGAATATCAAAGTACAATATATCTCTTGCCATCCAGTACTCATCATTTTATAATGTCTAGCGAGTGATATATGTGAGATTGATTGTCACAGGCAACCTCAAGGGAGACTGAGAAAACGCTACCCAAAGTAAAGGCAGGGAACAGATTATAGAAGTATCATATCATTGGGGCTTTATCTTATGCATTTCTAAAGAGTTCTTTTCACAGTTTCATGTGTAGACATTTATAACAATAACCAAAGACCTTTAGACAACTGGTATTTTATTTATGTTGTAAGCAGTAATCAAGGCCCATCAAGCTGAAAAAGAGTCACCAGCACCTTTCAGGGAAACTTTGTCTTCTACTGATCCTCAGGTTTTACACTATATATCGAACAGATGGAAAGCTTTTTAATCTTAGTAGGCTGAAAGCAAAAAATAAGGTAATTGCAACTTCTGTTATAGAACTTCAATATGCTGATGATAACGTAGTTTGTGCACACTCCGAGGAAGATCTTCAAACTATCCTAAACATCTTTGCAGAAGCATATGAAAAGCTCGGCCTCTCGATTAACATTAAAAAAACCAAAGTGCTTTACCAGCAAGTTCGAACCAATCCCTCCGCAGCACCATCAATCCAGCTTAAAGGTGTGTCACTAGAAAATGTCGACCACTTTTCTTATCTCGGCAGCCATCTATCTACAAAAGCCGACATCAACGCTGAAATTCAGCATCGCCTGAGCTCTGCGAGTGTAGCTTTCTCCCGAATGAAGCGTAGAGTGTTTGAGGATCGGGACATTCGCAGGGAGACCAAAATGCTTGTTTACAAAGCCATTGTACTACCAACCCTTCTGTACGCCTGTGAAACATGGACCCTCTACAAACGCCACCTCCAACTTCTTGAAAGATTCCATCAACGCTGCCTCCGAAAAATTCTGAAAATTACTTGGGAAGATAGGCGGACTAATGTTAGCATATTAGAAGAAGCGAAAACCACCAGCATTGAAACAATGATCATCCAACATCAACTTCACTGGACCGGTCATGTTGTTCGAATGCCTGACCATCGTCTTCCAAAGCAGCTACTTTACTCCCATCTTAAGAATGGAAAACGGAATATTGGTGGACAGCAAAAGAGATTCAAAGATACTCTCAAAGCTAATTTAAAAAAATGTAATATCAGCATTGAGAACTGGGAAGCCCTAACTCATGAGCGTTTCAATTGGAGATCATCCTTTATTAATGGCGCTATGGACTTTGAAGAAGCACGAGTACAGGGCGAAAAGGAGAAAAGAGCTAAAAGGAAGGCACATCAGGCAAACCCTCATCATGACCGTCTCCCACCCGGAAACCTATGCCCTCATTGTGGAAGGTTGTGCGGATCCAGAATTGGCCTTTATAGCCACTTACGGGTCCACCGTTAAAATTTTACCTTTGGAAGACAATCTTACTCAGCTACGAGTGATCGCCAATGATGACACTATAATGGTCAATGTGTTCCCCAAATGGCCAAGTTAATGGAAAACAATCAGAAACATTCTTTAATTTCATATCTCTATAAGTCACCATTAAAAAGTTCACCTGTCCTTTAGGACAAAATGTTTGAATTTCAGCAGCACAAATTTGCCTTTTATTAAACTAAAATAATGATAAAATAAGAACAAAGAGCCTGCTCTATTTGAACCTTTAACCACTCCTCCCATTTGTTTGTTTGTTATATCCATATCCAACTGCCAAAACAAGGTGGAATTGCACTACCAAAATTTAACAATTTACAATTGAAAGTGTAACTACAGTATTTAAATTTGGGGGTTGGAAAGATCCGGGTGATTTTTGCCTCTCAATTGCTTCTTGCTTAAAGTTTTACACTAATCTCTCCCATAACAAACAACAAAAAGGCCAAACATCTTACAACGTCACAGATGGCCTGCTGTGGCCCTCCAGTTGTTTGGGTAGCTTACTTGCAGCACTCAGCCTTAAATAAGTTGCCCACTCTTGCAATAAGAAGTTCCTTACTTTTGAATTATTTTTATTGCATCAAATTAAATAAAAATAACAAAACATACTACATCGGGTTTAATCAGGCTTAACAAAATAATACAACACGAAAGTTTTCAAATAAAGAAAAAGGAAGGAGGGGACTAAATTGAAATGATGGAGATACACATACAATCAATCCATTAAAACAAATTAATTATATAATTTTATTTTATTCAATTTTAAATGGACACTGTCCATTATGTTGTGGGCAGCT
Source organism: Charina bottae (assembly GCA_023362775.1). Classification (NCBI taxonomy): domain Eukaryota; kingdom Metazoa; phylum Chordata; class Lepidosauria; order Squamata; family Charinaidae; genus Charina; species Charina bottae. Next base: position 67,836,775 of record JALMGJ010000006.1, read on the forward strand.
CACAACATAAACATATGATAACAAATATACCATCAGATAGAAAAAAAAACATTAGGCAAGTTGGCAAACCCGGCCAAAAACAATAGACATCATATACTCCACCAACCACTCCACTCAGAGCCCGGGAGATGAGCCAGGTCTTTAAGGCTTTCCAAAATGCCATCAGGGTGGGAGCCCCCTGGATTTCAGGTGAAACCTCTTCCAGAGGACAGCCCCATGACAGAAAAGGCATGCTTCCAGGGTACTTATAGATGGCACGCCCAAAAGCAAACTGGCAACCAATGCAGCTCGCAAAGCAGAGGTGTCACATGAGCATACCAAGGTATGCCCATCTCTGCCTGCATTCAGGACCACTTGAAGCTTCCGAATAATCTTCAAGGGCAGCCCCATGTACAGTATGTTGTAGTAAGTAAGCCATGAGGTAACTAGGCATGAGTCTGAAGGATCTCTTGATCTAGGAAAGGGCACAACTGGCACACCAGATATGCAAAGGCCCTTTTGGCCACATCTGCCACCTACTCATTGAGCAGGAACTGTGAGTCCAGGAAGACCCCCAAATTGCACACCACTCTTGAATGGGGAGGCATAACCCCATCCAAGGTTAAAAAATGGAATATCTCCAGATCAAGTTAGTCCTAGTCAGATATGTAGATACAACTTTCTAACATAGTTTAATTTTTTGATCATTCACAAAAAAAGGTTACAGTTCACAATGGTTTGATGAATTACAAATACTGAGGGCATAGCCAAGCTGAATATAAACATTCTTCATCAGGACTGATTAATCTAAAGTCACACAGCCATCCTTGAATTTCAGCTCAAAATATGGCAAGAGTAGGACAATTTTTTTATTGAAAATGTTTATTGTTATTATAACTTATTATAATGAGTTTATTGAAGGGGTGTGGTGGCTCAGAGGGTAAGATGCCAGGCTTGTCAATCGGAAGATCGCAAGTTTGGAGGTTTGAATCCCTAGTCCCGTCTGACGGAGTGAGCTCCTGCACTAGCCCCAGCTCATGCCAACCTAGCAATTTGAAAGCATGCAAATGCAAATAGATTAATAGGTACCACTTCAGTGGGTAGGTGATAGCGTTCCATGTTCATCATGCTGGCCACATGACCATGGAAGTGTCTTCGGACAACGCTGGCTCTTCGGCTAACAAACAGAGATGAGCACTGGCCCCTAGAGTCGGACACAACTGCACAAATGTGCAGGGGGAACCTTTACCTTTTTAGGACAAGTCCAGACCATGTGAATTAATGTCCCAACTTCTGAATTGCATTTTCAGCAGCAAGGTGATTATTACATCCAACTCTTATTAAACATTCTCTGAAGTGACAATACACAAGAAATAAAATTTTCTGTTGTATTAACCCATTTTAAGATCAAAAGAAATTAAGGCTTTAAGGCAGAATTCTACTAGAAAAGAGCATTCAAGCTCATTATTTTAGTTTGTCTACCAGTTAATTCCAATTTCATAAACTTCCTTCAGTTCCTTATAAAAGTAGGTTACCAGTTTAAGAACAAAGTTGGTGCAAACTAACAGTTCAGTATGCTAGGGAGTGCTGTATGTTAGTGTAACATTTTGGTGTACCGCAATGCATGGAGTTTTGAAAGAACTGTATTTGCTGAGTGGAGTTTTGTCAGCCTCCTTTACAACAGATTTATAAAAATTAGTTGTGTTTGGTCTATGTGTGTTGCTTCAGTTTTTTCACTACATTACAGCAGTAATAATGTAGTGAAAGGCTCAATGTATGCCCCAAACATTTATCAGTTATTTTTAAACTGGGATTGTTTGTTTGTTTGTTTTATAGAGCTGCCCGTTTCACAGCAGTGACTGGGTGGCATACAAAGATTAAAAACACCACACCAATATATAACCCATGACGTCCTGGTTAGAACAACACCCAAAACAAAAAGCCACATCACCAGCAGAGCTTGTCTAACCTCCTGGCTCAAATGCCTGGAGGAACAGCCAGGTCTTCAGAGCCTTATGAGTTGGGGCCATCCAGCTCTTGGGGCTGGGGGATGTTGTTCCAAAGGACAAGTGCAGCCACAGAGAAGGCATGAGTCCAGGGTTCAACAAGATGGCATGCTTTAATGGAAGAGACCCATAACATGCCTTCTCTGCTAGACCTGGTGAGGCAGGCAAAAAGTACAGTATATTATTTCTTTTTTTTTTCATTAGTAAATGGATCAAAGTTATGTCTTCAGTCCAGTATTTTCCTATATATCTTGCAGCATTAGGTTCAGAGTACTGACATTTATCCCTGAACAAACAAGGATCCCAATAAATGCCAGGATTTTATGGGGTCACATAAAAGCTTTCAAATTGAGTTCCAAACTACCAATAATTTAAGCTAAAAGAAATACCCAGGAAAATGGAAGGGCTGTTAAAATAAAAAATAAATCTTGGCATTAAATTCAGTTTAATCACATTTGTCTTACTTCAAGAGAAGCTGAAAGGAATAGTAGGCTATCCATTTGGATCCTCTTTCATTTGGGTTAAAATCAGAGTAAGTTTAGATAAGAGGTCTTTTATTAGCAAAGTATTATAATGTGCATAAATTCCTGTACTGCCATAATATACTCCCGAACATTGAGGAAATGTTTTATGTAGCAAGATGGAGACATGTGAGGGAATCATTAAAAACTGTCTTTTTCATTTAACAAGAGATGTTGAAAAGAAAATAAATTTCATCCTGGAATTTAAGATCCCATATAACATGTAAAAAGAATGAAACAAAATAGGGGCACTATTTATGTTCATCGCTGTAAGTTCACATTTTAGGTCAACAGAGTTTAAAAGACAGTCATTATGCACGTAAGTTCTCTGCATTGGAAGTGAATTTTATCAGTTTGTGCAATATAGTGATATATTAGGAAGAAGATAATGCACCTAAGGACAGCTTGAGCTGTCAGAATTTCCCTCTGCAAGAAAATCTGTTGATAAATGTTTAACAGTTGCCTTTTTCTCAGCAAGGGAGAACCGGTCTAATACTTCCCATCACTTAAAATCCAGCTTCTTGTCTCACTTTTAAAAACTTGACTAGATTAAACAGATGCTCATTAAATTATCCACCATCCATAAGCACATTCTACCTGAATATTTTAAATCCAAGCAAGGTCCATCTTCTGCTGTAAAAGACGAAGGAATCAAGATCAAATGAATGATATCCTAGGAAGAGCCGAGGAAACAGGCTGGAAAGTTTGCAAATAAGTTTATCATCAGGAAGTACTTCCAATCAGCAGATCAAAAGAAAGCAAAAATGATCAAACTTCTTTTCTACTTATCATGGGATCCTGTTTTCATTATGCCATTCATTTTGCTTGGATTTAGAATTCTGCAGAAATAAATTCTAAAAGTTTGACACTTGTGCAGGGCAGAGGAATTTTCCTGCCATTTTTTTACTACCTGTTCTCATTCAATTGGAAAAAACAAAATTTGCTTATGAAATTGTCTTTTACTGTATTTGTATCTCTACAGTGGCCTACAGTCTCTCTGACCTCCTATGCATTGATTACATCCAAGGGAAAGCACTATAAAGGAAATCCATCCGTGACTTTTTCAACAGTGATGCTTCCTTCAGCACTAATATTAACGGTCTCACTCTTAAGAAATGATTGGGAAACTTTTTCTGCCCTTGAAACTCGCCATCTAAGTTTGCTAACCAAAATTTTGGAGGAAAACTTTTAAGGATATTTGTTCCTGGTCTGTTTGAAATATAATTCACATCTAATTGTCTAGCTTAGCTGAAAGAGGAATATCAGACTAAAATCTGAGACATACATTCAGGAACTTATTCTACTTGAAAACCTATGTGCATTTCATAATTTGTTGTTAGATAGCTAAATAATTTAATTCATAACACTTTCCCTGCCCCAATGGAAGCTTTTTTCTTCCTTTTTAAAATCTCATCAGGAATGTATGGGATTTCTGCAAAGCAAGTAGCTTGAGAGAGAAGCTTTCTCATCATCTTGCAGGTTATTTATTTATTTATAATTAGAAAATCGATCTGCTTTCCACTTCTTTAATGGCTGCTTATAGCTTACAAAAATACAATAAAGCAATCAGAGAAACATCATTAAAATAACTAGAAACCAAAAGAGTAACCTCTTAATATTTAAACCCTAAAATTCAAAGAAGTTTGGGTGAATCAATATGTGTTTTAGCTCCTTTCTAAAATGTAATAGGGTAAAAATGTAATAAGGTATAAATGTAATAAGCTTACTTCAACTCCAGTAGCCAATTGTTTCATAACATGGTCCAGCATCAAAAAAGTAAAATTAAGTGTTGATGTCAGAGGAATCCAAATAAAGATTTGTCAAAAGGGTCCTACTGGTAACTAAAGGATGCAGGGTGAACTGTACAGGAGGAGGTGGCTGAGTAAGTGGCTAGAGTCTAAGACAGTTTTATCTACCATTGTAAGAAATATGATTCCTGCCTTGGCTATAGTTCAACTTCTGGTTTATCTCCAACCACTGTTTGACATTAGGGTAGTTTTATATAAGGTAGAGATACACAACCTACACTCCCAAGACGCCATTTGGGTCCACAAAGTTGCTGCTCAATTGTAATAGCTAATGTGAGACAAATGGAAAGGAAGTCATGTTTGAGCACAGTTGGAATCATTGGCATAGAATTCAAAGTGCACTACTCTGTTTCTCTTTACAGTTTCAAATGCTTCAAGATTAATTTACACTCAGCAACAAAAGATCTTGAAATGCTGTATGATGTTGTACTTGCAACGAAGTTGATTTAAGTTGTTGCTGTTTTTAATGGTCCTAGGCCATGTGTCACTGTTAATTCCATCTAGCATATGACAACAGTACATTAAAGCCTAGAAACTCTGTTCTGAAAGCAAAAGTGATCCAGATAGTACCTGCCGAAACTCTTTTGGGATATATGACAACATATCATTTAAATGTCCTGTCCAGCCAGAATCTTGTTGGGAATCACTCAATGTTTGTTTCCCTCAGGCAGCCATACTTGAAGCAATTAGTGTAGGTTTGCATGTTTGTGAAGACCTTAGTACATTTTGTTTATTTGAATTCGACTAATTTATATATCCCTCCTGAACAGATTAATAGTGAACCAAATATTTCTAACATCTATAGTAATATCTGCTTCCCATAGCAATTGCTATCAGACACACTCATATGCAATGTTTGTTTCCCTCAGGCAGCCATAAACATTGGAGAAAACTGAAAAGAATCTGACCACCTTTGACAATTACATGTTTCTCTAACTAGAGAGGATGATGCTTTTCTACCTCATCTTCTGCCACGGTTATCCTTCTCTTTACTAATTTTGGTCAGCTTCCCATCTGGCTCTTAGCTTGTATCTCATCATACAAGCCACAGATAAGGCCCATGTGCAACCCTTTTTTGGTTTGCTGGAGGAGTAACACACTAATGATTGCTGCCCAGATGTAACACTAAAGTTTTAAGATTCAACCAGGGATTGGGTATCTGCCGCCTTAGGATCATATGTGGTCCCTGAGACCCTTTTTGTAGCCCTTGACTATAATTGCTCAAAATTTGATAGCTGTTTCCTGCCATTTTGTGATGGGAGAAACACAAAAACTAGGTATAAACCTCCAAATGGCAAATCATAATTAAAAAAAAAGAAAATCTCAAAATCTCACCCCAGACATCCCCATAAATATGAAATGGATCTATCCATTTTGTAGCCCTCAGCTCTCAAAATATCCACTGTGGCCCTTCACCATTAAACTGATAACCATCCCTGAACCAAAAAAAAATTACTAAAAGATCCTTCCCAGTTTTGTTTAGCTCCTCCCAATGATTGGGAAGACCCAGGATATCTAACAGATTCCTCAACTGAACAAAGCCTCAGTGTTTTCAGTGTTCTCTTCCAAACACGTCCTCTGCTACATTCCCATCCCTCTTCTTTACCATTGTTACACTTTTCATTTAAATGAATCCTTTTCACTTCTGAATGCCTTCTTGGTCATTTTACCTGTGCTGTTATTCTTTGCCAGCCAATCTTCCAAACTGCCAGAAAGCATACCGTTACTCTTAAATTCACTGTCAGCCAGCATTTCCCTGCTGCGGGATACCCAAGGAAGTCTATAGTGTCTTTCTAGCCACTGAGTTAAGCAAGGCCTGACTGTGTTCCTGCAACAATTAGTGAAGCTAACTTGCTTATCATCTCAGCTGGTTGACAGGCAACTGTGGGAGAATGTGCACTGCCTACTGCTCTGTTCCTCTTGTGATGGGATAGGTCTCTTGTGCATTTACATAGAATGTCCAGCCAGCCCATTACTTTGCACTTATCACCAGGACCTGAAAATAAGCATGGATTTGACTTTACATGGCCAATGGAAAAAATATAGTGCAATAGTACATTATATTTTACCTTTCTATTTTCCCTTTTGGGATTGGTGAAAGATTAACCATTATTGCTCTACTTAGAAAGGAATGTTTCCTTTCTAAGGATCAATCCATCTCTTGGCATGGCAAAGGGAACTACATATTTTTACCTCCTGCTGAAGATTCAGCTTCAGATTGATGAAGCAACTATAGCTTGTTTACAAGACTTGGTTACTTTAAAACAAATACATGGAAAGGAAGTATCTTGCTTGTTCTTTTGAACACTGTAAATGGAAGGGCAATCTGTAGGAGACTTAATAAAATAGACATTTTGACTTACCACACAAAAAGATTCCACTATACGTTCAAAAATACTTTGCACAATAAGTACTGTCTTAAATGCACAAAACAGATCTGTAGGATGAATGGGATGAATGTTCAACACAAACACAGTAATCAGTGTAATGGATATTTTAATGACATCCTTTCTGATTACAGTAAATTTCACTTTTCCTCCTCCTCCAAAAGAAACCCAGCCTCAAAGAAAAATTGAATAATTTGAAACTGACATTGTTTTTCCTCTTATATGCATTTCTCCAAATCTTGATAAACATACCCGGCTGCTGATTCAAAGCTTTTCACTGTTAAAAAGAAATACTAAGTTTAATGAGAGTTAATTTGCCTGCAATACACTGAAGCAATGATTAACACTAAATTGCTATGGGAAGATTGAAATGCTAGCTTTATACGCACAGATGTCACAACAGTTGGAAGCATACAAAAAGGCTGGCTGGTTTTAAGCATACTTCTTAGCATTCAGACTAACAGATGAACACAGTGTGTAGTTTGGGAGCATAAAAACAAGGCTGTGAGGTGCTAATCTCATTCCATTCACTGAACTACCAACCAAGGATTACTTCCAAGAGATGAATAAGTCATTGTTATATTGTGGACACTTAAATTATATTTACTTGTGTATAATTAAAACTACATATTGAGGCCATTAAAAGACTTGCTTCCCCACAGAGAAATATATTTAGCACTAATTCCTAAGATATGTTATCCAACACAATCTGTGTAATGCATTTTGCTCAGATCTTAGGGTATCTGTTATTAATTACATGATTAGTTCTTATGGACTAAGATTGATAAACATATATGCAAGTTATTTGATTTTATCTATCAGAATGCATTGTGCATAATTCTTCCTTGCAGCAGCGTCTGTATCACATATTCTCACTGACTGCCAGATAAAGAATGACAGTAAAATTTTCCTAGCTGGGAATCTTTCCAGCAACTATTACAAGAAATAGGTGAACCTATCAAGTATTATTTTATCTTATTTCTTATTTTTCTTATCTCGTCCATTCTGCACTGGTTTCTAATTTTATTTGAAATCTGTCCAAAAACGCAAACATATTTTAGTATACTTTTCCCCTTGCTCCTTTACAACATACAAGTTTCATAGTACAGACGTCATTTTTGTACAAGCAATTCTCCCCAATACAATAGGTTTTATTCAGTTTTTCCTGATAAGTGCATTTCTCAGTGTATACTTTGAGACTGCATCACAAAAATCAGAAAATGTTCATAACAGTACCTAACTGCACTCTAATTTACATACAGCTTTGGGAAATGCAAACGGAGTACAGTTGCATTATAATGTATTTTAAATGAATTCTCTCCATTCTCGCCTATTACCTGCAGTTCCCAACTCCCATTGACCACTTGTTGGTGATATATTGTTCAGTCCAAGTGGATCTGGACCATGTCAGTGAATTCCACAGAGCATTCCCTATAAGTTTAGAAGAAACTATTTTGTATTTTGTTACTCTTGTATATTATGTTACTGTTTCCTGTAGTGCAGGGTATGGCTTTTCTGAGTAAAATCTCATACTCAGGGTTAGTCAAAGTAGACTAGTGTAGACTAAGATAAGGGCTTATTTGCATTGTCTGGTTGCCCCATCACCAGAATGGGCAGGCAACTGTTTCTGGAGAGTGGATAGGGATGATGTCACTGTCAATCAATCCCTACTCACCTTCAGAGTGACCTCGGGATTTCTCTGCTCAGTTTTCAAAGTTTGCTTTTATGATGCCATCAGTGTTTCTCTCCATTTGGCCTAGAGCACTTCAGCCTGTTGCAGGCTAACCTTAGCTGGTGTTGGATACTTTGCAGAGGAAGAAACACCAGTTCAATTTGAACCAGTGGATATCATGTACTCAGTTAGGTTCCATGCCTCCATTTACCAGAACTTCTGAAATAGTAAAGAGTTAAGAGCTTTGCCTAGCTCTTTTAAAACAAAGCATTGAAATCAAATTTGTCACTGAAGCTTTTTTTATTTACTTATTTTTTTAATTATATGGCTGCCCAGCAAAAACAAGTGGTTCTGGCAAACTAACAACAATATTTAAAAAAGCAAAAAAAACAACAAAAAAGACAATACACACACACACACACACACACACACACACACACTCAGCAGCCAAGATAAAAACGAACAAAAAACGCCCATCAATACAAATGCAATACAAATATTTCAATAAAACTAATTTGCAGGATCCAACAGACACCCCGGCTCCAAGCCTGGGAACACAGCCATGTCTTCAAGACGTTATGAAAGGCCAGCAGAGTCAGGGCCAATTTGGGAAGAGGAATGTTCCACAGGGCAGGCACAGCGAGAGAAAAAGCTTTCTTCCTGGGTCCCACTAGGTAGCACTCTTTAATGGGCAGGACCCATAATATGCCTCTCCTGCCAGATCTGATGTTGGCCAAATGGGTTTCTAGAATTGCACTTCTAATGTTGCTTTCACATTTTAAAATGCAGCTTAAGCAAATGCTTAGTCTCTAACACTTTTTGCCTAGATGAATATATTTCCTTTATGTATGATCAAATAAACACCTCTACTTCTCAGACAGCATTTTGCAAAATTGTAAGATTTTAGTTTGAGATGTTTATGTGTAGCAAGCATAGCTTCAGTTTTTGGAATGAGGCTGATATAATATTGCCATTGCCAAAAAGTTGTGGCTTCACAGAAACCCAGTGCTAGGGTTCTTGCCCAGCCTGGCATTATCTACAACAGTGCTTCCTAAACCTGGGTAAATTACCCAAAATTGGGGGGAAGTGTTTTTTTTCCCCCTTTGGGTAATGACATGTGAACCCATTAAATGGACTTAAAGTGTTTTACCTACATTGGGTAAAAAGGACTTTCTGATAAGCAGTTTTGGGTAATGAAAGAAGTTTGGGAAGCACTGATCTACAATATACCAGTTATTGGGACTTCTAGTAAGGACTCATAGTGAACTAGACATCTCCAAAGGAGCACAGATGGCATTGCAGCAAGATTGGCGGTCAAAAGGTGAAATCTGGCCAGTGAAATCTCTCCAGGAAAAGGAGAGATCATGAGATTGCCCACTTGTACTCCGGACAGCTGCTACTCATGAGTAAACTGCAGGAACTTGTGAGTTGAGCAGGCTCATGAGTTGAGCAGCTGGGAATCTTGGGATTCCAACAAACTCACAGCTGCAATGTGGCCTGTGTTGTGAACACAAAGTTCTGCTGAGCCTCATTTCTTAATCACTTTTGGAAATTGCTTCTTAACTGCTTTTTAACTATTAAGAATCTTTCAATCGACAAGCTTTATAATATGCACCAGGCGAGTTCCCTTTTAATCCTTAGCGAAAAAAGTTTTAAAGTTTAAGGATATTTTAAAAAATCTTTTTTTGGAATAAACAGCAATAGGGTGATTAGAATATTGATTTTGGAAAGTTATAAATGGACTAAGGGTCCAGATGGATTTGAAATAAGATTTTGAAATTAATAATAAGAATCCTTCCCATGGGAAAATGCTGTTGTTTTGAATTCTTAAAAGAAAACATGATAAGATGGGAATTTGAATATTGGACACTAGAGGGAACCAAAAAAACTTAAGATTACAATTAAAGGGACAGAACACTTAAATTTTACTAACTAACAGAATGGAGCAAAATACCTTAACATCAGATGTATTGAAGGATATTTTTGAACAATGGATCCAGAAGTTAATCTTAGAAATGTCTGCCATTATAGACAGACTGTGTTCAGATGTTAAGGAAAAGGAACAAGTTTTACTGGATAAGACTGAGACTGATATGAAAGTAGATTTAAAAATGGCAAGCTACAAGAATGATATGGAAAAAGATGTTACACTGGATATACAAATGAAACTGACTGATGTTTTAATAATTAAAAGGGATATACAAATGGGAGACCAAAATAATGACTTGCATAATTTTCTTATATTGGATTTACAAAAGATACCTGTTAAACTTCTGAAGGGTTTTGTGAGAAGTGACAAAGAAAAAAGAAAAAGAAAACAAGCTCTAGGATGTTATTTAAAGGGATTAAAGATTAAGATTATTAAAAGTAAGAGGAAGGAATATAATGTGGGTTTATTTGATCAAGGTCAAAATAGATATGTTGTTATTTCTGGTAACCTTTAATGGACTTTTGCTGAGTAGAACTGAATGATGAAGTTTTAAGGATCTGTTTATAGATAAGAGATGAGATATGGGATGAAGAGATTGTTTGCTGTATTTTTAGAGAAGGTGACAAGTTGTTAAAATTGTTTATACTTGTGATAAAAGGGGAAGTCATTCCTTTATATATTTCTTTTCTTTTTCTTTGCTATATTCTTATTTTTTCTTTTTATTCTTTTATTTTTCATAGTTTGTATTAGTTTTTATCTGTATAACTGCAACGCTTAATAAAATTATTATAAAAATTAAATATACCAGTTATAAACTTTATTAAAATAATTTAGGCTGCAATATAGGTTTATCAGGGGCATCAGTTTCACTGAACTCAATAGACTTACTTTTGAGAAGGCATACTTGTGGGACTGCCTCTCTCTCTATACACACACACACACACACACACACACATGTATGTGTATGAGAGAGACTGCCGGTAAATGTGATAAATAAATATTATAACTTCCAATGGCATTGCAACTTCCCCCTAGACTTACAATAAAACTTATAGAAGGTTGTCTTTAGCATTTCAGAAAAATACAACTTAATCCAGAGGGAATCTGAAAAGGATGCAGCAAGTCATCCATAAAATGTTCATCACAGCTACTGTTTCTGTTTTTTCTTTCTTTCTGTATCTTTCTTTCTTTCTGTATCTCTGTATCTTTCTGTATCAACAACCTCAGATATGCAGACGATACCACCCTAATGGCAGAAAGTGAAGAGGAACTAAAGAGCCTCTTGATGAGGGTGAAAGAGGAGAGTGCAAAAGCTGGCTTGAAACTCAACATTAAAAAAACCCAGATCATGGCATCTGGTCCCATCACTTCCTGGCAAATAGAAGGGGAAGAAATGGAAGCAGTGACAGATTTTATTTTCTTGGGCTCCAAGATCACCGCAGACGGTGACTGCAGCCATGAAATTAAAAGACGCTTGCTCCTTGGGAGGAAAGCTATGGCAAACCTAGACAGCATATTAAAAAGCAGAGACATCACCATGCCGACAAAGGTCCGTATAGTTAAAGCTATGGTTTTTCCAGTAGCAATGTATGGCTGTGAGAGTTGGACCATAAGGAAGGCTGAGCGCCGAAGAATTGATGCTTTCGAACTGTGGTGCTGGAGAAGACTCTTGAGAGTCCTTTGGACTGCAAGGAGGTCAAACCAGTCAATCCTAAAGGAAGTCAACCCTGACTGCTCATTGGAAGGACAGATGCTGAAGCTGAAGCTCAAATACTTTGGCCACCTAATGCGAAGAGAGGACTCACTGGAAAAGACCCTGATGCTGGGAAAGACTGAGGGCAAAAGGAGAAGGGGACGGCAGAGGATGAGATGGTTAGATAGCATCACCGATGTAATGAACATGAATTTGAGTAAACTCCGAGAGACAGTGGAGGACAGGAAGGCCTGGCGTACTATGGTCCATGAGGTCACGAAGAGTCGGACACGACTAAACGACTGAACAACAACAACAACTGTTTCTGTTAAAATGGAGAGAAAAAAACACTAACTAGCAAATCATATTACAAATAAGAGAGGTGAAAGATGTCATAGTCTAAAAGCATTACTGATTGCTAGTTTTTAATATATATTAATTATTAATTTTCTATTTTAAGTTATACCAAAGGAATAGGAAATCTATTGGAAATCATAGAAATTAAAGGGATAGGTGGATTAACTTAACCAAAATATTAAAGAATCTTACATACGCTGCCAAAGAAAATCATCAAAACGACATCTGTAGGTGTCTAATATTATCCTTCAAATGATTTCCATGTGTTCCTGTTATGTAGCACATCCTTATTGCCATGAGTTTCTATTCTTTGCACCTATTAATAAAAGCTATTTTTGCTACCCAACCTTCACCTTCATCTTCAGTCTTACGTGCTCCAGACTACTTTCTGTATGATGGGAGGTTGTCCCATCATCCTTCTTTTAGCTATGATGAACTTTTGGTCCTGTCAGTGAGATTCCATTTAGCTTCAGCCTTCTCTATTTATTGTTTCCAATACTAAAATATAGAATGTTGCCATAAACAAAATCATTCATCAATCCATTTGGCCCAGTATTGTTCATACTCATTGGTGCTAGGAGATTTCAAGGATTTCAGAAAGGAATGTTCCCAGCCCTACCATGAGATATCAAGAATTAAACATGAGATCTTCTGCAGACAAAGTAGGTGTTCTACCTCCAAGTTATAGCCCCTCCCAAGCTTGCAGTTCAACTACAGATCCCATAGAAGGAGAGTATTATTCTTGAGAAAACAGAAGATACTTTAAATAGCATTTAAATCATCTGAATCAGTGTCCATATGTCAGTTTAAAAAGCGATCTTTTCATCTTTTCCTGAATAGCTCAGAGATTAAGTACATAATGTCCTCCTTTTCTTTCTAATTTCTAAACATATTCACACACATTCTCAGGAAATGAAAGCCACCTGAGAATCTTCTCAAATTGCATCAAATACTTAATGGCATCGATTTCCACATCTCATTTCTCTACTTGTTCATACCTATGATAGAAATGAATGAAAGAATAAATAAAATGTGTCAAATCCTGTAGTATAATAACCTGCTTTTACTGCACATGCTGCATTTATTCAGTTGGTATAGGTTTTTTTCAGACTGAGAAGATGTCAAGCAAAATGAAGTCAAATACATTCTTTTGAAAAAGTCAGAATATTGTAATTATATCTTCCACACCCCTCTCTTTGCTACTGACTATTAAAATTGTCACTGAAGAATGGTAAAAATTGTAATATTAACTCTGGCACAAACTGCATACAATTGAAATTTATTGTTCTGATGTTGATAGCTCTAGTAACTGGAATAAAATAAAAATAGCTTAAGATGGTAATTCTAAAAAGTTTATTTGCCTTCTTTCTCTCCCTCCTACATTAAAGACATCGCCCCATATCCAGGTATTTAAATAAAGGGACTATTTGAAGTGGATAAATTCATCTTCATTGCCTATATATCTCACCAAATATTGGAAATATAATTCAAAAAAAGTTCACTGAAATTTGCATTTGTACTTAATTTAATTTGCATTCTTTTCAACCACTTTCCTTAAGTTTGACAGAATGTACGTTGTTCTTTTGTTCCTGTAGGGGGGAAAAGTGAACTTTTGATGGGTGGAATGTGGTTCTCTTGTACTTATCTGGTTACAAGGGCTATGTGTGAATGTCTGCCTATCATTGTTCAATCATAATTGTGTCAAATTATGCAGCCTTCTTAGCTCCCCATGCTTCAATTAAAGTTCAAGGGTTAGGGAAACCTGAGGAAATTCTACCTGAAGTCTAGAAGTGCAAGTAGCCAAGAATGCTACAGAGAGATGAAATGTGTAATAAGCAACAAGATCTGTGTTACCTATCAAAAATGTAAGCTCAAAAATACAGCTAAAGGAAATCCTAAATATCTTAAAACACCATGCAAATTTGGTTAAAAAAATTAGAAACCTCTTTCATAGTAGTGAAAGTCTTTCAGAAATTGGAAGATAGATTATGGAAGTAAAGTGATTTTCATTCAATGCTTGGAGCACTTGCATTTGGATCATCTGCATAGATTGCCAAGACAATCTGATGACATATGAAAGCAGAAGACAGGGTTCGTGAGAGTGATACTTAAGTGCTCTGTCTTCCTTTTTTATAGCAATATCTTGTCTGACTCATTGTGCCAGAACCAAATTTGCCAAGGCAGATGACATAGCATCTTCCAAGGGGAACACTGACTATATCACAGGATTACTGTAGGAAAGAAATACATCACTTATTCCAGATGTGTGCTTACAATTTAGAAAAACTACAGGGCAGTGGGGAGCTTTGGGGACACAGGACAAGGTTTGTAGATCTCTTCTCAGCTGGCCAGATATTTCTGATGAATGATTTCTGAAAATCATTCAAACAATAACATTAAAATATCTCAGTAACAATCTATAACAGAGCTTTCCAAACTGTGTGTCGGGACACATTAGTGTGTCAGCTGCAGTGTCTGGGTGTGTCGTGGCTGCTGCTGCCTCCGAGCCCTGTCAGGATTCCGTGCAGGTCCTAGTGCCTGCCTTGTGCCCTGCTGTAAGAGTGTGTCGCAAAATGATACCCTGATGTAAGAGTGTGTCACGAAACATGTCTAAAAAGTGTGTCACCAACATGAAAAGTTTGGAAAGCTCTGATCTATAAGGATGAGATGAGTAGATGTGATTGTACAGGTTTTCCAATAATTATAGTGGGCTAGTGAAATAAGGAAAGAAACAAAAATTGGAAACCAAGGAGAGATACAACATAATGGTACCAGAAGACAGATAGTGACTCATTTTGTATTTCCCTCTCATATCTGATTGTTAATGTGTAAACTTCAGTAGGAGTCACAGCAGTAAATGACAGCAAATCGACTTGCATTGCAGAGCCCAGTTTGAAAATCTAGAACACAAAATGTTTTCAAGCATTGGGGATTTTGGAACTCTAGATTTTCTTTATCAGTGGCCTATAAGTTTCAGAACTACAACATATATGCTATGTTCACACTAAGCTATGGTTTAACCATCATTAAACTACAATGATTACATTTATATCTAATACTATGCCACAGACCATGGTTTACCAACCATAATGACTAGGTTCAAACAATACACCATACATAAAACAAATCAATTATGGCTTGGCATGATGCATTTACAATTATTTTTCTCTCATTCCTTGGGTGAAAAAAAATGCTTATTTCCTTGAATGCTGCTGCATGAGAGATACCACTTGATATTCATTTAAAATTATGTACCCTGTCCCAATAAATTTCATCCTGTTTAGAAGCAGATCATCACATGCACACCATTGGAGATATATTGTACTCTGTCAATGTGAATTTTTATCCAGAACAATGCACACTGTAATCCTCATACAAGTTCCATTGAACTGGCAGCATGCCTCTGTTTGAAGGAGATTCTGCTCCAAGGTCACTATCCAAGATTGTAGCTGAATGACAGCCACTTCTATTTAATGTACTAAATTGTTGTTCTTCATTTTTCTATTGCACTCAGCCCTTCAAACTTCTTAAGGATGTACATAAATATATTTTAAGGATAAATCTTATCAAATGCTCCTAAATTAAATCTCTGTTTACCTGCAGCTATTACATTCCTAGATGGAAAAATGAAGCAAAAATATAGCCTCCAGCACAATTGGAATCCGAGAGGAAACACCTTATTTTACTTGTGTCATTTCCCAGGTCTTTGGCCATGCAAGTACATCTGAATGGATCATCCATCTGCCCATAAAACTGCTGATCACACTGCAAGCTCCAGGTGTGGATTTCTTTACTATTGCACACTCAGATTAAGCTCGAAGGATATTTTCATTATGTTCTTTCAGAGCAGCGGTGGTAAGTCAAAATATCTCTAGAAGAGGCAGAAAAAAAGTCTGAAAGAGCATAGCAGGTGCTTTCTACTACAACTAGCTTTGCAGATGAGTCAGAAATCTGATCTCTGTGGCCATCTGAGCTTAGCAATGTATTTATTTATTTATTTATTTATTTATTTATTTATTTATTTAATTTCTATGACCGCCCATCTCCCCCTCAGGGAGGGACTCTGGGTGGTTCACAGCCACAACAACATCATTAAAATACAATCAAACACAATAAAATATAAATACAATAAATATAAATTAAAACCAAGTGGCAGATGGTTCGTACAGTGATGCTGAACATATTTAAAATATTTGAGGTGGCTCTAAGAAATCAGCCATCCCCAAGCTTGACCACTTTCCCTCTTGCCCCAGGCGAGATCACAGAGCCAAGTTTTTAATTTTTTTCTGAAGTCCAGGAATGAAGGGATCTGCCTTATCTCTGAGGGAAGGATGTTCCATAGGGCAGGTGCCACTGCAGAGAAGGCTTGCCTCCGAGACCCCGCTAGATGGAACTCTTTCATAGAGGGGGTCCGCAGCATGCCCTCTCTGCAAGATCGTGTAGGACAGGACGATGTAATGGGGATGAGCATTAGCAATAATTCAGAGTGAGCAAAAGGAATGTTTATCAAAGAGATCCACACATAGTAATTGAGGGAGAGAAGACTTTTCTTATGCTACTAAAATTTCCACAATGACAATAGAATTAAAGAAACCTTCTCCAGCCAGAAAATATGTGGCAGCTACAATTCCCAGAGTTCCCAGCCAACCCCTGATGGCTGAAGTTTGAGAAAAGTTGCCCTAACTCACAACTATCACTGGTCACTGTTTGACCAATACATGCTGAACTTTCAAAAACAAGATCCTTTTTAGAGTACTATCTTGAATTTATTTCTAATTTATTTTCAGAATTGTTTTCTGAAGCCCAGCCAGGCTAATGTAGTGAGGAGATCAATCTAGTAAAGTGACAGAGTTGGTGTAAGAGATTGGGGATATCAAAAGCAAAGTTGTACATTACATGGGCTAACTTTATAAGGGTTTTTAATTACAACCACAGAGCCACACAGACAATTAATGAACTCAAATGTTAAAGTTAGATTTCCTTACGTCCTATCTGAGATTCCAAAGGCTGAAAGCAAGAGAACAAGGCTTGAGCCCAGGCAACAAGGAACCAGTTGAGTAGAGTCTTTTGTCAAGCAGTCCAATTTCAAGGTCCCAAAATAACCAGTCTCATAAATTTGCAAAAAGTATATGCAATTCACTGTATGCAATTCATGCCATCATGGAGGACTGGTTCAGAAGTTGCCATAAACAAGTGAGCTTGCTTTATTTAAAACAAAACAATAAATTCTACTTTTCCAGTGTGAGTGCAACAGGTGAGAATTGCTTTCAACAATTAATAACAATAAAATTGAACAAAAAAAACCCAAATTATTAAAAACATTTATCTACAATTCACATGAAATATCTCAAAATGATTTATATTAAATTTAAAAAGAGTAATAAAACAATGTTAAATATGAAGCTCAAATACTTTGGCCACCTAATGCGAAGAGAGGAGTCACTGGAAAAGACCCTGATGCTGGGAAAGACTGAAGGCAAAAGGAGAAGGGGACGGCAGAGGATGAGATGGTTAGATAGCATCACCGATGTAATGAACATGAATTTGAGTAAACTCCGGGAGACAGTGGAGGACAGGAAGGCCTGGCGTGCTATGGTCCATGGGGTCACGAAGAGTCAGACATGACTAAATGACTGACATTTAGTAAACAAAATATTATATGGAATATGGAATTAAAAAGAAGATTAAAAGACCAAAATTATAAGAAAATATGATTTTATTGATTGTTCAGGTTTATAATAGAGATGGCAGTCTGGTTGGTAATCTGGTGACAAGATGTTTAGGATTTGATATGCTAATAAATAAACCTTGAACCTCTCCTACTGTCTAATTAAGTAGGAGGAGGAAAGAGTATTTGGTATGTTCACTGCCTTGTGTTATTTATATCAATAATAAAGGCAGGATAGAAAATAAATAAATAAATAGTAGGCAGTTTACAACCGATCACAATATAATAGGTGCCTGGTCAGATAATCCTCTCAAAACCTACCAAAGTGGTACCTATTTATTTACTTGCATTTTCATGCTTTCGAATTGCTAGGTTGGCAAGAGCTGGGGCAAGTGCGGGAGCTCACTCCGTCACGTGGGGCTAGGGTCTCGAACCTCCGAACTTGTGATCTTCCAATTGACAAGCCTGGCGACTTACCCGCTGAGCCATCATGCCCCTATACATAGAGTACACTACAGTAACTCGTGTAATCAATTATAATATAATGAAGACTGGCTCAACTCATCTCAGATAAAAATATATTTACTTTGAGGATTTATCAATAAAAGTCACCAACTGTTAGATTCTCACATCTGTGAATCTTTGGCTAGCCAAGGACTTGAAAAGTCTCCACTCATTCCTCAGGATATCATCACAGAAGCCATCCTAATAATGTGACACATAAGATAATCTAGTTACCCACAGCAAACCCCAACCACACCATCAAATCTAGTGCAGGTAATATATGTTTCTTTCTCCCTCCTTTTCTTGCTTCTCCACCCTTTCACTCATTTGGTGAAATAATCATGCTGTGAATAGCAAGGTTTGTATTCTGAATTCTGTGTCCAATCCAAACTGGAATTTCACCTATGTCTGGTGCTTATTAAAATTTCACTGTATATTTTATATTAGGCAGTGACTTACCATACCTGTCCTTACAGTTAATAAACCATTGTCTATCCAAGTTGAATTGCTATAATATTTTAGCATAGGAAGATTTTATTTTAATTTTTTGTATGGAACTGTACGTTATTTTTAAATTTTACTTTACAAAATAAAATCTATTCATAATAAACTGTGGTTCAAATGTTCACATTATTGTCCCAATAATAAATATATTTAGACAATTAATCAGCTGTACATATAATTTGAGAGTAGCTTCTTGTTCTATATACAGTACGTGAATTTATCAATTTGAACAATTTCCTAAGATTTCATCAATTTACAAACAGATGGAGTATAATCTTTTTACAGTTTCTAACCCAGACAATGCTATTGACAAATTCATGTTGCTTGGCAATCAGACAACACACTAGCATTAAAAATATTCCATTTTGAGATAATTGGGAAGAAACTAACTACAAGTGACATAAGTGCTATATCAGTATTCCTCTGATGTAAGTGTACATTCCCTGTAACTCTTACTCAATTACCTGAAAAAAAATATTGGTTGCTCCTGTAATCAGTCATTACATATGTGGATAAGTACATGTTGTTGCAAATAAATTTCACAGTCTGGTGACCTAAAATCTACTATAAACAGACCCTTTTTCTCATCAGGATCAATTGTTCATCAACATAGATGCGACCAATTAAGTAAATATATGTAATCCTGTTCTTTTCCTTCCATTCCTGTTTTGCACATGAAAAGAAAATTTAAACATTCTGATCTTGATTTTGAGCAAACTTTTTCTTCTTGTTAAACCCAATTAAAGCAAGCTTTGGTTTGGTTGTTTAGTTCCTATAACGAAAACAGACAAAAGTCTGACACATTTGGAAGTAACAGAAACTTATCTGACATAAGGCCAGTGAAAAACACTGCACTGTGATATGTATTTATTTTAAAAAGTACATGTCATCCATTCCTGAATATTTATGGGTAGCAGGACAAAACCAAACAGAACAGAATAGAATGTCAGATATTAGATATCCTATAAAGATAGGATATCTTTCATACAATTGAGAGTCATTTAGGCCATTGCTTGAATATGTTCAATAAAGGAGTGCCCACCACGATTCTAGGTAATTAGTTCCATTGTCAGGCTGTTCTTACTTGCTAGGAAATTTATTCCAACATTACATTCTGCCTTTCTGTAATGTATTCCCTATCCTGTACTCTTGGGTTGAATGATCAGACCCTGACTTCTTTGTATTTAACATCCTTTCAGGTATTTGCAGAGTGCTATCATATTATTCTTCAGTCTTTTCTTCTCAAGGTTAAACATTTCCAGTTCTTTCAATCTCGCTAAATATCCCCTGATCATCCTAACTGCTTTTCTCTGAATCCTCTCTAGTTCCTCCTTCAGGCCCTGGTACTTTTCCAGCTTCTCATGCTCCTTCTTCCTGATGTTACTGTCACTTGGCACCACTGCATCTATCACAACCACTGTCTTCTGGTCCTACCATGATGTCTGGTTGATTGGCCAGTACCTGCTTGTCCATCTGCATCTGGAAGTCCCACAGGTCCTGAATCTGTGTAAAGTTTTGTACACCAAAGTGAGTGCCTTAGATTGAGTGCAAACAGCAACTAGCAGCTAAATTTCCACAGAGAACTAATATTGTACTTTTAGAAGTACTGCTCAATGCTCATGCTGCTACATTTTGGGCCAGCTATAATTTCTAGGGCAAGGGGCGTGGTGGCTCAGCGGGTAAGACGCCAGGCTTGTCGATCGGAAGATCGCAAGTTCGGAGGTTCGAATCCCTAGCCCTGCATGCGGAGTGAGCTCCCGCACTAGCTCCAGCTCTTGCCAACCTAGCAATTCGAAAGCATGCAAATGCAAGTAGATGAATAGGTACCACTTTGGTGGGTAGGTAACAGTGTTCCGCGCGTGTCATGCGGCCGCATGACCGTGGAAGTGTCTTCGGACAATGCTGGCTCTTCGGCTAACAAACGGAGATGAGCACCGGCCCCTAGAGTCGGACCCGACTGCACAAATGTGCTGGGGGAACCTTTACCTTTACCTTTTTTATAATTTCTAGACCACCATCAAAAGCCACAATATACTGCATACAAGGGTACAACCTTGAGGCTACTAGTACATGAGTCATCTATGCCAGGCCTCTCTTCATCAGATATGGGTGCAACTGGTTTATCAGCTAAATCTGTCTCCTTACTAGAGATATAATGTGGTTGTCCAACCTCAATGCCAGATCTAGGAAGACTCCTAAGAACGTGTTCCTTAAGAAGGAACATTACCTCATCTAATGCAAGCAAATAAGCAAATCCTGCAAAATCTGCAACAAATAAATATTGTCTGAATTAGTTTCAGATCATCCTCTCAAATTCAATCCCTTTATAACCTTGGATTACATGGAAACATTCAAAATGTCTAATCTTGAATTTGCAGGAAAAGACAACTTCAGCTGAACATCATCAGCATACTGGTTGCAATGTATGATCTTTCCCATTGGCTTCACATAGATACTAAATAATACAGGAGACAATATGGAACCTTGTCCAAAGGAAGTTTCCAAAACGTTGTGCAGATATCTCCCAATACCATCTGATAGGAACACTTCCAGAAAGTTAAAAGCAGAACCATTACTGAGCAGTTCCTCCCATTTCCAACTCCTTCAAATGCTCTAAAATGTTAGTAGGATCAAAACTGCTTAGGGATCCAGAAAGATTGGTGGAATCCCATTTCCCCTTTCTATGGTAATAAGGAACCATCAGGGACCATTTGCTATTTCCAGGCCAAAACCCAAACTGGAAAATGTCTAAATAATCCCTGAATTCTTGCCCTCTTTCCAAGAAAGCATAGAAGAGATGTACAAAACTGTTTGTTGGTTTGTTCAATGAATTTGTAGAGCCATCCAACTCAATTTGGATGGCTGATTCTGGACTCCCTATCACATGTAATACATAATTCTGCCTCACCCTTATGTCCTCAATATCAGGGATGAAACATTTCCACTTGCATCTCCACCAGCTTCTGAAATTGGCTCCTTCAGAGATTGGGAATCTGGAACCCCAGAGTATCATTTTGGCCCTTGTTGGCTGATTGGTTCTGGAATCTTCAGATGGAAACACAAAGCACTCCCTATTTCTGTATAGAAAGTATAATAAAATCACTGTTGAGTTGGCCTCAATTTCTTCAAAGTTCATGGACATACAGTATTTATGTCGTTTTCTTGGCAATAATGCTGGAATGGTTTGCCACTGCCTTCTTCCAGAATGTGTTTTTTTCAACTTCACAGTCTAGCTTACAGTCCTGGAATTTTCTGATAGACTCCCATCTAAGTACTAATCCAATCTTACTTTGTTTTCAAGATTATCCATGTTCAGCTGTGTGTTGCCACCTAGGTATGCTATCCAGGTCTTGCTGTTTTATTGGACTTTAGTGCATACTTGTATTAAGTCTGAGACCCCAGGTTTTTTCTCCCAATTCTACATTTAGTTGTCTTAGATAAGACAAAAGTTATTGTACTAACTTTAATATATTCTTCTAATACAGTATTTTTATGTTGCATTTTACACTTTGTAGACTAGTTTTACTGTTTTCAACTCAAAAACAATAGTGCAATAATGTACCCAGGAGATATAATATTGTGTGCATCTGCATAGATATGTCTTTTATGTGAAGACCTCCACCTATAAAGAGAAGACCTGCATTAAGATTGAAGCTGATTAATTTTAATGAGTTTTATTACTTAATGTAGTGAAAGACATGAATGGAAAAATACAGATTAGTCTTTGAATCTTCTGAATTCATTCTGCAAGGTGCTGACTATGATGCAGCTAAGGAGGAACAATTATGTCACTTTTACAACTACATTCTAGCCAGCTCTCCAAACTCAAGTGCACTGAATGAGAAGATAAATTCCAATTTTCAGTGTAATAATCAAATACCTTGGTAAAAATGATGCAGAATGTGACATATAATGTAGGATCTACAATCCCAGCTGTTTGCGCCACAACTCTCTAGAGAACTAGCTGTCTAGTACCTGCATGAAATTTACAAATACAGTCTTAATCATGTATATACTATACATAATTATAATCCAGCCTGCACGTGAATTTAACCAACCTGATCATAATAGCATATTGCAGCTGGATGATTGAGCCACCATCTTGAAAAATACAATATTTTTTCCACTTTATGTACACCTTGTGATTATTTTCACTCCAAATTAAAATTAACCAATGCTCAGAAGTATATTTCTAAGCAAATATGCAAAGTTAGGGAGCACTTTCACAATTTCAGACTTGCCTTTGCCTATACATAATCAGATATGGAGATATGGAGTAGAATTCTAGTATTTTCAGACTTCAGCTGTGAAGCTGTACTAACCTTTTGATGACCTGAATATAATAAATGTTACTTTCTAGTAACATCTAGGTAGAAGTGAAACTTTAAAAATTGTAGATCCTACATAAAACAGCCGTAAAACAAAGAGAGAAATGGGAGCATTATAAATTAGTATATCGCTTTCAGAGGACATGGTTTTTTGAAGATGCATTCATATTGTCAACTATGAAGGAATGCCTAACAGATCTTGGGAACAGAGGAAGCAACAAAACAGTCAAGAGAGGAAACAAGACCACTATATAAGAGGTTCTTTAATCCAGGAAGAAATGTGAGAAAGAGACTCCACCTTAATTACTCTAGGTACTGTATAAGTGGTATGGGAAAAACTGTGGTAGGCATTCAATATTCTGTTACATTACTGTACTAGCAATAAAGATCTTCCCAAAATTCCAAGAGGTTTTCTGAGCCTGTCAGCCTTTTAGGGCTTGACCCTAACTGAGAATAAAGAAATGTTTCAACACTTTCTACTGCTCAGCAAAATTACTTGAAAATGTCAACCGTTAATTATCTTGGTTATGCATAACTGAGAGCATTATTTCCAAACATTGGTTTTACTGACATAGGCTACTTTTGCCTGGCCACAGGACCAAACTTTACATTTCACTAAGCACAGAATAATGTACCAAAATAAATAGTAGTTTTTCAGAGGTATATTAAGTTTGAAGGAAGACTACTATCTTTAAGTCAATGACAGCAAGTATGCTGCAAACCTGTGCTTTTGGGAAGAATAACTAAAATAAATTGGATTATTTGCCTTTAGTGCAGTATCAGACATTTCTTTATTAAAATTTTATTATATCAAACTAATTAGTAGGATAAAAGATATACATACAATAGCATTAACAAAACAACGTAAGTACAAAATTAATAATGGTGATCATAATAAAAAAAGGAAAAGGAAGAACAGAGGGAAGTCCTTGTAAAATTATATTATAAAAAGAGTAAGTCCAAAAAATTTGAATATATTGCTCAAAAATCTTATTTCTCTTATGTCAGATGACTTCCCCAGAACTGAATTGTACAAAAGTAATAATGCTGTGAGAGGCCCAGTTTATTCAAAAATTGATTACACAGTTTTTTAAACAGCACTTATCCCATAAAATAAGATTGTCATGGATAAAGGGCCCAAAATTATATAGGCAATTCAATTTTCTGTATTGTAGCAGAAGGTTTTGTTACCATAGCTGCCTCAGGTACATTGTTCCAAGGGTATAATGCCTAGGAACAGGATTTATCAAGGGCATGTCAGAAAAAGTCACTGTTCTGCAATAGCTTATGATCTCACACTACTTCAACAAACTGGATTTGGACTTTCCAAAGTAGTTGTTTCCCTGCCTCACATCCCCCACCCCATAGGCTTTCTCTTCTCAGCTTCCTTATTCATTTTAAAGGATGAAGAGCCTATGGCCCATCAGATGTTGCCAAACTAGCATCCATAAGTATTGACAATGCCAGCTGGTCCAATGTCTGAAAGGCAGATGTTTATAAATTTATAATCTATAAATAATATATTTCTAGTCAGTGATCCAAGAGCACTCGAGACCTTGGGAACTCCAGTGTGAGGTTCCTCAAGGTTCAGTGCTTTATTGGTTTGGGATGAGGAGTCATTGATATGCTGATAATACCTTGTCATATCACCTGGGATATGATGGAGATGTCATCAAAGTCTTGAACTAGTGTCTGGAGGCTGTAAGGCTCTAGATAGGGCAAAACAAGTTTATATTAAAATCCTACCAAGGCAGAGTTGCTTCTTAGCAATAGAGATTGACACATCTGCTCAAGTAGTTAGTCTGGATGGAGTCACACTGCCTCCAAAGGAGTTGGTTTGTGACTCGGGGGTTCTCCTGAACTCACAGCTCCTGGTTAAGTAGCAAGTGGAAGCTTACCAGGGAAGCCTTCACCCAGCTTTAGTTGGAGTGCCAGTCACAACCCTTCCTGAACCAAGAAGCTCTGGTGATGGTAATTCATGACATGATCACCACCTGGCTGGAGTACTGCAGTGTGCTTTATGTGGAGCTGTCTTGGAAGAAGAAATTACAATTGAAATGTGCTGGCTGAGCTCCTGAAGGATCAGCCTTGTCAATAACACCTAGTTTGAAATTGCTGCATTGATTGCCAATAGCTTCTGAACCTAAGTCAAAGTGCTAGTTATCACCTTGAAATCCTTTTACTATGTTGCGCCAGGATACATCAGGCGACACCTTGTCAAAATCAAAACTGCCCATGTGTACCAGCCAGAGCTGTCAAGCTTGAAGAAGTCTTTAAGTAGAAACAAACGAACAGACAAACAGTCATTAGAATTGAAAGAAAAATATATACTTTAGTGAGCAATTCTGCATACTTAAGGTGCAATTAGGCAAATGTTTTAAAACCACTTTGTTTTGCTGTTTCTTTGGATGATTCACTATATAATTTCCATAATGCTTCATAATCTGAACTGCCTATGGTTCTTATATTGGAATAGATTATTGCTGTACGCATATAAAGCTATTAACACAAAAAAGAATTTTAGTTCATTTGCGGCATAATATGCTAAATATTACAGTTGGAAGCTACCACAACGCCTATATATTTCTATATATTCCATCACTTTGCATTTACATGAAAGATGAGCACCAAAAAACACCATAATAAACAAGAGAAGAGGAAAAGGAAATGAAGGCTCTTTGGGGGCTTTCATATATACAGCTGCGGTATAGGTTATGCAAACTAATTCTATCCTCTCATAGAATAGTAGAAAATGTTTAATGAGATAAGTTCTTTTAAGGCTTTATATAGAAGAAGAAAAACCAAACTTTGTTCAAGGCAGGTGGGGTTAAGTCACTAGCTCTGACCCCTTCATGTGTTGAAGGCCGCTACCTGTACTGGGGAGCCTCTTCTACTCATGTAGGCTCTTCACATGATTAATGATTTTAACTATCCATGAATAGAAGAAGCTCTCCATTAGGACTGCTGCTCTCTGTACTTGTATAGAACATTCAAAGGGAGCACGGTTAGCACATTCAACTGAACACTTGGAGTCTCTAAACCAGAGCTTTCCAAACTGTGTGTCGGGACACGTTAGTGTGTCGGCTGCAGTGTCTGGGTGTGTCGCGGCTGCTGCTGCCTCTGATCCCTGCCAGGATTCAGTGCAGGTCCTAGTGCCTGCCTTGTGCCTGGCTGCCTCCAAACCTGCTGTGATTCGGCGCAGGTCCTAGTGCCTGCCTTGTGCCCTGCTTTAAGAGTGTGTTGCAAAATGATGCATGTCCAAAAAGTGTGTCACCAACATGAAAAGTTTGGAAAGCTCTGCTCTAAACAAAGCTGAAAAAAACTAAAACAAAAAGTGTGATGTTTCTGATATGTCTCCAAAGTGATTCCTTTGATTCTGAAGACCATCACAAACCAAGGACCCATAATCTGCCAGTTTCATACTAATCCATTTTGGCACTACAACTAATCCATTCCTTCTGGAGCCTCTTGGGCCAAAAAGCCACATTAGTATTTAGCAATATTTTTGTGTTTTTCAAGGAACATTATTGAACAAAGGGAGGGGACAGATTGATAACCAGGAAACAGCGAGCAAAAATGGTTACACGTCACCCAGCTTCTAGTGACATTGCATGCATATTTAATTGTGTGTGTTGCAACATCTTTGCTTCTATAAAAATAATCCTTGTGGCCCATCACTTCTGTAGATTAGTATTTTGGGTGGAAATTATTTTCTGGATTGTCCTCAATTCTTGCTTTGTACAGGGGGAGACTGTTGCAGAAAAAAATAATGATCCACTATAATGTTAACCAAAGCAATGGATATCTTTATTAAAATACTCCATAACGGTATAAGCCATCTATCCAACCAAACTGACCACGAGCCCCAACAATAGGTTAAGAAGGGATTATATAGGAGATAGAAATGGTGCGTCACCAGTCGTAAATAATTAATTATATTACACGGACAGGAAAAGCCCCCAGCTCTTTATTGGCAATAAGGGACAGTCAGCCAGACCTATACTTGAGGCTAGTACCTTCGTCTTGTCAAACACTTTAATCTACAGTCCTTTCTATTTTGACAAGTTGACCCTTTTTCATACTTCTCCCCAAAATGCAAGTCTGCACTTAATATCTGCCTTCTGCCCCTTAGTCAGTGACACTTTAAACTGAATTACAATATCAAGTCAAAGTTTATTTACAGTCTAAGCCTAAACACAAGAAAAAGACCAACAATACAATCAATAGAAGTTAAAGAAGAGAAAGTTTAAAGAATTCTAGATGGTTGAGATACAAAGATTTATTAAAATATGAAGATGATAATTTTGTAAGGAAAACAAGGGAAGAACTGGAAGCGGAAGGTTATGGTTGTAATTGGTTCATTTACATGCAATTAAAGGAACAGTTTAAATCAGATAAAAAGAATTATAATTTTGCAAAGGAATTATCCTGGTTGGAAGATCAATTATATTGAAACAATGATCCTATTATTGCAAAATTATATAAAATGCTACTACAATTAAAAATGGAAGATGAGCAAGTTAAAGAATGCATGGTTAAAGCAAGTTAAAGAATGCATGGTGAAATGGGCCACAAACTTTGGTTATAATATTATGTACGAACAAAGGGAAAGGAAGTGGACCAGAGGATTAAATTTTACATTGAACTATAATCTGAAATAATTTTTTTACAAAATGATGTACCGATGGTATATAACTCCAGATAAAATTTCAAGAATGTTTAAAAAGACATCAAATACCTGTTGGAAATGTAGATGTGAGATAGGTACGTTTTACCATATATGGTGGACTTGCAAAAAGGCTAAGAAATTTTGAGAGTCAATACACAGTTATACAAAAACTTTGATGAAGGACATAATCAAAAAACCAGAATTATATTTATTGGGAATAATGGAAGGAGAATTAGAAAAGAAATATGGAAAGCTCTTATTATATATGATTACAGCTGCAAGGATTATCTATGCCCAACGGTGGAAAGAAGAATGCATTCCATCAATAGAAGAATGGATAATTAAGATAATGGACCTTGCCCAGATGGCAAAATTAACAGATTTACTAAAGGAGAAAAATATCGACGAATTTAAGAAAGAATGGCAACCTTTTCTTGATTATATTGCAACAACACAAAAAAATAACATTATGTATATTGGGTTTACTGAATGATTAACTAAATAGAAATAGAGATGAGATAGACAGATTTTAGATAAGGAGTTAAGATATTGTATTCATAAATTCATAGTCACAGTTAAAATAGTCGGAAACCACTTTTTATTGGGTTAGTTTGGATTTTGATTTACATAGTTTTGTTTTGTTTAAGGTTTGTATAACGTTAAATGTTGAATGTGTTGTATGTGTTGTTTATAATATATGTAATATGTTATATGTTGTATGTAATTTTCTTTTAATTAATAAAGACCCTTTTTTAAAAAAAAAGAAGTTAAAGATTTTTTAAAATGCAAGAAAATTCTGAGACAATTAACATCTAACAATTAATAGCATGTGGGAGGAACCAGATGGCTTCTAAACACTGTAGCTCTTGATAGAAAGTTTGCAACCTTCTTAGAGGTTTCTGAAGAGAGCTCACCCATAAGAATGGTAGCAGCCTCTTTGTCACAATGGCAATACATATACAAGCGTATGATGAATACATGACAGAAGAGAAAGCAAATAAATGCACACAGTCCACACAATTATATGTAAACGTCTGCAGGCATACAGAGTAGTCTCATAACTGGATGTCCAGTTCAGCTAACCAAACGATCGCTTCCGGTGTTACTTCGTGCAGATCTTCTAAGGAGCCAGGGAACGCACGTCATGGGCAGTCTTGCACAATGTGTTTAATAGTTTGCATTTCGGCACCACAATCGCAACAAGGAGAGCCCTTCCAGCCCCATTGATACAGAGCAGAGGCACTCCTACCAGTGTCACATCTGACTCTATTCCATTTCATCCAGACAGAGCGAGGCAGGTTAAACCCGGGAGGTTTGAAAGAGGGGTCACGAATGACCAAGCCGCGGGGGAGCAACTTGGACCATTCCTCTCTCCAAGCATTCTTAGGTTTGAACTGGGTAGATGTTAACTATATGGCTGTTTTCCAAGCTGGCCTTCAAGATTTCAATGGCAATTAAAGTTAATAACAAATATTAAGTTTGGAAATATTAAGTTCAATCACCATTGGGTGTACAATGGATATTTTAATAGCACACCTGAAATAGATTTTATCTCCATGTCTGAACAGAAACAAGTACAGCTTTCAAATAGGAGGCTTCATATCTACCAGTTGGTTTCTCTTCAGATTGTATAAATATTTTGCCTTTTACCATGACAATATCAAAAGGCAAACTGAATCCCAACTACTTTTTTTTAGTTCTATGCAATTGTCGACTGACACAGGAGATGTGATTTAAACATCAAAATCAAAGTCTCAACTAAGAATACCTACTTTTAAAGAATTTTAAGTTTTAAAGTCCACAAAGGAAAATCCATCAAACTGAAGCAAGGACACATGAACTCACGTTACCAGTCAAAATCATCCAAGCTATGTAATGTGCTTCGTGTAATTAATCTTTAGGATAAGGTAGTGATCTCTGTTATTTTAGAGAATCTGAGCCAAAGACAGACAAACAAAAAAGCACCAAATAAAAGGCAACATACAGAACCTTGTTTTTAAAAATCTTTTGATGTAAGCCCATGTCCTGAAATCTCAGTAAAAACCAACGACCTTTAGAAACAAGGCCACAAAATATAACACTAGCATTTTACATTCTGCTTTAGCAGTCTCTTCTACCTTTGCTCTTTCAGGCTAAGTAAAGACATGTATATTCTTTGTAACTGTGTGCCATCTACCCTGAAAACGTCTGATCTCAGAAGCTAAGTAGGGTCAGGCCTGGTTAGTACTTAGATGGGAGACCGCTAGGGAATACCGGGTGCTGTAGGCTTTTGGAGAGCCAGTTTGGTCTAGTGGTTAAGGTGCTGGGCTAGAATCCATGAGTCTGTGAGTTCTAGTCCCACCTTAGGCATGAAAGCCAGCTGGGTGACCTTGGGCCAGTCACTCTCTCAGCCCAACTCACCTCACAGGGTTGCTGTTGTGGGGAAAATAGGAGGAGGAAAGAGTATTACGTATGTTCGCCGCCTTGAGTTATTTATAAAAATAATAGAGGCGGGATACAAATTAAATAAATAAATAAAACTTCTTCATGGAATTGTCAGCAGTTACATTTTCTATTGCCAATCACTTTATTTTGTTGTTGTTGTTCAGTCATTTAGTCATGTCCGACTCTTCGTGACCTCATGGACCATAGCACGCCAGGCCTTTCTGTCCTCCACTGTCTCCCAGAGTTTACTCAGATTCATGTTCATTACATCGGTGATGCTATCTAACCATCTCATCCTCTGCCATCCCCTTCTCCTTTTGCCTTCAGTCTTTCCCAGCATCAGGGTCTTTTCCAGTGAGTCCTCTCTTTGCATTATGCAGGCAAAGTATTTGAGCTTCAGCTTCAGCATCTGTCCTTCCAATGAGCAGTCAGGGTTGATTTCCTTTAGGATTGACTGATTTGACTTCCTTGCAGTCCAAGGGACTCTCAAGAGTCTTCTCCAGCACCACAGCTCGAAAGCATCAATTCTTCGGCGCTCAGCCTTCCTTATGGTCCAACTCTCACAGCCATACATTACCACTGGAAAAACCATAGCTTTAACTATACGGACCTTTGTCGGCAAAGTGATGTCTCTGCTCTTTAATATGCTGTCTAGGTTTGCCATAGCTTTCCTCCAAAGGAGGAAGCGTCTTTTAATTTCATGGCTGCAGTCACCGTCTGCAGTGATCTTGGAGCCCAAGAAAATAAAATCTGTCACTGCTTCCATTTCTTCCCCTTCTATTTGCCAGGATGTGATGGGACCAGATGCCCTGATCTGAGTTTTTTTAATGTTGAGTTTCAAACCAGCTTTTGCACTCTCCTCTTTCACCCTCATCAAGAGGCTCTTTAGTTCCTCTTCACTTTCTGCCATTAGGGTGGTATCGTCTCATTTCTAAGGTTGTTAATATTTCTCCCGGCAATCTTAACTCCCGCTTGTGATTCATCCAGCCCGGCATTTCTCATGATGTACTCTGCATATAAGTTAAATAAGCAGGGTGATAATATACAGCCTTGTCGTACTCCTTTCCCAATTTTGAACCAGTCGGTTGTTCCATGTCCGGTTCTAACTGTTGCTTCTTGACCCGCATACAGGTTTCTCAGGAGACAGGTAAGGTGGTCTGGTACTCCCATCTCTTTAAGACTTTGCCACAGTTTGTTGTGATCCACACAATCAAAGGCTTTAGCGTAGTCAATGAAGCAGAAGTAGATGTTTTTCTGGAACTCTCTTGCTTTTTCCATGATCCAGCGAATGTTGGCAATCTGATCACTAGTTCCTCTGCCTCTTCGAAACCCAGCTTGCACTTCTGGTAGTTCTCGGTTCACATACTGCTGAAGCCTAGCTTGTAGGATTTTG
The DNA here is from genome assembly GCA_023362775.1 of Charina bottae. Taxonomy (NCBI): domain Eukaryota; kingdom Metazoa; phylum Chordata; class Lepidosauria; order Squamata; family Charinaidae; genus Charina; species Charina bottae. The sequence goes on from JALMGJ010000006.1 coordinate 67,868,618, forward strand.
AGCATAACCTTGCTAGCATGTGAAATGCGCGCAATTGTACGGTAGTTTGAACATTCTTTGGCATTGCCCTTCTTTGGAATTGGAACGTAAACTGACCTTTTCCACTCCTGTGGCCACTGTTGAGTTTTCCAAATTTGTTGGCATATTGAGTACAGCACTTTAACAGCATCATCTTTTAGGATTTTAAATAGCTCAGCTGGGATACTGTCTTCTCCACTAGCTTTGTTGTTAGTAATGCTTCTTAAGGCCCACTTGACTTCACTCTCTAGGATGTCCGGCTCAAGGTCAGTGACCACACCATCGTATTTATCAGGGATATTAAGATCTTTCTTAGATAGTTCTTCTGTGTATTCTTGCCACCTCTTCTTAATCTCTTCTGCTTCTGTTAGGTCTCTGCCTTTTTTGTCCTTTATCATGCCCATGTTTGCACAAAACGTTCCCTTGATATCTCCGATTTTCTTGAAGAGATCTCTAGTCTTCCCCATTCTATTGTTTTCCTCGATTTCTTTGCATTGTTCATTTAAGAAGGCCTTCTTATCTCTCCTTGCTGTTCTCTGGAAATCTGCATTCAGTTGGTTATATCTTTCCCTTTCTCCATTGCCTTTTGCTTCCCTTCTTTCCTCAGCTATTTGTAAAGCCTCATCAGTCAGCCACTTTGCTTTCTTGCATTTCTTTTTCTTTGGGATGGTTTTAGTTGCTACCTCCTGTACAATGTTACGAACCTCCATCCATAGTTCTTCAGGCACTCTGTCTACCAGGTATATAATCAATCTGATTTCGATATTGACCATCTGGTGATGTCCATGTGTAGAGTCGTCTCTTGTGTTGTTGGAAAAGAGTGTTTGCTATGACCAGTGTGTTCTCTTGACAAAACTCTTTTAGCCTTTGCCCTGCTTCATTTTGTACTCCGAGGCCGAACATGCCTGTTATTCCGGTTATTTTTTGACTTCCTACTTTAGCATTCCAGTCCCCTATGATGAAAAGGACATTTTTTTTGGTGTTAGTTCTAGAAGGTGTTGTAGGTCTTCATAGAACCGGTCAACTTCAGCTTCTTCGGCATCAGTGGTTGGGGCATAGACTTGGATTACTGTGATGTTGAATGGTTTGCCTTGGATTCGAACTGAAAGCATTCTGTCGTTTTTGAGGTTGTACCCCAGTACTGCCTTTCCCACTCTTTTATTGACTATGAGAGCTACTCCATTTCTTCTAAGGGATTCTTGCCCACAGTAGTATATATAATGGTCTCCTGAATTAAATTTGCCCATTCCTGTCCATTTTAGTTTGCTGATTCCCAAGATGTCGATGTTCAATCTTGTCATCTCATGTTTGACCACATCCAGCTTACCTTGATTCATAGATCTTACATTCCAGGTTCCTATGCAATATTGTTCTTTACAGCATCGGACTTTCCTTCCACTTCCAGACACATCCACAACTGAGCGTCCTTTCAGCTTTGACCCAGCCACTTCACTCTTTCTGGAGCTACTCGGAATTGCCCTCCGCTCTTCCCCAGTAGCATTTTGGACACCTTTTGACCTGAGGGGCTCATCTTCCGGCATCATACCTTTTAGCCTTTTGATACTGTCCATGGGTTTTCTTGGCAAGGATACTGGAGTGGTTTGCCATTCCCTCCTCCAGTGGACCACGTTTTGTCAGAACTCTCCATAATGACCTGTCTGTCTTGACCTGACTTCATTGAGTTACGCAAGCCCCTTCGCCACGACAAGACAGTTTTCCATGAAGGGGAATCTCTTTATACAAAAGACTAATCCTGGCAAGAGAAGATGAACAGCACTTGGTCTTCCTGTTTGTGCACCAGAGGGATGACTTAATAAATGCACAGTTCCACCAAGGTGTATTTTGAAGCATAGGAATAAGTGATTATGAATTCGGGAAAGCGCAGTGTGTGTAAAAGGTACAGGAGCACCAAAATTAGCTCTCTGTCCCCAATCATCCTGCATTTGAGTAGCAAGGTATGCAGAGGGAATTCTAAATATGTTCACTTGAACATGTAATTATGAACCCTGAGAAGATCAGAAATTAAGCGGATGGGGCAGAGAAGCCACAAATTGCCCCATGCCACTTACATTTCTTGACTATTTCTATTAATGCATAATGCATTAACAGAATTTGATTGATATGGCAAGCCTGATAGGTAGCTAAAGGGGCATTTTGAAAATTATCTGAAACTTATTTGGAAGTGTTGGGAGGGGACAGGGGAAGGGAAGGGAAGGGAAGGGAAGGGAAGGGAAGGGAAGGGAAGGGAAGGGAAGGGAAGGGAAGGGAAGGGAAGGGAAGGGAAGGGAGCAGGCAAGAAAGAGAGTTAGGCAGATAATTTTGTATCTGCTCCAAAACTACTCAGTACCCGTTTCACAGATGGTGGCAACTGCTGTCATAGTTATGCAACATGGGCATAATGAATTCATACTGTTGTGTGATACAAGATAAGAAATTGGTAGATGCTGGCTTTCATGCAAAACTAAATGTAAAATGCTAAGATCTGCCATGGAATGATATAATGTTGTCACAGACAAATCCATACTATTACCTGCCTTCTATAGATGTTCTGCATATTTAGTTATTACACTGTGTTTCTATAGGCCTCTTCTGTATGCAGATGTGCCACATTGGTGATGTCCCCATATCCCTATGGACCCATGCAGCTTACATGGGGATTGGTGACTTTCGGTGCTATAAAGACAGGGCAGTCATTATTCATTGGCAGGACTTCCTGCCTTGTCCTGCCTCCCAGCTCTTGGGATTTTCTTCTCTCTCTTGAAGGCAAGGCAGGAAGTCCTGCCAATGAATTCTTTCTTTCCCGTTATTCTATAGATTTGGTCCAAAGGGTGACTTTGCCACTCATTCTTTAGATTCAGTCCAAGAGGACTTTGCCACTCTGGATTTGAACTGAATCTGAAGAAGAGAGGGGTGGTATCAAATCTTGGCTTTGGGAGAAAGGAAGAACACCCACGAGCTGGATGTTGGACCTTTCATCTTTCCTCCTCCTCCCCAGTCCCAGGAGAAGCAGTGAAAACAGTGAAAATGATTGCATGAAACTACTGCAAAAGTAACATTATGTGAAAGTGCTCCCTGGGTAAATAATAGTTTATAATGTACTCCTCCCACATTGCATTGCACTAGCTTGGATTTCCTTTGGTTTGCTGGATTTAATCGTTTCAATAATGGAACACAGGATGGAGAAGGTGAAAAATTAAGGGACAAAGTCAGTGCCACCATAAAACTGCAGCAATGGGTAGGCACCTGATGAGGCAGAACTGAAATCTCTGCAGATATTCCTTCAGGACATTTTATCTCCAGAATTTTGAAGACACATCAGTGTGTCCTACATCTCCTAAGTAAACTGGTGGTGGAAGAGAATGCCAGTATTGGAATAAGACTGAATTACTAATTTATCACTCTTTTATACAAGAACAGAAGGGGCTCTATCCTGCCCATTGCTTAGGCAGCAAAAAGGGATTGTTCCTCAATAGAAATAATATACTGTAAATGAAAAAGGATAATTCCAGTATGTCCTACTGATGAATCCTAATGATTTAAACTGTATAAATAGAGTTAAATGAAAAAAGCTGGCAAAGTTATATGAGCTTCCAGAAATTAAAGGATTTTGATGTCAGTTGTGTCTATGCAGAGAAGAAATAAGAATGGCTTATTTTATTGCTTGGCACATTCTAATCATTTTAATTCCTTTTATTCCCTGCCTAATCCTTCAACATCCTGTACATAGGAAATCATGAAGACATCCAGGACTTTGTACAGTCCTTTTTTTACACAATTTTTATTAAACATTTTGATTACAATAATACATGCAAACACAAACTAAACTGAGAGAGAGAGAGAGAATAAAGTGAAAGAAAGAAAAAGAAAAAGAGGAAAAGAGGAAAGTAAGATAAAGAAAAAGAAATATTTAAAGAAGTGACTTCCGATCTTCATCACAACAAGTATAAACAAACTTAATAACTCTTCATTCCCTATAAGGTTACAAACAAATATCTCTTCTTCCCATAACCCATCCCTTCTCTATATGCAAATCCATAAATCATCCACTTTTCAGTCCTAATGTCAGCAAAAAGTCCATAAAGGGTTCCCAGGGCTTTGTAGAAACATGTTTTCTTTTAACCTTGGTCAAACAAACCAACTTTATATTCCTTCCTTTTACTTCTAACCATATTGATCTTTAATTCATTCACATGCTGTTGTAGGATTTGATCTCTCTTCAACTTTTATTTTTCCCATCCCAAAGGCTTCTTTGAGGCTTTAGCAAACCTCTTTTGTAAATCCCATAAAAAGTTTTATTTATTCATTTATTTATTTATTTATTTATTCATTTATTCATTTATTCATTTATTCATTCTTTAACTTCTATTACCGCACCATCTCCCCCAAAGGGGACTCTGGGCGGTTATTATCCAGGTCATTCCCTTGATTTGTCATTTGTATTTTCACATTAATTTTCAAAGCACTGGGCCTGAATGGGGCAGTGCCACCCCATCAAGAACTAAGGATGACAACTTTCTGGATACAGAGGGGCCATCCACCCACAGCCACTCCATCTTACCAGGGTTCAGCCAAAGCCTGTTGTTCCCCATTCAGACCCCCACAGCCCCCAGGCACTGAGACAGGGCAGCGACTGCATCACTTACCTCACCTGGGTTGGAGATATACAATTGAGTATCATCAGCATATTGATGATACTTCATCCCATGGTGGCGGATGATCTCACCCAGTGGTTTCATGTAGATATTAAGTAGAAGAGGAGAGAGAACCGAACCCTGCGGCACCCCACACAAGAGGGGTCAAGGGTCATATCTCTCATCCCCTATCACCACCAATTGGGAACGGCCCCGGAGGAAGGAGGTGAACCAGTGCAAAACTACAGTGCCCACCCCCAACTCCCTGAGCCACCCCAAAAGGATACCATGGTCAATGTTATCAAAAGCCGCTGAGAGGTCCAAAAGAGCCAGGATGGATGCACTCCCTCCATCCCGCTCCCACCAGAGATCAACCATAAGCACAACCAATGCAGTCTCCGTCCCATATCCTGGCCTGAAACCTGACTGAAAGAGGTCTAGATAATCTGTTTCATCAAGAATCCTCTGGAGTTGTAATGCCACCACTTTCTCAACCACCTTTCCCAAAAAGGGAAGGTGGGAGACAGGAATAAAATTGTCCAACACAGTCATAATTTCACTTATGACTTGCAACTTGATCTGACCCTTTAATTTCTTCAACTCAACTATCCAATCTTCATCTAGCATTTCAACAGAAGCCCCGACCTCACTATTAGAAGAAATATTTCTGTCGTTGTTAAGCTCTTCAATTTCTTCCACAACATCTCCAACCAGATGACACATTTTAAACCTCATGTTTTCCACAATGTCCTGAATACCTTGCATAAAAACTTGACAGGAGTTTTGACAGGAATCAAAAAGAATCTGTTTAAGGTCTCAATGAAAATCCAAGAGAGTCTGATTGAAATCCTCCATGTCTCACGCAGTAAATTATGGCACCCCCTAGGTACTTAACCAGCGAAAGTGGGAGATAATAGAAAAATTCAGAAACGTGTTTACACAAGTGAAAGTTTGATAACAGGCAGTTCTCCAGGGAAAGTAGCAACAGAAAGCTGAAAGTTCAAAATGGCAAATTCAACATGTAGGAAAATGCAAAAATGTTCAAATTTAGTACAAAAATAATAACAGGAAGATGATTACGTACTCTCAACCTTCCTTAATATTTGGATGGAAAGCAAAATCCAAAACTTAACAAGATTTTTTTTTAAGAAATTAATCGCAAAAATAATGATAAGCACCAAGAGAACGCATTTCTCCTTGCTGTAGAAAGCCTATCTTAGGGTACACATACTTAAAAGAAAAATAAATTGGGTGATTTAGAAATGGGATGGCCGGTCTTAATGTCCCTTTAAGGCTACAGCGCGGCTTGGAAATGATGATGCCCCAGCCTCCTGGCCTCTCTTACCAGTCAATCGCGAATGCTGTTTGCGATTTTCTGGGTGCAAGCAGCCTTCCCGAGGACAGATGGGGAAATTCCAATTTTGTCATTCCAAAGTCCTCTAATAGCCTTAAGATAGTAAACAGGTAATTTCCAAAAGTGATTAGAAAGTGAGGTTGGTGAACCCAGTGTCCTGTAAGAGGCTCCGCTACAGCTTCAAGCATGATGGCTGTTCCCTTCATCTTCCAGCGCTCAAACCCATGGGAGACCACTGTCCTGCAGTCAGCTCATGAGGAGCAGCCATCTGGAGCACACATTGGTAATTTCCCATCCTCTCCTCCAGAGGGTTTCCGTAGAACCAGTCTACTTGCCGCGGTCTTCAGTCTTCGCCACGGTCATCATCTCTGCTCACTTGGATACATGCTAGTTTGCCACGCCTACCCTGGAAGTCCAGGACTTTGCACAGTCCTGATTGCACAGGCTTGTATCCAATCACAAACACAAATATACAGAGAGAGAGAGAGAGAGAGAAGAGGGTAGCAAAAGTGATCTACCTAATTCAGAGCTTACTTTATGGAGAAAATATATTCACAAATTCCAGACTGACTGGGACACTAAAGAGGAGAAACAGATTAGAGGAAGGGGAATATACTACATTTTCTTTAGACCCAAGATTCAGCAGCAATCCAAGCAGGACTATCATCAGTTTGTGGTAGATTCTGGAGTGGTATTTGGCAGTATGAACTGATAAACCGTAAACATATCTCTGAATGCAATCACACTTTAAAACAATTTCATCTAAGCAGGATGACAAAATGAAAAACCAATTTTTGCAGGAATTATGAAAATTATGCATAACAAAAAATATTAACACTGAATAAAATACAAAAATTATATATTTACTTTGGAAAACAACTGATAAACTTGTTAGAAAATGCTGTACAATATCAAGTGAACTGCAGTATCTTAGTCTCTCAGTCAATCAGACATTTTATTTTGGTCATTGACCAGCAAAGCAAAACAAGAGTCACATTTAACTCGCTGAATATCAATATAGCCTCTACAGCACAGAAATTGACTAGAGTAGAGCAAGCGATAAAATGATATAACAGTACAAGTAAAATTGTAAATTTAAGTTTAAGAATTTTGGGCATAAAAATTAAGATAGTAGAGCATTATACAATTCATATAAGGCAATTAAATGATTATTTAGAATAATAGAATAGTAAAATTACCAGTCTAAAGTATAGATCTCAATCTATCAATCCAGTAACAATACAGAGTTGCTGATATGTGCTTAACTAAACATTGTACAGTATTGACCATAGTACAACAGCTTGCAACAGTGAGCTGTTACAGCAATTCAGAAATGAGCATTCATATATGTAACTCAGTAACACAGACATCAGTCCTGCCCTCCTGTGGCGGTTGGCCTATTAATCAGAAAAGCAGGATACCAGAACTAATAGAGCAAAATATGTACATAGATCAGTAAGACAGAAAATGAAGCGAGGCAAACAAATCATTTACATTGCTGAAATCATTGCTACAATCCAACACATTGGTTTAGTTCCAGAGCAAGAATACTCCCAGGGCAGCTGGGTTATTTTTAACGAAAATGTTCATTGTGATTATAAAGCTCTAGCCCAAGGATGGACCTCTACAACTTCCATAGCAAAGAATAAGGGAGTGTAGGCACCATAATTCATTAGTATCTGGATGGCCAGAGATTTCTCACTGTATTCTAGTCCCAAAAGGCTAGGCGTATTGGGCTAACTTTGTATGAAGTATGAGCTACCCATGTTCAAATGTAAGTGAAGGTGAAGAAAAATGGCGAGCAGACGCAAAAATTAACAGCTTGTCAAATCTTTAATTCCAAAATGAAGACAGCAAGCCGATTCCGCGAAACGACAATCAAGCGGATTACGGCAGGGAAGCCGAGATAAGGGTGGACCCAAAGAAAAGAAAAGCCTGCAGCTTCTGGAAGGCAGCGGCGAGAAAATTGGCCGCATGGAGGTTACTTTCACTTTCTCAGCCTGTTGACAGCTTGCAGTGAAAGTAAGCCGGGAAGCTGGGTATGCGCTAATCTTCGTCTTTTCTCCCTAATTATATTAGGGTACGCTGCTGTTCTTTCTTCACTTTCCAAAAAAAAAGAGATTGAATTTATAAAAAAGAAAAAAGAAATAAATACTTTCTCATCTTAAGGAACTTTATATAGACTTAAAGAAGGCGGCTGAGACTTCGGATTTTTCTTTGAAGCAGGAGAAACGGACTCTTTATTTAATTATTTAACAACGCCATATTTACAGTAGTAGAGACTTTATTGAAAACTCTTGTTAACTTTAGAAAATAAGATTAAGAAAATATATATACTGTTGTCTAGTGTAAAATAAGATTTAAAGATGAATACAAGAAAAATGTTGAGGAGAGGTTCAGATTCTGGAGAAGATAAAAGTGAATGGTTAAAAACACTTTTTGAGGATTTTACCAAGAAAGCAATACAGAGCATTACCTCAAAGGTAACTACTTTACTTGAAGATAAAATTCAGGGATTTGAAAAGAGTTTAGACAAAAAACTAGATAGTATGGAACTAAGATTCCAATCAGAAATTAAGGGAATGAAAGAAAGAGTGAAAAAAATAGAAAAACAAAAAGAAGAGGAAACAGACAAACTTACCTTACTAGAACAAAAACAAAAAGAGAAATGTATAAGAATAAGAGGATTAATTGAAGGTAAAGAACTAGAGATTAAAAATACAGTTACTCAGGTGCTGGCGGATTTGATAGACTGGGAAACAGAACAGCTAGAAGATGAAATGGAATCTATCTATAGAGTTAATTCTAAGTATGCCAGAGACCATAATGTACCCAGAGACTTAATTATTGAATTTAGTAGAAAAAAGCTTAGAGACATGATTTTGCAGACTGCTTTTGATAAAAAAATAAACATAGAAGGCAGAGATATAAAAATCTTTAAAGAAATTCCAAACACAATTTTGAAAAAAAGAAAAGATTACTACTTCTTAACAGAGGTTTTGAAAAGGAGAAAAATTATGTATAGATGGCAAATATTGGAAGGGCTGAGTGTGACTTATAATGATCAAAGGTTCAAATTAAATTCAATCGATAAAGCCAAGGACTTCCTCAGAAAATTGGAAAAGGGTAACAAGCAAACAGTAGATAATAACGTTCAAAAAGAAGGGATAACAGAAAAGTCCAAAATAGTTTCTCAAGCTTCCTGCTCTAAAGATTTAAACAATCAATCTGATAATGAGTAATCTGAAATGTCTCTCATGGAATGTTAATGGTTTAAATGCTCCAGTTAAAAGGAATAAAATTTTCCATACCCTTAATAAATACAAGCTTGATATAATTTGTCTACAAGAAACGCATATTAGACGCAAAGATGATAAATTATTAATAAATAAAAAATTAGGATTAGAATTTATAACAAGTGATAATAAAAAAATGGTATAGTTTGTTATATCAAACCAAAATTAAAACCAAAACTGATACAAGCTGATGATAAGGGAAGATTTGTTATTGTAGAAATAGAATGTCAAAATTTAAAAGTTATATTAGTGGGAATTTATGCTCCAAACGAAAAACAGAAAAAAAAATTTAAAGCCCTTTTGAATTGCTTATCAGACTTGCCAATCAGAAACTGGATTATTATGGGTGATTGGAATGGAGTCGTAACCCGCTCGGTCGATAGGAAATCTGACAAACAAATCAAACCAAATCAAGGTAAACTAGCTCAAGAATTCTTTGAACTAACAAATTTGGAACTGGTCGATGCATGGAGACATAAAATGGGCAATGCTAAAGATTACACGTTTTTTTCAGACAGATATAAATCCCATTCTAGAATTGACATGATTTGGATTTCAAAAAATTTACCAAACAAAATTAAAGATATGTCTATTTTGGCTAAAATACTTTCAGATCATAACGCAGTCCAATTAGATTTTAAAATTTTACCGAACTTATACAGATGGAGACTCAAGGAATTCATATATTTAGAGGAGAGTAAAAATAAATTAAAATAATTATTTGATCTAAATATGAATGACAATTTAAATATAACAACAATTTGGGATGCAAGCAAAGCCTATATTAGGGGCCACTTTATGTCTCTAGGCAAACACCTAAAAAAAATAAATCAACAAAAAATTTTAAAATTATGTGATCAAATCAAGACAAAAGAAATTGAACTCCAGAGTAATCCAAGAGATAAAGATACCAAAAATCAAATTACAATACTACAGAAACAATTGGAATTACTAACAACAGAGGAAATGGAAAAAAAACTTGAGGTATGTTAAACAAAGACATTTTCAACACGCTAATAAAGCAGGTAAATGGCTAGCTTTTAAATTAAGAAAAGAAGGGGAAAAATTATAAATAAAATAAGAGAAAATGGGGAAGAGTTAATAGATAATCAAAGTATTAAGAAAGCATTCCATGATTTTTATACAATTTTATATCAGAAACAACAAATAGTTTTGGACAGAGCCGATACATATTTAGCAGAAAGTAACTTGGAAAAAATATCTAAAATACAAAGAGATATTATAAATGAACCTATTACCATGCAAGAAATAGCTAACGCTATCCAAAAACAAAAATCAGGCAAAACCCCCGGTCCAGATGGATTTACAGCAATATACTATAAATTATTTCAAGAGCAACTTATAACACCGTTTAACATTCTATTAAATTCTATAATGACTGGAAATACAATTCCAAAATCATGGACCGAAGCTAATATTATTTTGATCCCCAAGGTTGATCAAGACCCGACATTATGTAAAAATTACAGGCCAATCTCGTTGTTAAATACTGATTACAAAATTTTTACCACTATCTTGGCAAATAGATTAAAAACTTGCATTGCTTCTGAACCCATGTAAGGCTGGCCAGGTGCTGCCATTTGCTGAGAGTTTACACCTTATTCACAACCAAGCATGTTTAGATATGAGCTTCCTCAGTCTGTTACCAAAGCTTTAAATACCAAAACATAATATTTCTCCAAGCCAACAAAAGACCTCATGTAGATGTTTCATGTAGATGCATAGTAGTGGAGAGAGAGCTGAGGTACCCTACATAGAAGGGGCTGTGGGCTAGACCTCTCCCCTTTACCAACACGACCTAGAACCATCCCCAGAGGAAGGAAGAGGGCCAGCACAAAACTTTGTCCCCAAGGCCTATTAATTTAAATAAAACAAATACCCTCCTCCATATGCTTTTGCCTGTAAGATAAGGGCAAGGAGTTCACCTATTTATTTATTTAGCCTTCCCATGCCTTCCATTCTAAAGGCTCCTTTAAACTTGCTTCCAAAAGTAAGTTTCTCTCCCATGTGAATTATTTTATGTATTTCATGTCACAACAGCTCTTATCACAAATTTGTTGATAAAGAATGTTATTTAACGCAAATCCTAAATACTAAGTGACTTAGGGTAGTCAAATCCCCATACTTATATACCAATCACATTATTGCCTTTGGGATAAGCAACATTATGCAGAATGTAGAAACAGAACAGTAAGCAAAAGATGATAAATAAAAAGATCAGATTTTAAAAATGGGAAAGAAAATCTAGCTAATGCTAGTTTAAGCCAATACCAATCTCTATATCTTTCGGTCCTCGGAAATCATCCTTGCTTCCACTATACTCATGCACCACTTCATACACTGCCTTTTGTTCTTTAAATTTCTCACCTCTCTCCTTTTTAGGATTTCATCAATTCCATGCAAACAAGGTTTTCTCAGTCTTCCCTTTCCTCTCAGCTCATCAACTCTTCTTTCATATGCATTACAGTTCAGTTCCCATTCATTTTCTCTATATAACCAAACCACCTCAACAGACTTCTTTTGTAGTGATCACTCAATTTCAATCACTTTTGTATTCAATCCATGTTTGTTCATTCTTTACATTATCTTTTTTTTTTACCACATATATTTCTTAAGGAGCCCATTCCCCCTGCATTCCACTTACTTTTATGTTTCTCCTGATAATAGCCAAAACTCCATATAACAAAGTGGGCAAAAACATTTTCTTATTCACTATCACTTTTGCTTCTTTCAACAAGCATGTTACTACATAATACCCACTACCATTTCTTCCAGCATTTGCACATCTTAAAATTTCTCTATTTTATCATCTTTAATAAACATTTTATCAAGGCATACATATTCATATACTTGATTTTACCATGTATGTCTAATTTGCAATTGTTTGCTCCATTTCCCCTATCAAACACAACTACCTTGGTTTTGATGTAAATGTTCAGATCCATGTTCAGACTCCTTGTTGCATCATACAATCTATCCAACACCTGCTGCAAATCATTTGGGTTCCCAGTCAACTGCATGGCATCATCTGCATGCAGAAGTATATGTATATTCATGTCTGTAAGACCTCTAACATCACCCTAAGCATTCTTTATACATTTATCCAGAAAAACGTTAAATATTAAAGGGACATCACACATGTTTGGCTTATTCCCTACTCATTGTTGAACAGGTCAGTAAGCATTCTGGTCTCTGCTAAAAATGACCTTCCCAACATGTATATTAAAGAAACAGAATTTTTACTACAGTACATTGCAGTACAATAATATTAGATTCTTCACTGATGTAATTCCTTTAACAGATTCCAGCAATCATGTTTTACTTGTATGCTGAGAAAGCTTTGAATATAGTTTTGAAGCAGATTTTGAATTATTATGAGTTTCCTCCAAGTTTTATATTCTGTATAAATGTTTCTTTATTTAAATATTAAGACACATGTGATTACTAATGATATACTTTCTCCATGGTTAAATTTATGTTGTGGAATACTTTTCTTTTTCTTATTAAACTAGTTTTGCAATTTCATGCTTATGCTATCAGCAATTATTAGAGAGTATTAAAGGGATCACAGTGGGGGAGGCAGAGTATAAAATATTACTTAAGCATGATATGTTGTGCTTTATAATTAAGCCAGAAATGTTCATTCCTCCTTGCATTTCATTAGTATGTGAGTTTACTCTCTTGTCTGTTTACTCTATAAATTGAATAATATATAATTTTAATCTGTTTAGGGGTTGATTTTTTAGATCATTTGCCCATTCTTTTATTTTTCTTAATATGAGGATTCCTAGAAACCATTCTCAATTAGTCAAATTGAATTTATTCCCTATTTTGACACAAATTCAAGAAAATCTGGACAGATTTGGGATTTAGTGTTTAATATCTGGGATTACTTTATCTGGCAGGGTCATCTCTCAAGATTTTTATTGTTAAAATAACAATTATGTGTTGGGAAATCTGGCTTTAATTTACCATACTTTCTGACTCATTACTGGCATTTATTCTGGCTTCAACAAATGGGTGAAATAAAAAATTTCAGAATTCACCTCCCTTTTGGGCTCAACTTGAATGTTATTATTTGATCCCACTGACTTTATGACAGGTATTTGCACATTTGTTTTAATATCTGCACTTAATGCCACCAGATTCATATGGAAAATATTGGGTGGCAAATCTAATTCTGACCCTTTTTATTTATGAAAATCTCACATAATGGATAACTCCAGTTTTAAAATAGTTGACAAAATCATTGGGGAAGGGGGGTGTTATACTGGATATTTCGCCATAGGAGTAGTTTCAATAAACTTCAATCTGATGTTCTTTTAAAAACTTTTCTAGAACTTAAAACAAGGTTTAATTTATATCAGAGTGCTTCTTGGCAGGTTTTGGATTAATCAACTGAGAGTCCAAAGCCAGTAACTATTTTTATAAGAACCTGAAGGAACTTGATGTTAATAATTCATGTGACCTTTGAAATACTGAGCTCAAATGTTCCCTTTTTTGTAAACAAACTGAAGATTACTCTAAAGGATGTGAAGTTAGTTTCCTTTGATCTTAAAATAAGGTTCATATCAAAGAAAAATTATGTCATATAGATTAGCTACCTCAGAGAATATTTAATAAGGATTGGATGGATGCATTTGCCTTATTACTGGAGATGCAGTTTAGCCGTTGGACCATTAATTCCAATAGTCTGGACCTATCCTAATCTTGCTATACTCTGGACTGAAATCCACAGGATTATTAACATGATTTTAGACCAAGCATTGAGAGTTAACTGTACATATGTTCTGTTCAGCTACATTCCCAGCATTTGGAACCTATCAATGAGAATTATTGTACAAGATTGGAAGGATACATCTATACTTGACTTACAACAATGATGCTGATGTGCATGATCTGCCAGCATTAGAATTAGCTTTTGTTTGAGAAGGGGCAAGGAATTTCCTCACATTGTTTGAACTCAGATAGAGAAAATCTCTCAATCTACTTTTACACACTAGTATTCCTGATTTTTAATCTGCTGTGTTTGCTGGTTTCCCTAGAACTCACTCCTTCTCATGGATGAAACACATTTTGTCAGCCATAGAGGTAAAATATTTCCTTCTTTTTAAAAAAACTAAAAGAGCTCCAAAGCTCCAAAGGTACCTAGAATCCTCATTCTTTCCAGATATGCACCCAAACCCTTTTGAAATTGTTTTTAAAAAGTTATTGTGGTAATTGGCTTTGACTTGAGAAGGAGCTCTACTTGACCTCTTATTTGAGAGTGCAGTATCTGAGGACCTCTCAGGTGAGAGTGAGCTTTAAGAGTGTGATCTAGAGAACATGCTAGCCTGGTGCCTTTTCTTTGTAGTCATCAAGGTGAGACATCAGAGCTGGAAAGATCCTTTGGATTGATTGCAAGCTCTAGATGCTTTAAGTAGCCTTCAAAACAGTGTCAGAAATAGAGCTTTCTCTGGAGAGCTGCCTAACACCCTGATGTCTCAATCTGAGGATGCCTCAGAGTGATGGATTTGGGTAGATAAAAATCTGATAAAGTGGCAGGCAAGTCCTTGTCCTTTTCTGCCATTCTATGGATTCATTGTCTGAGGTAGTACAGTTGCTTCCTTAATAGACCAACACTGAACAGAGGAACTCATAGGCCTAGGACAGGGGTCGGCAAACTTTTTTTGCCGGGAGCCATTTTGACATGCTCGTGCACATTTTGAAGTGCTCGAGAGCCAGGGGGCGGGGTTTGCAGACGCGGGCCAATCGCGTGGAAGGGGGCGCGGTTTGCGGGCGGGAGCCAATCGCGTGGAAGGGGCGGGTTTTGCGGGCGGGAGCCAATCGCGTGGAAGCGGGCGGGGGAGGTTTGGAAGAAGAAGGGAAAGAGAGGCTCGACTGCTTCGGCGGCGGCGCTTCCAGGTTGTCGCTGCGGCGGCAACGGCTGCCCCTTCGAAAGGGCAGGCTCCGGGGACCCCGAAAATGCCCTCAGTTTAGGCAGGGAGGCTGTGCCAAGCTGCCTCAGCTGTTCTGCGGGAAGAATTGCCACCCCAGGGCAGCGTGTGTATGTGGAGAGGGGAGGTTTCTGCCTCCCTGCCGGAACCGAGGGCATTTTCGGGGTCCCCGGAGCCTGCCCTTTCGAAGGGGCAGCACTGCAGCTCGGGCAGCAGTGCCCCTTCGAAAGGGCAGGCTCCGGGGACCCCGAAAATGCCCTCGGTTCCGGCAGGGAGGCAGAAACCTCCCCTCTCCACATGCACACGCTGCCCTGGGGTGGCAATTCTCCCCGCAGAACAGCTGAGGCAGCTTGCGCGCAGCCTCCCTGCCTAAACTGAGGGCATTTTCGGGGTCTCCGGAGCCTGCCCTTTTGAAGGGGCAGCACTGCAGCTCGGGCAGCAGTGCCCCTTCGAAAGGGCAGGCTCCGGGGACCCCGAAAATGCCCTCGGTTCCGGCAGGGAGGCAAAAATCGCGCGGGCAGGCTGCCGGGCTTCCCGACGCACAGCTGATTGGCGCGGAGAATTTCCACTCCCTTCAGCGCTTCCGGCTTGTCACGCGACACAGAGTTTGGAAAGCCCTGCCCGTCGTCAAGATGGCTGCCGGAGACGGCTGCCAGGTTGCCAGGGGTATGCCCACAGCAACGCACACCATGCCCGCTGCCGCGCCTGCCCCGCCACACTCGCTGCCGCGCCACGCCTGCCACGCCTGCCTGCGGAAGAGCCACACTCAAGGGGCCAAAGAGCCGCATTTGGCTCGCGAGCCACCATTTCCGACCCTTGGCCTAGGAAATACAGATCATTTGCAAAAGCAACTATAGCCACTGAAATGGGATAAATGAAGAGTCCAGAGGCTCAGATGAATTTATTGATTTGTTTCTTTGTTTATTTAAGGGATTTGTAAAGCTACCGCTGTCACAATTTATGATTCTGTGCAGAATACAACAGAAAGAAAGAAAGAAAGAAAGAAAGAAAGAAAGGAAGGAAGGAAGGAAGGAAGGAAGGAAGGAAGGAAGGAAGGAAGGAAGGAAGGAAGGGCTATACAAAACAGCAAACCCTTAGTGATAAAATTAAGGATTTTAGTTATTAGAATTATAAATATATTACATATTTAAGCAATAGTCACTTTTCTAGAGAATTCACCCTTTCTAAAAATAAAATTGCCTCTAATATAAAGGCAAAACACTCTTAAATTATTTCCTAGGCCAAATATCATCTTCATTTATGTTTTGATCCAAATTTTTTGATTAAATGCAGGGTCTTATGAAAGGCAATGGATAAACACTCTACATTTTACACAAATCCAACTAGAGGTTTTTTTTAATTACAAAAAGCAAGTGCTTTTATTTTAATTTATTGACATAATTTTAATTCAGAAAGCACTGCATCTTCCTTCAAAGGTTATGATGTTCAAAAGATTTAGCAGAGCATAGAAATTCATTTAATAGGGACTTACCTTCTACTGAAATTGAATCATGCACATATGAAGCAATGTTAAGTTCCAAATATATCTTCATTTCACTACAAAGGAAAAGCATTGGTTCGGTATATTTATGAACCACAGAAAGCAACACCTACATGTGAGCCAGAAAGTCGGACTTTGTATAAAATAATGAAATTGTACTAAATGCATAGGCTGACCATATTTCCTTCAGACGAAAACGGGACTTTGGGGATGGCAAAACGGGACAGGGTCTTATGCCACCATGCCGGCCTCCAAACCCCGCCCCCCAGTCCACGCAATTGGCTCCCGCCTGCAAACCCCAACCCTGCCCCACACGATTGGCTCCCGCCTGCAAACCCCGCCCCCATCAGCGTGATTGGCTCGGATTTTAATATTTTTCTTCGATTTTTAAAGGGTTTTTTTTCTTCTAGCAGTAAATGGTGCGGCAGAGCTGGTGTGTTTGGGGAAGGCCGGAGCACACACACTGTGCACACAGCACCATCATCGGCCGGGGGACAAGGGGCGGGGATGGAGGGGATGGAGGCCCACCACTGCCCCATCCCCCTCGGGCTTGGCCGAGGGAGGGAGGAGAGTCGCTGCTGCTGCTGCCGCCGCCACCACACAGTAGAAGCAGGAGCTGGCCGAGCTAGGGGACTTCAGCCACACCACTCCACCCCTTGCTGCCTGCCAAGCTACGGGAGCTCCTGCAGCCCGGCGGGCAGCAAGGGGCGGAATGGTGCAGCTGAAGCCCCCCAGCGCAGCTGGCTCCTGCCGAGGACGGAGGCCCACCACTGCCCCAGCCTCCTCAGACTTGGCCGAGGGAGGGAGGAGAGTTGCTACTGCTGCCGCTGCCACACAGGAGAAGCAGGAGCTGGCCGAGCTGGGGGGCTTCAGCCACACCACTCCACCCCTTGCCGCCCACCAGGAGCTCCCACAGCCCGTGGAGCTCTCCACAGGTGGAGTGGTGCAGCTGAAGCCCCCCAGCGCAGCTGGCTCCTGCAGAGGACGGAGGCTCACTGCCGCCCCGACCCCCTCAGGCTTGGCCGAAGGTGGGAGGAGAGTCGCCGCCGATGAGCAGGAGGCGGGCGGCAGCACAGCGCGATGAGGTTGTGACGCCTCCCGGGAGAGCGGTGGCGGTGGCGGAGAGAGGGACGGTTCCAGGCGGAGGCGCTCCCAGAGGGGCCGTTGCTGGGCAGGGGAGGCAGCTCCTCGGGCCCCTCATGAGGAAAGGCAGCGCCATGGCTCCACGGGGCCCTCCTCTCCCTCCTCCGCCACAGCGCCTGACTCACTCTCCTCCTCCAGACACGCTTCAGGCTGCAGCCCAGCAGACGCACGCAGCCCAGTCCCGCAGACCCCACAGCGGCCGCACAGTGTCTCTGCCCCACCTCTCATGCAGCGCTGCCGAGCCCCTCGCAGAACGCCACCCCACTGCCTGGCTTGGCCGCCATCCCACCTCCCCAGCGCTGACATCTGCGAGGCGAGACCTAGAGCATCTTGCGGGCAGGATTCTGGGGCAGGATCTCGGCCTTTTAAGGTTGGAATCTCGCGCCGTTTGTGGCTGCGACCCAATTGGCCAAGCAGTGCGCTGATTGGTAGAGGGGCTTCTTGTTCCAGGCTGCCTCCAATCGGCAGCTCTGGTTCGGACCATACCAGCTTCTTCCGGAGGTCGGCTCATCTTCCTCCAACTGAGTCCGAATCTGGCATGGCAGCGGGGGCTGACCCACTCCTGTCAGGCTTACTCCTGACTCAGATTTTTGAAAAATGGGACAAAATCAAGATTTTGACTATAACGACGGGATGCTCCAGAAATGGTGAAATAACAGGACAATCCCGTTCAAAATGGGACGTATGGTCAGCCTATAAATGCATCTCATTTGGTATTTACCGATGACATATTTTATGGCAGCAGTAGGAGTTGCCATAAAGCAGAGAAGAGAGTACAAATGTTACTTACGTCATTTACCTTGAATAATAGCTAAATCCAGCGGTTTTTGTATCTAGTGGTGTCGTTTTGATAATAAAACAGCAGCTGCCAATGGAACTATAGAAAGCTGGATTGTAAGGGCAGATGGGCATTGTCTGCCTACAGTGATGACCTCCCTGAAGCACATGTCTTTCTTCCTTAACTGATAAAAATGCATTCATTTTCCGCCATGTTTTTTTATACATACATGCTCCAAAAATTCATCCATCAAAGGCCTGGAAATTGCCAATCTAGCTAGTTAGCAGCAAGAATAACAACCAAAGGAGTCTAGCCTTTTGGTGAAACATTTATTTATTTATTTTATTTATTATTCAAATTTATTCCCCGCCCATCTCCCATGCAAGGGACTCTTCCTCCTTGCATACATATATAGTCCTGACTCGTCTCCCATGGACTTACCCAAATTTGAAAATTTGCATTTGAATGGGATTAATAAAGGGTGGCCTATTTCACTCATGTTTCATAGAACTGTCTGTGCAGCAAATGAGCTTTCACAAAAGAGTACAGGTCAAGTCACAGTACGGTAGCTGGAGAAGGCAACAGAACCACAGAGTGTATGCCATGAGCAATAGGGAAAGAAACATAAGCAATCAATAGCACTACATGTCTAAGTCATGTAGCTGGTATGGAGGCACATAAAAATCCTCCCACCTCCCAAGCCACAGAACCTTGGAGTTAAATAATCTGCAACTGGCTCAGTTTACACAAGATACTAATCCATAAACCATAATTTACAGACCACCGTCACTTTGTTCATACAATATGTAAGCTAAAACCAAAGGAACCATATTATAATTAGCACATCAATCCAACCTAAAATTGCATGGGTATCAATTGGATAAATCCAAGTATTCTGTCTTAATTTGTGGGTCTCACTTAACATTGGTTGCCAGTTTGGTTGCAGGTTTGATTCTAGATGCAATTCAAGGTGCTGGTGATCCCCAAAAAAGTCATACATGGCTTGGGGCCTGGCTATCTTCAAGAGTACTTGCTCCAAATAGAATCTGCCTGTTGTGCGTGTTGTTGTAAGCAATTTAGAGTCAGATGATTGAAGTGGCATAAAAGCATTCATGATAAGTAAATAACAATGAACATGTATGTTCAATAGTCAGATGGTTTCACAACGTCACTTGCAATCTTGTCACATTAGTCTTCCCTAGACTCAGCCTCTCAAATACACTGGAATATGGCTCTATTATCTCTATTCCAGCATGTTAGCTGGAGGAGATAGTTGTTTTCCAAAATACCTTATTAAGCAAAGCAGCATCAATGGCTGTAGTATATATTCTTTATTTGGAATATCCCAGGATTGCTTCCTGACGTTTCTAGGTATAGATGGGAGAACTTCTACAAATAGGTAATTTTGTGTTAGAATGACCTAATTACCAATTTAATTTAAAGAACTTACTTAGGGATAATCCAGGACAGGACTGAACAACCCGTGGCCCCAAGGCACCTCCTTTACTTCATTTCTCCTTGAGGTTATGCCACCAAAATTCAGTAACAAATCCCTGAATTTTGGTGACATGATTTTTAACTAAAATCCAGAAAAAATAAGAGTGGAGACAAAAGCTTATGAGTTCTGGTAAGAGAAACTCTCTAATTTTCCCCTCTTAAAATCCCCTAAACTGCCCAAAAAACAGATTGATTTTTTCAGCCCCCTATCCACAATTCCAGTGACATATTGGAAGTCCTTCTGTGGGAGATCCAGTCAGTCAGGAAACTGTGTGGTTGGCCACGAGTCAAAACTATTTACTCTAACCCTATGCAACGGAACACAACTCTCTCAAAAGAAAGTTGAGCAGGAAGCATGTTTTTAAACCAGCCACATTATTTTCTTTGTGTGTCCCTTCTGAGTTATTGTGCTTTCAGTTAGAGTCTGTTGAGGAAGCAAATCTATCTTCCAAGTGACCTAAACCACTTGAAGAAGAATATAATTCAAAAGCTTGCATATAATTTCCCTTCAGTTACTGCCCCTGAGGAGAGGTAAAGTCAGTGTTTGGTTTGGACAATTTTGAGAGGCACAATTTAAAAAAAAGGAAAGCGATAAATATGTGCTCAGAGAGATAAGCAATAAAGAAATCTTTTCTAGTTAGATGATGATGCTTGTCTTTGAGGCAGCAGGTGCTTTAATTGTTGGGGGGAAATAGCTCGAGCAATTGCCACTCAGGAGTTTTTTTCCTTCCCAGTTGTGACATTTCAAGTGATCAATCCCAACATTTCTCTTTCAATCTTCCCCTTTTCTTTCGCTTTTGATTTTGCATGCAAAGCCTGAAGCTGATTAGGCAACTTAAATGGTTTAGGAATTAACTTCTTAAGATTTAACTTTTCAAATTTATTTATTTATTTATTTATTCATTTATTTATTTAATTTTTATCCCACCTTTTATTTGTATAAATAACTCAAGGCGGCGAACATACCTAATACTCCTTCCTCCTCCTATTTTCCCCACAACAACAACCCTGTGAGGTGAGTTGGGCTGAGAGAGAGTGACCGGCCCAAGGTCACCCAGCCAGCTTTCAATGCCCATAAATTTAAGGCCTCTCTGCTTTGACATTCCCCCAATAAAAACAGAAAATGCAAACCATTCCATCAAACTATATGAAAGAGAGAGAGGAGAGAGAGAGAGAGTTGGGCATGCAGTTTTTTTCCCAAATGTGATTTTTTTTCCCCACTCAGAATCTTTGGCTTAATAGCAAGATGAACAAACACAGAACAAATCAGATCAGTTTTAAGATTTTCCCATACCCCTTTCAGCCAAAACTCCATATACTGTGTCATTAAATAAAAGAAATACTGAGTCAAAAGACTCTCTTCATCAGAAGGTACAAATTCTTCTTTAATCTACCACTAGTGTGTATGTATGCATGTGTATATGCATATATAAGTGTGTGTGTATATGATAGATTTGCAGGGAGACTATAAAATGTATGCTGAGCAGAGACCTCGATGCCCCCAAATGGTTGATAGATCATTCCATGACATCTTGTTTCAGTTCAAAATGAATCCAGATAAAGGTTTGGTTTTTTAAAAATGGTTTAAATTCTCATACATTCTAATTTGAAATTTGGTTTTTATTGCATAGTCAGTGAATCTCTTCCATAAGAATAGATTCTATTAAGCTTTGTTGCAAGGGTGCCATAATTCAGCAGAAAAGCAAATGTCTTCCCTAAAATTCAGTCCTTCACACCGCTAACAAAGAAAGGAAATACAGAAAAGTAATTATAAGTCAGGAGACAAACATGACTTAGAGGGAACAATCATCTGTTAACAAAGGGTAGTTTCATATTTTCTTTATTTAGAAAAAAATAATATATTATTCAGTAAAATGTAGGGTAAGACAGGGAATAATATATGGAATTAAAGACTAATTGTACAATCAGTAAAACAATCAAATAACTTGAAATAACTTGTCAAACAGTAGTATTAAAGCAATGAATGCAACTCTAACTTGATAGGTAGGGTTAGTACAAAAAGTTCCCAAGCTGTGGTCCTGGGACCATGAGAAGTGCACAAGAATGTCACTGAGCATGTCGTCACTGAGCACAAAATAATTAGAGAAAGTGAGTGCCAAATCTTAGAAGAATTCAGGGAGGAGCACCAAAATTTCATGAAATTTAGCAATGTTACATAATTTTGATCATTTGAATTTATTTTTGAAAATTGTTTGTCTAATTTGGAGTTCTATGGACACAATTGGGAGAGAGGGTAACATGCTTATTGCTAGCTCCTGTATAATGTCAAAAACTTCATGGTCCCCATAAAAGAAAAGGGCGGGAACCACCAAAAGTAATATGTGATGTAATATTCACTCTGTATGTTTGCTCAGATCTGTCTGATTTGCTGTCTAATAAGAGGGTAGAATTGTATCCTAAGGAGTTTTCAAAGGCTACTGAAATTAATCTAATTCCTGAACTGATGGCTTTAAATCCATAACAGAAAAGGCCTTTTCGGTCAGTCTTCAAGTACCTGAGACCAAAACTATTATGGGAGAATAAGTAGAAACACTTTGAATTTGGTTGAGAAAGAAATTCATGAAAATTCCTATGGGATAAGCCATGAATGTGGGCCTCACTCCCTGTATATTCCATATGCATTTATTTCCTTAATTCCAGATCTTCCTTCACTGACCAAGGAAAGACTACACAAGAGTTGAACTTACCTTAAAATAAGTAGAAAATATCACATTCCAATACTCTGAAACACAAGTCTCATTCAAACAATTGGCTGCCTTCAGGCTGTTGCTCTTGAGTTCAAACTCAACAGCATATTGTCAGCTTATCCCTTTCCACTGCTAAATGGAAACCCCACTTTACATTTCTCATAGTCTGTGCTGAATGATAGTTGGTTATTCACCTTTCCAGCATTCATAACCAGTATTACTGTACAGCCAGCCAAAAATGAGAGGATCTTAGCTGCCAAGAGTTACCAGAGATAACAACATATCTATTTTAACCTTGATCAAATAAACCAACTTTATATTCCTTCCCTTTACTTTTAACAATCTTGGCCTTTGATCCCTTCAAATAATATCCTAGAACTTGATTTCTTTTCCTTTTTTCTTTGTTTCTTCTCACAAAATCCTTCAAAACTTTAACTCTTCTGTAAATCCAATATAGGAAAGTTATCCAAGTCATTCTTCTAGTTTGTTATTTGTATGTCTTTTAATTATTAAGACATCAGCCAGTTTCATTTGTATATCCAGTATATCATCTTTTTCCAGATCATTCTTGTAGCCTGTCATTTTTAAATCCATATTCAAATCAATTTCAGTCTTGTCCAGTAAAACTTGTTCCTCTTCCATAACATCATTTAAACACAGTCTATCTATATTGGCAGAAACTCTTTAAAATAACTTCTAGGTCCATTGTTCAAAAATATCCTTCAATATGTCCAGTGTTAAAATATTTTGCTCCATTATATGTTAGCAAGTCAAATTTAAGTGCTCTTCTCCTTTAATTGTAATCTTTAGTTCCTTCTAATTCCCACTTGTGTCCAACCTTCAAAGTCCCATCCTATCATGGTTTTTTTTCAGAATTCAATACAACAGCCATTTCCTAGGGAAGGATTCTGATAATTAATTTCAAAATCTTATTTCAAATCCATCTGGACCCTTAATCAGTGTAAAACTTTCCAAAAACAACACTTTAATAACCTTTTGCCATTTATTCCCCCCAAACAATATTTTTTTCTAAGTCTTTCAACTCATACTTAAAACTTCTTTCGCTAATGATTGAAGGAAACTCATCCAGTGAATGCCATAAATCTTGCTGTTCCGAAGGTTCTTAGTATTTGAAAGGTAGTAAAAACGTAATTCCAAAAGTGATTAAGAAATGAGGCTCGGCCAAGCTTTATGTCCATATAGGCTGTGAGGAATCACTTGACTCCTAACCACTTGGCTCACCAGTGACCACAAAAAACCTGCAGTCTACTCATGAGAAGCAGCTGTCCGGAGTTCATGTAGGCAATCTCATGGTCTCTCCTCTCTCCGGAGAGATTTTGCTGGCCAGGGTCCACCCTCTGGCCACCGATCTTCACTGTATTGCCATCCCCGCTCCTTCAGGGATGTCTAGCTCACCATGTCCTCACCAGAAGTCTGAAAATGTTGAATTTGAAGATAGATCCAAAAGTTTAATAATAAAAGTAATTTAATGATAGTGTTCAGTATGCTTCCCTAAGATAAGGATACTTACACATGGGTAAAAGGTTTTCCCCTGCACAGTCGTGTCTGACTCTAGGGGGCGGTGCTCATCTCTGTTTCTTAGCCGAAGAGCCAGCACTGTCCGAAGACGCTTCCACGATCATGTGGCCGGCATGACACGCACAGAACGCTGTTACCATTCTACGGAACTGGTACCTATTTATCTACTTGCATTTGCATGCTTTCGAATTGCTAGGTTGGCAAGAGCCAGGGCAAGTGCGGGAGCTCACTCCGTCACGCGGGGCTAGGGTCTCAAACTGCTGACCTTCTGATCAACAAGCCTGGCATCTTAACCACTGAGCCAATGCACCCCCTTCTTACTTACACATATTTCATTAAATAACTTACACATAGCTTACACATAACTTACACATATTTCATTAAATTTCTGTATATGCATGCTTAAACTGCTTTAAATCAGTGCTGATACTTAAGTTGCTTCTTAATCACAGAACATCCATAGGAAGGTTTTGGAAAGGATCAAGAAGAAGTAATTTATTTTAATAATTATAGAGAAGAATCATTGAATTATTAGAGATACATATTACAAATAATGAGTCTTTGCTCATTATTTGTAATATATATCTCTAATAATTCAATGATTCTTCTCTATATCTCTATATCTATTTTGATATAAACAGTTATATCAAAATCACAGAAAGTCTTGCAGAGATGGAAGCTTTAACACAAAATGAAAGTTAAAGGTTTCAGTCAGCAAAATCTGCAATTTTTAAATGTAGTGATAAATGCAATATCATCTCATCTTTCCAAATGCTCTGTTATAATTTTGCTTTGTGTAGTTGGAAAAGTATGTTTAGAAATAAATTATCATTTATAGTAGAGCAATTTAATTTCAAATCTGAGATAAATGGAGATCTGGAAAAACAGAGATTCTCCTAACATATAACAAACAAAATTAAACACATTAGTTCTACCTTACATTGAGCAACATATTCATAGGCAGCCAGGTCACTATGTGAGCTGGTTTCCTCTACCTATCGTACATGTAGCGTTAGGGAAGAAGTTCTTTAGAGGATTTTAAAACAAATTTTTAAATGGATCAATTACTGAACTTATAAGGAGAAATATGAAAAATCAAAATAAACTTTCAGAACCTCAAAAGTAATAAACAATCCATCTTATTTTTCATATCAAAGTGACTACAAATGGAAACTCTTTATCAGAGGCTGTGCAGCTTAGACATTAATGGTCTTGGATCAGGGATATTCAGGTTTATATCCCCACTAAGCCAGTTACTGAGTGTCCTTGAAAACCAACACTCTCTCAACTTCATCTTTTTCAAAAGCTTGTTGTAACAATAAAATGTAGTGGGGGAAGAGAATTACCTTGACATCACTGGGGGGTGGGAGGGGAGGCATGGTATAAGTATAATATGCTGCAGAGTCTTTTCTTTGTTCTTTCTTAGGTCATTTTCTTAAATTATGTAAATCCAGTGAGTTTTCTAATGTGACAGCACAATACCTTAAGAAGCATTCAATCAAAGGTGACTGGGGAAACTTTACCATGACCACTATTATTACCTGGGCACAGAGAAGAAGTTTTAATGTACCTCTTTATATTTTTCAAAAGGAAGCAGCCCACGGGCTTCAGCATTGACAGAATTAGCTGTGTGGTATCAAAACATAAATCTGCCATAACCAAAAGGAAAATGTGTTTTGGTGTTTGAAAAATTACCAAGGTGTAAGAAGGAGTGAAATGTGAAGCATACAAAATAACATCTAGAGTCCAGCTTTTCAGCAGTCGACTAGTTTGTTCTGCTTCTCAGGAATAAAGCTCATACTGGTTTTAAATTCCTCAAGGAATTTGTAACTTTACACACAGAGAGAGTAGTAACATAGAACTTAACAATAAAGATAAACACATCCTTGAGTGTGAAAGCTCTTTCTGAGGTCCAGTAGTGGACACTATCTTCTACATCTTCTTCTGGTTGTCACTCTTATTCACGGGACGTGCTATCCAGAAACTTATTCCCTTATTCAGGAACAGCCTTACTAGGCAGATGGTCTCATACATAGGATGTTGTTTGTTGTTGTTCTTAGTAACCTACTTTGCTGCAGGGTCTGCTTGGTTTTGCATTGCACTCGCCTAATTCACAAAGCAAAGCTATCAGTGCATAATGCTTTTCATCAAGCTTGTCACAGAGTCTAATGATTATTAGGGCTGAGAGGGAATGACTGCCCCAAGGTCACCCAGCTCGCTTTCATGCTTAAGGGAGAACTAGAACCTGCTGCTCCTCTATCACCCTAATCATTAGACCACACTGGGTCTCAAACTCAACTAGACTAGTCTCTTTCACACAGTAATAAAATATATTCTGTACACCAGAGCTTTCCAAACTGTGTGTCGCGACACAAAAGTGTGTCGCCACACACAGTCTGGTGTGTCACCACACAACCCGGAAGCGCTGATCATCATCAGCGCTTCCGGGTTTTCCCGCGGCGACACACCAACTGCAGCGCGCAAAACCCGAAAGCGGGAGCAGCGCTTCCGGGTTTTTGCACGCTGCTGCACTTCCGGGTTTTCCCGCGGCGACACACCAACGCCGGTTGGTGTGTCACCGCGGGAAAAACTTTGGAAAGCCCTGCTGTACACAACGGTTAAAGCCTTTATATAGGTCTACATTCCAGGATTTAAATTCTACACTTTTTCCTTCTGTCTTTCTGAGGCTATAGGTAAATGACTTAGAAGGCACTTATCTATGTTGAGATAAAGGTTTTCTTTACCTAGCAAATTATTGCCTTACCAGCTTCATTCTTCACATTGAATATGTTTAGCCTTAAAAAAAGATGACTCTGTAGGATTATGGTAGCACTCTTCAAATGCATGAAAGGATGTCATAATATCTGTTTTGTCTTCTTCCAGAAAGCAGGACAATGGAATAACAGTTTTAAGATATAGGAAAGCAGACTTCATTTGAATGCGAGCAAAAACATACTAACAGTAAAAACAGTTTGACAGTGGAACCAATTACTCATAGAGATGGTGGTCTCCCCTTCACTGAATCTATTCAGGCGGAGACTAAACAGCCATCTGTCTGGGATGAGTCAATGTTTGTCTCATTTTTTATGTATATCTAATCCTCTGTAATAAAACCTATTAGCATACAGAAAAAGCAAGTATAACCATAAAAATGTCAGTAGTCAGTACCAATATTTCCATGATGGTTCAAGAGAATGGTAAAAAAAATGCATTATAATTATGTATGGAATTTTGTCAACAACTTCATATTAAGCAGAACTTGTTCAATTTTGTATAACAATATAGGGAGCTAAAATCATGATATGATCTCCTTATTATCACATTACATTGAATTTCTTGGTTAATATAAAGTTGTTTTTCTTATTTAGAAAACCTTGACCATTACAACTACTGTTTCTACCTG
Organism: Charina bottae; assembly: GCA_023362775.1. Classification (NCBI taxonomy): domain Eukaryota; kingdom Metazoa; phylum Chordata; class Lepidosauria; order Squamata; family Charinaidae; genus Charina; species Charina bottae. The sequence continues at coordinate 67,896,443 of JALMGJ010000006.1, forward strand.
TCAACCTAGACACTTACTATCTTGTACACAATTATCATAACCAGTTAATATAATCTCACTATTACAGAGATTTATGAGCAGAGTACTAAACATAAGTAAGGGGGGTGATGGCTCAGCGGGTAAGACGCCAGGCTTGTCGATTGGAAGATCACAAGTTCGGAGGTTCAAATCCCTAGTCCTACGTGACAGAGTGAGCTCCCGCACTCACCCCAGCTCTTGCCAACCTAGCAATTCAAAAGCATGCAAATGCTAGTAGATGAATAGGTACCATTTCAGTGGGTAGGTAACAGCGTTCCACATGCATCATGCTGGCCACATGACCGTGGAAGCGTCTTCGGACAATGCTGGCTCTTTGGCTAACTAACGGAGATGAGCACCGGCCCCTAGAGTCGGACACGACTGTATAAATGTGCGGGGGGGACCTTTACCTTTACCTTACTAAACATAAAAGTATAGTAATTTCTTGTGTATTGCTGATCTATTTTGCCAGTTAATATACATTATATAATTCCCAGTATAAGCCACTAGAAAGTCATTTTGCTTAATTCTAATTTCTCACCTGCTTCTATTAAATATTTTCACTATAAATATGAAGAATATGTTGCTCAGTAATACAGACAAGCATATTACTGGGGGGAAATTTGGTTACCTCAAGCAGCCAAAACAATCTGTTACTTTGCTTTGTTGCCACATTACAATGATTTAGAGCTACAATTTTCAAGTCTTTTACGGAACAGAAACTGCTAATTTATTAATCTTTCCAATACAAATATTCCAACTTGTTCTAAAGGAATTAATCAAAAGCTATTTGTCATGCTTGATCTATTTTTTAAGATAGGTGGTTTTCTTTAAAGGTGTTGAACAGATTTATGCCCAATATAGTCTTCCCCATTCCTGATGCAAGTTGGTCTCCAATACATTTGGAGGGCACCAGATTGTAAGAATGGGCTTCCAAGAACTAAAAGAAGCAGTTTCTGACACACCATCCTGGAGAAATGATATCACAAAGAGTTGGAAGTGACTGAATGATTGAAATACCTCCTGAATGACAGACTAGGGAAGGCTGCCTTTTTCAATAGCTGCCAAAACTTTAATTAAGAACTTCAGACAACAAATAAAACCTTTTTTAATTTGGCATTGGGCTTCTTGACATTGGTCAAGTAAGCATCTACAGGAAGTCCACAAGGCATGGAAGAAACAGCAACTGGAGATGTCTATGAAGGTTCTCAGTCATCCAGGTGGAATTGTCTGTAGCTTGAATCATGTCAACTGGATTTCTATTTTCTTAGTAGAAACGTTTCGCTCCTTATCCAAGGAGCTTCTTCAGTCTGAGCAAAGTTGGTAAGGGAATCCTAAATATGTTCCTAGGTAGCTGTGTGACCTTACACCTGGGGCTAGGTCATGGTTATATTGAGATGTAATTTTTAAGTCCTTTTATCATCTAAAGGAGGGTCGTTAAAATCACCATGCTGCTGTTGAGCTTCTGAAATGGTCTTAATCTGCCTAGGAAGATTAAGACCATTTCAGAAGCTCAACAGCAGCATGGTGATTTTAACGACCCTCCTTTAGATGATAAAAGGACTTAAAAATTACATCTCAATATAACCATGACCTAGCCCCAGGTGTAAGGTCACACAGCTACCTAGGAACATATTTAGGATTCCCTTACCAACTTTGCTCAGACTGAAGAAGCTCCTTGGATAAGGAGCGAAACGTTTCTACTAAGAAAATAGAAATCCAGTTGACATGATTCAAGCTACAGACAGCAACTGGAGATGGCATTATGGTTACCACTGATAGCTTTTGCCCCCAAAACATAATAATCAAACATTATAGAGAGAAACATAAATTCCAACAAATGCCCCAGGTAGAGTATTGGTAACAATATAACAGAATATACAACATTGAAAGGCTTGGGTGAATAGCTGTCAGAGTCCACTCTGACTCTGACTCTGAGCTGGGGGAAGCTTGTGCTGAGCAGGGTCAAAAGGACAGGGCTAATGAACAAAATCGTGATGAGCAGGTGTTAGACAGTCAGGAGCCAGGTGCAGTCTAACGAACCCGGGGATGACTCAGCTGCGCAGGAGAATTCGGAGGAGCTGATTGGTCCAGAACCAGGAACAGGTTCAAAGGCACCAATCAGTGCAAGAGAGAGGCATGCTGAAAAGCACGCCAAACAAAGAGAAATCTGATTGGCTCCTGAAGGGAAAAAGTGCGAAGAAAGGAAGATAAAAGGATGCCAGAGTAAGCACCCAGTCACCGGAGACAACCATCCTAACAACAGCCATTCTACAAACAGCCGTCCTATCGAGCAACCAACTTTGTCCAGCGGAGTCCAGCCTACGTCTGGTTTGGAAGCCTCTCCTGTAGCTGCAGAGGAATCAGAATCAGTCTTCCACCATTTCGGAATCGACCCCCACTGCGTCAGAAGCCCAGTTCACTTCAGCATCAAGAGGAATGGAGCCTTATCTTGTAGCCTTTCAGCAAAGCCCAGCCAAGAAAGCTTCAGTTGCTTCTGGTGTTCGTCAGCTTGTGCCATTAGCTTCACGGCATTCAACAGCCTTGGCAAAGCAGCTTCAGTTAAGTACTCTGTTCATCCTCGTGTGTCTTGTCGCGCTAAACTGGTGCAGCCACGTTCTGCCCTTGGGAGGGGGGGGGTTCTAGTATAGCGCGTCCTGTCCTGCCTAGTCCTTCAGGAAGCATTGCCTAGTGGTTCCTGTCCAGTCTGTCTTGCAGTTCCAGTCCAGTTGCCTAGTGGAATAATTCCTGTCTTCCCTGCAGTTCCAGTCCAGTTTTCTAGTGGTTCCAGTCTTGTCTGCCTTGCAGTTCCAGTCCAGTTGCCTAGTGGAACCAGTCCAGTCTGCCTTGCAGTTCCAGTCCGGTTGCCTAATGGAACCAGTCCAGTCTGCCTCGCAGTTCCAGTCCAATCACCTAGTGGAACCAGTTCAGCCTGTCTTGTAGTTCCAGTCCAGTTGTGAAATGATTCCAGTCCAGTACTGTCCAACTGTTCCAGCCCGGTTTTGCCTTGATGCTTCAAGGAGAATCTTGTCAAGTATGCCAGTGCAGTATATCTGTTGCAGAAGAATGGCCTAAAGTAATAATTCCAGTACATCCAGTTGTGTTGAAGATGCTCTACATTTGTGTGAATTAATGGACTAAATTTCTGTAAATAACTTCTTGTTTAATAAAGAACATTCTATAGAATCTCCAGAGTTGGCTCATAGTCCGAACAGGACAATAGCAGATTTTAAGTAAGATAGAAAATGAATTTTAATGCTAAGAAATGTAATAATTCTGGAGTGTGCAAGCACTTACCTCCTTTAACTAGTTCCTAAGGAACATGCAAAGGAGGAACAGTTTTCTTTGTTTGTTATGAGTGTTTTTATGCCATTTCAGTCATTGGTTGGCTGATAAGAAACAACATACAAATATACAAGAATTCAATGGCATCCACCAACAGCTTCATGTAGATGTTAAATAGGTTGGGGGAGGGTCAAGTCCTAAGGCACCCCATACTGGAGTGCCATAGAACTCAACCTGCCCCATGCACACCAACTGGTACCATCTGCTAAGGAATTGTGACCCTAATCTCCAGCCTGTGCAGGTTGTTTTGGTTAGCACAGTCAATGGCTGCTAAGAGGCCTAGCAGGACTACTAGAGTTCTACAATCCCCTCCTAAACCTCACCATGTGTCATTAGCAAGAATGACCAATACAGTATCCATCCCATGCTGGGTCTGAACCCTGACTTAAAAGGGTCCAGCTAATCCATTTCCTCCAGAGCCCTTTGTAATTGATGGCCTGCCAGATTCTCAATCACTATAACCAGTTAGAGGTAGGGCAGTAGTTGTTCAGTACAGCTAGGTCCAGGGTGAGCTCCTTAAGGATCTCTCCAAGGTCACCAGCATCACTGCCTCCTATAGTGAGTCATTCACAAGCATCCATATCTAGCTTCTCATCCTCTCCCTGATAGCAAACACAAGCCAGATGGGGCAGAGATCAAGCCCATAGGTGGCACTGTTCATCTCCTGAAGGACTCTGTCCATTAGGAATTGTTAGTTCCATAGTTGCTATCTCTAAATTTATGATAGTTGCCATGGTCCAATAGTTGAATCTTGAAATCAATTATCTAAATAAAAAGTACATATTTTCCTCAGATTTTCTTTTCAAAATCCACAATTACAAATATTGGGTATCATCTTATACTTTCTATTGAATAACTCCTTTGATTAGCAGAATGGAAATTACTCCTGCAAGCCTTATATTCTCATAATCACTAGCTGAAAAACTCTTATGAGCAGATCTGAGCAGCCATACCATGAGAAGAATCACTGGTGACAGATTTCACCTGTGGTAGACTGTGTTCACAGACACCCTTAGTTAGCCACAATAACGCCACAATGATAAATGTGCAACCTCACATCATAATGCAAGCTCTGCTCTTTTGTATTGTAACTTGGATGCCTATGTTTACATTATAAACTATAGCTCATAGAGCTTCCTATGTATACTCAAGCAGTCAAGACTCATAAAGGAAGCTGGTTGTTATGGAGATCGCGGGTGGAGGAGGGGTGCTTTCCAGGGTGAGAAACACGTTCACAGCGTCAAAGACCTTGGGCGCACATCCAAGAAAGTCAGGCCGGACCTGCCTTAGGGTGCCTGGGGTTTTTTCCCAGAGAGCTGCTTAGTGTGGCTTAGTTTGGCAAGATTCTGTGTAAGGTAGAACAATAAAGATCTAGAGCTTAATTCCGAGGCTCAGCATTGTTCTTCGCCTAGCCACGACACTGGTAAATAAGGTGAAATCACAACAGGCAAGGTCTAACCAAGAAAATTAGGAAATAGAAAATTATTTTACTCAGAAGATATACTAAAAAAAAGGACTTGGACAGCCCCAAGTAACCCTGACTGAAGATCTTGCCTATTTCAGGTAACTGAATAAAAATGTTTGTTCAATGAAAAGTAAAAGTGAAGTTTTTTATAGGATGAGAAGATCTAGGTAAGCATAGCTGGTTCCACCTCTGGGTCTGTACATGATGTTTCAGTTGGGTAACCTGACTATGACAGCATTACAGAGCAACTAACTATTCCCTTCCCTCCCTCATATCAAAACAGCCTGAATCTCTACTGTTCAGAATTCTTTGTCAGACAAACTGATTTAAATAATCAAATGATAATGATAAAATAATGGATACTTAAAGACAGGAATCTGCTGATGAGTGACAGATAGTTATTAGTAATCCTCCCCTTGACCGCCATGCTATTCTCCCAGCATTTAAGATGCCATGAGGAAACATAGAAACAACAGTCAGCATCTGAGAAAGAATAAACCAGCACATATAGTTGCAATCTCCTAGGTTCAGTTCACAATCCTCCAACAGTTATTTTGCCAGAGAAACATAGGATTGAAATAGACATGCTGCTATTTCCAGATACTTTCTCGGGACACTTGACTATATTTCAAGTCTTAGACCTACAGGGAATCAGGAGTTGTAGCCCAAGCTAATATTTAGAACTATGGATGTCACTTTGATACGTGGGTGGGTATAAGGATAATACATAATAAATAACAGAGGAATTAAATAACAGTGAGATAAATAATACAGAACATGCCCTTAGAAATGTTGGGAAGCCTTGTTGCTCAAGCAAGAGTTTAACACCATTTAAAAAAAAAGATTCCCACAATTGCTTTTCAAACACAGATAAATAGAGTAAGAATTTTACTGAGGCAGGTAAGAGAATATAAGGCCTGCCATTAGCAAACAGGAACAATTGCAGTCTTTTTGGTGTCAAACATTCAGAAAGCCTTGATTCAGTATGAGGTTTACAAGGAATTTCAGTATATTACAGTATTCAAGTGCTCTTGAGTCCAAGGCAAATGACATTCAGATACATTGAAAATATAGTACATCTGCTCAAGAATGTAATTTGAACAGACATTCCAAATATCTATTAAGTATCTTGGTTCAAGTACATGCAACTCTTTATAATACAATTGTCACAGTATGTTAAGATGCAGGGGGGCCCAAGCATTTAAATGCAATTGTATACATTTTCTAATACTGAAGTGTTTATAACCTAAACTTCTCACTCAGAAATATCAATTAGCATGTGTCTATGAAGGTTCTCAGTCATCCAGGTGGAATTGTCTGTAGCTTGAATCATGTCAACTGGATCTCTATTTTCTTAATGGAAACGTTTCGCTCCTTATCCAAGGGGCTTCTTCAGTCTGAAGAAGCCCCTTGGATAAGGAGCGAAACGTTTCCATTAAGAAAATAGAGATCCAGTTGACATGATTCAAGCTACAGACATCAATTAGCATGTTTATGTATTCAAGAATCAAGACCAGAGGTAGAACTTTGAAATAGAACACTGCAATTTAATCATTCCATGAAGAAAATTTTATATCACTCAATAATTATATTTGGATGGTTTCTCTTACACAATTGCAATTATATGAAAAGAGAGAGCGGAAATACACTCTGTGAATTCAGAGTGTGCTGTGTGAAGCAAGAATTCTGCTCTATATGAGCAGATATAGGCATCTGATACAAACTGTGATTATGAACAATTGTTATCAAAATGTGCATCCCAATGTCTCAGGGCAAACTCTGACCTTTTGTACGCCTGTCCTGACGTCAGACCCAAGTACATTGGTAGCATAAGTCACATAAATGGCATGTGTTTTGTCATTTGAGCCTCTTATCCTCGTCATGGATGTATATGTCCCTCCTTGGGAGGGAGATGGGCGGGATATAAGTATGATAAATAAATAAATAAATAAATAATAAAATAAATATGTTTATAGATTTCTAACATGTTAAGGATCTAGTACAATTAAGTTTCTAAATCACAGGGGAGCCTATGTACATGTCTAGAGGAGATTCTCTTTATCCCTATTATATAGAAGGCAACATAAATCAGTGACAAGAACATGACAGAGGGATAGTTCCAACTAGTTTAGCCTCATTTTGCCTTCCATATAATGAAGTTGAACATAGGGTTCATTGCATTGCGTATTTGAGCAAAGCAGCCCTTCAAAGCAGCATGACAAGGTCCTACTTCTAACCAGCAGAGTAGAGATGAGGTATGATGATTACGTACTACTTCTGCACATCTGCATGTACACAGAAGCCACTGTTAGACAGGTGGCTCAGTCATGTTGGGGTAGATCAGCCCTGCTCTGATATCACTGTATACAGGAAATGCAAGCACTTATATTATAGTACTGATAATCAGACTAATATTTTCAATTTATTCATTATACATCAAGAAATAGTTCTTACAACTTCTGACCTTTATTTTTGTTTTAATAGACTCAAATATATCATAAATAAATTTTATTATCATTTATTTAATTAGAAAGAACAAACAAACAAAAATAAAAGAATATATACACACAGAGACACACATATATGGACATTTCATCCATGTATATATTGTATGTATATAGAATTTTACACCAAAGTTTCAACAAAGGGTTACCATATTTCATTATAAACATTCATATGTAGTCTGTATCTGTAACCATTCATAAATCTCAAGTAACATCAGGTCTTCGGTCCATTGAGTATTGGGGCCATAAATGTTTCTTTCCAAGGTTGAAAAGCAAATGTCTTTGCAATATGTGGACTCAGAGAATATACTGCCTTTATAAGAGAATGTTTCCTCTGGAAGGAAGGAAAGGCCACATAACCTCTCTCAATATTCTTCAGTAACGGTTTTAGATCACTTTTTTCCCTATTCTTTATTTGGTTTATATTTTGTACGGTGCTTACTTTTGAGTTGCATTTTATTAGTTTCTTAAATCCTGCTCATGAACAAACATGGCACATGAACACATAGATTTGGTTTGTTTTAGTTTTTGACTTAGTACATTTTATTTCTATTGTCACTGTTACTGTTACAAAGTCAGCTGCTGTGCTTAACAGCAGCACATGCTAAGGGACACTCTACTGCCCTGACTGAAAGCTGTTCTGTGTGCTCTTCAGACTCTAGTCATCAAGTAGTGGTGCAGCAATGTGGCATTTCACTTTGGCCTTCATTACAGAAGCCCTCTCTTACATGCCCACATGACTTTCTTGAGAATAAGAAGTAATATGTTGCCGAATGATACATTCTTAACTTATAGCAGCATCAATAATAATATCTACAGGTATCTGGAAGATAGGACCTGAGCAACTCCCCATAGGACAGCAGTTAAAGAACCAGGCAGGATTCTTAAGCTTAGCTGCTGCAATTAATCTCCCCCAATCCTCTCTCGACGCTTGCTCTTTCTTAGATTTTAAAAGGCCTTTATAGATATTCTTATGCTCTCTGAGCAATTGAAAGGAACCTAATGAGTTGTCAGATTGAAAAGTATAAACTGCAGTGAGGAGGGCCTTTTTTGCTTTACGACAATTTCCATCAAACCAAGGTTTGGAGCTCATATAAGAGGGGTTACCACAAGTTAATGGGAATCTAGACAGTGGGGCACAGTGATCACAGTTCTCCTTACAGCAGAATCATGCATACAAGGCAGCTAAAATTACCATCTGTATTGTATTAAATAATTGACAAATAATCACCAATTTTTGTAACAAAGAGTGTTTATGTGGGTTTAAATGTAGTTTTATATCAGGGAGGTAGACTTTGTAGCCCCCTAATGCTGTTGAAAAACAACTCACAATATCCTTAAATCTGCAAGGTCAAAGTTTCCACATCTCTACTGTATACGACTTGGAGACTACCACAGAAGGCAAGCCAATTCAGGCAATATATTTGCAACTACAGTATTTTCACATGACAGATCAAATATAGAACTGTGGGCACAAAGGCTCTGAGAATGTGCCAAGGACAAAGATGCCACTGATGAGAGAAAATTTTCTTTTCTGTTTCAAAAACAAACAGAAAAGGCAAAGAAAAATTGTGAAATAACTCTAAACCCACTGTCATTGTTTGGACAGGAGGGAAAGGAAAACAGGTCTGATTCATTAAACACTCAGAAAAGGCGGTGGGGGCTACATTGAAATTCTTTTTTTTTTTTTAATCACCACAACAATATAATTGTAATGAAGAATATTCCATCCCACTCAAACTTGTGGTGTGTGTAATTTCTTCATTAAGGACTGGGCAGATAGTGACAGTGATAAATGATACCCTTGGGTCTTGGGCGCTGGTGGAAGTTGATTGCATAGATTACAGGAGATAAGAAATAAGCATTTTTTTAAAAAAAAAAAAAAGGAATTCTTATGCTGAGCTAAATTATAGGAATTTGGAGCTTCTGCAAGTTAACTTCACGCTGTGCAAGCTGAACTGGTTTGGTCTGAATGGCATGAAGATGACTTTCAGAAGATAGAGATAACCATACATGTATTCCTGTTACACACAGCATTAAGAGCAAAGGGCACAGGAATATTTTCACCTTGATAATTTTCCAAAGATTCTTCTGTTCCCCACAGAAGTGGGCTATTTAAATTCTTATTCTGTACCATATAGCCAAGGCTCTACAGTCCCCAAATCCTCTAATGGAGCATGTCAAAATAAAACAAATGAAAAATATAGAGCCCTGTAAGGATTATACTAAATCCAACTAAAAAAAGAAAAGGAGAAAAGGAGAAGAGTTTTGTTTACTGAGAATTGGTCCAAGTGTGTAAGCTTAAAATAACCACTATGTTGTCTATAAACTTAATTTTAAGGAAATTGATGGATATTACCCAAATGTCATGATTTATTATTTGACAAGAATCATACAAATGACATCATGTTTTTTCCTCAATCTTTACTTTAGAATCAGGCCAGCATCATCATCACTACTATTTTAGACATGTTTTTTCAGAAGCAAATCCTGTCTTGTTCAAAGAAGAACAAGGAACATACCTAGGAATGTAGCCTAAACAAAAATATGGAAAGTTTTTAAATTTTGTTTTGTTTTTTAAAGGAGATAGTGTCCAGGTTTAGATAAATAAATTATGCAAATGTTAAAATACTGTATGTAATGTTGGCATACTGGAAAAATATGCCCTCCGTACTTAGGTTTCACATAATTAATCAGCAATGAGCAATTAAAAAAAGATCAAATGATGTATTATGTTTACAAAATGCAACTGATATCCAGTGCACAAATTACAGCTGCAATTTCACAGCAAGTTATTAACTATGCATAACTGATGGAAGGATTGTGTCCTGAGATTTGATTTTACTCGTTTGACTGTGCAAGTGTGCACTCATTCTTTGCTTTCTCCATATACTTTAAGTTGGACTAATTTATATGATATGCCCCTATTGTGAAAGTGAACATTCTAGTATTATAAATGTCATGATGATTGCTGGTAGGTCCCTTCATGCCATGATTAGATATCTTGCTTGCACTGTTTAATATTTATTAGTGTATGGTGCAAGTTCAAAGAGGAAATAATTATACCCATTGTTCCTAGTTTTAAACTCACATCTGCTGCATATGTGATTGTTAATCTCTTTGGTGGTCACTTGGTGTAAGTTAAATTTATTTCAGAGAAGAAATAAATACCTATAGCTTTGCACAAATCTGAGGTGCTTGTTATATTATCCTATAAAACCAAAAAAAGTGTCACAATAGTTTATACGTATGTGTGTGTGTGTGTGTATGTATGTATGTGTGTGTGTGTGTGTATCTGTGTGTGTGTATGTGTGTGTGTGTGTGTATGTGTGTGTATGTATGTGTGTGTGTGTGTGTGTGTATGTATGTATGTATGTATGTATGTATGTATATATATATATATATATATATATATATATATATATATATATATGGGGGCACAGTAGCTCAGCGGTTAACACGCCAGGCTTGTCGATCGGAAGGTCTCAAGTTTGGAGGTTCGAGACCCAAGCCCCACGTGACGGAGTGAGCTCCCGCACTCGCCCCAGCTCTTGCCAACCTAGCAATTCAAAAGCATGCAAATGCAAGTAGATTAATAGGTACCACTTTGGTGGGAAGGTAACAGTGTTTTGCGCGTGTCATGCCGGCCACATGACCATGGAAGCATCTTCAGACAACGCAGGCTCTTCGGCTAACAAACAGAGATGAGCACCAGCCCCTAGAGTCGGACACAACTGTGTGGGGTAACCTATACCATACATACACACACACACACACACACACACACACACACTACATTAAAGAGGATATTTTTGTATCTGACCTACAATCCCACTCTAAGTTACTGAAGCTCATGGAACAGCTAGAAATACAGTATCGCATCATCAGTCAGAAACAAGACCCCATCCATTTCCTGGAACCAGTGGGTTTCAAAGAGAAAAAGTTTCCAAGGGCCTTCAAAGTCCACAGTAACTTAGCACTTATCCATACTACTCAATTGCCCCATTGCCAGAATGGGCAGATAACTGTTTCTAGAAGGCAGAAACCGAAGTCACCCTCTATTAATTCTCCACTCACCATCAAAGTGACCCCATGATATGTTTTTCTGCTCTTCATGTAGTACATTTTTCTATGTTATGCCACCGAAGAATGCTCTTCTCCCTTTGAGATAGCATGTTTCAGTTTGTTGCAGGCTGATCCCAGTAATTAATCGGCTATTTTCCAGAAGAAAGAATGTCTTCAATTGAGTCCATGCTCACATTGCACTCTAAGAGCTTCAACACCTCTCTTTAGCTGAAGCATGCTGAAATAACATATGTAGAAGGTTGCTGATAGATTAAAAAAAAAGGCAGGCAGAAACATATATTTTTAAAATATTCTTATTTTTGTTTTCATGAGCTCTTGGGCTTTAAAAGAAAGAAAAAGTCCAGTAGTGCACCTTGTACTTCTTTTGCCAGTCACCTGAGAGAGAAGGGTATCAACCTCAGTTCTCAAATAAGAGCTATTTACTCATAGCTGTTTGGGACCTGGGAGTGAAACCCTTCTATCTCAGGTGTCTAGAAAAATAGTGAAACCATGGCCCATGGAACTGTGTTTGGTTTTTTTTTAAGCCATTTTGAATAAATAAATAAATAAATAAATAAATAAATAAATAAATAAATAAATAAATAAATTTTAGAATCAAGCTGGCATGAGCAGAGATTAGGAGCAGCTTAAATGGTAAGTGCAGGCATGCCCTTAGGAAAAGACAAGACCTTAAAATCACTGAGCAGCATATGAGATCAGAGATTGGCAACACAGAAGTTACAGATGCAAGGGCAGCTGCTGGATCTCCAAAAAGAGTCCCCCTTCTGGGACTGGGGGAGATGGGCGGTAATACAAATTTAAATACTAAATAAATAACTTTTGTTTTCTTATTTTATTTTTTTCATTTCTGATTAGCTTTTATCTTTTTATCTTGAAATCTTAATAAAGTTTTATAATAAAAAAAAGCCTGATGTACCCATGTACGATATAACCAATAGGTGAACTTTTTCCTGATATCAGGTGTAAGTAAGCTGATATATTTTAGAATGCAACTCTCATCAATTTTAGCCAATGACAAGGAAATCTGGGAATTGCAATCCAAAGTATCATAATTGCAGCAGCTTGTCACTGCCCTTATGCAGAATATATGGTCCTCCAGATGTTATAAAACTCAAATTCTTATCAGCCCTTGCTAGCATTGTCCACTCAAAGTATAAAGTTAACCACTTTTAAACTTGTATAGTTATCAAGTCCAAAAGAGCACTGCAAATTGCAGTGCCATCTGACAAAGATGTAAGTGAATGACTACTTTCTGAACAAAGGAAGGTGCCAGGAGAATTAAAATAGATGTGCAGATGAAGTTTTAACTATAAATATGGAAGGATAAATAGAAATAATTCTTCCAGCCCAGTCTCTTTTTTTGAAATGTTGGAGAAGCAGCTCGAGGATCCAAGCCTACTGGAAGCAAAAGGGATTAAATGCCAGCTTGCAACATTCCATAATATGGCTCAGTGGGTTTCTCATCTCTCTCAGTGGAAGCCTGATAAACGCAAATGTAATTCAACTACATTTTGTGGAGCAAATGCCAGATTACAGCGAAGGAAGATTCAAAAGCATTGGACTTCAAATGTATTGTAGCTGGCAGAAATGAACCGTATTTGCTGGATATATAGTATCTTGGAAAGCTCCCTGCTGTGTTTTGCTTGCTGTTGTCAAAAGCTGGATCTGTGTATTTTCCAGAAGTGCCATGCAGTCCTATAACCACCTTGGTCTATGCTGCATTCAGAAGCACCTGCTCTTATATCTCCTGTATCTCTATTCCCTTATGCAACAGATAACCCTCTACACTGCTAGTTGTTTCTAAGTCAGCGTCTCACATAATTCCATTGTGCAGACCGTTACTCACTAGTTGAGAAGCAAACCCCAGAAGGAACAATTACTTCCTGGTTCTAAGCCAAAATTCTACTGTTCAGGAGTCCCAGACCTCATTCCTGACCAAAATATAATTGAAGGAATAGTGCTCGAAATCTTCACAAAACAAGTGTAAGTACACAAAGAGAGGGTCTGTAGTCCTCAGACACATGAACCCAAGTTTATTACATTCCCTGCTTCTCCAGATTTTCTGAAAATTATCTTCAATATTCAAGAGAAACTATGCAGATGAAATGTAATTCATTTACTGCTTTTCAAGTATCAAGAAAATTCTTGATAAAGAATTGAGCTCCCGCACTCGCCCCAGCTCTTGCCAACCTAGCAATTTGAAAGCATACAAATGGAAGTAGATTAATAGGTACCACTTCGGTGGGTAGGTAACAGCGTTCCGCATGCGTTATGCCGGCCACATGACCGTGGAAGCGTCTTCAGACAATGCTGGCTCTTCGGCTAACAAACGGAGATGAGCACTGGCCCCTAGAGTCAGACACGACTGCACAAACGTGCGGGGGGAACCTTTACCTTTTTATACATTTTGCTAACAGTTCTTCTAAATGTCTAAACTCTGAGCCATTTGAAATTACACTATTTGTACCTGTAGAATAGGGGGTGTGGTGGCTCATCGGGTAAGACGCCAGGGTTTTCAATCGGAAGATCGCAAGTTCGGAGGTTCAAATCCCTAGCCCTGCGTGCAGAGTGAGCTCCTGCACTAGCTCCAGCTCTTGCCAACCTAGCAATTCGAAAGCATGCAAATGCAAGTAGATTAATAGGTACCACTTCGGTGGGTAGGTAACAGCGTTCCATGTGTGTCATGCGGCCACATGACCGTGGAAGCATCTTCGGACAACGCTGGCTCTTCGGCTAACAAATGGAGATGAGCACCGGCCCCTAGAGTCGGACACGACTGCACAAATGTGCGGGGGGAACCTTTACCTTTTTTTTACCTGTAGAATCCCTATAAAATAATATTACCTCTTTGTTTCAGGGACTGAATGATTAATCTAATTGAAGGTTGCCCCTAATGAATGAAGTTTGTTCATAATTTATTCCAGGATGAGATCCAGTTGACTTGATGGTAATGTTAATTTGTGTGTGTATGTGTGTGGGCCTTCAAATCAGTGTTGACTCCTGGTGACTGCCTGGACTAGTCCCTTCAGTTTTCTTGGCAAGGTTTTCAGAAGTGGTTTGTCTTTGCCTTCTTCTTCCCAGGGCTGAGAGAGAGGGACTGGCCCAAGTCATCCAGCTGGCTTTGTGCCTAAAGTAGGACTAGAACTCATGGTCTCCCAGTTTCTAGCCTGGGCCTATGGGAGGTGAACTCTTCTAATTCCCCATTTTAAATCTCTTCTCCAAAAGGCACAAAATTGTGCCAATGAAATTTATTTGTGCAATGATTGAAATTCAACAGTAAGATTTTTTTTTAAAATGGAAATAAGTGTGGGCATGGAAGCAAGAGGATTCTTCAAGAACTGTTTACATTCCCACCTTTATAACCACCCCCAAAATCCAAAACTGAGCAAAACCAAGGCCACAAATGTTCAATCTCTTCTAGTGATTTTCACTCCCCATCACTGATCTACCTCTAGAGCTTGCCAGCAGATCAGGAGTTGAGTTGTTTCTCCCAATCCAGCAGAAGTTGCCCATTCTTGTCTTACATTTATTCTTATCAGCTCTACTGATAAACTATTTGGTATAGTTTCCTTTGAGACTGGTGCAAATCATGGTGTGAGTTACATTACAAACATTTTTCTATTGGTTCTTCTGCTACATAAACTCTTCATTCACTGGGGCAGCCTGTAAATGAGTCTTTTCAGGCCCATCATGTAACTTGCTCCAAAACCTAGCATCTCCAATTTAAAAAAAGCCTACAAATCTCAAGAAATCATCAACTGTAATGAGATTCCACACCAATATCTCATGAGACCTCATGCAAGAATACTGAAATCTCATAAGATTTCAAGTTTTTCTCCATTAAAAAATAATAATTTTGAGACTGCTGTTTTAAAGTTCAACAGACATTCTGCCACCAGTATGAGATCTGCTGCTGACCCTTGCACTGAAGGAAGATTCTGTATTATGCGGCGCTGGGAAAATATACATACCCATTATGGTATTCTCTTTTTGGATTGGCAAAATATACTCAGCAGAGAGTATATTTCACAAAATTCCTCTCACGAAATTCTTCAAAACTTTAACAAGTCTCTTTTGTAAATCCAATATAGGAAAGTTATCCAGGCCACCCTTTCAGTTTGGTATTTGTATAAACCTTTTGATTATTAAGACATCAGTCAGTTTTATTTGTATATCCTGTGTAGCATCTTTTTCCATATCATTCTTGTAGCCTGTCATTTTTAAATCCACTTTCAGCTCAGTCTCACTCTTGTCCAGTAAAACTTGTTCCTCTTCCATAACATCTTTTAAAGATAGTCTATCTATAGAGGCAGACACTCTTAAAATTAACTTCTGGGTCCATTGTTCAAAATATCCTTCAATATGTCCAATGTTAAAATATTTTGCTCCATTCTGTATTAGTAAGTCAAATTTAAGTGCTCTTCTCCTTTAATTATAATATTTAGTTCCTTCTGGTTCCGTCTAGTGTCCAACCTTCAAGGTCCCATCTTATCATTTTTTTCAGAATTCAAAATAATAGACATTTCCCACAGGAAGGATTCTTATAATTAATTTCAAAATCTTATTTCAAATCCATCTGGACCTTTAGTCCATTTGTAATTTTCCAAAATAAATGTTCTAATCACCCTTTTGCTGTTTATTCCCCCTCACCCAAAAAAGAATTTTTTAAGTCCTTAAACTTGTATTTAAAACTTCTGTCATTCCAAAGGTAAAACCTGTCATTCCAAAGGTTCTTAATAGCTGAAAAACAGTTAACAAGCATTTTCCAAAAGTGATTAGAAGAGGAAGTAGGTGAACCCTGTGTCCATCAAGGCGCCGACCATGGTTTGGGCATTCCCTCATCTCCCAGAGCTCTAAACCCCCAGAGACCACTGTCTTGTGGTCTCCTCACCAGGAGCAACTGTCTGGAGCCTTTGTGGGCAATCCCAAGTCCTCTCCTTGTCCAGAGAGGAATCCCAAAGAGCTGGTCTACTCGCCAGCTCTTCATTCCGCCATGGTCATCAGCTCCGCTCTGAGTGGAGCCATCTTGAGTTCGCCATTTCTTCCCCGGAAGTTCACAAGGCCCAGGTTTCTATATACCTTCTTTTGAACACAGCTTTGGATGTTTCATTCTTTTGCTGCTTTTTGTTGTTTATTCGTTCAGTTGTTTCCGACTCTTCGTGACTTCATGGACCAGTCCACGCCAGAGCTTTCTGTCGGCCGTCACCATCCCCAGCTCCCCAATGGTTGAGTCCGTCACCTCCAGAATACCATCCATCCATCTTGCCCTTGGTCGGCCCCTCTTCCTTTTGCCTTCCACTTTCCCTAGCATCAGCTTCTTCTCCAGGGTATCCTGTCTTCTCATTATGTGGCCAAAGTACTTCAGTTTTGCCTTTAATATCATTCCCTCAAGTGAGCAGTCTGGCTTGATTTCCTGGAGTATGGACTGGTTTGATCTTCTTGCAGTCCAAGGCACTCTCAGAAGTTTCCTCCAACACCACAGTTCAAAAGCATCGATCTTCCTTCGCTCAGCCTTCCTTATGGTCCAGCTCTCGCAGCCATAGGTTACTACAGGGAATACCATTGCTTTAACTATGCGGACCTTTGTTGTCAGGGTGATGTCTCTGCTCTTAACTATTTTATCAAGATTTGCCATTGCTCTCCTCCCAAGAAGTAGACGTCTTCTGATTTCCTGGCTGCAGTCAGCGTCTGCAGTAATCTTTGCGCCTAGAAATACAAAGTCTGTCACTGCCTCCACTTTTTCTCCCTCTATTTGCCAGTCATCAATCAAGCTCGTTGCCATAATCTTGGTTTTTTTGAGGTTTAGCTGCAACCCAGCTTTTGCACTTTCTTCTTTCACCTTCGTCATAAGGCTCCTCAACTCCTCCTCGCTTTCAGCCATCAAAGTGGTATCTTATATATCACTTTATATTATATTATATATAAGTGGTATATTATTATATAGTGGTTTTGCTGCTTAAATTTCTTCAATATGTCCGAAGTAAAACATTCTGACTTAACCAGGCTTTTAAGCCAGAACAAAGCATAGTTTAACCAACCATGTGAAAGAGTAATACTGTAGAAAGGCTGATAAAGGAGCACAGAGGCTTGTCATTTATTCTCAAACCGTTAAATCTAAAGGAATTTGCCTTTCCTCATTCTGAAACTGCTGTTTGTGGACCAAATCATTAGTATTACACTCATAATACTCATGAAATACCATAGGCTTCTTGATGGTGTTCTTCTATCTCTGAAATGGCTTTTGCTAACAATACCATACACTAGACATCCTGTAGAATCTGAGAGGATTACTTTTTGATACTTTTATTTATTTTTAATCACCTTTGGCCAATTGGCAGATTACTCCTCCTGAGGAGTGCAGAAAACAATCTGCTTTGCTTCTATCATACCATGTTAGGTAAGGATGCAGGAATAAAATGAGCAGAAGGCAATGAACAAAATATAAGTTACCTTAGCTACAACACATTCCCCCAGGAACAAGTGCTGTATCTGTGAATCCCTGCAGCACCAGCAAACAGATACTTGCTTCAGGTGAATATTGCTTTAAGGTAAAATTAAAATCAGGCGCATTTTTATATATACTGTAAACAAATATAGAGATGCTATTGGGGCTGGCTGCATTCTGTATAGAATGAGAAAATGTTGGATTAAGGACCCCAGTAACACCTACATTTAAAACACATTTTCCTGGAAGGTAACGTTGTATTAAACTCAGTGGAACTTACAAAATAATCAATGCCATCAAAAGCCTTCAAATATATTCTCACATACAAAGTTTTTCTTTTCCCATTGTGCTTACAAAACTTGTCCTTATTTATGTGGCTTAGTCCTCACCAACAGCCAAAAATATCACAGATCTACAGCTGGGATGTACCAGTTTCACAGTGCTGAATCATCCCTAAATATCCACACACATACCTGTTTTGCTAGAAAGCAAAAATTGAGCTACTCCATTTTTGTGCCTCGTTAAACAGATTTATTTATGGATTTTCACATTAAAAAAACACCCTGTCCCAAATCAATTTTTTTTAAAATGTTGAAAAAATCTGCCCACCCCGATCTATTTTGCTACCTGAGCATTTTCTCATATTCTGTCTTCTTTTATATACAGGTAGTCTTTGACTTACCACCATAAAGAGTTCCCTTGCGGGGAGATGGAGCGGTATATAAATTGAAACATAAATAAATAAATAAAATAATTGGGACCAGAACTTCTGTTGCTAAGCAAGGCATTTGTTAAGTGAGTCACATCCAATTTTACGACCTTTTTTGCCATGGTCGTTAAGCAAATCATGTGGTCGTTAAGTAAATACGGCTTCCCCCAATGACTTTGCTTGTCGGAAGCCAGCTGGGAAGGTCGCAAATAGCAATCATGTGATTCCAGGATGCTGCAACCGTCATAAATACATGCTGCTTGCCAAGCACCTAAATTTTGATCATGGGACCACAGGGATGCTGCGATGGTCTGGTTGTAAGTCACTTTATTCAGCGCTGTCATAACTTCGAATGGTTGCTAAACAAATAGTCGTAAGTCAAGGACTACCTGTAATTTTTTTTTCAATGTTTGCTCTTTCGCTTAAGGCATGCTAAAAGGTAAAGGTACCCCCCGCACATTTGTGCAGTCGTGTCCGACTCTAGGGGCCGGTGCTCATCTCCGTTTGTTAGCCAAAGAGCCAGCGTTGTCCGAAGACGCTTCCACGGTCATGTGGCTGGCATGACACGCGCGGAACGCTGTTACCTACCCACCGAAGTGGTACCTATTCATCTACTTGCATTTGCATGCTTTCGAATTGCTAGCATTTCTAATGCTAAGCTTTGGTAATTTTGAAACTTGCAGGAAAAAGGAATATGATTGTTAGTCAGTGTCTCCAATTTCATTTATGTATTCCTAATATTTCATATAATTTCACACCTTAAGAGTTTTGGAAGCATCTGAACTTTTTACTTCTACAAAGGAAAGCTGCCACTTGCAAGTCCATCCAGCACTCATTCACATGAGATATAAAGCTACTTGCATTAATTTATACCACTGAACCATTGAACTCAACACTAATTGCTGGGAACTCTCCGAAGTTTCAAATCAGAGTTGTTTCATCCCAATGGATGATATTAAGGAGTGAATCAGAAATCTTCTTTGTGCAAATTAAACATATGAATGCAACAAACGTATGGCAACTCACTACAGGTTTCTACTTCACAAACAATAGCAACACAACATTTTCTCACATCAACTTTCTGCCAACTGAAGTGAAAGAATAGATACTAAAAAACACATTAGAGCTTCTAGCATGTTAGTGCTGTCATCTGTTAGTGATTTAGAACATATGAGGCATTTTTTGTTGTTTATTCATTCAGTCGCTTCCGACTCTTCGTGACTTCATGGGCCAGCCCACGCCAGAGCTTCCTGTCGGCTGTCGCCACCCCCAGCTCCCCCAAGGTTGAGTCCATCACCTCCAGAATATCATCCATCCATCTTGCCCTTGGTCGGCCCCTCTTCCTTTTGCCTTCCACTTTCCCTAGCATCAGCTTCTTCTCCAGGGTATCCTGTCTTCTCATGATGTGGCCAAAGTACTTCAGTTTTGCCTTTAATATCATTCCCTCAAGTGAGCAGTCTGGCTTTATTTCCTGGAGTATGGACTGGTTTGATCTTCTTCATAACTTCCATTTAATCCTTGTACATTAGTCAATGCAACACACATACACAACATATCTAAAGGCCTCAGGAGTGCAATACATTTATTATGACAATCAGAATTCTTTAGCAACTACAACATGCTACTACAATGGGAGCTAAACTTGCTTCTTTTGCCCTCGTGATTCCAACCTCTAGAAATCCAGCTCCTATTAGGATAACAATAACAAAGATTTTTCTTGGTTTCAATAAAGTGTGATGGAAAGTTTGAAAAAAAGTTTTTTTTTAAATGTAGAAAGATGGGGTGGTTATATAAATGAAGCTATCTTAGTACCTCACTCTCTGCAATGGCAGAGTTCATACATCACTCTAATTCATTATTGTTTTAACCAAGTTTGGTTGCAGAAGCCATAGTGGTCAGGTTCTATATTACACTAAGTCATAAGACTCAATTTCCAAGTCAAAGCAGCTAGATTCACAAATCACACTGAGCCAGAATAAATCCCATTAAGATTTACACTAGTATAATATGTAAGCTCAGCCACTGCAAAGCTAGCCTTCAATTCCTGTCTTAGATTTTTTACAGATTACTAAGAAATAAACGTTTCTTAGAACTCATAGAACCAATCAGTTGCATATTTTATTCCCCTCCTTAAGAACTAATTCTCTAATATTTACACATCCAAATGTGAACAAGCCCCAAGATTTAAACTTCTTCAAACTCGGTTCTTTGGATTCCCTTCCTCAGTCCTATTAAAGATAGTTGGAAAAATCTCTAATTTAAACCTAAAAGAGATGCCTCCTCCTTTTGCTCGGAACTGTGTTACATCAATTAAATGGGTAAGTAGAAGTGTTCCCCAGAAGGAGTATCATGTGACCCTGTATTGATTAAGACTGCAGTGGAATGTTATTTGCAATTGCATTGCATAATGGAAATCAGGAAGTTGCTGTCATGCT
Source organism: Charina bottae (assembly GCA_023362775.1). NCBI lineage: Eukaryota > Metazoa > Chordata > Lepidosauria > Squamata > Charinaidae > Charina > Charina bottae. Next base: position 67,917,450 of record JALMGJ010000006.1, read on the forward strand.
TTCAAAAGACAAATTGCTGGCATCTGAGACAATTCATTTCATTTCCCTTTCTTTTTGCTGTTCTCAAGTCACAGTTAATGCATGTTCTACAGGGATTAGTTTCTTAAATCTGTCTCCTTCACTGTCTTCAGTAGTAAAAAGAGAGAGAGGGAGAGAGCTGTAATTTAGATGTATTAGAAAAGATGTTAAGTAACTACAACGTCTATCCGTATTTCTTAATTTCATATTATTTAATAGGATTTAACAAAGGGCCAAACAATTTGAAAAAAGAAAAATGCAGCAGGCACTGTGATGATTATCACTAAAGACAACTGTAGTCAAAGAGGACTCAGAATTTTGTATTATTATTCCCTCTGGATGTATGGTTTCAAATCTTCATTTGTGTGCCATCACTTTATGAAGGATTGATTTCCTGTAACACTGTGGACCTATAATTCAAAGAAATGAGTGAACAGAGAATATTAAGTGTTTTTCCTGAGCAATTTCAGGAGTAAAATGCAGCTACTTTATCAAAGAACTATATATGTGTTTATAGTGGGGCTCAAGTCCTCACAAATGTCACTGGAAAGCCCCCATTTGTACATCTCAACCTATCTCTTGGGGTTCTTGTTTTCCTGCTAACCTAGAGAAAGCAGTAGCTGAGGTGACAAGAGGGCAGATTTTGGTTGAATATTAGGAGAAAAAAATAAATAAGATAGTGGAGCTAGTTACCCCCAGAGACTTAACTTTTTTATTACCATCTAATAGTTGTCCCAATTTTTGCAGCTCAGTAATAACCCTATAAGAGGTACTATTCACAGCATATATTGAACATATCCCATATTCCGTGCACCATCATCAATTGGTTATCCACCAAATCTTAAAAAATTGAATGTTGCTGCCTAATCAGTTCCAGTTGAATTCATCTGTCCACTACATTTGACAAATTAAGATGTGACAGTTTTTTTTACAAAGTTTATGCTCTAGGAATTAAACAAGTATATTATGAAGCCAAAGAATAACATGCCAACATAATTGTTGTTCTGAAATGAGTTGCTAAGGTTCGTCCAAGAAAAATCATAAGCTTGCAAAAATTGAGAGGCTAACTTTCTCACAACAGTAATGGCACCTTGTTATATTTACTTTTGTCAGACACTATTTCTAACATTTCAAACATATTTCCCTATTTACCTCCTTGGTACTCTTATTAACAAATGTATATGTAAAACTGACAGCTGATCATCCTATGATTGTATAATCAAACAAAACCATTCTAGAAGAATATACAATTAAATCAGAAGTTCTCTGTGCCATAAGAGTTAATACACCTGGTATATCAACTTCACTTAAATCATTCATTATAATGACACATTCCTGAACAAAGTTCTCCAGGCAAAACTCTGTACTAGCCATTCCAGACTCCAGAACACAGAAGTCCAAATGGCTTTTCTAGTTGATTTGGAATTCCTTTCCTTAGGATCTTTGTCTGTTTTATTTTTAGAGATGGATGAAGACTTTATTTTCCCAGGCCTTAAATTAGTTATTAGAACTGCACCATTTTTTGGAATCAAAATTTAACAGCTTGATTTTGTTGTATCTTTAAAAAAAGATTCTATTCTATCTATGCTGTTCCAAACAGAAGCAATTAAAGTTCCTAAATAATAAATATATTGTTAGACATAAATCTAGACTTGCATATGTGACTTATTAGATGATCTATTAACCATTAAAGGGGTAATTGCTGGTAAACATGACTTAGAGAATACCATTGCACTTAGACCCTACTTGTAATTTCCCAGGAACAACTGGTAGTTCACTGTGAAAACAGAATTCTGGACTAGATAGTTTTTTAGTCTGATCCAACTGTTTTTCTCATGTGCAGTCACAACTGATTCTAACTGTATTTTCATCCATTTTTTGCTATTTTTGCTTTTCCCATCACTGTTCTTCATTCTCTTCCAACTTAGATTATCACTGTCATGGCAACAACCTACCCCCCCCCCCCCCACCAATATTGTACTATGTTTTGTTTTTCTTTCGGCTAGAACCTTCCTTATAGACAGATAGAAATTTAAACTATGAACTACTTTCAGTCAAGTACCAAAGATCAGAATAGACGTACTATTAAATTATTTTTCCTAATCTTGAACAATGGTTTTACTTTGTAAAATCCAAACAATGGTCAATTCCAATACTACCTTACTCAAGCATTGCCATGATCATGTTTGAGGCAAGATATTTTTGGCAGGTGTTGATATATTCCTTGCTGTGATATCATGCAGCTCGAGTAACACCTGCCTCTATTTATAAACATAAAAAATTAAGATACACCTACCTTAAAAAGTCTTAAAATATTAGCCACCATGATGGACACTGAACTTGCTGCTGCACCTATTACCCCTGTTATCTTGTCTGGCTTGGTAAAAATAGGAGGATCTCCATTAGCACATTTCACATCAGATCCATCTTTTTCTATCAAAGCTTGCACAAAAGTTAGGGACTGCTCCAGAGCATAAGTGTCTCTGGAACATGTGTCTAGAATCCGGACACCCAATGTGACGTTGGCAAGAAGGTCAGGGTCTTTATTGATCTGATCAATTGCATATAGCATTGCCTCAAGCCGATGGATCCCCTTTTCTTTCTTGAGTTCACCACAAGGTACTCCTCTATCCCCCTTGGCATGGACAGGAAACAGTCCTCCCAAGACCACATCTCCATCGAGTCGAATGGAGTGGGCATATTCCTGGCCATAAGTTCCTCGCATCATAGGGAGTATCCAACAGAATTTGGCTGCAAGCAGGAAAAAACGACGGCAAGACGCTAAAAGCTTGTCCTTGTATACCATTTTTCCTGAAGGTGGTGTTGCAATCCAAGATCCAGATTTTCTCCTTGCTGGAGGAAGAAGTGGATGTTTTGAAACTGTCCCTTCTGAAGGCTATCATCAGTGCCCAATGAATCAGAATATAGGACCTTGCAGTAGATAGGAAAGAGGAGCTGCTGGCTGTTACTTTTAACAAATGTCTTTAAGAAGTTTCTCACATAAGGAATCCATTTGAGTTAAGTATGCCATGTGGTTTGCTTGTTTTTCAAGTGTTTTCAATGACTGCAGATTAATATGACTGTAAGCATTCCCAGACTCAGGAAAAGGCCACCAATTCAAATCCTTGGGTGGTATCTTGTAACTGAAATACTCCTGAAGTATCAGAGAGAGAAAAAAAGTTTAGTTAAGCTACCTTATGGTAGATGTTACAGTTTTCATTATTTCTTTATAGCAGCTTATTTCTGAGATTTTACCTTCATTTTCTGTGAAGATAATGGCTGCATTCACACATCACCCTAAATTGGGGCTTGTCTAATGGTGATTTGCAGAACAATCTGGAAACAAGTCAAGGTCAGTCTTGCAAATAGCAAAATAACCTTGTTTTATTGGTCCAAATTCTGGCTTGTTTTTTTCCCTCTTGTTTAGCTACTCTTCACTTACACTTTCATAGATTAGATAGAAGCTTTGGCAGGGCATAATATCAAATAAGGAATAATCCAGGAAACCATAAACAAATCCTTGCATGTCATGCTAGACTGGAGCCGCAATAATTAAGCCAAAAACTCTACATAGTTTCATATTAAATGTTTAAATAAATAATTCACTGACCCATTATAGGAACCCAAAAACCTGTTATGGCTTAGCACCATGTGTGAATTCAGGCCATCTGTCCAGCATACGACCAAAATGATGCTTCGCTCTACAGATTTCATGCCCCATATTCCCCCACTATGTAACTCAATTGCCAGCTCTTGCTAATTCTTGTCCAGGTCTCTAATATTGCATTTGCTAATTTTTAATATTGCATTTACCTACAAGAGAATGATAAAAAGGATGAGCATTCCAAAGCCTGTGAAAATGTTTCTGACTGAAGTCTCATGTGGTGATGGTAAAAATATCTCACTGTGATTCCAGGCCAAAATATGCACTTGAAAATGAAACAGAGGTGGTGTGAAACAGACAATTGTCTGTATCAAAGGAGAAAATGTCTGTATTTAGAGGATGTATTTAAGGATGCATCATTCACATTTCTATTTCAATTTATATTAATTTAAAGAATATCATCTTCTGATAGAGAACACCAAGTTCCTTATGCTAATTTAAAAAGTATTCGATCCCAACAAAATAGCTTCCTTGGCACATCAAAAGTATGATGCAATAAAGTAATGTAGATTTTCTCCTACTGCACTGCACTCAGATTCTTAAAGTAGTTTCATTTGAGATAGATAAAGAATATCAATTTACAGCTGTATAACTCTAAAAGCAGAACTTGACCCAGCTGATAATCAAATCACTAGGGATCATTTGCCATTTATTTAATATTGTATCCTAATATTTTTAAAAACATCTAAGCAGTCATTCTATGAATTATACCACCTAATATTAAACTGTTTTGCACATTACTGTATAAACAGATTATATGCAGGCTTCAGAATTCTTTGGAGACAGAATTTTATGTACTATATATTTAAATTTCAACTAAAATCTGAAAATGTCAGATTACCAAACTGTCATTGCTAATAGCTGAAATAACATTTCCTCTCCCTAGGCTACAACTAGAACAATAACTTCAAAATGGAGATTGAAATAGAGAAATGGGTTACTGGCAAACATAAGTTCTTCACAGCTTTTTAGTGAACTAGCTTGAAAAAAAAAGCTAGCCCATGAAGGGCCTTAGGAAAGCAAGTTCTTTTTCTGGGTGCTGAAAGCAAAAAGGATGCATTATGCAGAGGTCGTGATCCATCCTTGTTTCCCCAAACATTCCATTGCTGTGCAGATCGGAGATGTGCAGGCTAAGGTCATTCTTAGAAATTACAGACATCAGCATGGGCATCCATAGGTGCACACTTCTTTTGTCAGGATCATGAAAGCAACATCAGGGCGTCACAATGGAAGCTCGGCCCATTTTGCACTATCCCAATGCATCAGGCACGTGCTTTTCTTTCTGGCCCCTTGTTAGGCTCATCAGCTGCCAATCTGCTTCTGTCACACTAAAGAACTAGATACAGCAGCACTGTGCTGGTGGCCTATCAGACTGACCATAGCCCTGAACTGTTCAAACAGCAACACTCTAAATGCTTTAATTCTATGATTCTTGACAGTTTCATGATTCTTATATATATATAGAGAGAGAGAGAATTTTGGGAGCTTTTGAGATTCATATATATATATATATATATATATATATATATATATATATATGAATCTCAAAAGCTCCCAAAATTCTCTCTCTCTCTATATATATATATATATGAATATATATATATATATATATATATATATATATATATATATATGAATCTCAAAAGCTCCCAAAATTCTCTAGACAGATTGGTCATAGCTGGTCATAGCTGAGAATTGAAATCCACAAATCTGGAAGGCACACAGCTTCATGAGGCCTCCACCAAGCCAGATATAACAGAATGGGTACAGGAGGATGGGCATTGGAAGGAGCCTAGAGTTGACCAGAAGACCTAAAACTAAACCCACCACATTTCTTCTGCAATGCCATGATGGGCAGATGATGTTTTCTCCAGTGGCTGATGACATGCAGAAGAGGGAGAATAGCAAAGTCAGGAATCAACCAATTACTTTGCTTATCATAAGCTACACATACAAAATCAGGATGGCATTCTTCAGCAGTGAGTCAGAACTGAAACAGTAGAGGCAAGATAGGGATAAGCAATGAGGACAGCAATTTTCACAACAATATCATCTTCTACTAACTCAGCTATGGGGAAAGCCTAAGCCAGCTTCCTCAACCTGAGCACCTGGACTTCATCTCCCAAAATTCTCCAGACAGACTGGTCATAGCTGAGAATTGAAATCCACAAATCTGGAAGGCACACAGCTTCATGAGGCCTCCACCAAGCCATGATTTATTTAACCATGTTTTTAAATGACCACTTCTGGCTGGATTTTAGTTTAATGTGAACCTAGTTCTTATTTATAAAGCATAGTTATGGCTTAACATGTTTAAGAACTAGGTTCACATTAAACTAAAATCAAACAATGCTCTTGATGATTTAACAAGGTAAGTGAACCGAACCACACACTCTTATTACTCAGTCTGTAATAAGGCCTCCCTCATCTGTGATTTAATCATAGATGAGACGGCTGACCTTCCATGCATTATTGAGTCCACAAACTCAACCGAACATGGGTGAGAGTCACTATTAAGGCCTACCTCATGGTGGTAAGGGCGGCAAAGCATCAATACTTCTCTGCCATTATTGAGTCCGCAAATAACAAACCAGCAGCCCTGTTGCGGTAAGAGGGGCCCTAAGTTTCATCATCACCAGGGTCATGCTGAGGAATTTACACAGCATCTGTCAGATAAAATCACTCGGATTTGCTCTCAGTTGGATGCCAGCATTTGTACAGGTCCTGTGGAGATGCATGGGGTACAGTCTTTATCTGGGAGCGGTTTGAACCTTTTGGACTTGAGTAAGTGGACAGGGTCCTTATGACTGAGAGCTTGACCACCTGCTCTTTAGACCCATGCCCCTCCTGGCTGACTAAGGCTGCCCGGGAGGTGACATGTGGGTGGGTTCTAGTGATTGTGAATTTATCCTTGAGGGAGGGGGTTGTCCCCTCACCTCTTAAATAGGCATTGGTTTGCCCCCTCCTCAAGAAGTTATCACTAGACCCCACGATACTGGACAACTTTTGTCCAGTCTCCAATCTTCCCTTTCTAGGGAAGCTTGTAGAGAAGGTGGTCGCGGAGCAGCTTCAAAGGGCCCAGGATGAAGCAGATTATCTGGACCCCTTTCAATCAGGATTCAGGCCCAGGTATGGGATGGAAATGGCATTGGTCACACTTTCGGATGATCTCTGGTAGGAGTGGGATGGGGGTAGTACATCCATCCTTGCTCTACCTGACCTCTTGGCGACTTTCAGTACCATCAACCATGGTATCCTTCTGGACCAGCTTCGGGGGTTGGGAGTGGGTGGCATAATGTTGTGCTTGTTCTCTTCCTTTTTCCGAGGCTGATTCCAGTCAGTGTTTGGTTTTTTTTACATTTTTTTAAAACAAATTTTATTTCTTGAACAACATTTACAAACATTTAATTCAAGACTAACAAAACATACAACTCTAAACATAACAATATATTATATCACTTTCTAGCTTTGTACATAGATATTCTAAATACCTTTCATATATATTTCTAATTTCTTCTTCCTTTATTCTCTCTTTTTTGCACCTTCTTACAACTTCTTCCTTCCATTTCTTCCTTCCTCTACCTTCATTCAACCTTGGTAAAATATTTCTATAAACCCTTTTTTTTAATTTTTTTTTTTTTTTACCTTCCATCTTACTTCTTTCTTTTTCCCATTCTTCTACTTACTCTAACCTTCTTCTTTTTCTAGAATCCCTTTTCCTTTGTTTATTTCTTTCTTTTTTACTTGTTAACTTAATTTTAAAGTAAACAATACAAAACTACAAAATACAACATATAAAGAACAACAAAATAAAATGAACTCCAGTCAGTGTTGATTGGGAGCGAGAAGTCCCACACTCGACCCCTGCTATGTGGGATGCCACAAGGTTCAGTACATTCTCCACTCCTGCTTAACATCTACATGGTGCTGCTGGGTGAGATCATCCATCAACATGGGGTGAGGTATCATCAGTATGCTGATGACACTCAGTTGTATATCTCCACCCCTGGTGTGTTAAGTGATGCTGTTGATGTCCTTTCTTGGTACCTGGAGGCTGTGAGGGTCTGGATGGGGAACAACAGGCTTCAACTAAACCATGGTAAGACTGAGTGGCTTTGGGTTTTGGGGCCTTCTGTATCTGGGAATTTACCATCTTTGGTCCTGGAGGGGGTTGCACTACCCCAAACAGACCCAATGCTCAATTTGGGGGTTCTTCTGGACCTGCGACTCCTGCTCAAAGAGCAGGTGGCAGTTGTGGCCAGAAGGGCCTTTGCACAGCTTCATGTTGTGCGCCAGTTGTGCCCATTCCTAAATCAGGAGGCTCTACTCTACTCATCTTCCTGGATGAACTACTGTAACATGCTCTACATGGGGCTGCCCTTGAAGAGTATCCAGAAGCTTCAGCTGGTGCAAATGTGGTGGTGTGGGCAGTTATGTGTGCTTCAAGAACTGCAGACATTACACCTCTGCTTCATGGGCTGCATTGGTTACCAGTCAGTTTCCAGGTCCAATTCAAGGTGCTGGTTTTGACCTTTAAAGTCCTACAAGGCATGGGACCAGGTTATTTGAGGGACCGCCTCCTACCCGTCCCATCAGGTCTGGCAAGAGAGCCAAGTTGCGGGTCCCGTCAGCTAGGGAGTTTCATCTGGAGGGTCCTAGGAGGAAAGCCTTTTCTGGCATAGCCCCTGCCCTGTGGAACATCATTCCCCCCAATGTGAGGCTGGCCCCAACCCTGTTGGCCTTCCGAAAGGCGCTCAGAACATGGTTTTGTCAATGAGCTTGGGGATTCCATGGTAAAATGGAGCCTGTTGGATGGTTATGTTATCATTAACTTATACACTCTCTGTATGTTAGCCGCCATTTTGTTTTTTACTTTGTTTTTATTTTTAATTTAAATTGTGCTTTTATTGGTTTTTATGTATTTTACTTTTATGTAATTTGTTTATTATGTACATCACCTAGAGTTACTATGTGAGATGGGTGGCTATACAAATATAATAAATAAACAAACAGACCAGCTGCTGCTTTACAACCTTCTCTTGAGAAGTCCTGCTTTTTTGCATATTTTTTTGATTGTGAAAGGTCCCTTTCACACAGGGGGGCTATACCAATTTGAGATTAGTATTAATCCTTTGTCTCCATTATATTGCAGGGGCCTAGAAAGTCATGTTGATTCATGGATAATTAGATTTGCAGTCCAGAGGACATGTTGCAAAGACAGTTTTGCAGTTTTTCTTCTGGTGTGGCAAAGTTTCAGCCTATTGCTTGTCATTGTGCCTTACCAGCATCCCCCCAGTCACACCAAAGACTTTGCTCCTCCCAACACTCAGTGGCTCAGAAATTTTGTAAATCCTCCTTGCTGAAAGAAATATAATGAAGAAGAACAAGGTCTATCTCCATGTTTTGCATCTTCCGTTGGGCAGGTGGAGGGAGCATTGCTTCGCAGCATAGGAAGATAGAGCTCTGCAATGCCATGAAATTACTTCAGAAGATAACAGAGGCAAAGCCTATAGCTGTGTAGAAGTGCCTTTAGTCAATACACCCCAAATTTCTAACAGCTGTTGGTGCAACCTTGTTCATTTTCATTCCGAAGCACTTGTGCATAGGATTGGAACTTGAAACATGCTTTCTCCAAATTCCAATTAAGAAGCACCCTCCAAAATATTTATTTCAAAAGCCTGTCAAAGTGAGAATCATTTTCTTGAAGAGCAGTCTGAGTATTGGAAGTGTTTTCTCTGAGTGAAAACACTTCTACATTGGGAAGATTCCCTTGGCTACTCAGGCAGAATTACCCCTCTCACACTGGAAACTAATCCAGGGCTGTTAATTATCCAGAATCTCACCAGTCAGCCCCGTTGTATGTGGGTATTGATTGCCATTAGTGGACTGCTAGGACCACTGAATGGAGCAGAGCTTAGTGCAGGGGAGCAATAAGCACACACAGAAAGGAGTTTTATTCAGTTCTACTTTACTTGTTCCCTAAACTTAATTAACTCTTAGCCCTTATTAGTGCTAAGAGCTGCGAGTAGAAAGAATCCTGAATTCTAGGCCCACCGCATGGCCCAAGATGGAGAGAGAGGCAGCATGCATGCTGCCTACCCCAATGGTGGAAGGAGGCAGAGAGAGAGAAAGAGGAAGTGGGAGGAGCAACAAACAGCTTCCTCCTGAAGCACATAGAGAGTCATCCTAGAGCGCTCATCTACATGCTAATGAGGCATGCTGATTTGCTGGGACCTCCAACAGGTATTTGGCCTTCCTTCTGGCTTTTTAGTAGGCTCAAGCACAAATTTTGAAAATTAATAGCATAGGCAGATGAAAGGGATGATTCCTGGATTTGTAAACATGATTTGCTACATATTAAATAATCTGTGAAAACAAGTGGAGATTTAAAAGACAGCTTTGTAATTTGAGTCTCAATCTTGCTATAGTTTGTCTTACAATGAGCTGAAACCACTAGCCCTGGAAAAATCAGATATAATTATAAAGCCTCTTGCATCTTCAGATTCCTGCTGCTAATAGTACAGGGTACCTAGCCAGAAATGACAAATGGCTATTTTACACTACCCAGTGACAGTGGCCATAGGTTATCTAATGATCCATTTGTCCCCAATAACTCATTCAGTATTCACATGGTAGGAAGGCTTGACCCATAAATGTAAATCATTGAAACACTGGTTGTAATCACGCTATTATCAAATACCAAGGATTGCCATTAGAGCAAAGATTTAAGTTTTTTTATTGTAGGCTATATAATCAGTGTAGTGTCATTTTTACCAACAGAATTAGAGACAACATAGTCCCCCCACCCCCAAAACATTGTAAGCCATTCATGTTCTCTAACTATTAACAATGACTTGCATTTCACTTTGACAGTGGGGATGATCTAACCTTCTGATGCATGTATATCTAGTGCTTTATTCCCCTTATGGGATTTTGTTATACTTTCACACTCTATAAATGTTCCTTATGTTTATAGTGTGTGGAAGCATAAAGAAATCCCACAAGCAGAATAAAGTAGTACATATACTTTTTGAAGTTCATGCATCACAGAGTTGGATCATCTCTACTGCCAAAGAGGAGAGATGTGGTGCAGTTCATTGTTGTTAATAGTTAAAACCTGCCTGGAAAAGAAAAAAATGAATGGTTTATAATGCATTGGTTTTTTAATATGTCACAGTACAATGCAATGAAAATTACATTACACTGAATTACTTTTCTGTTCTTTATGTCATGCAATAAGTAAAAGCTTTCATTATACTTACTGGCTCATTCAAACCACATCACTTTTGCTCTATTGATTAATATTAACTATTACAGCAGTACAAATGCAGTCATGTGTGCTCCTGCAGCTAACAGAGAAATAATTTCATAAACATTTGTTTTCATTTTTATCAATGAATTTTAGACAAATGAAAAAATATTGACTTGCTAGGCTACAAATCCAAATAGCTCCTTTCCATACTCAGTTTTATTTTTTGTTTGTTTTGTTTTCAGAACCAAAACCTAATTCCTTTTATTATAAATCTGAATTAATCCAACTGTACTCTCAAAATTACAGGAGACTTTTTAAAAAGTTTTAACCAGTAGTCATATATGACTATAGAAACATTGTCTCTGCATTTTCTTTGCACTAATTGCATGTATATGTTTATGAGGAATATATTATACAAGAATATAATATCATTACTATTCTATGTCATGGACATTGTTTACATTCAGTAGCTATTAAAAATACCATTGCTTCTACTGACTTTCAGTTCATATATACAAATACATAGAATCAAAGCTGGAAGGAGCTGGCTAGACTGCACTTGTCTAAAACTGCCAATTTTTAGGAAAAGGCAGAGCTGAGGAAAATTAATTAAAGGGGAGGAAACTGAGCAGGAAAAGGGGATGCAGCAATCCAGGAAACCCACACGTATAAGCTGGCTTTCTCTAGTGATGCTGGTACTGGTGTTCCTCTCTTGGAGTTATACCAGTCCAGCAACTCAAACGAAAATGGTCATGGAGGGAAGTTGGCAGTGACTAGGGAAATGGTGTACCCACAGTAGCTGAAATCTACCAGAAGGAGATAGGGGGATCCCAGGTCCTGCTGTATCATCACTACAGTTGCCACTGAAGCATCAGACATACACATACTGTATGTTTGTGCCTGGAAAATATGGAAAACACAACTTCCACATAGGATCCCCACATCCAAAATTAACTGGCCTCAGAATGAAAGGAAGGCTACATCATACAGACATGTCAGTAAAGAATGGTTAGTGAGAGATCTTCAAGCTGAGGTTAGGGGAAAGTACAGATGTGCTTTTAGTTTTGTGTAAGTGCCTGAATCAAGAATAACAGGAAAAGAGAACAGGGTTGGGGGAGGAAAAAATGCAGACTACCTTGCAATTTCACGGAAGCGTGCTTTCTCTGCTGTTGCCCCTGCCCTTTGGAACACTCTGCCCCCGGAGATCAGACAGTCCCCCTCACTCCTGGACTTCCGAAAAAGACTTAAAACCTGGTTGTGTCAGTATGCTTGGGGTCAGAAGGAGATTGGAGATACCTGGAGATGGCTTGCACCTTAGATTTGCTCTGAGGGGCCCTTTTTATAAACTTAAGAATACTCTGCCTTTGGATCTCATTTTATTCATTATATTTTAAATTATTACTTATTATGTATTTTATTTTATTTATAAATGTATATTAATGATTTAATCCTGTTGTAAACTGCCCAGAGTCCCCCTCGGGGGAGTTGGGCAGTGATAAATCCAATAAATAAATAAATAAAATAAAAATAAATTTGATGTGATAGCTACACTACATCTATTTACCTATTAAATTAGAAAATCAAACATTATACTATAAAAGGGGAAACTGAAATATTTGTTATAAGGAAACAAGGACTGATAATCAACAAAGGCAGGACTTGTAGAAACAAAGATTCCAATCCTAAGTCTCCTGTGATGATACTAGCAATTGAACATGATTAGAAATGTGCAGGAATAACTATATTTTTCCCAAACTTATCTGTAACAGGTTTATGCTCAGCATGTAATTCCACACTGACAATGCAAATACTAAGAAGGAAAGGAGGCTAATGGGACTCATCATTATTCTTATTACAACCCCATTACTTTTTACAGAAGTCGCCAGTGTCAGCGCTAGTGTACTTTATATTAATGAACTCTAAATAATGCATTGCAGTGCTAGCTCCATGCAAACAATTGGGTTCATTTTGGTGAGAAGATTGTTGGGTGTTTTGTTTATAGTAATTGTACTCAGATGAATACAGATAAAAGTGTTTCACAAGATGATTTTCTAAAACTTGGTAGTTTCTATGTTTTAGGATTGAATATCAACAGTAAAGGAACCAGCTGTAAAGAAATATACCACAGACAGACACTTGGTATAGCAGCAAAGAAGGCCTTTGAAAAGATAGTCAGATGCTGTGATGTATCTATGCCTACAAATATCAGACTTGTGTAAGCAATGGTTTTCTCTATGATACTCTATGGAAGAGAAAATTGGATTTTGAAGCAGGATAGGAAGAATGAACTTTGGTGTGGAAGGAGACTCTTGAGAATACCATGGATAGCTAAGAAAACAAGCAAATGGATCATAGAACAAATGAATCCAGAGTTCTCATTCGAAGCCCAAATGACCAGGCTCAAAGTCTTATATTTTGGACACATTAAATGAAGGCCTCATTTTCTTAAGTCCATAATGCTGAGAAAGGAGGAAGGAAAGAGAAGAGGATGACTGGCAGAAAGGTGGATGGACTCAATTACAACAGCAGTGGGTGTACCATTGGAAGCCCTGAAGATTAGGCACAGATCATCCTAAAAAAGGTCTATCTATGCGGTCGCTAAGAGTTGGCATCAACTTGATGGTACATGATCAATCAAAATCCCATGTTTTAACATAGGAAACTGAAAACTGAATACTGAATATCTTTGACACAAGTGACCTGCCTGGCCTGCTCTGAAGCCTGCGTATGACTCATGTTTCCACTTGCGCTGATTCTGTATGGAATTCAACACTGCTATAGTACAGAATCATAATGCCATTAGAAAAATAGGTGATTCAAAGAAAGGCAAACTTTTCCTCCCTTTTATCTGGCTTGATAATTTCCCCAACCCATCCCTGCAGAAATACTCTGAGGGATGGCTGATCAAATGCATACCCAGTTCCAGCTACTGCATGGCACAGGTAATTTACCTTTTAAAATGCACCTGAACATTTACCTGAATGCACATAGGTGCCTTATACTGAATAATTCCACTGATCCCTCTAGCCCAGTACTCTGTAAGCTGTGCTCACATGACACAATGGATTACAAACTAACCAACCACATTTTAGTTTAATGTGTTGTGCAAATCCAACCAGTGTAGTTAGTTATGTGTCATGAAAACCCAGAATAATTGAATAAATTATAATACCATAAATAAGGATAAGCATCATATGCAAAAACAGCCTCTACTTCACAGCTGCACTTTTCAGGTTTGTTTCTGATATGCTCTTAATTAGAAATTCAAATAACCAAAATTAAGATTTGTTACATAGAAAGTAAATGTTTTGCCATTAATGTAAAGCTGCTTCACATGAATTCATGTTCAGAAACATTGTTTATGCAAGCAGGGATACACAGAGTTGGATTTTACTTCCTTCATGCAGCTCTGACCTAAAGAAACATGCACAAAGAGCATGAACTCAAAGGCAATTCTTCTCTGTAGTGACCCTTCTGGTTTGGAACCCCAGAGGTGTCCCAAGCACTGCACTTTTCACTGTTCTACAGTGTTTCAGAGGGTCTGCAATGACTGATCAATGAGACTGATGGCTGTTTTGGATGATAGACCTTAAGGGAATGTTGTATATGTATATAATTGTATATATATATAATGTTTAGTTCTGTAAATGATCTGGAGACTTGGGCTATGGGCAGCATAGAAAAGTTGGCATGTAAATAAATCAATAAACATGGACTGACAACCGGCAGGCACCTAACCCAATCCAACAAATAACGTGGGATATATTATACCATAATTATGAAGTCCCTGGCATCCTGAGATTGTGCTGCAACATCCCAGTTATAGATTATTTATTACTTCTCCCACATTAAGGATAGAGATTGAAATAGTTGCCCTCCCAAAAGTGTTCTGTTTCCATACCAGTGCTTAAACCCCTCGAAAATGCCAAAAAAGTAGAACAAAACAGTCAGCCTTATCCCTCTCAGTCAGAGCCACAACTGCGGGGGGGGAAGTGGGGCATGTGCCCTGGGCGCCGCACTGGGGGGTGCACCAAAATGACGCCTGGGGGCACCAAAATGACAAAATAACCCATGGGGGGGTGCGCAGAATCCACATTTGCCCCGGGTGACACAGACCCTAGTTCCATCCCTGCTCTCAGTGATACCATTATGTTACCTAATGGTATTCTGCAGCCCTCCAATATCTCAGGAAGCAGAATTACTGCTCCCAATCTCTCAGTATTGACCTAACACAATACTGTTGACACGATGGTTTGTTGAAATGAACCGAAGTGTTCTGATTAACACACAAAGCCAAATCATAAATTAGTGGTGTACAACCAGAAGCTCCTTCCCAAAAAGCTTGGATTAAACACCAAAAGACTTCCAAACTTTGTTACCAAATTGAAATTTGTAATACGTCAGAAGAGGAATACATACCTGAGAAGCAATCATAGTACCTATTTAATTTTAATTAAGTTTAAACATGTATTAAAAGTAAGGATTTCAGTTGACTTGATTTTTGGTGACTCCATGATCATGTCCATGTTTTTTTCTTGGCAACAATACAAAAATGTTTGCTACTGTGATCTCCTGGGATTTTTTTTAACTTCCCAATATATAGCTCTGACATTTTCTAGTAATCACCTGTCCAAGCACTAACCAGATCCTGCTCAGCTTTTTTGTGATCAGCCAAAGTCATCTAAGTGCTACCACACACTGTGACCAAATTAAACGTAATCAGATGTATTTTACTCTGCTTACCTGCTATTTTTCAAAGTGTGGCTCTCTAGCAACTACTCAAAGGCCTGATGTAGCTCTTGACTCAGAAAGAATTGTTTACCTTGCCATGATTTACAAATAGCTAGATTCATACATCATGGTAAATTATGTATATGGTTTGCCTGGATTTCAGATAGGAATCTCTCACATATCTATTTGGACTTAAGATGCTACAGAGACAATTCCAGCTTTCTAGCATGCAAAATGAGCTAACCTAACTCATTTTGCTACAGCTTTTCAAAAGTAGAAACCATACAAAATGAACACATATTACATTTTACTTTGATAAATTAAGCTTCACAATGTGCCAGTGACATGATTTGCTTTTGGAAAGGCATTTGCCTACAAGATGTTTCTTATGATTTTAGTTTTCAAGATAAGGAAGATTGGGAATGAATCAAAATCTCCCTTTCAAGTGAATTGGAAGATGTGTATCATAATAGACCAGGATTTCATATATCTACCATAGTCAAGTATTGATATTCAGGCCAAAGAAGGGAATGAAATTAATGTATTTCCTAGGAATCTTTGTATCTGAATGAACATACCCTTAGCCCAAAGCAGTTCTAATGCTTCAAAGTCCTTCTCCAACTCTTCATGCCTTTATTCTGTACAGTGATCTAGCATACCCCTGGTGCTAAATGAAAATAGAAAAGAAATAGTAGTTCCAAACCACTTCACATACATTATTTTCAATTACATTTTAAAGAAATGTCAAACCTATTCGGGCCACACGGTTCAGTGATACATTTTGACTCTCTATAGAATACTAAAATTGGTAATGTTCTTGATAGATAGAAGAACTGATCATTTGTACATTAAAATATGAATGTTCCAACAGTATTTCTTTTAAGAATGGGAAAATGCCAACTGGAAACATGTTTTTAAATTAAACTTACTGAAGAGAACATAAAATGTAAATGTTTTGTTTAAGAAATCTATTTCAAATATATTCTTACATTAAAACATTTCAGGATAAAAAGAGTTAATAACTTTAATTTCAAAAATGTATAAAAATGTAATAAAGGCTTAATAAAAATATAATAAAGAGCTCAAACCCAAGATTTATCCCATTTTGAGGACTTAATATGAAAGGAAGGGAGTAAAGAACCAAATTCTGTATTAATCATACTTAGAAAAAAAAGAAAAGCTTGGATTTCAGAAGTCCCAGTTAACAAACATATTTATTTTTCTATCCTAGCAAGTTACAGTAGTTACTGAGAACATGAAGGAGGCACAGCAAGTATGCATGCCACACTTAAATAAAAAGTACACTACCATCAACTTGAACTGTATTTGTCTTAGTACTGTTGTTGTTCAAGCTAAGGGCCATTCTTGACTCTTGGGTGCATGATGGAAGACATATTTCAAAAAGTAGGGCAGGGAAGAAGAAAGAAATGGGCAGATCCAGGATGAAAACTAAATTTAATTAAATATAACTTAAATTAATTTTAATATAAAAAACATTGGATTTAATTTAAAATAAATGCTAATATGATTGGTCCCCTTGCATTCATAATTTCGCACTTTTGTCACATGAAACATTACCATGTGATAACAAGTTTTGCAGGCTCCATGAGCTATACCCAAATTCTCAGGGACCACATATAACTGGGAATAGGAATATACAGTAAATAGCTCTGGGCTCCTATCCTGGTCTAAATCAAGAACGCAAAAGCCCAGTGGGGCAGCCACTATAAAGGCAAGCTGACTGAACAAGGAAAATGTCCTGTTTATGTTTTTTTTTAACCTGCATTAAAAAAAACTTGCCCCTGATGAAGAATGACACTCCAATACATATTGGGCATCATACATTCACTCAGTTAATTACCTTCTGTGAACATCTGAGACCTGTTCTCTCCAGATTGCCCTAAATCATGAATCTGAGAGTCACATGAATACTGAATAATTCAAGTAGGGATCCTAAAGATCTCATAGATGTAAATAAAAATTGAATTGGAAGGAACAGTCTATAGTATCTGCAGCTAAATACACTTTTATTTTTTAATCCAGATGTAGGATGTTTGTACATTCACACAGGCACAGCCAGTGTAAAACACAACTGAGAGCACAAAAAATACTTCTAGGAACACAGTACATATACATTTTTCCAGAATGTTCATTGGAGTAACCAATTATATAAGCTAGGCAATCCTATAATAGATCCCATCAAACATGGAGCATCATAACTAAGTTTCACTGAATGAATTATACACACTGGGGAGGATATATGCATCTAGACAATTTATCCAGTCAAATTCTTAAATTAGTTTGTATATATTTACTCTTTCTGAAAGGAAAGAATACTAATCAAAATTCGTAGTAATGGTAGTAATGATGGCAATCTGTTAAAAGTGAGGACCCCAATTCTTTTCTGAACTAAATGTGACCTTTATGGATGTTTTTTTCTTATTACATAGATTATTTGTGATTTCTTTTTGTTATTGTATTTTACTAGCTTTCTTATAAATGCCAGGCTATACACTATGCAACAGATCCATATGACTGGCTGTCTCAAGGTTTTCTTTTAAATTAAAAGGAGAAAATGGTTGTATTCACACAATGCTCATAGCCGTGTCAATTATAGTTCCAGCAGCTCCAATTGCATGACATGGCTAAGCTTGATTAGTTTTCACCTTAGTTTGCTTTTTCTGGCTTGGCATGTTGTGAAAACCCAGCCTGTTTGTTAGGTTTGTAATTCAAGATATGATACAAGCCTAGAAAATGGGTAAGCTCAATAGACAAATTAATCATATTGTATGACTACCGCCATTCTCTTAGCCTGTCCCAAGTTGTTCGTGATTCTGTAGGTCAACAAATTGTTTAGTAGCAAACAAGCAGCCAATCCATTTTCTTGAGAATATATGTACAAAGGGTTGTTCCACAAAGTATCCTAGTTGCTGTCCCATGCCTAGACATGGAAAAGACCCTACCCAAAAAGGGGTTCAGTATTTGAAATTGTCTTTCAAGAGCTGTAATCATAAGTTCTACTTCCTCCATTATTGGGGATAATACATAGCCATTATGCTTGGTGGGCATCAAAAGTCATTTCCTCCATGAATCTGTTCAATTGTTATCTAATTGGGTCAAGTTGGTGGCTTTCACTACATGTTGTGTTATTGAATTCTACAGGTCAACAATATGCTACATAAGAAAGCACTTCCTTTTCTCTCTTCTGATTCTCTTACCATTCAGCTTTATTGGATGAACCCAGGTTCTAGTATTATGCATAATGTGTTCATGTTTATCCTTGCTTACCCTTTTACATATCCTAAAAAGCCCTAAATGATGTAACCATGTTTCATAGAAGAGTTGCTCCAAATATTTGTTCATTTTGATTGTCCTTTCCAGCTCTAATTTTTTTGGGCATGTGGTAGCCGAAACTGTGTTCATAATTTTTATTTATTTATTTATTATTTAAATTTATATGAACGGGGGACTCTGGGCATCTATTCTGTAGATCATACAATAGATGTATGCAGAGGGAGTGCAACCTCTTGTAGAAGTGGCAAACTATCAGCTCTACCATTGATATTTTCTCCCCAAAGAGCTTCTATATTATCAGAGTTCAGTTTCACATCCTTTTTTTCACTTTCATGTATCTCAGTTATTTTCTTTGGGTTCCCCTAGATGTAAGATAAAAACATTTCTCTGTCCACTTCCACACTACAGATATAGTTGGAAAACCCTTGAGCATGATTCTATTAATCACATTTGTTTTTAGTACAACAGAAGAAAAAGTTCCAAATGCTGCAGCCATTCTCAATTAAGAACAGCACCTATCTTACGGTTTTAGTCATCTTTTTTCCTACCTTTCTGCATCTAGATTAATAGGATAAAATGGATTCTAGACTAGAAAAGCTTGTGTGATAATAATAAATTTCTCCACCTTTGAGGTGTTACCAAGTTCTTTAGTATTTTTCCTACAATAAGCTAACATAATTACCTTTCTGAAAGTGAAATAATTTAATTGAAAGTAAATATATTTTTATACTTCTACATACTATTACACTACACCAGTGGTCAGCAAACTTTTTTATGCCAGGGGCCATTTTGACATTTATAACATTTATAACATCACTCGAGGGCCAGGGGGCGGGGTTTGAGGGTGGGAGACAATCGCGCGGAAGTGGGTGGGGTTTGCAGGCGGGAGCCAATCGCATGGAAGGGGGCAGGGTTTGCGGGTGGGAGACAATCGCGTGGAAGGGGGCGGGGGAGGTTTGGAAGAAGGAGAAGGGAAAGAGAGGCTCGACTGCTCCAGTTGCTTCTCTTCCGGAGCCGCTCACGCCCCCAGTCCAGGCAAAGTAAAGCTGGTGGGGAATCCAGCGCGGGAGCGGGGTTTGCGGGCAGGAGCCAATCGCGCACACTTAGGGCCTGCTGCTGCCATGCCCGCCACGCCCACTGCAGTGCCCACCGCCACCATGCCCGCCGCCACGCACACCATGCCCACTGCTGCGCCTGCCCCCGCCACGTCCGCTGCCACGCCTGCCCCCGCCAAGCCCGCCACACCTGCCTGTAGAAAAGCCACACTCAAAGGGCCAAAGAGCCGCATGTGGCTCGTGAGCCGCGGTTTGCCGACCACTGCACTACACCATGACCTATTCAGCCATGGGTAGAATCAAATAGTACTAGAACTGAGAACTGGAGCATTTTAATTAACAATGAATATTAAAAGAACCTTTTTTTTCAAACTGCTTTTTCTGCTTTGAGAAGAAATCTGTAAATCTGATTCACACAATACACTGAACCATGAACTAACTACATTTAGTTAGCCACATTTCGGTCCAGTCTAGGTTCCAGCTAGATTGTTTGGGAATGAGCCAAATAGACAATACTAGAGCAAGAGGCTCACCCAAAATCATCTAGGTGGTAATATTTACTCAAAACCAAGTCCAAGGGTCCTGGTTTTGAGTAAAGTCCAAGGGTCAAGTCACACATTCTGCCAACAGCAGAAACAACTATCATACAATCAGCAGGTTGACAAACAAATATTATTCCAGGAACAAAATTTCTGAAACTCGGGGATTTTAAAGCTAGGTTGCCAGAGTTCTTTCCATAACTCAGCTGCACACAATCACTCCTTACCCAACTTACCCCACAGGAGGACTGAACCCATAACTAGTTTTCAGCTATAGCTTCTTATAGGTCAGTTTTTCACCAGTTCATTGATTAAGATTGTTTCTTCTGCTACCAATACTTCGTAAGGCTGCAGAGTTGTTCAATTCCATTTCAATATCAGAGGAGCTTACTGCATCCCAAGAGGGTGGTGGTGTCCAGTAGCAACCTCACCTACCTCAGAGTCACCATAAGCAATTACTTATTCATTGCTTTCCAGTTTAAGGAGCTCCAGATCTTCACCTGAAGAGGAGTTCTTTGGTGAGGGTGGACAGGTAGGAGAGGAACATGGTATAGCTTTACTTAATTCTTGTACATAATTATTTACATGATCATATTATTCATTACTGAGTGAATTCTTTACACTAGGCTACCATATTTGAGCTGCAAAAATCCAGATGATCATGTGATGGAAGCAAAGAGATACAAAAAGTCTATCTCTTTGCTGCCACTTACTAGTTGTCCAGTTTTTTGAAGTCCAGATATGGTAGCTCGATCTACATAGCTCCTTATAAAAGTTAATAATGAAAGATTGAGGACACGGAATGGCTTAGAATATGAACCTGGATGCAAATCTCAGTTCAGCCATTCATTTTCTGAGTGACTTGAGGCAAATTATTATCCTTAATTCCCCTTTTTGCATGATATGGGTAGTAACATTAATTTACCTTACAGGATTCTAGGATAGAATGCTATTATAATAAATGCCAAGATAAAGCATCTTTATCTGGGCTGCAAAACTCTGGAAATCAGATTTAGAATCTCAATTTTTCCATACCTCTTTGCTGCCATCTAGTGATTGTCTGGATATCTGCAGCCCCAATATGGTAGGCTTACACAGGATAAAGAACGAATGGTTGTAGAACTACAAATCCCAGCTTCTCTTATCATTGGCTGTGCTAGCTGGGGTGCTGGATTTATAACTCAGCAGCATGTAGAAGGTGAAAAGTTGCCCATTCAGTCTAGGTGAAGCACTTTGAACACTCATATGTGTGTCTCAAACACACATGCTAAAATTCTTGCATTTATTATTTTACCAATATTAACTTGGCCCACAGCTGACAATTCCATCACATTTGTGTTCCATAGTTACATAAAATATAGTTTTTATGTATTTTAGGCAAGAGTCAAAAGAATTCCAAATTAGATCAGGAACACAGGACTAAAAGGAGAGAGCCAAAGTTCCTTTCCATGCTTAATTGATCCTTCAAATCATAGTTCGTGTGACATTATAGTTTCACATTCTTGTTGCCTTCATGAAATCCAAGCAGACGTTGCAAAACAGCCTGAAGGACTTTTAGCTTTAGACAACAGATTGCTGCAGCTCCAGTTTATCAGAAGTTCATGCACTGCATCAGTGACCTAAAATACTCTGCTCAGAGGAGCTGAAAAACCTGTATAAGCTTGCAGGAGGGCTTTCCTCATGCTGACTATAATACGAATATTCATCTGAGAAAAATAAAGAAGTGCAATAAGAATAATCAGAAAATCTAATTTCCGAGGCTAAGCAGGACCCATTTGCCCCGAAGTTAACATTACTGGCCTCACATTACTGGCCTCGTGCTGCCAAGTCACTGCCAGCTTTGGTTATTGGCAGTCTGACGACAGTTTTACCCAAACAAATCTTCCTCTTGCTCTGCCAACTCTTGAAACATTTCCTTTCATTGTACTGAAGCTTCCCTTCCCACTTCCAGTGAGACTTACAGTATTGCCACTTGTCAACCTTTCATTCTTAGCACCTAGGCATCCTTCATATCTATTAATATATCTTATTAAAACATTTTAATCTGCAAATTGAAACCTTTTTCATTGTAGGAAATCCTTCTGTCCATCATCCTGAGCTCACTTACTAGAAAGTAAATTCTACTGCAATTTGTGGGACATGCTTCTGACTCCATCTGTTTAAGGTATGGGAGACCAAAATATTCAGGCTGCAAGCATACTTTTGCTACTGTGATCTATTCAGGTGCATAAAAATCTGCTATTACCTTGATAGTAAATTTGCTTCGAAGAGAGCCCTCTGTTGTCAATTTTTTAACCTGTCTTCCTTCCATTCCTAAGGCACTGCAATACTAATTGAAAGATTGTAAGTACAAAGGTAGCTTGGGCATTTTGTTACAGAACTGTTGGCAGTGCTTTTCCATTATTTTTCTGCCATTGAGATACACAGCATGTGAATGGTCAGGTTACAGTTAAATGATTTGGTCCATTCTTTGCACACACACAAAAAAAGAAATCACAGGATATCTCATAGCATGCTATTATTTTTAAGTATCCAGTGTGTGAGAGTAATTATATATTTATTTATACACAAGTGACACAGCTTTTTCTTCTTAAATCAAGAACTATGTGTTATTTGTATTCACATAAATCTTTATATCAGAATGTAACAATTTTGAAACTTCAACAGCTCCCCACCCCTTGCACAAAAGAGTGGGGAAGTTCTTTCTAAAGACAAATATATCAGAGTCTTGATTCATTCTGCATGCTTCTCAAATATAATTGCTCTTGATTATTCGACTCACTCTGCATGCATCTAAAATATATAATTGCTCTTAATTAATTGATGTAGTTTGTGTATGTGTGTATGTGTTGAGTGTGATCCATTTATCTACTTCAAAATATTTGCAGCAAACATATAGACAGATTAGACATCTCCACAAGGATTGAGATTCCTTTAGCAGACACCTCTGAGTTCTTTCTATAAATAGCTTGCTTTTTGATTTACAATTGAAAGAAACCTCAAGAGGACTTCTTCACTTCCCGATCCCCTAAAATACAAGCACCGGGACTCAGTTGGTGCAGTAGTCCTCAGGGAGCTCCAGTCATGTTTTCCACAATTTGACACTAAAATATCCACCACCTCTTCATCATTTATACCGAGACAATCCTAAGGATATTTCCTCCCTCTGCAGCCCCCCCCCCCAAACCGGAACAAGTCTCTAGGGAGCAAACCTATCCCTATGTCTCTCTCCTCCCACATGTTGTGTGTGGGGCGGGGGGGGGGCTGCTCAAATTTAAATCCTGACGAACTGTACTGGGCGGATTTCCCCAAACCCCAGGGAAGTTTGGGGCAAACCCTCCGGAAATTCGCGTCCTGGAAGGTTGTAAATATTACTCCAGACTAAGCCTCAACGGATAGGTGGTCTTTGACCAAAAGAAAAACCAAAGCAGAACACTTCGAATGCACAGAACCATATAAAATCAGTAGGTGGTAGCTGTGCGGAGGAAAGCCATAAATAAGAACGGGGGACATATCTCCCATCTCCCCTTCCTTGCGAGTCAATTGAGGTGTTTGAATTTCAGCCCTGCCTCTCCCTTACACAAGACGCCTGTTTGATCACTGCCTGTTGGCGATGCCAATGCCTCTTTCCTAAAGAGTGTCCGGGTCTTCAACCTCTTCCATAAAGCTGTACGAAGTCCGGCACAAACCCAGGCTATTCCGAACGCCCTGGCGGCCAAGGTGTTATTAACTAAGGGGGAAACTTGCCTTCCCGCTTCTGCTGCCCCTCCCGGGTCGCCCTCCCCGAATTTCCTCCCCGCCGCATTCCCAACCCAACTAGACCAGAACGCATTTATATACATGCACACATATAAACACACATTATACCTCCGCGATTCCCCCCATTCGATCTGCATTGGACACAGCTCCATCCTGCCGGTAGCAGCGGAGGTCAGTGATGGAATTAATAGACGCCAACGCCGCCGCCCGGATAACAGGGGATTAGGTAATTTCAGTCCACAAGCCTCTCTCTCAAATCTACTCCCCGCCCCCTCTCCACACATTCTCCACCCCCCGCACGGGCGAGTGAGTGCCGCCACCCTCGACGGAGCATCGGACGAGGCAGGGCGGCCCCAGCTCTGCTGCAAAGGGCCGGGGGATCTGCCAGCCGGACCCCCGCCTTCTGCGCACACCTACTTCTCCACACCTTCGTCCTAAGCCTTCCAAAGTTCTCGGCCGCGAGAGACTCCCGGACTTGGCTCTTGGCCCTGCTCCTTCTTCGCAACGGAACCTGCCGAGAACTAACGAGGCAACCTCGGCTGTGTGCCTCGCTGCCCCCAGCGCCCCGAGCCAGTCAGCAAACTCTAAACCGAGTCAACTTGATGCTTGCGCTTTCAAGTTGCGGCTTCTCCGGGAGGCCTGGGGGAAGGAAGGGGGAACTGACCCCACGCAGCTCCGCTCACTCACCCGGGCTGGAGAAGGGCCCTGCTGGGGCTTCCTCGGAGCTCCATTTCCACGCACGCCGCCTGCTTCCGAAGCGGGGACAGGAGGGAGCTCGCTTGTCGCTGTTCTTGGTGCTGAAAGCGAGGCAGCGCTTCCCAAGTCTCTTCCATGTGAATAACAAATACTCCCACAGGCAGCAGCTATTGGTCTGTCTCGAAAGTCCCGTCCTAATCCCCGCTTATCAGACCATTCAGCCTAACCGAGGCTGGGGAAAAAAAGTATGGAAAGCTTTCTCTCCCCCCCCCTTCCGCAACGCTCATACACAGAAACCCTCCAATCCCAAATTAGGACAATTGCCACCCTGAATGTTCCGAATACTTCTGAAATGCCGCAGCCTTTGAAAAATGGGGGAGGGAAGCAATAGAAACTCCTATTGTATTAAAACATAACCCTCCTTTTCCTCCCCCCGTTGAATATGGTAGGTAAAATCACAGCAGCTGTTTCGTATCCCCCCACTCTTCCTCCGGCGCCGTTTGCCTCCTCCCCTGCAAAGCTTTCCTGCAAAGCACCCGTTGCTTCTCCTCCCCCTCGTTTTCCTTATTCCGCTCTGACACCGCCAACGGTCAGAAAAATAAGTGTTTGCATCAGCTTTGATTTCCAAGGCAGAAAAAGCTAATTAGGGGCTCGGCGGGAGGAGGGGAGGCAGCGAGAAACAGATGGGGCTAATAAGGACTCGGGGTGTTAACTGCGGTTTCTCTTGAATGGAGGCGAGCCATTCAAGAGAAGCAAGGCACCGCGGGGGGAGGAGGGAGTCTCCCCAGCGTCGTGCGTGTGCGCGAGGACTCGTATTAATAGGCCCGGGCGAAAAGCGGCGCGAGTTGCGATCGAAGTCCCGCTCTGCGCCCGCCGCGTCTAATGAGCTTCGCTCAGCTGGTAGGTGGGTCATTCTGGGGGAAGCCGGAAGAATCTGAACCAAGGAACGGCGCTGCTGCTGCGCTGCTGGGTTAGTTGTCCATCAAAGTTTGCAGGCGCTTGAAGTGGCCCTCGCGTCTCTCCCTGGAGAGGTTTATTAGAGTTGGGAGGTGGGGGGAGGGGACTTTGTTGCGAAGCACCCCACCCTAAGGGGCGCTAACCTTTCAGCTGCGTGGAGTGAGCTTTGCCCGAGAGGTCGAAGGAATGCGCTCCCTGTTGTTGGAAAGGAGGAATTGTCTCGAGGATCGCTTGTGTATTTCAATCTTTCTTACTTAATTTATCTCCGGAAATAAGGTACTTCCTTTCTCCGCCGCGGCTTTCGTTTGCTTTCGTTCCCACTATGTGATGCTGAAGGGGGGGGGGGGAATCTCCCTGGCAACTCCGCCCGCCCTTTTGGCTAGTAACACACTGACCGTGTCTTGGTGAAAAAGTTCCATCTTGAGGCAGCTGCTGGAACTGCAAGCAAATTATTTCGAGCTGCTCGCTGGAATTATTTTCCCGTCCATCTTTATTCTTTGGTGAGATAAATCACGGTTACGGCATACAAACCGGAGATAAGGCCGCGCTAGCAAAGGAGACGGCCTGGCTTTTAGAGGGAAGTCTGAAGATGAAGGCCGAGGGATGCCATAGAGCAAGCGGTAAAAGATTTGCCGATCTCTCCTAGGCTGAGATCGTCCTGGACGAGCAAGAGAAGATACTAGCACCGGACGCGGAATTCTGCCTCTTCCCAATCGCAGCTTTAAAGCAAATACAGTACATAAAACGAGGAAGGCAGCATTATTGATAAATATTGCTAAACATTCAATAAGAACAACGTCCTTGGTGGTCAAAACATGACTCAAAAAGTATCAAGCAACTAAATAAATACTGTTGTGTTTTTCAACAATGTAAGGATAGAATTTCTGAAATACTAAATTGGCTTTCTGTAACTGTCTGAGAGTTTATGATATCACTTCATTGTTGATAATATAATTATTCCTATTATTAATGTGTCCACACCAAATGTTGAAAATCTCGGTTTTTGTTTCATTTGCTACTCATATTTGTCTGATCATTTTTTCTACAAGGTTTATATTTCATTGTGCAAAAAAGTCAGAGAACTTAGTGTCTGTTTTCTTGATTTGACCTGTAAGTTGTTTAGCACTCATGAAGATAAAAGTTTGGTCCATCGAAGTAGGAAGGAAAACTGGGCTTTGCTTTGTATATACTGATGTAAGATTTTACTACCTTCCTGATCTACCTCTCTCAAAGTTCCTAAGGAGTACAGCATGTTGTTAATCAATTAGTATAAGTGATTTACTGCACAATATTTTGCATTCTCAGAAGTATCTCCATATACAGTACTGTACATCATCTCAAAGTGTTTGATCTGCAGCAGGTGTTGTAACTAATCAGTGATACATTTTTAAAATTAAAAATTTTAAACATACATAAAGCCATATGTAAGAGATTAAATTTTAGCAGAGCTGTTTTTCTTTTTTCTTCATGAATCTTTTGCTTCCCTCTGTCTACCATGAGAAAAAGAAATCTGCCTTTTCAGAATGGTTATTGTATCAAATAATCAGTTAACTCATTATTAACCAAGTAAAGTTACTTAAATTAGTGACAGCCCCCTCCCGTAAAGCACCCCCACTTAGGCTGAATATACAATATAAACATCTATTTATACTGCTTGTTGAAATTTCTGAAGCGAAGTGGTGGGAGTTTTACTTATGCAGTTATCAATGTCCTGCATGGTTCCTTGCCAATCCACCAAATCATGCAAAGTCATGTAATTCATGGTTTACATAATGTATATACAGTAAGTTGGTGTTCTGTTTTGCAGGTTGTAGCCTTTTAAATCAGAGCTAATTAATGAAAACGAGGTTGAGCAATGAAGGAATAATCAGTAGAACAAGATTTCTCCTTCTGTGTAGGACCTGGGACTGAAAGCAAATAGGATAACAAAAAATATGGCAGGAAAAACTTGCTGCTACTTGTGCTATTAAGTGCACTGTATGTATGGCCCTTTAAGTTATGATTGTGCATAGTTCAATATGCATATGCATAACCTACAGTTCTAATATGTTTGTAAAGCATATTAAACAAGTTCAGAATGAGACAATTTAATTTTTACTGCTTGGGTGGTCATGGGCTTATGTGTGCATGTTTTTAATGTCAAGAGCCACTCTGAAAAGAGTGAATGTGATCACATAAGAAATTAATGGAATTAATGAAGTCTGGAAGTTATGTGCTTGACCACTTATGGTGAGACACTCATTTGTGGTGATTCTTTCCCAGCCCAATATTCTACACTTTCTATCATGTAGAAACAACAGGGAGTAGCTGTATTGGGTAGAATAATGGGAATAGTAGTCCAACATATCTGAAGGGCACAAGGTTAGAGCAGGCCATTTTTTCCCATGTTGATCCAAAGCTCAGATCATTCTTAACATCCATAACTGAGTTACTAGCGAACTATCAGGAGCAATTACAGAAAGAAACAGCCACTCAGGATGCCTCCTTATATAGGCATGGATCTTTAGTCTATATTAGGCTGACCATACATACCGTTTTGAATGGGACAATACAGTTTTTTTCACATTTCCCGACCGTCCCGTCGTTTTAATATAAATGTCAATTTTGTCCCGTTTTTTAAGAAAACTGTAAGGATGGAGGCTGGGTCAGAGGAGGAGGGCGAAGAGCCTGTTAGGGAAAGTTGCTGGGGAAAGAGCAGGAAGGTTTGAGGGGGAAGCCGATCAGCTGGCAGAGACCGGACTAGAGGTGAGTTCCCTGCTGCCAATCAGCGCATGAGCTAGGAGAGCTGAGAAGAGAGCTGCACAATGACAGCAGCGATTGGCCTCTGCTCACCAGTGGTGGGAAACTCAGCAGATAAAAAGACTGACAGGCACAGGAGCTGGTTGTCAGAGACAACCGTCCTGACTACCCTGCACCGACGCGCTGCCAACCTGCCCTCCTGCCTTGCCAAGCGCCTTGCCATTTCCGTGCCTCGTTGCTGCCATCACTGAGTCTGCCTCTGGTTCTTGCTGTGCCGCCATTGCCGCTGAGCCTGCCACCGGATCTTGCTGAGCTGCTGCTACCTCCGATCTCTGCTGGGATTCCACGTCGGTCCTAGTGCCTGCCTGTTTCCTTGCTGTCAAGTAGGAACGCTGCCTTGCTCTTAGTCTTGCCTTGCTTCCATGTAGAACTCCTGAGTCAAGCCTTGCCTTGTTCTTAAGCCTTGCCTTGCTTCCACTTAGAACTGTTTAAGGACCAGCAAATGGATCTTAAAAAGTCTTTAAAACTTTTTTTATCATCTTACTTTTTCATGAATACAGAATATTACATAAGTTTAACCCAGTCCCATTTTTGCCATCCCAATGTCCCATTTTTGTCTCAAGGAAATATGGTCAGCCTAGTCTATATGCATAGGAAACAGTCAAGCTATAATTAATTGCTATCATATAAACATTTCCTATCAAGGACAGCCTTTCAAGACCTCTCAGTCTTGTGACTGGTATTAGGGTTAATGACTCTAGCCCTGTTATATCTTCCTGTTGTAGCCTAATGACTGGTAATCACCGATGGTGTAATTAGATAAGGTTTAAACCAGACATTTATTGAATAGTTACAAGAATTCTTAAGCAGTTGTAGCACTTGCTATTATTAATTGCCACCTCATTTGTCATCTTAATGGGATTTTAAAAAGACCACATGGCTTCCTTTCTGATGACTGATATAAATCCTATTGTAGCAATAAATTAGAGAATTTTGGAAAGGTGGGGGGAAGGACATTTTTGAGCTAAGATATAATAAGATCTCTTGCTAACTATTTTTGCATATATAAAGATGAGCAGAACACTTTGAGGCTCTGAAGTATTTTTGTACTGGAGGATTCAGTTTTTATGCACATGATTCACAGTCTTCTTTACTTGTATTCATTCAAATAAATCTTTTGAAATTTCTGTGCAAATCAAAGATTGATGGTTTAAGGGATCTGAAGCACTTGATTTCCCACAACACCTTCTATAGCTTCCTCTGTTAGCATAAGAGACAAAGTACTCCACTTGTTACTGTTGTGTATGTTAGGACAGAATCACAGCTCACTGCAGAAAACATGTCAAATCTGATACTTGTAAATTAAGGCAAGTGCATTCAGTACATGGAAAGAAACACAGAAACCACATTATGGCTTAGTATACCTAGCAAACTCAGTTTGCAGTTGCTGGTTCTTAGACACAGTATCTTGATCATCTAAATTCAGGCACTCAATAAATTACATAGTACTAAGAAAGAGGAAAAGGCTGTGGAAATCTAACAAACGTACAAGCTGTAGAAAAATTAGCTTACTCTTATGGAACCACCTGACACTCACCAGCATCAATAACTGACAAGGCAGCCAACATACTAATTTCTGAAATCACATTGGCCAACAGGACAGGAAACTGTGCTTAGATATGAAAGCCCAAATGCATGGATTCAGATAAGGATATATTTGCAGACTTGTGAAATGCCATGCATTCTTAATATTCAAAGTTTATTATTTACTACTTAAAAACTTTGAGAAGAGAGTCACTACAGTGGATGATAAAAGTGATAAGAGGCTTGGGTATGTCCACATTTTTTACTGTTGGGGGAACTGCTTCTCTTTCTTGGATCAGTGGCACCCATCTGTGAAACCACAATCTGTCTTCAGAGTACCCTCAATTTCCCAAATAATTTGCCAGGTAGGAAGGATGATGTGATTGTGAAATACAGAAGCCGAAAGCTGCCTGCATGTGCGGAAAGATTTTTTTCTAAAATATTTGGCTCTACAGCTTTCCTAAGTACTGTTTCTGAAAGCAATGTAGCTTAAGCTGCCTTTGATTAGGTTTTAGACCTGATTACAACTCAAAAATTACTGACATGAAATGCACTAATAGGAACTGAATTAGTCCTGGGCAGCAGACAATAACCTGAAAATCTGGGCCTTTAACGATGTCCTTGGTTGCATTCTTTTTCCTGGAAAGCTATCCTAAAACAGACTTGCTTAGTTTTTACCATATTAACCCTCAAGCAGTGTTAATGTGGTAAAAACTAAGCAAGTTTCTTTTAGGATAGCTTTCCAGGAAAATGCTGTCTTCTACTGCTTCAGTAGAAAACCAATTTTCTGCTAGCATTACATTGGCTCAAAGATAAGATGAACCTGTTGTACCCTCTGGATGGTTGACTTTCCAGAAGAGAAGTCACCTGCAGAAATTTAGAAAAATTTGGTCTGACTTCCCAGACACTTTTAGCTTAACATCAACCTGAGTTCAAAGATATCAGTCAGCCTTAACTGAATCTTCTTGTTGTATCTCTAGCCAACCCCTATTTTCTTTTCTTTTTTAATCTTTTAATATTTTTCTGTCCTGCTGTTCTATTCTCTGGTTGATATCCTTTTTTGCATTGTTTCCTCTACTTGAGTTTTGGTTCCTGGAGGCATTGAATTTATTTCGTAGGTAAATTCTAACAGAGTACAAAGTATTTTGGATATTTAGGACAGAAATTAGCATTAAAGACAGCTAATCAATATTTTATCTAAGTATTATTTGTATAAGCTTATTATTTTCCTATTTTTTCTGTCTTCTGATATTCTTATTTTTTTTCTATATTTACCAATATGTCCAACACCGAACAGTTACGTAATACCTATGCATATGTTTTTATTTAAGAAAAATTCATTGTGTAAATTAAACTGTATGAAAACCAGTTTTAAAATTACTTCTTTTTTCATTTACAAGTTGAAGTTATACGATTATCAGATTTCATCTACATTAGGATGGATAAACTAGAGTGGAAAAGTCTTGCAACTTGCGCCTCACTCAATTCATATTGGACAGAGTAGTAGCTTACTCTCCATTTAAATGGGATTCCCAAATTGCACCTCATTAAATTCCTTTATTGACAGCCTGGCTAGTGTAGTGGTTAAAGACACTAGGTTAGAAACCAGAAGACTGTGAGTTCTAGTCCTGCCCTAGGCATGAAACCAGCTGGCTGACTTTGGGCCAGTCATTTTCTCTCAGCCTTAGGACGAAAGCAATAGCAATAGCAAATGTTGCCAAGAAAACTGCAGGGACATGTCCAGGCAGTCACCAGGAATCAAGAATGGCTCAAAGGCGGCACCCCCACAAACAAAAATCATCTAATAAGTAGCGCTCCATACACAGACTAACACTGCATGCTCAGAAATCTATACACAGTTCTAACTGCCCTCCACATATTCACTCATTTTAATAATTGTCATTTTACTGGTATTCACAAAATCATTGATTGGGGTGAAGAGGGCTATTCCTTTCATACGATCATGCTGACAAGTTATTAAATGAGTTGGAGAATGGGAGCTCAGATAAATGACATTTTCAGAAAATCACAGCCTGCAAAATTTTGTAGGGTGAATAAAAAGGTTTCAATCCAAAATCAATTTGATCTGCATGGCTTGCATGCAAAACAAAGCCTAACAGGATTTTACCAAAGCGCCTTTCATGCACATTAAATGACAGAAGCCTTGGAAAATAAGTAGATTCAGCAATTAGATTATGAATGGATATAAAAGCCAAGAAAAGTAATTATTTTTTAAAAGATAGTTACAGGAAAGTCAGTGTGATGTAGTATATTATTTTCAACTATTGATCAGGACCTTTGGGACAGTATGCTTTCCTCATTCAAATTTTAGTTATGCCCACAGTTTCCTTTCTACTTTCTCTTTCCTTATGAATTGTCAGGCTATAGGAAGACAGAAGATCAGAGAAAAGAGAAATATGGAGAGATATAGTAAAGAGTTTAACACAGGCCTAGAACTATTTAATATGTAGTGAAGCTAAGATGATTACCCCATTCTCAAGTGATAGTAGTAGGATTAGAAGGACAAAAACTTTCCACTATCATAACAGTAGAAGGGAGATTTACGCTAGTAGAATTCTCAGTGAGTGTAAGACCTTTTTTTACCATAGGTAAAAAATCCAGATTCTTTGAACTTCAGCTCCCATCAGCAGCAGCCATTATGACAGTTGGAAAATATTCTTGAACTTGTAAACCAATTTTCTACACCAGAGTTTAAGTGGGCTTGCACTGTATATTCATCTTATCCCCCAAAAAGAAACAAAACAAAACCTGGGACAGTGTGACTGGCTGGAAATCACCCAGTGAGTTTCTATGATTGCTGGTGGCATCAGATACTACATGATGAAACATTGGTTTTCCCAAAAAAATATGAATTTGTTCTGCTAGTGGTACTAGGATCTAAGTGTTTTTTGTTTGTTTGTTTGTTTTGGAGAGGGGAGATTTGGATTTATTTAATTTCACTAGCCATATAAGAAGTCTGTTCATAAATGAAGAGATGTTGGCAGCTTTCTCCTCAAACATAACATTATACAATAGAAAAAAAATCATCCCTAGAAAACTTTTGGATGAAAGGTCACAGAGAATAAAGTTTTATATGAAAAGGCATTTAAGATCCTATTACTTTTTCCTTCAATGTAACTTCATGGAAGTGAATTTTCAATACTCACTACAACCAACGCCAAAGATCAAAATAGTTTGAATGTTATGTTGATTGTTTCTTTCACAAATCTCCTTCCAGACATGCATGAAATATGTCATCATCATATGCAAACTCCTACTGATTTGTAAAACTTCTGAATTGATGTTTGAAATATAAGGAAAAATAAAGAGATTTATTTATTTATTTATTTATTTATTTTTCAGTATTCTATTCAATATGTGATGCAGCAGTTAAGGTGTTGAATAAGGACTGGAGAGACCTAGATTCAAGTCCGCCAGCAATCATAGAAACTGAGTGCAAGCCCATTAAACTCTGGTATAATATAAATCGAACAAATAAATGAATATGATATTTGTTTAACATTCTAAAAAATATTTACTCTTCCATGGCCTTGAAGATTTTTACAAATACTGTCCTACACCATAAGAAAATAAAATGGGCAGCCTTGGGACAGCTTTGGAAAAGATCCAGGAATACTGCCCTACCCAAA
This sequence comes from Charina bottae, assembly GCA_023362775.1. Lineage (NCBI taxonomy): Eukaryota > Metazoa > Chordata > Lepidosauria > Squamata > Charinaidae > Charina > Charina bottae. The sequence continues at coordinate 67,951,388 of JALMGJ010000006.1, forward strand.
CTTAAAGTTCCTCCAGGATGAAATAGTCCTTCTTTATTGATAAAATTTCCTCAGCAGAAAGATTGGCTGAAGTAAATGCACATTCACTGAATTCAGTGGAAATGTGTCTCTTCTTGTATGTCTGTATACCTCTACACATTTTCTTTCTCACACAGCAATGAAACCTCTACTTATTTCCCACGTAGCAGAGTAGTTTGCTCATTTAAGTTTTGAGAGAGCAGTAGAGATTTGAAATCTGAGTGAGAATTCACAACCAAGGGCTTTGCAAAAATTGATGACAATAGTATTTTTTAATGTAACAGAAGCAAGAAATTATTAAATGTTGTCCCAGGATATTACAAAAAGATCAAGTGCAGTTTTTTGCTCTAAAGAGAATTGTTACCTCAGTTATAAGTTAACTTGCCAGACCAGAACATTGCATCACAGTTCCAATTTGGCTATAATGTTCACAAAATATTTTTTATCAATCCCTTTCACCTTAATCTTAAGCAGCAGAAGAGAGAGCTCATTGGGCAACTTTTGACCTTTCATTTTTCTCTCAACTTAATTTATTTCACATGGTTATTCTGTGGGATTAAAATTACGGTAGATTTTCCCCCAGCAAAATTGCTTTGATCTCTCAAAGAAAAGGTAGGATATAAATTCAATTGTTTGTTAGGATATATAGCTCCTTTGAGTGAAATAAAAACAAGCGTATGTATATGTATGTACAAAACTAATAGTCATGTGTCAAATGAGAAATCTCTCTGCTTAATATTGTCATACATTTTTTTAAACAGACAGTATAGAATTTTGACACTGGAAATGCTTAAATTCGGCTAGATTACACTCTTTAATTTTACAATATTAATAATCAGTGCATAATATACAGATCTTGCAGGTAAGCTCTTAAGTACACAGAAAGTGTACTTCCCACAGAAGGAAATGTGTGCCTGGAAGATCTAAGAAATATGTGTAGTTTATATGATCCAAGGAAGTAATAGTGGTTAGATTCCAGTTTGGTATTAGGGTTCAATGGCAAATTATACTGGGAGAGCTGCAATTAAGTTTTTGCTTCCCCTCCTTAAAAAAATAAATCAATCCTTGTTGTAACTCTTGGGGTAGGGAAAGGAATTAATTTGAGAAGCAGTATGAAATATTCACTGTAGTAAACATCTTTTCTTGTGCCTGAGCTACACAATACCATCTAGAAAATCTGTAAAATCCTGCACCACACCTAAACCATGCTCCCAACTGACCAAACAGCACAAGAGGGATGGGAGGGGGAAAGAAGGACACTAATCTAAATTAAGAAAAAAAAACAGGTGGGGGAAGAGATTTGCAAATTCTTCCTCTTCGCTGCTGTCTCCAAACTAGCTCCTTTTTTGCTTACTCCCTATGAGACCACACTGAAGGATTTACTGTAACACTATTCAGGAATATTCTGGCCCAAATGCTATTTGCCAGAGTATACATGGCAAATTTAGATCTATTGTTGGATAATAAGGATGAGCTTCCATTGTTCCTTATGTTAAAGGATAATTATCATTTGTCTGTTGCCATCAACTGGCAGGATTTACAACTACATTTATTGTCATCTCAATTTGGACCAGAAACATTTTCAGCTCTGGAGACACCTAAATTATTAGAAGCGATTATGATAGATAGATAGATAGATAGATAGATAGATAGATAGATAGATTTATAATGCTACAGATTTCCAACAAAAAATAATATTTTGGATTTACTGAATCCTATTATGTTTGTATAGAAAAAGAATGAGTAAATCATTGTGTAACTGGAGATGAAATGAAAATAATTTTTTCTAAAAAAAAAAAACCATGCTTTTGTGATATCCTAAGGTTTTTATCCCCTTCATGGATCACTGCCTTGTCATGGCGAAGGGGCTTGCGTAACTCAATGAAGTCAGGTCAAGAAGAACAGGTCATGATGGGAGAGTTCTTTTTTTTTTTTTTTATTCAAATTTATTAAACAATGTATACAACATATTTACATTTCAGACATTTTTACATACAAAAAAGACAATAAAGAGATAGAAAACAAACAAAAAAAATTAAATAAAATAAAGAGAAATAAGATAAAAAAATAAAAAAAAGGGAGAAGAAAGGAAAGAAGAGAGGGAGAGAGAAAAAGAGAGGGAAGAAAAAAAAAAAGGAAATATATGACAACATATAAACTTTAAAAATACTTCCAGTTTTCTTCTCGAAGAATTTTATGTTTCATATTGATTTACATAGCTTTTCTTATTCCGTTCCCCCCCTTTCCTTTTTTTTTCCCTTTTCATACTTCCTTTTTATAATTATTTCCTTATATTTCATAAGTTTCAATATCTTATTCAATTCAAATCTTCTAATACAATTGCTTTTCTCTTATTTTTTCTTTTACTTATAATTTTATATACTTAAGTTAATCATGTATTCCTTTTGTATATATTTTAGGAAAGGGTTCCATATCGATTCATAGTCCTCCAATTCTTCATCTTTCATTAAGTTTGTTAATCTGTCCATTTGAGTAATTTCTATTAGTTTTATAATCCATTCTTCTATTGTCGGAGTATGTTCTTGTTTCCAGTATTGTGCAAAAATGATTCTTGCGGCTGTTGTTAAGTATAATAATAGTTTTTTGCTGCAATTGTTCATCTTTTTTTCCATTAGTCCAAGTAAGTAGATTTCTGGTTTTTTTTCCATATTAGTTTCCAAAATTTTACAAATACATAGATGTATTTTGTCCCAGTATTTTTTTGTTTTTTTACAAGCCCACCATACATGATACATTGTACCAACTTTTGTTTTACATTTCCAACATAAATTTGAATTAATATGCTTCATTTTAAACAAATTCTCAGGAGACATGTACCATCTAAACATCATTTTGTATATATTTTCTTTTAGATTATTGCTCAATGTAAATTTTATATTTTTTGTCCATATATTTTGCCAATTTTCATAGCTAATTTCATGTCTTAAATTTTCTTCCCATTTAATCATATAATTTTTTATTTTAATGTCATTGGTTTTTATTTCTAATAATTTTTTATATAATTTGGAAATCAAATGGTCATTTTCGTTCCATAATATATTGTCCCATCTCTTTTCTCTCTTCTCAAATTTAAACACTTTTTTATCTAATTTAAATTGTTCTTTTATTTGAAAATATGTAAACCATTGACATATGGAACCCTCTTTTTCTAATTCTTCTCTTGTTTTCAGTTCATAATTTTGTTCGTTAAATTTTAATAAATTTTGGTATCTCAACCATTTATTGCCACTTCTATTTTCTTGCCTGGCACATGCCTCCTGAGGCGACATCCACAATGATATAGTTGGTAATAAAGACTTTTTGTATTTGTTCCATATTTTTAATAATGATTTTCTTATAATATGATTGCTAAATGCCTTATTTATTTTACTTTTGTTATACCACATGTATGCATGCCAACCAAATCGAATATCATGTCCTTCTAAGTTTAATAATTTTGTATCTTCCAATGTTATCCAGTTTTTTAGCCAAACTAATCCACATGTTTCGTAATATAATTTTAGATCTGGCAATCCCAATCCTCCTCTCTCTTTAGCATCTTGTAAATATTTTAATTTTATTCTGGGTTTTTTCCCTTGCCATATAAATTTTGCTATGTCTTTTTGCCATTTTTGAAATGTTTGATCTATTATTACAATTGGTATTGTTTGGAACAAATACAAAATTCTTGGTAATATATTCATTTTGACAGTAGCTATTCTTCCCAATAAAGATAACTGTAGCGATTTCCATTTTTCTAGATCTTTTTTAATTTCCATCCATGTTGTATTATAATTATTTTTAAATAAATCTATATTTTTCGAAGTTATCTGTATTCCCAAGTATTTTGTTTGTTTTACGTTTTGAAATCCTGTTTTTTGTTCTAGTTCAATTTGATCTTTCTTTGTCATATTTATATTTATCATTTTAGTTTTTTGTTTGTTTATTTTAAATCCTGCTAATTCACCATATTCTTGTATTTTTTGGTTTAAGTTATCAATTGAGTCTATGGGATTTTGCAGTGTTATAACCAAATCGTCCGCAAACGCTTTTAGTTTATAAGTTTCTTTTTTAATTTTAATTCCTTTTAAGTTTTCATCTTTTCTGATTTCTTCCAGTAAACATTCTAATACTAATATAAATAGTAATGGAGATAACGGACATCCCTGACAGGTGCCTTTTTCTATGATACAGTCTTGTGTTTCTTCTTCATTAATTATAATTTTGGCTTTTTGTATTCTATATATAGCTTGTATTGCCTTTATAAATTTATCTCCGAAATTCCTGTATTCTAACGTTTTGATTAAAAAATCCCAATTGATGTTGTCGAAAGCTTTCTCTGCATCTAAAAATAGTAGCATTATTGGTTTTTCGTTATGGATATGTGCGTATTCTACCAAATTTATAATTGTGCGTATATTTTCGTTTATTTGTCTACCTGGAAGAAATCCGTTTTGGTCTTTATTAATTAGTTCTTGCAAGATTTTCTTTAATCTTTCTGCTAATATCATAGTAAATATTTTGTAATCATTATTTGATAGGGAAATCGGTCTGTAATTTTGACAGTCTGTAGGATCTTGGTTTTCTTTTGGAATTAGAGTAATTCTGGCTTCCATCCACAATTGCGGTATTTTGTTTCCTTCTAATATTGAATTGAATAGATTTTTAAGTGGTATTATAATTTGTTCTTTAAATTGCTTATAATAGCCTGCAGATAATCCATCTGTACCTGGAGTTTTTCCTGTTTTTAATTTTTTAATTGCGTCCTCTATTTCTTGCGTTGTAATCAAATTTTCTGTTATTTCTTTTTGTTCATTAGATAATTTTTTTAAGTTACATTTCTGAATATATTCTTCAATTTTTTCCGATGATATTTGTTGTTTTTTATATAGTTTTGTATAATAGGTATGAAAAGCTTTTTTAATTTCCTCATTGTGTATTAAATCCACATTATTTTCCTTTATTTTGGAAATTATTCTTTTTTCTCTTTCTTTTCTTAATTTATACGCCAGCCATCTGCCTGGCTTATTTGCTTGTTCGAAATTTCTTTGTTTTATATATTTCATTTTTTTGTCAATCTCTTCTGTCATATAGATTTTCAATTGTAATTGTAACATTTTAATTTGTTTTAGAATTTCCTCTTTTTTTGTTTGTTTTTATTCTGAAGTTCTTCTTCTTTTTCCTTAATTTGATCTAGAATTGTTTGTAATTTTCTTTGTGCTATTTTTCTTTGATAATTATTTAGGGATATAAAATGACCCCTCATAAAGGCTTTACTAGCCTCCCACACCATTTCTAATTTTACTTCTGTATTTAAATTCCATTGGAAAAATTCTTTCAATTTCTTATTTAAATCTTTCAGATTTTCCTTATTTTTCAGGATATTTTCATTTAATCTCCACCTATAATTTCTTAAATTTATCTTCAGGATTATTTGTACTGGGTTATGGTCAGATAATGTTTTTGGTAAAATTTTCACTTCTTTAATTTTATTTTCTAAATTTTTTGATATCCATATCATATCGATCCTTGATGCTGATTTGTGCCTATTGGAATAAAATGTGTAGTCTCTAGTTGTTCTGTTTTGGCTTCTCCAGGCATCTACCAATGTTAAGTTGTTTATCATTTCAAAGAATTCTTTAGGTAGTTTACCTTGATACTTATTTGTTTGATTATTAGTTTCTCTGTCTATTTTTGGTGAGACTACTCCATTTAGGTCTCCCATCATAATCCAATTATTTTGGGTATATTCTACAAGGACATTTGATAAATCTTTGTAAAAAAAAATTTGATTATTGTTTGGAGCATATATACCAATTACCAAAGTTTTAGAGTTTTGATTTTCAATTTCGACTATAATAAATCTGGGATGATGGGAGAGTTCTGACAAAATGTGGTCCACTGGAGGAGGGAATGGCAAACCACTCCAGTATTCTTGCCAAGAAAACCCATGGACAGTATCAAAAGGCTAAAAGATATGATGCCGGAAGATGAGCCCCTCAGGTCGGAAGGTGTCCAAAATGCTACTGGGGAAGAGCAGAGGGCAATTCCGAGTAGCTCCATAAAGAGTGAAGTGGCTGGGCCAAAGCCGAAAGGACGCTCAGCTGTGGATGTGTCTGGAAGTGGAAGGAAAGTCCGATGCTGTAAAGAACAATATTGCATAGGAACCTGGAATGTAAGATCTATGAATCAAGGTAAGCTGGATGTGGTCAAACATGAGATGACAAGATTGAACATCGACATCTTGGGAAACAGTGAACTAAAATGGACAGGAATGGGCGAATTTAATTCAGGAGACCATTATATATACTACTGTGGGCAAGAATCCCTTAGAAGAAATGGAGTAGCTCTCATAGTCAGTAAAAGAGTGGGAAAGGCAGTACTGGGGTACAACCTCAAAAACGACAGAATGCTTTCAGTTCGAATACAAGGCAAACCATTCAACATCACAGTGATCCAAGTCTATGCCCCAACCACTGATGCCGAAGAAGCTGAAGTTGACTGGTTCTATGAAGACCTACAACACCTTCTAGAACTAACACCAAAAAAAGATGTCCTTTTCATCATAGGGGACTGGAATGCTAAAGTAGGAAGTGAAAAAATAACCGGAATAACAGGCAAGTTCGGCCTCGGAGTACAAAATGAAGCAGGGCAAAGGCTAATAGAGTTTTGTCAAGAGAACACGCTGGTGATAGCAAACACTCTTTTCCAACAACACAAGAGACGACTCTACACATGGACATCACCAGATGGTCAATACCGAAATCAGATTGATTATATACTTTGCAGCCAAAGATGGAGAAGCTCTATACAATCAGCAAAAACAAGACCTGGAGCTGACTGTGGCTCAGATCATGAGCTTCTTATTGCAAAATTTAGGCTTAAATTGAAGAACGTAGAGAAAACCACTAGACCAATCAGGTATGACCTAAATCATATCCTTTATGAATATACAGTGGAGATGAGGAATAGATTTAAAGGATTAGATCTGGTAGACAGAGTGCCTGAAGAACTATGGATGGAGGTTCGTAACATTGTACAGGAGGCAGCAACTAAAACCATCCCAAAGAAAAAGAAATGCAAGAAAGCAAAGTGGCTGACTGATGAGGCTTTACGAATAGCTGAGGAAAGAAGGGAAGCAAAAGGCAAGGGAGAAAGGGAAAGATATAACCAACTGAATGCAGATTTCCAGAGAACAGCAAGGAGAGATAAGGCGGCCTTCTTAAATGAACAGTGCAAAGAAATCGAGGAAAACAATAGAATGGGGAAGACTAGAGATCTCTTCAAGAAAATCGGAGATATCAAGGGAACGTTTTGTGCAAAGATGGGCATGATAAAGGACAAAAAAGGCAGGGACCTAACAGAAGCAGAAGAGATTAAGAAGAGGTGGCAAGAATACACAGAAGAACTATACAAGAAAGATCTTAATATCCCTGATAAATACGATGGTGTGGTCACTGACCTTGAGCCGGACATCCTAGAGAGTGAAGTCAAGTGGGCCTTAGGAAGCATTACTAACAACAAAGCTGGCGGAGAAGACAGTATCCCAGCTGAGCTATTTAAAATCCTAAAAGATGATGCTGTTAAAGTGCTGTACTCAATATGCCAACAAATTTGGAAAACTCAACAGTGGCCACAGGATTGGAAAAAGTCAGTTTACGTTCCAATTCCAAAGAAAGGCAATGCCAAAGAATGTTCAAACTACCATACAATTGCGCTCATTTCACATGCTAGCAAGGTTATGCTCAAAATCCTACAAGCTAGGCTTCAGCAGTATGTGAACCGAGAACTACCAGAAGTGCAAGCTGGGTTTCGAAGAGGCAGAGGAACTAGAGATCAGATTGCCAACATTCGCTGGATCATGGAAAAAGCAAGAGAGTTCCAGAAAAACATCTACTTCTGCTTCATTGACTACGCTAAAGCCTTTGATTGTGTGGATCACAACAAACTGTGGCAAAGTCTTAAAGAGATGGGAGTACCAGACCACCTTACCTGTCTCCTGAGAAACCTGTATGCGGGTCAAGAAGCAACAGTTAGAACCGGACATGGAACAACCGACTGGTTCAAAATTGGGAAAGGAGTACGACAAGGCTGTATATTATCACCGTGCTTATTTAACTTATATGCAGAATACATCATGAGAAATGCCGGGCTGGATGAATCACAAGCCGGAGTTAAGATTGCCGGGAGAAATATCAACAACCTCAGATATGCAGACGATACCACCCTAATGGCAGAAAGTGAAGAGGAACTAAAGAGCCTCTTGATGAGGGTGAAAGAGGAGAGTGCAAAAGCTGGCTTGAAACTCAACATTAAAAAAACCCAGATCATGGCATCTGGTCCCATCACTTCCTGGAAAATAGCAGGGGAAGAAATGGAAGCAGTGACAGATTTTATTTTCTTGGGCTCCAAGATCAACGCAGACGGTGACTGCAGCCATGAAATTAAAAGACGCTTGCTCCTGGGGAGGAAAGCTATGGCAAACCTAGACAGCATATTAAAAAGCAGAGACATCACCTTGCCGACAAAGGTCCGTATAGTTAAAGCTATGGTTTTCCCAGTAGTAATGTATGGCTGTGAGAGTTGGACCATAAGGAAGGCTGAGCGCCGAAGAATTGATGCTTTCGAACTGTGGTGCTGGAGAAGACTCTTGAGAGTCCCTTGGACTGCAAGAAGGTCAAATCAGTCAATCCTAAAGGAAATCAACCCTGACTGCTCATTGGAAGGACAGATACTGAAGCTGAAGCTCAAATACTTTGGCCACCTAATGCGAAGAGAGGACTCACTGGAAAAGACCCTGATGCTGGGAAAGACTGAAGGCAAAAGGAGAAGGGGACGGCAGAGGATGAGATGGTTAGATAGCATCACCGATGTAATGAACATGAATTTGAGTAAACTCCGGGAGACGGTGGAGGACAGGAAGGCCTGGCGTGCTATGGTCCATGAGGTCACGAAGAGTCGGACACGACTAAACGACTGAACAACAACAACAACAAAGGTTTTTATGTTTTGGGAAGAAATAATTACTTATATTAATTGGACTTTGAGACAGGGTTTAATATATTGGGCATCTGTGTTCTTTTGAATGTATACTTATTACATGAAAATTGATTGCTGCACAACAGAATGTCTGCACCCCTTCTCATAGCTTCTCTGTACCCTTCTTATTGGTAAGAGACTTAGTCCTTCAACACTAAAAAGATAAATTTATGGCCCCAATTGTTCAGTGGATTGAAGACTTGATGTTACTTACAAATTATGAACTAGTTGCTTACAAATAGAGATTATATATACAGTGAAATATGGTAATTCTTTATTGAAACTGTTCTGTAAAACTGTAGATACATATATATATTTGTATGAGAAGCACTTTTTATATAATTTTCTTGTCATTGTTTGCTCTTTTGTTTTCTTTTCCTATTATTTTCTTTGTTTTGGGAGAGAGAGAGAGAGAAAATAAGGCATGTAACCTTCTTATGCTGATCCAAGGCCACTGTTATACTTTTGTACCATCTCCTTACAGTTTTTCCATTTATATTTGTTATTTTTTACTCTTATTTCTCTCTCTTTTTCTTTCTACAAAGTTTATTTCTATTATTTAAAGGAAGAGCATCTTTCTCCTTGGCACAGTGTTAGCCTTTGGTCACAGCTAAGAAAATCATGCTGGATTCTAGAGTAGAATTACTGTTTAAAGTCACTAATGGTATAGGCAGTAAGCAAATGTAAAAGTCGAGTTAATTCATTCTTTGTCCTTCCATAAGTCTAAGCACCTCATTTTCTATAAATAGCTTTAATATAGTAGAAAGAAGGTAAAATAGATAAATATAACACAGTCAACTATTTCTTGGGCAAAGTGTGGTTTTAAGGCTTATGTTAAAGAGAATCCAGAAGCTTCAAGAGGTAAAGCTGTGTTGCAAATTACAGCATGCTCTCAAGGTCATAAAAATAGTATGAGGGAAGTTGTCACCTTTTGCACTGAATAATATAAAGGGCATAAGTAATACTAGAATTTGTATAACACTACGAGAATGTAAAGCTATGCTAACTTATATTATCAAATCAAATCAATTTAGACCAGCAAACAAAACTAAAAATTCACATCTGGTTAGAATAAAAGAAAAAACACTTAAAATTCTAAAAAATCTAAGAAAATTTTTAAGTGTTTTTTCTTTTATTCTAAGTATAAGTAAGTAGTATTACTTATGCCCTTTTATAGCTATTTGCCCTAGTTATTTATAGTATATAGATTATTCATTGTAAAATTAATTGTAATTTTATAGGATTTTTTTTTTGCTTTTTAATATCTGTACTCTGTAATTTTACCTTAATAATTTTATCCTTATCTTATTTTATGCTATCAATATGACTTTTTATATTTATTTTATTTCTATTTTAGCGTAATTGTTATGTTACTAGTTGTATGCTGGTCTATGACCGAAATTTAAAAAAAAATTGAAATTGATTGACTAAATGTAACAACTTGAACTGAGAGTGCAAAAAAAAAAAAAAAAGCAAGCTGCTTTAATGACAGTAATAACTGGCACTGCTCTTAACAAAAAATATCTATGCAGAAATAAATATAAGTTTCTGCAATAACAACAAAACTATCTACTCAGAAGTTAACTTTCCCCGAGTCATTGAGAAAATTACTGTACCATGAAAGAACTGGGACCACAGATATAAATGAAGTTAGCCATTCTTATTTTTGAAGGTATTACAGATTATGGAACATAAATATCAGATCAGTTATTTACATCAAGTAGTAGTTCTTCTTGAAGTGCTTACAATGTCTTCAGCTGTTCCAGTTTTAACAGCATTTTTCCATTTCTTCTGACACATGTTTTGTTATGGACAATGGCTAAGATACTTCACCTACAATGTGGTTTATGGTACATTTAGAGCAGGGGTGGGGAACCTTTTTTCTGCCAAGGGCCATTTTGATGCTTATAACATCATTCGCGCACACTGGGGGGCAGGGTTTGCAGGCGGGAGCGCCTAGATTTATTGAATTTCGAGTCCTGCCTGCGGTTGCCTTGGCAGGGCCAGACCAAATGATTTCACGGACCTTATACGGCCCGCAGGCCGGACGTTCCCCACCCCTGAGTTAGAGGTTGAGATCTAGCCAACCCTTTTTGGCCACTTTAGCCTGCTGCAGATCAGCAGGTCAGGGGGAATTGCTTTCCATGGACGTTTTGGCTTTGGCTGCAGGGGAGACTGGACACTGGAGGGATCTGCCCAAGTAAAACCTAACCAGCATGGCAAAGGCTCCTTATGTACATGGATTTAGTGTTTTTTTGAAAGCAATAACTTTGTCTTTTAAAAACAGGAATAGGGATCAGCAATATTCCAACATACAGGAAACTAATATGTGGTGTGAGTGATGAAAAGCTAGAGTATTTCAGTTCTTAATTATACACAGAGAGATGCTTGTTGTCCTGTCCAGGCAATGTAAATCCATCAGATAGCAAAACTCCAGAGATTTCAGTGGCTGTCTGAGTTTCATACACAGTTCCGTCCACAGGCAACAGAAGTGAAATCAGCATTCAGTTAATTAGGCAGACTGGGAGTCAGTAGCACAGATATAACAAAGCTGTGACAATTTACAACAATGAAACATTATAGTTGTAACTATACTGCACAGTATAGTTAGGGCAAGATCAAGACTGTCTATACTAAAACTACCCCACTAACCAATAGAAGGCATTTGAGAACTTCAGCTGTGGGTCCTTTAGAAATGACTTTTCCCCACTTGAGAGCAAGGCATATTTTGCTCTTACATGCTTTCTTCACTTAGAGGAGGGTTATGGCATTGACCCTATTCTCATAAATGCCTGGCACTAGGCTCATGGGTCCAGGCTAACTGAACCTATGCTAGTGCTGCCTCCTTCTCCGTTGCCTTTTTCCAGGTTGGAAGAGACTGGGTCCTCTTGAGCCTTCTGACGAGGAATACCCTGAAGGCCCATGACATCTACTTCTTTCCAGCTTCCCTCCACCACAATCTCCAAAAATTAATTGTTTCTGCTCATTTTCTGGACTTTCTGCACTCCACTTTAATCAAAATATACATTAGCAGCTACACACAATCCCATCTATATGTTGAAATGAAGAGAAGGATGCAGTCAGGGAGACCAGGAGTGTGGAAACTAATATGAAGACAGTTTGAAGGAACTGGATCTATTTAACCTTGAGAAGAGAAGAGATATATGATAGCACTGTTCAATTATGGATGCCTTAATTTGGATTCCTGCACTGAGCAGGCCTAAATGGCTCCTTCTAATTCTATGAAAGAAACATAGAAGAGGTTATGAGGCAGTGCAAAACTACACTTTTATACTTCAGTGAATAGTGTGAACCCATAAAATGGGTTAACTAAGTAACTGGATTAAGCTTAATTGGCTAAGCATGTACAATCTCAGACTTAGTGTGCAATAAGTGTGCATTATGCAAAAGGTGGAGAGATAAGAAATTCTTATTTTGTATAGTACAATTCATTTGACTTTACTAAAGAACTGTGATTCATGTAGAAGCAATGTGCTTTAAAACATAATTGTATTGCCTTTGTTACATGAGAATATTTTTATTTGAAGCTTGAGCTCCTCTACGAGATACTAAATGTATTCAGTAGAATACCATTCTGAAGCAGACAGACAAATAGGAACACTTGATAGCCTTTTACTTATATTTATTCTTTCTATGAGTTAAACGTTAATGTAGGCCATCCTTCCATTCTCTCCCCATTCTGTTTCTAGGGAGAGAGAAATCAGGATGAAGTCAGTGTGGATTTATCTGTGAAAGAGAGGACTGGATTGCTCTTTCAATCAGCCAAGAATTGTGTCTTACTATTCCATACAGCTATACAAATTACAGTGTCAGAATATGTCAGCATATAAAAAGATCTGCAGTGTTACCATTTTAAAAAAATCATTCTGAGATGCAGCAAGCCTGATGAGTCGCCAAGTGTCAGGATGAAGGAACTCCTGTTATCCTTTCTGGATAGCAATTTAAATGTCATCTTTAAAACTCCTGAGGACAGGCCTGTGAAACGTAATCGGCTCCCATTGTGCCATTCAATCATTTGAGAAGCTGCACCTGCTATTTCCTTCTATCCTCCACATGTATCAAAAGGTACACATCATATTCAGCAATAACCCTACCCTCACTGCTCCTCTTTTCATTTCACTTCCTTTACCCATTACATTACATTACATTACATCTCATCCCATCTCTCTGGCTCCTACTCACTATGGAATTCCTCATTCAATGAATCAGCTATTTACATTACCCTTTTCCATTATATGGTTTACATCTTTGAAAAAAATTCTTACTATTCCTTAGTAATATCTTGTTTTTTCCATGCACAATGAAAGCTGCTTTATTGGTAATAGCACAATCCTTGTTCGATCTCACCAGTTTCTGTCTCTTTCCTCCTCTTTAATCATTACTGTACTACTGTCAGCCTTCCCAAGTAGACCAGGCAGGAAACACGACCAGATGAGCTAATTCTACTTTATTGTAAGGCTACGTTAACAGAATCTTGCAAGTCAGAAAGTACAAATCTCCTACGGTCTCCTTTACAGCCTGGGAAGCTAGGGAGGGTCATTTTGAGCCTCTTTCTCTACCCATTATGCAGCTGCAGGCTATGCCCTTTCTTATCTGACCATTCCGTAGGCAGCATCTCTTTGCCCTATCTTTCAAGGTCTTTCTCACATACCATTACAACTACTTTCCCATGCCCTGTCAGTTTCACATATGAGACATGTAAAGTGATATTGACAAATGTTTGAACTTCTGTTTTATAGTCAAGGAGGGCGTAGACTGTTCTGCTTCAGCAAGAAATTATTTTAAACTACATACATTGAGGAGTTCTAAATATTATAAAGCATTAAGTGCAGCTATGCAGACGTGTAACATCTGTTCACATATGCCCTGAATTTTCTTGGTCATCAGAGAATACCTTTTGTTCTGGAAAGAAGAGCAAGTCCAGAGGCTTAGAATACTGCTAGAAACAAGAATATGGATCATTGACTGGATTGTACCTTAAAAGGACTGGTAAAGATTTGTTTAGCTAAAGCAGAGTGAGCTTGATCAAGAAGCTTAAACTGCATTTGATAGGCCTTGGAGATGAAAAATCTAAAGATTCCTGTCTCTAGAAAGTAGGGGTGTTGATGTAATTGGTCCTATTAGACCAGTGAAAAATCTGAAAGAACATTGGCTTATAGTTCTTAATGGCATTAATGCTCTGAATATGGGAAATTAAAAAAAAACATTTAATAGAAGAAACCAAATATGATTGAACAGATGTAACAGAGACCTGGAAGAATTACATTGTATGTTCAAAATATCCAGTTCTGTTTAGAAAACCAAGTCAGTGAACTTACCAAGGCAGTAGAGAGCTTATAAATTTAACATAAGGAATTACTGAAAGCAATACCATTGTTGGTATCTATTTTTGCTCAACCACCCAAGGAAAACATGTGAATAATGTTTTCCAAAACAAAATTGCAAATCTTTTGAACGGGCGTAAAGTAATAGTAATGCGGGACTTTAATTACCCTGACATCTTTTGGAAGAAAACTTTGGAATTTTCTGACTTATCTTGCTAATAAATTTGACAGATTACAATGCACAAGTTTTGGGAAATGCAGTACAGATTTATGCTGGATAGAGAGTAAGCGGTTTAGAATTTTGCTATTCTGCAAGTCATTGAAAAATTAATGAGTGTAAGAAAGAGAGTTGATTGCATGTTTGTTGATTTAAGAACCATAGGAGAAAATGAATAGTCATAACCTATGGCAAGTTTTGCACAAACGTGGAATAGCAGAATGGTTGCTGAATTTGGAAGAGCAGAATATGGTGGAAATAAAATGTGTGAGAATCAATGGAACATTTTGTAAATGGTTCAACATTGAACAGTGAGTAAAATAAAGTGTACTTTTTTTAGTATGTATATGGAGAAATGCATAAGGAATACTTGTGATATAAGCAGTATATTGGTTGGGGATAAATGTATATGTACTTTTGTAGTGCAGGTGATGCCATATTTTTGATTGAGAACATGAATGATTTGCAACAACAGTTAGACAGATTAATTGATACAATAAGGAGTATGGGTCTGAAAATTAATATATCAAAGATCAAGGTACTTGTGTTTGACAGGAAAAATTAACAGAACAATTGCAAATTATACATAAATGGTAAAAACTTAGAGCAGGTAAATTAATTTGTGTATCTTGGTAGAATGTTTACTAAATATGGGGAAATGAATAATTTTTAAGACATGCAAATACTAGTAGAAAAGCAACAGATTATGTATATAAATGTCTGGGTAAGATGGGAGGAGTGACAAAACATGCATTTGTACATATCACAATGTAGACTCTTCCACTTACTTAGTTGTATGCAATATTGCAACAGATGGGCAGAGCTTGCAATATCTTGTCATTTTTAGCATCATCATAGTTAGGAATGGATACCTATGAGTATGTGGCCTACTGTAGGGAATGAATTTGTATAATATTATGCTTTTGTCAAATTCATTTTATGTAAACTAGAGTTCGGTATATCAGGAGAAACTGAAAAGTAAGTTGAATTCAGTGGAATGAGTATTTGTGAAATATGGATGGTAAAATACTAAGAGGGTAAAAATGAATGGGTGCTAAATGAATGTTGATTGAATACAAAAGCAAATGACCAGTACATAAGATGTTTTGGTTTGGTAATATAGAACCAATGAATAAGGATCATATTGCAAATCAAATATATGGAGAAAAAGTGAATAGGTTGAGAGGAAGGGTAAGACCAAGAAAGCCTTGGTTGGATGAAGTTAATAAGAGAAAGAAATGAGAAGTTTAAAGAATAAACTTATTTAAAATTTATTTCAAAAAACTTTAAATTTTAAAAAATTAAAACTTAAATTTAAACTTTAAATTTAAATAAAATTTAAAATTTAATATAAGTGTATGAAGTGATGTATGGATATGGTAGAAACCAGATAGATTGTTTGAAAGGACAGAAAGGTATGAAGAGATATAAAGAAAGCTGCTGGTATAAACTACATTCAGCTTTCTTTTTCTTTTCATCACTTCAATTTCTTCGGTTTAGTAGTTGTGTTGCTTACCCCAAGAATTTAGTGTGATGGGTATGTATGTATGTATCTTGCTGATAACTGGGGTTAGGGTTAGGGTTGTCAGACATTTATTTTGGACTTTAAGCAACAGGATTTGCCTCTTGTTCCTTGTTTGCCCACCAGTCAGTTCTGTAATCACAAGGAAATCTTCGAATGCATTCTAGGCGAGATACTGTATCTGTGCAATATTCATGTAGCTGAATTGTTCATTAATATTCATGTAACTGAGTTGCTGATTAATAAAAGTTTACAGAACTGTAAACTTTTTGCTACAGAACTATTTGCTGTTGGGCAAAAAAAAATTGGACATAAGATTTTATCATTAGTGGTAAAAGAGCTGAGGGTTTTAAGAAAACTTGTAGCATGATTGCTAGCAGGATTATGTAGCTTTTCAGATTTAAAAGGAAAAAGCTGCTCCAGAGCACCTATGAATGTTTGCATTGCACTTGGTGGCACTTTCTTAAAAACAGCTGCATCTTTTCCCACGATTGCATGGCTGCTGTCTGCAGCTGCAATGTGATCCCAGGAGAAAAAGTCCATTTGTTCAAACAGTTGCTGCATTCATGCATGCTCCCAAACAGCTTTTCCTTGGAATTGAAGGGAATCCCTGCGCAGCCCTAGGTTCCCATGGCAAGAGAAATTAATGGAAAAAGAGCTCAAAATGATGAAAGTCAATAAAAAGGAGATGCTCAAAGCATAGTTGCAATGTATTCCACCAAAGGAAAATGATGGGAAACTGGAGAAGAAGCCAACTTAGTTGCACAAAAAAGTTTAGTGAATATTGATAATGAAAAAGGAAACTACATACAGGAGGTATGGAGTCCTTGGTGCTCTTTGAGCCTTCTTGTTTTCTTGCAGATGTTTCATTGCCAGGCTAGGCAACATATTCAGTGCAAAAAGGGAGTGGGATTTGCTCTCTGTTTATACAGTATACCATGGCTTGTCCTGCTTGTGTTTGGTGGAGGTGTTGTTCTCTCCTTAGGAGTTCTTTGATTGAGCTGTTGTTTGCTACTTGGTTGATTGACAGAGTTAATAAAACTCTGTTTAGCAAGAAAACAACAAGGTTCAGAGAGCGCCAAGGACTCCACAGTTCAACCCTGAGCTACAAATATTCTCTTTGATTGATACAGGAGGTAGAAACAGGATAGGTCACCAAGAAAGAGCACGTGCAGATAGCCTGGAACTGTAAAGAGAATTATCAGGAAAGCTAAAAATCACAGACCTTGGATAAGGATGCTAAGAAGAACAAAAGGATTTCTTAGGATGTTCAAAATAAAAATGGGGGGAAATTATCAGTATACCAGCTACAGCTATAGAGTGTCTCAGATATGATCTCCCAAAGATGCTGTAGGGTGTGCTGGACTGTGAGTGTAGTATCTGCCTATAACTCCCTGAAACAAGTAGTGTTTCATTCCAGAAAGGATATAATTGCTTTAAGGTGTTACAGACAGGTGCTACATTAACACTCTTGCATGCTACAAAAACACCTTTTAGAGATTGAATCTGAAGTACTGCAGAACCCTAATTTCAACTTCTCCATGAAGATGGCAAAATGCTAAAAGATAAGGAAGAAAAAGCAGAAGTATTCAATTCTTATTTCATCTCAGTCCTCTCTAACAGAAAATATGTGTGTTTCACCAAGCAGTTGTGAAGAGACTGAAAAGGCATAATTGAAGCTGGAGGTCCATAGAAGCATAATCAAGGAATATCTCTGAATGAGTTTAAGCCTCCAGGAAGAAATTAATTGTATCCTAAGTTTCTGAAGAAACTTATTGATGATCTAGCCCAGGGGTCGGCAAACTTTTTATGCCGGGAGCCATTTTGACATGCTTGTGCACATTTTGAAATGCTCGAGAGCCAGGGCGCGGGGTTTGCGGGCAGGGGCCAATTGCGTGGAAGGGGGCGGGGTTTGCGGGCGGGAGCCAATCACGTGGAAGGGGGCGGGGGGCTCACGGAGGGAGGGGGCGCAGCCAGCGGCTCCGCGAACCCGGCCCGGCCGCCCCACCGGGAGTGGCAGAGAAAGAGCTGCCACCCTCCGGCCGGCAGGACGGGCGCGGGAGAGCGGAAAGCTGCGCCCTCTCCACCGGGCGGGACCCGCGCCTCCTTCCCCGCCGGCGCCCGAGCGCAGACACCAGCCGGGACCCCGCGCGGAAGATGCCGCACGCCGCCAGCGCCTGACGTCAAGGGCGGCGCGTGGCGCGGCACCCTCCCACCCCATCAATCCCTCCACCCTGCCGTTCGGCGTCCTCTCCCCTCGATAACCCGAGCCCTGCGGCAGCCGGGGCAGCCGAGCCAGGCTCGGACCGGAGGTGGCCAAGGGGAGAGCAGGCGGCTCTTCGCCCTGCGCCGCCCTGCCGCTCGCATCCCGGGCGGGCGAGGCAGGGAGAGAAGGGGAGACGGAGGGGCTCCCTTTCCGGCCTCTGCGCCCCTTCAGGCCTGTCTCTGCGAGGCCCGGCGCGGCAGGGAGGCGCTGCTGGCCCGGGATGCTGCGCTGTCGGAGGCAGCGCAGGAGCTGCTGCAGGGGCTGCTGCGGCTGGAGATGGCGCTGCTCCGCGGCATCCAGGCGCTGGGCGAGGGCACGGGCCCGGGACGTGAGCGGCAGGGCGGCGCAGGGCGAAGAGCCGCCTGCTCTCCCCTTGGCCGCCTCCGGTCCGAGCCTGGCTCGGCTCCCCGGCTGCCGCAGGGCTCGGGTTAGCGGGGGGAGAGGACGCCGAACGGTGGGGTGGGGGGATTGATGGGGCGGGAGCGTGCACCCGGAGGGCCTCCCGCAGCCGCTTCTCCAAGGCAGGTTGCAGAGTGCACGCTGCGCCCACGGGAATGCCTGGTCCCTCCGCTCCCTCCAGCTCTGCCACCAGCCCCAGCAGTGCTGCCCGCCCCGTCCTGCCGCCTGGCAAACCTCTGCCGGCTCCATCCCCCCTCCGCCACAGCCCCGGCCAGGCCCCCTGCGCCGCCCTGCCACTCGCGTCCCAGGCCCGCGCCCTCACCCAGCGCCTGGATGCCACGGAGCAGCGCCATCTCCAGCCGCAGCAGCCCCTGCAGCCGCTCCTGTGCCGCCTCCGACAGCGCCGCGTCCCAGGCCAGCAGCGCCTCCCTGCCGCGCCGGGCCTCGCGAGAGCCAGGGGGCGGGGTTTGCAGGCGGGGGCCAATCGCGTGGAAGGGGCGGGGGTGAGTTCAGCTGCGGAAAAGCCACACTCAAGGGGCCAAAGAGCCGCATCTGGCTCGCGAGCTGCCATTTCCCACCCTTGATCTAGCCAAATCTTCATTATTATCCTTGAGAAATCCTGGAAAGTAAAATGGCAGATGACTGGAAGAACACAAATGTTGTTCCTCCCTTCAAAAAAAAAAAAAGGGGTGGGTGGGTGGGTGGGGGAAGTACAGACCAGTTAGTTTAAGATCAATACCTGGGAAGATTCTAGAGAAGATAATAAAGAGATTGATCTATAAGCATACTGAAAATGTTGTGGTGATGTCATGATTGCCAGAGCATAGTATGTCAAGAAATAACCTCACCAGATTAATCTTTTTTTTTTTAATTAGGCATTTTCCTTGGTAGATTGTGAGAAAGTTGTAGATACAATATATCCTGATTTCAGCAAATAATTTCACAAAGTACTCCATGGCATTTTCATTAGCAAATTAGTTAAATGTGGCTGTATGGCATGCTATTATCTAGCTGAGGCTCATAGAGTCTCAATGATTCCCCATCAAATGAGTAAGCTCTTGAGTGTGGTGCAGAATACAAGTCAGCAGTGTGATTGGCTGAAAAAAAAAGGCAAATGCAGTTTTAGGCTGTGTATAATAAATTTATAATATCATATCATATCATAATATAACTTCCAAATGATACGAGTAACAGTTCCACTTTATTTGCTGTGTGTCAGATCTACCATCTGAAGTATTGTGTCCAATTCTGGGCATTACATTTTTTTAAAAAATCAAAGAAAGTGGAGCAGATTCAGCAAAAGGCAGTAAGGATTATCAAGGGACTATAAGATACGTTCTGTGAAGAAAACTTGAAGAGAACTTGAAGCAACTGGGTTTGTTTAACCTTGAGAAGAGAAGATTAAGGTGGAATACGCTAGGACTTTTCAAATACTGAAGGTTGTTACAAAGAAGGTTAAGACCAGTTTTCTATCATTTCAGAGTTCAGGACATGGAATAATGGATTTAAGTTAGAGAAAGGCAAATGCCAGTTGAATGTTACAACGTAAAATCCTAGTAATAAGAGAAGGTTAAGACTGAGAGTAAATTGAATACCCAGATAGGTGATAGACACCCGTTCACTTAATGCAGCCTTTTTCAACCTTTTGACCCTGGAGGAACCCTTGAAATATTTTTCAGGCCTCAGGGAACCCCTGCACATTCAGGCTGAAATATAGACCAGAAGTTACAAAATTATTATATTTGTTTCATGTGTAGGCCTGTATATATCCCGTGGGGGAGTTGGGCGGTGATAAATTTGATAAATAAATAAATAAAATATATGCATTAACCGTGTTCTTAAACTAAAAATAAAGAATGAAACTTACCACTTTAATGTGAAGTTGCCCAAATTTGAAATAATTTTTTAAATAAATCGTGATCTCCCAGGGAACCCCTAGTGACCTCTCCATGGAACCCTGGTTGAGAAACCCTGACTTAATGTGTTTAAGTGGATTCCTACACTGAATAGGGAGTTAGACTCTATGGCTTAAATGACCCCATCCACATTTATGATTCTATGTATCAAAAAGTGAAATATATATATACAGTATATAACTGGTTGTAAAGTAACCACTGAAAGACCCAGCTGATGAGTCCATCAATTAATTGGCCAGTCTAGAGCCCTTTGAGGGATGGGGAGAGGTGAAGGGCTAGTTAAGAGCCACTTCTTCCCCACAGGTTTATTACAGTTAGCTCTAGCAGACGACCATTCATCAATTTGGAAAACAGCAACTGAACACTGAACTAACGTCATATGGGCTCTCAGTGGAACTCCTTATTTCTAGTGGGCATGGACAGGCTGATTGGATTTGTCTTGAAAAGCTAAATTATATGGAATATCAGAATGAGGTAAGTAGAATCTTACAGAGTAGAAGAATGGGAGTTTCAAAAATTTACCCAGGAGCCAGCAAACTAAATGCACTCATCTTTGCCAGATTGCAGAAATAGATTTTTAGGGCTAGGCATAATATCCTCCTTTCTGTACTACTATAGGTTTTTAGCCTGCAAATTTCATGTGTTGTTGAGAACAAAATAGACTAAAAATTATTACAGGCCTTTTTATCATGCATGTTACATTGTACTTTGCACTACATACTGTATTTTATTTTATGAAATCTGGGTCTGTGGCGCATAATAAAGTTTGAAACTGGAAAACGTTTTACTACTGCAGGGCAGTTATTCTAAAAATTCCTCTGGCTAAATCCCTCTGCTCATCAGAAGCTGGGGAAAGCAAAATGATACAACATATTTATTCTACTGCACCTTTTATAAGGATTTTCACAACAGTTGTATTTTGCCCCTGATATGCCCATACCCAGGCAGAATGTATGTGTTTTACATTAAGTTGTTTTTTTCTGACATGATATATTCTATTACCTGCACAGTACACAAATTTTGTATAGCCACAGTGAAAATGAGGCATCAGATAATGCAAGCATATTTTTTTTTAAATGATGTGTGTATGCGTGTGTAATGATGATCACTGACTGTAAATAAAGACTAACAGTATTTAGGGACCATGGGGAATTTAGTCCAAACTATTTGGAAAGCAACGAAGAACACAAAGAAGGCATCAGGGAACAAAATGTGACCCTTAAAATGCAGAGGGAGTAGCAGTGTGAAGCAGCAAGAAGAGTAGTAGATTGTAAAAAATGATCTTGCAGAAAGTGGACTTTGAGTCTATCTTGAAGATGAGCTAAAAGAGGTGGACAGGCTGGATGCCCAGGCCAAACGAAAGACAGGCAACTAAAGCTCAGAATCCAGGGAGGCTAGGGTTCAACCTCAGCTTATTGTTTCTTTTACCATCGATCATACTGGTTGGATCTGATGGGAGTTAGATTCCAATAAAATTTAGAGAGACACACAGGCCCTCTAAAGCTACTTGTCATGATGTCAATGTGTGAATTACATGAATTCGCATCTGCCCCACTCCCTTTGGGTACCTATGGAGAGAAACAGGTTCCCCATCCTTGCTGTATATTTCCATTCTAACCAAAATATAATAGAAAAAGCAAACATATTCTTTCAGTGGGCAGTCTAGACATTAATCCTTTCTTGAAGAGCAACTATTCTAGCTTGGACCAATTCCAATTTAAAATTGACAGTCCTCTCTCTCTCTCTCAATCTACACATCCAAATCTGAATTGCCTCTATTGCTTGCTGTTTCTCTGCCCATTTCCAAACCCTTATAAGTACTACATCCCAAAAGCTGTGAAAAGATTTCATGTTATTATTGTTCATCCAAGTTCTTTTCTGAAGTCACAGACACTTAAAGTAAAACCATAGTAATAGGCTCGATCATGACAATAGAGAGCCAAATTCATAACAATACTGATAATGGTGATGTGGCACCATCAAAGGAGACACTGTTCATCATTAAAAGTTTCTTTACCACAGTGAAAGAGCACATTAGACTGCCTATAATATTGTACTAAGTATTCTTTTGCAATGAAAGTCAGTGCATTGAAAGTCATCAAGAATTCAAAAAGCCACAAATGATAAAAGAATAGCCCTGAGCTGTTTTAGACTTAATTTGCAGACATGAATACCTAAAATAAGATACTGTGCCTCTATCATGTTCCTCATTTGTTAAAACCACATTTGACTCAATTCACTACTATTCATACACAGCAAATCCTTGCAGCCTTTTGAAAAGTTAAAGATACAGCTGTCTACTGCAAGATGCTACCACTTTTCACTGAATAACATTATAGCATATTTTATTTTGTGTAATCCTAATTGAAGGGCATCTACATTTATTTAACTCTATTCACTAATATCACACTGAGACTTCTGGGTAATTCTTGGAGGTTTATACCAACCAATGAATGCTCCCTTAGGGTGAAAAAATACATAGCAGGTCTGAGTATAAGATCGGAAAGACCATATTGGGCAGCAGTACATATGAAAAGAATCTGGGTGTCTTGGTGGATTACAAAGTTGATTTGAGCCAACGGTGTGAAGCAGTTGCAAAAAAAGCAAATGTAATCACAGACTAGATCAACAAAAATATTCTGCTTTTATCAGAACACACCTAAAATATTGCATCTTATTAACAAGTAGAAGCATGTCCAAAGTAAAGCAACTAGTACAATAATGATGTTGGAAGGAAAAACTTGAGGAACAGTCAGAAGCATTGGTTAAATTTAGCTTACAGGGAGACCTGACAGCTGTCTTCAAGTATCTAAGAGGCTGCTGGTCATGTAGAAGATGGAACTTGAGCTGCTCCAGCAGAAAGAACAAGAAGCAACAGGTTTAAATTACAAGAAGATAGATTTCAGTTGGATATCTGGGGAAAACATTCTAATGGTAAGAATTGTTCAACAATGGAACAGACTGCCTCAGGAGGTGAACCCTCCTTCACTAGAGGTCTTTAAACAGACACTGGACGGCCATCTGTCTGGGATGCCATAGTAGTGGATTCCTACACTGGTTAGGGGGTTCGATCAGATGGTCTCCAAGGTATGTTCCAACCTTACATGGTATATGACCTTCCCTCCTCCCTATTCTCATAGCAGGCATTTAACGTATCATTGCTAAAGGAGAATTTTCTGGATTGCTGTCTTTATTTGGTCTTCTCTGACAAAATTGGAGCATTGACTGAACAATGCATACCAGTTTCTTCAGTGAGGTTTTCGGAAAACATTGAGTTTCTGTGTGGCAGTAATGTAAGAAGTAATGGATCACGTTCATGAATACATGAATGCCATCAATAGAGTTTCCTTCGCTCTCTGTCAGCCCTTTCAAATAGGCCATCTCAGGAAACAGAAACTGTGAGGATTACAGGAATGCTGTTTAATTATTGTAAGGTATAAAAGCAGAATCTTGAAAGCCTACCAGAGGTTCCCTCTGCCCCCCTTATACCAAACCAAACCAAGACAAGGTTAATTTGAATTTCTTTATCACACCTTCTCCTTTCCCAGGACGGAGTTGCATTTTATTTAATGTTTCTTACATTCCTTCCTCCAGGTTATCTAGGTAGTCATCTACACTCACCTCCAACCCCCAGTAAATATACTCCAACAGATTTGGGCACTATGCCGAATAGAGGGGTCTCCTTTTCTGCTGTTGAAAAATCAATCCTATGCTGATATCCAGTGGCCTGACTGCAATTAATTGAATATAGTCTTTATGATATTTGGATCCACACTTTAATTGATCAGTCCTAGAATGTGGAAAAGATCGTTGTTGCTTCCACATTCTGAAAACAGATTTCTAAGTGAAGAGGTACATTGAGGGTTGCAGAATCACTCATAGGCAGCAGCAGAAGAGTGCATGGTACCCATACACCCATTTGCCGTAGACTAAATCTAAAACTCTTTCACCTCTTTCCCCAAAAAACTGCTTTCCTTCACTGCTGACAGCACCAGGGAAATAGCAGTTTTGTCCCCCATTATCAACTGTGCAAATAAATGAATAGGTGGAGTAACTCTTCACCTATGTCACCTGAAAAAGAAAATATTGGAACTACTGCCTATAATCAGGGGAGGCAGGATGGTGAAGAGGCAGTACACACCACAAAGAGCTCCAGCAACTCCTTTAGATTTTTCTATATGCCTGCTGTTATTTAACCTACCCCAGAAGATAAGACTGTTAATTACTGTTTAAATCCAATTTTCCCTGCCAGTTGATGTCAGATGGGGAATAGCTGTAACAACAGCTTTCCCCGAAAAGGCAATAGCTGAGATAAAAAGGAGGGTTCACCAAAAAAGGATGATGAAAAGACTCCGAATTAAGAAAGAACACTGATCTTAATCAACTTACACTCAAGGAGTTTCTACCGTCGATGCTTGGTGATCAAATTTTTGTGTTTTTTCATCCTTGTTAGATTGAGAGAGCAAGGAACTGTTTGAGGAAAGAGGACAATTTGAGACCAGGAGGAAAAAAGATCTGAAGCCCCCTCCACTGAAACTCACATGGAGCTGCTAGCTAAGAACTGTCTGTTAATAGCTCAGACTGTAATCTCAGTCTATGACTCGCTGTTGACAGCTAATAATAAGATAGATGAGCTAAAACATCTCCTGGGCCAGGATATCTTGGATCAGAGAAGCTGGCCACATCAAGACTGGCTATCTACAGCACTAAGATCCAGCCATATGAAGAAGTTATGGAGGGGGCAGAGAACTAATGCAGTTATAGAACATCCTTTGACATCAAGACTTCCACTCTTACCAGCTCAAACAACCCACGTTTCTTACAACAGCACAGACTCATGCATTTGATTGCTAATAACCAATTTAATTCCAGCAAGTGGCAGACAAAGAGAGCTGTAACCCTCTCCCTCTCACAGATTCTTCACTCAGCTCAGTGCCCCATTGTGATTTTACTGAATTTGGAATGGTTTCCCTCTGTGGCCAAGTGTATAAGATTTGTGCTTGCCTTTACATCTACACTTTATCCTTTCATGTTAATCAGAAAGAAAGGCTTTCTGAACAAATTGAAATAATCCCTACTGGAGGGTTTAAAGACGCCAAAGACGCCACCATTACGTATATCACTATTAAAGCCCAAGAATCAGCCTACATCCGGGGGAGTGCTGACTCCCTACAACTGATAAGGAGGACGGATCAGCTGGACTCAAGGACAGCAGCAAGCAGGCACTTTTTTCCGACTCAGAAGACGGATGAGCTACCCCCTCTCTGCATGTCTGAGGAGGGACTTGTTTCCATCTTAAATGAAGTTCAAAGTTCCTCAACATCTGCTATATCCTCTGCAGGGACACTTAAAACCTCCGCTCTGGCCTCTGGCAGAGGGACTCAACCAATTGATTCATTTACCTCAGTGCCTCAATCTCACACAACCAAAGGTTTTTCTGTCCCTGTTAGGAAAAATATACAGTCCACTAGCAAAGTCTGATGTTACTGATCAAATTGACTCTGCTGTATCCTATACTGTTGATCACCCTATTCCATCATTTACTGTAGGAGTTTCTCCCACTCATTGGTTTGACAGCCCAAGAGCCAGACACTGGCAGGAAGCCTCAGTCTTCTAACTCAGACCTCCCTGTTCCATTCAATAATTGCTTACCATCAGAATTTTGCTTTACAGGAAATACTGCTAAACTCTCAACAGATGGCCCTTTGGGGCTCTCTGCTAAAACTAGCCCCCCTTGTACTGCTTCCCTTTTAAATGTTAGTAGCACCCTGATTTGGCATGAACCCCAACTTATTCAGACTTCTCAATCACAGGATGACACAGTAAACTCTCATAACTCAAAGCACCCATATTCTGCCTCTCAGCATGAAATTAACTCTTGCTCTCCCTCTACTGCTCCAGGAACGACTCTAGCATATGATACTCACTTTTTTTATTTCACTGGTGTCCCTGGTTATGGATAAACTGCTAAAGCAGAAGGCCCCAGAAGAACTCAATTGCTCCTCAAGGACAGATTGCACTGACAATGACAAAACAACAGCTACTTCTAAAGCCCTTTCCACCCTAAGGTCAAAGTTGGACGCAAAGGGCTCCCCCCATCTCTCCCTGAAAGACCCAGCTAATTTTTACCAGAATTGCTGTCTTTGCTCTCCTGGAACATTGCTGGATGGGAAGTCAGAACTAGAGAGCCTGCTTTCACAAGCTATATTTCCCAATTCAACATTCTTTCATTTGAAAAGACTTGGTCAGCCACTTACTGTATTTATTTACTGTGGGATACAAATCCCTGTCCCTAACAGCAGTGCCAGGATCTGGATGAGGGAGATATCGTGCTGGCTTGAGCATTCATATTTCAATTGCCCTCAGCACTGAGACCACTTCATTAGATTCATTTGAGGACTTTGCTGTTCTTAACTTTTCTCATGAGAATTTGCTGCTCGTTAACTTCTACATACCACCCAACCTCACCCAACTGTGCATTGCAGAAATCTGGTCAAAAGGAGAAGTTTACATTAATAATCTTCAGCCACACTTTCCAACTGCCTATACTGTTATGGGGGGGGGGGGGATTTTAATGCCAGATTAGGCCCTAATGATAATCAGTTATATTCCAAATATTGGCAAATGCACTTATCTCTCCCCCTTTCTTAATCAGTGAATCTAACGGCTGTGTTGGAGATTTTAGGGGTCTACATATGTTGCAGACATTTTACAAAGTTAGATCTCCAGATCATGAATGGCACTATTATCACCAACCCTATTTGGCAGAATTTTCCTACTGGACTGGCACAAGCCCCTCTCTTTGACTACACTGCCATTTCAAGAAACCTGTGTTCCTCTCTTCTTAGATTTCATATTGACAATCACTCTGAGAGTGAACATTGCCCCAATGTGCTGCTTTTGAAACCTTTTGGTGCTCCTTTCCTGGAAACTTACTCTATTCCATCTGATGACATCCTCAGGGGCCCAATATGCACAAAATGGACAGTTCATCTAAGGCAGAGCTTTCCAAACTGTGTGTCGCGACACAAAAGTGTGTCGCCACACACAGTCTGGTGTGTCGCCACACAACCTGGAAGCGCTGATCATCATCAGCGCTTCCGGGTTTTCCCGTGGCGACACACCAACGGCGGTGCGCAAAAACCTGAAAGCGGCAGCAGCACTTCTGGGTTTTTGCGCGCTGCCGCAATGGCGGCACTTCCGGGTTTTCCCGCAGCGACACACCAACGGCGGTTGGTGTGTCACCACGGGAAAACTTTGGAAAGCCCTGATCTAAGGATAAACTAACCCAAATGAAGAGACACTCCAACTATGCACAACCATACTAGTAGAAAAGTCTTCTAACCCCATTTTGTCATTTTACACCCAGGTAATCCAGCTTTTCCAGTCAATTCTCTCTACTTGTCCATCTGCTGTTGACAGGAACTAGGTTTCCTTTAACCAACCTTGGTTTGACAGCGAATGCCATGCAGCTAAGAAACAACTGACCACCCACTTTAAGGAATATAAAAATAATCCCCTTTTCTACTCAGCTCAGGATTTATTGTTTCTCAAGAGTCAATGCAGTTATTACAGTTAAAGAAGAGGCAGGTCTTGAAAGAGTCATGGAGCCAACTTCTTTCTGCTTCTCACTCCAAGAATTCAGGTCTATTTTGGAAACGTATAACTCTCCAACCAGTTCCCTCCAGTCTTCGAACCCCATCCCTGCTTCAGCAGGGAAGGCCACTTTAGATTGCTGTGTGCACAGGAGGAGCCATCCCACCCAGATAGGGGATTAGACTATGAAGAACACTCGCTCCCCTCCTAGCCCCTTGTGTCATGCTCTGAGATTGCTAAATTGATCAAGCAACTGAAATTAACCAAAGCTCCAGGCTGTGACTTCATCTCCATGGAAGTTCTCCACAATAATCTAGATTGGTGGGTACCTGACCTGGCTTCTCTGTTCACCTTTATAGATAACAATGCGAAGATCTCCAATGATTTGGGTCTAGCCCTGGTGATTTCAATCTTCAAAAAAGGATGTAGAAATTTACCTGCCAATTACCATCCCATTAGCCTTCTCAGTGTGGTCTATAGATAGAGCATAGCTTTCCAAACTGTGTGTCGCGACACAGTACTGTGTCGCCTGCAGTGTGCAGGTGTGTCATGCAAAAGCCCGGAAGCGCTGATGGCACGCCGCCGCTGTGCGCGGCAGCATGCGCAGTGGCGGCAGCGGTGGCGTGCCATCAGCGCTTCCGGGTTTTACGCAACACACCTGCACGCTGCCGCCATTGGTGTGTGTCACTAACAGGAAAAGTTTGGAAAGCTCTGAGATAGAGGCTTGTATAATAAGCTTTTGGACAGGATATAACAGAACATTCTGGTTAAGGAGCAGGCAGGCTTCAGAGAAGGCTGCTCACTCCTTGACCACACTTTAACTCTTCAACATTTAGTTGAGAAATAATCCTCCAGAGCCCGCTCAGCATTCTATGCAGTCTTCATTGACCTTAGATGTGCCTTCAATTTCATCTCCAGATCTAAGTTATGGGAGAAATTAAATTCTTCCTCAATGGATTAGGTTACTTGTGCTTATCTACAAACTTCATGAACATTCTCAGATGAATATGTGATGTAATATGCTCTGGCATTGCACCAAGGAAATCCCAGTCAAAAGAGGTGTGAGACAAGGGTGCATTCTAGCTCCTCCTTTTTAATCTGTTCATCGATCCCCCTCATAGATAAATTGAACAATCCATCTCTCCATCCACCAAAATTGGGAAACAGACTTATTTCTGTGGCTGTTGTGGGTCTTCCGGGCTGTGTGGCCGTGTTCTGGAAGTTGTGGTTCCTAACGTTTCGCCAGCATCTGTGGCCAGCATCTTCAGAGGGCAGGAGCACAGATAGAAGCAAAATCACAGAGATTTTGCTTCTATCTGTGCTCCTGCCCTCTGAAGATGCTGGCCACAGATGCTGGCGAAACGTTAGGAACCACAACTTCCAGAACACGGCCACACAGCCCGGAAGACCCACAACAGCCATTGAACTCCGGCCGTGAAAGCCTTCGACAATACATAGACTTATTTCTATTCTTCTGTACACAGATGAAGCTGTGCTGCTTTCCCAGATGGAGATTGGCCTGAAGCGGGCACTTTATACACTTGCTGAGTACTGTTGAGAAGAAATGCTAGAAATCAATTACGCAAAAACCAAGGTCATGGTATTTGCCAAGTGCCCTAAGACATATGTCTGGCGGCTAAACAGCCATCTAATAGAACAAGTCAAGACCTTTAAATACCTAGGGTTTGTTTTCCATGCCATGGGCAACCATAAATCCCATGCCAACTATATTGTCCTAAACGCACAGAAAACAGCTTCTGCTCTACAATCCCTTTACTTCTCCAAAGGAGCCCAGCACATACCTGCAGCGCTCAAAGTCTTCTCAGCCAAGATCTGAGCTCAGCTCCTCTTTGGAGTCCATTTGGGCCCTTAGAGGTCATTTCTTCCCCTCAAAAGAGTTCAATCTAAGTTCCTGAGATCTATCTTCCAAGTACCTTGCTGTATTCCAAATGTGGTACTTCGTCATGAAGCTGGCCTACTCAGAATAAAAATCTCCACTTGGATTCACATCCTTTCATACGGGCTTAAACTTTTGTTTCCAGCCAGCTTGGCCTCTTTAATTATGAGTCACAGCTTCCAGTCTTCCTGGTGTCAGGTGCTACATGAAAAATTAAAATCCTTTGGCTTTTCATGGGCAGCCATCATCCTGATGGGCTATGAAGTCCATTAGGCAATCTTGAACAATGTGCCATTGACTTACAATCAGATTTATCAGTCTTGCCCAGAAACATCTTTCTGAGCTGTTCCACACGTTTATTTCACCCAGCCAGATACCTCAGTTGGATAACAACCCCTAAATTTAGGAGGGCTTTCTCTTTGGCTAGATTCAATGCCTTTCCAACAGCAGTCACTGAGGGGAGATACCAGAACATCTCTTTTGAGCAGAGATTGTGCCCATGTGGTAGAGGAGTAATTGAAACGCTGGAACACATTACTCTGTGCTGATTTTCACCAGTCATCACCAAGCATCCTGGTCACACTGATTCCTTCTATCTCAAATAGTTACTATCAGATCAATCTGATTCTACTTCAATGACTAGCCAAATACTGTTCCACAGTTTGCACAATATGCCATAACTTCTCTTCAAACACCTCTTAGACATTCTGCATTTGGAACCATTTCAGATGCAAATGTACATTTAGTCACTACTCTATAACATACTCTATAACAGGAAGGGCATGCTCCAGGTACCATCGACTGGCGGGGCCCAGAAGGAGAGCCTTTTCTGCCATGGCACCTGCCCTTGGAACATCATTGCCCCTGAGATTAGATTGGCCCTGTCCCTGTTGGCCTTTCATCTTGATTATGATGATGTTATCCATTCAGTTGTGTCCGGTTCTTGCCAATTCTATAGACCAGCTCTCTCCACTTTTTCCAATCTTGTATAGCTTCTTTTAGTAGTTTAATCCTCTGGCTGGTGTCAACTTTGATGGTGTCTAGCCATTGTGTTTTTTGGCGGCCTCGTTTTCTTTTACCACTGACCATTCCAAGCATAACTGCCTTTTCCAGCGAGTTTGATTGCATGACATAGCCAAAATAAGTAAGCCAGAGTTTTGTGATTTTGCCCACCAGCGATATGTCTGGTTTTATATTCTCCAATACTTGCTTATTTGTCACCTTTTGGCCTTTCATAAGGCCTTGAAAAACTTGGCTTTGTGCCCGAGCCTGGGGCCCTGGGTGTGGGTTAGAGCCTGTGTCCTGGTTGTGTGGATGATTGGTTAGATTATGCCTGGCTGCTATGTGTTTTATTTTTATTTTTTTTATTGTAAGTCACCTAGAGTCATGTAAAAGTGAGATAGGTGGCTATATAAATCAAATAAATAAATAAATAACATGTCCTTACTGTCAATTGATTCTTACTTCTGTCTTATTTTCATTAATAGTTGCCAGAGTCATTTTAGCGTTATAATGGTCCTATATTTTAGGTCGGTAATTTTACTATTCTATTATTTTAAATAATCATTTAATTGATTTACTCAATAATGATTATAATGCCTTACTATATTAACTATGCCCAAAATTCTTAAACATATAATTTTAGTTGTATTGCTATATGATGCTATAGCTTGTTTTATTCCAGTCAATTTCTGTGGTATATAAGCTGTATTGATATTTGGTGAGTTAAATGTGACTCTGCTTTTCAAAGATCTGTTTTGCTGGTCAGTAACTGAAATAAAATGACTGACTGACTGACTGCCTATAATCAGCATTCAGGTACATGGAAGATGAAGATGAATGGGTTTTTTTTACATGGAAACATCCTCATCAAAGCAAAGAGCTCATCCAGGCAGCCACTTTAACATGTATTTTTCCCATCTGTGAGGGAAACTTTGCTCTTCTCCAACAGCCATGCTCTAATTTGCCTCAATAATGTGGCCAGAAAGTGAGGCTGTCCTTAGGGTTTTAATGTGAGATAAGGGCAGTGATTGGTGGATTTCCTGCTGGAGGGAAAAGTATCCACCAATCACCGTCTTGAATACGGGCTGCAGCAGGGCTGGGGGAGGAGTCATGTTTTGAAAGAAGGCAAGCTCACGTCTGGAAAAGATGGAGGTTCTCGTCCATTTTAACATTGGATGAGAATAGTACAGTTAGGCAGCCTCAGTTATGGGCTGGGCATGAGGCGAAGGCAACATCATGAGGACATGTTCTTAAAGAACAATTAGCAAGACATTTTTCAGCTGCAGTAGTCTATGGATGGTTTTCTGAACTGTCGACTCATCAGAAATACAGCTTGGCTGAGTTCTGTCATCTTTAGCAGCCTTGGGAAAAGCAGAATCCAAGAAATCAAACTGTCAGCTTCAACTTCTACAACAGTTCAGTATTTACAGTAGATAATATTGAAAACCCTGAAATTTCCTGAAGGTATAAGACCATGCTGCTGAATTAGAATATAAATGACTCTATGCCTTTCCATCAATTGGTGTAAATTGTCCTTAAATGCCTTAAGTTGTGATCTGCAAAACTGGAACTTAATTATGAACTGCAGGAACTCAGCAGGTCAATAAAAACTAAGAATTTATAGATTTTTATTATAACTTTCATTTCTCTGTTTAATATGTACACATCTAGTGCAGTCGAGCACAACTGAAACCCATTACATTCATATCCTTATGCTAGTAACAGGGTATAGCAACAAAGCTGTACTTTGTAATGAATATCTTATATCAAAATGAGAATGTGATTTGGTCTCACAATTTATTTTTTTAAATCACACTGTGAGACGTTGCATTCAGAATGCCAATATAAAGAATTGGTTCCCAGGAAAATCAGATTGGGAAGTTCTGGTGTGTTACACTTAATATTTAAAGATGGGTTCACATATCACACTAAGCAATGATTTACTTAGGCCAGTGTGGTACTGCAGCCCTGGACTAGGTGGGAAAGACCAAGTTCAAGTTTGCCCTCATTCATGGAAGCTCAGCCCAGTCTATCTCACAGCAAGTTCAAAATGTCCTGCTAAGTATCTGTGTGGAAAACTTGAAAGACCGAAAATTTCCTTCAGTTTCTGCCATACTCATCTCCTTCTGCCTCTGCTGTTGCTTGAGTCCCCAGACTTGTACTATCTGCACCAAAGGTATTTAATTTTTACTGACTCTGTTATACTTTATTATATATTTTATATTTTCCCCCCAAATATTCTATTGGAAGCAGCTATGGGCTTTTAAAGAAAAAGATAAGTTACATATAGAGCCAGTTGGGTGTAGCGGTTAAGGCATCAGGCTAGAAATCAGGAGACCATGAGTTCTAGTCCCTCCTTAGGCACAAAGCCAGCTGGGTGACCTTGGGCCAGTCACTTTCTCTCAGCCCTAGGAAGGAGGCAGTGGCAAACTACTTCTGAAAAAACCTTGCAAAGAAAACTGCAGGGACTTGTCCAGGCAGGTTCCAAAAATCGGAAATGATTGAATGGGGGGGGAAAAGTTACATATAGTGACACATAGTCATTATCAGTTGCTAGGGAACAAGTGCAACAACTCTGTTGGGATTATCAGGAGTCAACTCAGCATTAAAGACTCCATTCAAGACTCCATCATCTGTGACATACTGTTGGGTTAGATATGCCTTTAATTCCACAGTTTAGAGGTTTCCCATCATCTAGGGATATCCAGTTGGCCTTTTCATAAGTCCTTATGATCATTGATTGTGTTTTAATTGCTGAATTTTTAATTGTTAGTTTTTTATTATTGCTTTTTATTGTACACTACCCAGAGTCACAAATCCATGAGATGGGCGGCTATATAAATATGATATATAAATATAAATAAATAAATGATCTCCTTAGAGAAAGCATAGGCCAACATTAAGAACCAGGATATATTTACTTATGCTGACCCCTCAGTCACCTGCAGATGATAATGTTCCTAATTTGTTCCTTGGTACCCAGACACCTTATTCTACCTAATTTTTTGTATCTAAACAAAATATAGTAAACTAGAATGGTGCAAAGAAAACCATCAGTCTCACGTATTACTGTATCTTCAGCAAATTCCTTTGGGCCTTACCTAGGCTCAGATGCATTTTTGGAAAATAAATTGTATTTATTTGTATTATTTAAACATATACAGTATAGCTGCCCACTCAACACAAGATTTTGGGCAGCTAATAATCAATTAAAGCTAACCAACAATAAACAAATATAAATTAAAAACAGCACACCATGCCTTGGATGACTCAAAAAAACATACAGCCACAGCACCAAGATGGGCTCATTCAATAGCTGGGTCCAACATGTGGGGGAAGAACCAAGTCTAATGGTGGATGAATGCACCATCCATGCCAGCCATGGCAACAATTTTATGGGAGTGCCTACAACATGTTATCAAAATTCCAAATCTGATCGAAAAAGTGTAACTGAACTATCCAGATTAGCCCAGTAAGTCAGACACACACAGCATTAAGAACCACACATTAACCACATGCTAAGCCACCAAATAAGACAACCATATTTAATCTACTATGTTGTACAAACTCATATACAATGTTGATGTTCTACTTAGTCAAGAATTACGGTGTTAATTCTGTGTTGATTCTGTATTGCAGAAATTACTGCACATCAGTCCCACTAATCCTTGCTCCCTCACATTCTGGGCAGGGGTGGGGCTGTTGCTGGGAGGGATGAGTGAAGAATGACAGCAGTGTATGCCACGAGTCATCCAAGGTGTTAAGGTCACCCCAGCTGCCCAGCTAAAGCAAGCAGGCACCTAGATTGGTCCGCAGCAAAATAGGAAGATGCGGAAGGCAGAAGATCACTAATGATAATGGCAAAGGCATCATTTCTTACTGCACAGGAGAAGGCAGTGGTAAACCATTCCTGTACTTTACCAAGAAAACTACCTGGATACAATTATAGAAATGCCTTTGATTATATTGATCATGTAAAGAGGTGGAATGTGCTTAGGAGAATGAGAATCCTAGAACATCTCATTGTGCTCATGTGAAACCTATACACAGATCAGGAAGCCACAGTGAAACAGAGTGGCTCCAGGTTGGCAAAGTGAGACAAGGCTGAATACTCTCCTCTTATTTATCCGACATACAGAATATGCAGAATATATACTGTACTGAGGAAAGCTTGATTGGAAGATGAGTGTGGTTTTAAAACTGGAGGAAGAAATATCAATATGCGCTGTGCTGGTGATACTACTGATAGCTGAAAATGCAAATGATCTGCAAGGTCTAATAAAGTTAAGGAGCACAGTGGAAAAATGAGACTAAGATTAAAAATAAAGAAGACTAAACTAATGTCAACAGGTACAGCAACCAACCTTAGAATTGACAATGAAGATTTTGAAGTGATGAATAATTTCTGCCTTTTAGAACAATGATGCAGAAACAGGATAGATTATATTTAGGCTGGAAGAATCAGAAACAGAATGAACATCAAGTCTTTTTGATATATATCAATATGTATTGTATGAATATTATAAGAATTGATATATTAGCTATTAGGTTAAGTGATATGATAGATTATGCATTTAGTTTAAATGGACACTACTACAAGGAATGGAAATTACAGATGGATAATTGAGATTCAAGAATTCCTTTTTTATGGAGATATATATATATATTAGAATTAAATTATAGAAATATATATGTATGAACACTATAAGAATTGCTAAATTATGTATTAAGTTACATAACATGTTAGGTTATGAGTCATAATATGAATAGAATATATTGTAGTTTATTAGAAGTAAATAAGGCTTTTATTTGTTATACTAATTGGTCTTTATTGAAGATATAAATATGTAGTAATGAACATTCAACATTTAACTACTACTTCAAGGAGTGGAAGCCAAAGATGGATTATTGGGAGACAGTAAGATGAAGGTTAGAAGATTGGATTAAAGAAATCAAAAGGCATATGACAAAGAAAAGTTCCTGTATACTGTATGAAGGACTAACATTTAAAATCAATTGTTGTACTTTAAGTTCAAAGATAGATTGGAGGACATCTATTTTTTATATTTTCTTTGTTTATTATTTCTTGACTTCACTTTTTCTTTATCTTTTTCTTATTTTGTATTTCTGTTTCTATTTCTTTTTCTACTTTAAATTTTATTATGTATTGTAAAACTTAATAAAATTTAATAAAAAAAAAAAAAAAGTCTTTTTTTTTAATTTACACAGACATAAATACACATTTAGTGCTAAAGAAATCCCTCTTCAAAGGTGAGATCATTTAAATTCTTGGAAGGGAATTAATATACCAATCGAAGAGAATATTTGTAGCTCAGGGTTGAACTGTGGAGTCCTTGGTGCTCTCTGAGCCTTGTTGTTTTCTTACAGACGTTTCATTGCCAGGCTAGGCAAGATCTTCAGTGCGAAAAGGTAGTGGGACTTGATCTTTGTTTATATACCCTGGCTTGTCCTGCCTGTGTTGGTGGGGGTGTTGTACTCTCCTTGGTAGTACCTTGATTGGGTTGTTGTTTGCTGCTTGGTTGATTGACTGAGTTAATAGTTCCTTGATTAGGGTCTATTGTGTTGTTTGATTGCTCCTCTGGTGCTAATCTCACTCGCTGGATCGTCACCTTGTTGTGGTGAGTGGGCTTGTGTGTTCCCAATGAACCCTGTGAGCGAAGCCATCGGGAGTCATGTACTCCTGGCAGGGTCACCCATGGCGGTAAGGTCCAGGGGGAGGAACCAGACAAAGAACGATCCAAGAAAGTCCTCAACGGCAGAACAGGCGGAAGATAACAAGGTGTATTGTTACAACGGCTGCGAAGGCGGATGAAGGCTGCAGCAGACAAAAGGTCACCAATCGTCATGGTATCCATGCCATTGGATTAGAGCCTTTTTCTGTGAAGGTTGTGTGCTGATCGTTGTGCACCGATCTCCACACATAAAACAAATTCACGCACAGGCGTCTTCCAACCACACCAAACCCAAAACAACCAAAAGTCCCATGGCGACTGACGAATGGCAACGGGGGCAGGACTGTGAAATCCGGAAGCTCCTAGTCATGGACCAGCACATGGGCGGTGGATATGGATTCAGTCGCCCTGACTCAAGGATCGAGGCAGTTGAGTAGTTCGGCAGCTGTATCCACGACTGAGCAGCCCTATTTAGGATCCACTCTGCTCACCCCATATGGGGAGGGGGCTAGAAAAGGTGCCCTAAACATAGTCTGCCTCATTTTCTCCCTGACTGGATTACCGCGACCAGTGGGGTCACCATCTAGCGGTCGTAAAAAACACATGAATTTTGGAACATGGAATATACGGACACTGCAAGACGATATGGATAGTGAACGACCTGAACATAGGACTGCCATTATTGCAAGGGAGCTGAGACGTTTTAATATCGATATAGCAGCACTCCAAGAAACTCGAAGAGCAGGAGAAGGACAGTTGAAGGAAGAAAAAGGAGGTTATACCTTCTTTTGGAAAGGACTGCCTGAACAAGAACGACGAATACATGGGGTAGGCTTTGCTATCAAAAACGACCTTGTGAAGCTCTTGTCAGAAGTTCCCACTGGGATTAACGAACGACTTTCAACTCTGCGAATAAAACTCGCCAAAAACCAACAGGCAACTATCCTAAGTGCTTACGCACCAACACTAGATGCAGATGAGGATATCAAGGAAAAATTTTATACCCAGCTGGACACCATCTTATCAGAGATACCAAAGGAGGATAAAATTATCCTCCTGGGCGATTTCAATGCAAGAGTTGGGCGTGATTTTGATTTGTGGCCAGGGATCATTGGGAAAGAAGGAGTTGACAACAGCAACATGAATGGAATCTTACTTCTGACTAAATGTGCAGAGCATAACCTTGTCATTACTAACACACTCTTTCGCCAGAAAAATAAATTTAAAACATCATGGAAGCACCCACGGTCGAAGCACTGGCATCTTTTAGATTATGTAATTATCCGTGCTAGAGATCGCCGTGATGTACTTCTCACCAGAGCCATGACGAGCGCCGATGACTGCTGGACAGACCATCGATTAATTCGATCCACGATGGTCATAAAGATTGTCCCTCATCGTAGGCTCCAAGGAAGAAAACCAAGGTGTAAAATGAATACACTGGCCCTTCAAGATCCTATTAAACGAGCTTGCTTTCAATCAACTCTCAAGGAATTTCTGCCTATGGAACTTCCTGAAAATGTTGAGGAACACTGGGTTAAATTGAAGACTTCTATTATTTCAGCCTGTGAACAAACTATCGGATACCAGACTAAGAGACATCAGGACTGGTTTGATGAGAACGATAGTGAGATTGAACATATTATTGACAAGAAAAGGAAAGCCTTCCAGATATGGCAAAAAGATATTAACTGTGCCGTTAAGAAAAAAATCTACGCCAGTGCAAAGGCAGAAGTCCAAAGAAGAACTAGAGAACTTAAGAACATATGGTGGATAAAAAAAGCCCAAGAAACCCAACATTTTGCAGATGCTCATGATGCACGGGGCTTTTTTAATGCCATAAAGGCCATCTATGGACCAACAAACCATGGTACAAATCCCTTACGCTCAGTAGATGGTGCTAAACTTCTAAAGGACAAAGAGTCTATTGCACTGCGCTGGAAAGAGCATCACTACAATCTCCTTAATCGTCACTCTACTGTGGCTGATGAAGTCTTCTTGCAAATCCTGCAAAAACAAATAAGAAATGAGCTTGCAGTACCCCCTAGTTTGGAGGAAGTCAGTAAAGCCACTAAACAAATGAAAAATAACAAAGCTAGTGGACCTGATGGGATTCCTGCTGAAGTCTTTAAAGAAGGCGGGGCTGAACTTACACAACAACTTCATAAGCTCATTGAAAAAATCTGGATGAGGGAGGAGATTCCAGCAGACTTTAGGGATGCCATAATTATCACTCTCTTTAAAAAGGGTGATAGAACAGACTGTGGAAACTATCGAGGCATCTCCCTTCTAGCCACAGCAGGCAAAATCCTGGCAAAGATCATTGCAAACCGTCTCCTATCTGTATCAGAAGACATCCTCCTTGAAACGCAAAATGGCTTCCGCCCTTCCAGGGGAACAGTGGATATGATCTTCACTGCACGACAGCTTCAAGAAAAATGCAAGGAGCAAAACTGCCCTCTGTACATGGCGTTTATTGATCTGACTAAAGCTTTTGATACTGTAAATCGTACTGCTCTCTGGACCATCCTTCTGAAAATCAGATGCCCTGATAAATTTGTGAACATCTTGCGGTTACTCCATGACGACATGATGGCAACAATCCTGAATAACAATGGCTCTCAAAGCGATCCATTTAAAGTGGAATCCGGCATTAAACAGGGATGTGTTATTGCTCCAACCTTATTCGCTATCTTCATTGCTATGATTATGCACCTTGTTGAAGAGAAACTTCCTACTGGTGTAGAAATTATATATCGAACAGATGGAAAGCTTTTTAATCTTAGTAGGGTGAAAGCAAAAAATAAGGTAATTGCAACTTCTGTTATAGAACTTCAATATGCTGATGATAACGTAGTCTGTGCACACTCCGAGGAAGATCTTCAAACTATCCTAAACATCTTTGCAGAAGCATATGAAAAACTCGGCCTCTCGATTAACATTAAAAAAACCAAAGTGCTTTACCAGCAAGTTCGAACCAATCCCTCTGCAGTGCCATCAATCCAGCTTAAAGGTGTGTCACTAGAAAATGTCGATCACTTTTCTTATCTCGGCAGCCATCTATCTACAAAAGCCGACATCGACGCTGAAATTCAGAATCGCCTGAGCTCTGCGAGTGTAGCTTTCTCCCGAATGAAGCGTAGAGTGTTTGAGAATCGGGACATTCGCAGGGAGACCAAAATGCTTGTTTACAAAGCCATTGTACTACCAACCCTTCTGTACGCCTGTGAAACATGGACCCTCTACAAACGCCACCTCCAACTTCTTGAAAGATTCCATCAACGCTGCCTCCAAAAAATTCTGCAAATTACTTGGGAAGATAGGCGGACTAATGTTAGTGTATTAGAAGAAGCGAAAACCACCAGCATTGAAACAATGATCATCCAACATCAACTTTGCTGGACCGGCCATGTTGTTCGAATGCCTGACCATTGTCTTCCAAAGCAGCTACTTTACTCCCAACTTAAGAATGGAAAATGGAATATTGGTGGACAGCAAAAGAGATTCAAAGACACTCTCAAAGCTAATTTAAAAAAAATGTAATATCAGCATTGAGAACTGGGAAGCCCTAACTCATGAGCGTTTCAATTGGAGGTCAGCCTTTATTAATGGCGCTATGGACTTTGAAGAAGCACGAGTACAGGGTGAAAGGGAGAAAAGAGCTAAAAGGAAGGCACGTCAGGCAAACCCTCATCATGACCGTCTCCCACCCGGAAACCTATGCCCTCACTCTGGGAGGTTGTGCGGATCCAGAATTGGCCTTTATAGCCACTTACGGATCCACCGTTAAAATTTTACCTTTGGAAGACAATCTTACTCGGCTACAAGTGATCGCCAATGACAATGAATGAATGGTGCTAATCTTGGTGTAAATCTTTGCTGATCTGGTTGTTGATTGCTGGCAAGGAGGTGTTCTGGTCTTCTGGCTTTTCTATTGTGTCTTATGAATGGTATGTAAATGTTGTTTACCTCTATGTGTCTATTGATGGCTGCTTTGTCTGAGTGCCAAGCTTCCAATTGTGGAATTGTCTGAACGTGATATGGCGTTACCTGAGCCGCAAAGAGCCTGCATAATTCTGTCAAGTTTGGACAGCAGTTTTGATATGTTGGTCGAAGCTGCACAGACGCTGCGTCCTCGTGATCTTACCGTGGATTATCTCACAAACCGGCTACAGGAGGTGAAACAGGCTCGTGACCTTCAGCTTCCGCAGTGTAAGCAGTCTGTTTCTGTTCCTGAGAATTCCAAGCAGCGTGCTCCTGCAGGCGTGGAATCGGCTTGTGCTGTGCGGAGGTGTTTCCGGTGTAATTCTACTCAACATCTCCTGAGAGACTGTCCCCTGCAACGTCGTCCAGCAGATGGTGTCAGTGCGAAGAAGCCTGCTCGACGCCG
The DNA here is from genome assembly GCA_023362775.1 of Charina bottae. Classification (NCBI taxonomy): domain Eukaryota; kingdom Metazoa; phylum Chordata; class Lepidosauria; order Squamata; family Charinaidae; genus Charina; species Charina bottae. The sequence continues at coordinate 67,992,688 of JALMGJ010000006.1, forward strand.
GAGGGGGAAGCCAGCTGGACAACGCATCAATTAGTCTCTGCTCTGCTGACTACTGGGCGTGAGCGATCTCCAGAGACTTGGTTGTTGGACTCGGCTTGCAGTCAAATAATTGTAAATAATGAACAGTTATTGTTAACAAATGCAAGCAGGTTGCTTTAGCTGATGGTTCTATGGCAAAAGTATCTGCCCAGGTGGATGTGCGTGTCCCTTGTTTGGGGCAAATTGTTAAAGATGTTTTATGTGTTCCTACACTTGATTTTTCCCTCCTCAGCGTTCCTGCCCTAGCCAAGTCTGGGTATACTGTTGTATTTAAGGGTTCTGGATGTTCTATTGAGAAAGATGGAACAGAGTGTGCTGGAGGAAAACTGGTTAATCAATTGTATGAGATGCTTCCCAAGAAGGAGGTGGTGGCTGGAACTTGTGTATCCAATGTTCCCCCACATCATGAATGCATCCATTATTTTCACAGAGTGCTGGGACACCCTGGGTGGGGGAGTTTGTCCCACCTGGCCAAAGTGTATCCTGAGCTAAAACTCAAAAAGTGTGCTAACTTCCTGGATTGCACTGTCTGTAAGCAATCTAAGATCAGAACTGCACCTGTTGCTAGGAAAAGTGACAGAGTGTCTTCTAGGCCTTTTCAGTTGGTTCATGGAGACCTAGCTGGCCCCTATTCCCCAAGTGAGGGTGGGGCACGTTTCCTGTTCCTTCTGGTAGATGACCATTCCTGCTTCACTTTTTGCTACCTGCACTTTTGTGTCATGACACAGTTTGGAAAGCTCTGCTTTAGAGGAACAAGAGAAATGGAACACAGCTATGGACAATGAGTTTGAGGCTCTAGTGCGTCAGAAAGTGTTTGAGGTAACTGACCTGCCTCCCTCCCAGAAAGCTGTAGGTTCCAGATGGGTGTTCAGAAAGAAGCTTCTTCCTGATAACACAGTACAGTATAAAGCCAGGCTTGTTGCCCAGGGATATTCCCAAGAGAAGTTTGTGAACTATGATCTCACCTATGCACCCACTGCTAGGCCAGAATCTCTACGTGTAGTACTGTCTCTGGCTGCACAGCGAGGTCTGGTTGTCCATCATTTTGATGTTGACACAGCATATTTAAATGCAGATCTCCCTGAAACAGTGTACATGAGACAGGCACCTGGCTACACGTGACAATCCTCAGAAAGTCTATAGACTACACAAGGCGCTCTATGGGTTAAAACAGGCCAGACGTTGTTGGCATCAGTGCCTAGATTCAGTTCTAACAAAACTGGGATTCAAAAAGTCACTTGCTGATCCCTGTGTATACACAAGAGGTTCTGGGAGTGACTACACAGTACTCCTTACTTATGTGGATGGTTTTTGTTTAGCTACTGGATCCTTACACCTTGTACAAGAATTTGCCAGCCAGCTTTTCAACGTTTTAATCATAAAAATCCCAATTTAAATTGTCGAATGCTTTTTCGGCATCTAAGAATAATAACAAGATTTGTTTTTCTTTATGTTCTTTTGCATATTCAATTATATTTATAATAGATCTAATATTATCTTTAATATTTCTTTTGGAAGAAAACCAGATTGATCCGCATTAATCGTATCTTGTAAAACCGTTTTTAATCTATTAGCCAAGATAGTGGTAAAAATTTTATAATCAGTATTTAACAGCGAGATTGGTCTAAAGTTTTTACATAGAGTCGGGTCTTGGTCCGCCTTGGGAATCAAAATTATATTAGCATCGGTCCATGATTTGGGAACTGTATTTCCAGTCATTATCGAATTTAATAGGGTATTAAATGGTATTATGAGTTGCTCTTGAAATAACTTGTAATATATAGCAGTAAATCCATCTGGACCTGGCGTTTTGCCTGATTTTTGTTTTTGGATGGCATTTGAAATTTCTTGGATAGTAATGGGTTTGTTAATGATTTCCTGTTGTATTTTAGATATTTTTTGCAATTTACTTTCTGTGGCTGTTGTGGGTCTTCCGGGCTGTGTGGCTGTGTTCTGGAAGTTGTGGTTCCTAACGTTTCGCCAGCATCTGTGGCCAGCATCTTCAGAGGGCAGGAGCACAGATAGAAGCAAAATCTCTGTGCCCAGGTAGAGTGGCAATGTTCTATTTATAGAGCTAAATTATAGGAGATTAGGTGGGGTTTTTTGTTGTGTTGAAATGTTAACGAGTGGCTGATGAGCGTGATTAGCATGTTCATTGTGAGAAGTATTCCCATGTCCTGGTGGTTGGACTGAGTTCGTTGACCTTTTGCAGGCTGTGTTTTTCAGGACTGGTAGCCAGGTTTTGCTAATTTTTAAACTTTCTTCTTTTTTATTGTAACTGTGCTGGTGTTTGTGAATTTCAATGGCTTCTCTGTATAATCTGGTGTAGTGGCTTTTGGTGTTGTCCAGTATTTCTGTGTTTTCAAATAGGATTTTGTGTCCCGTTTGCTTGAGAGCATGTTCAGCTACTGAAGATTTTTCTGGTTGCTGTAGTCTGCAGTGTCTTTCATGTTCTTTTATCCTGGTGTGAATGCTTCGTTTTGTGGTTCCGATGTATACTTGTCCACAGCTGCATGGTATGCGGTATACTCCTGCAGCGGTGCGGGGGTCCCTTTTGTCTTTTGCTGATTTTAGCATTTGTTGTATTTTTCTGGTGGGTCTGAAGACTGTTTGAAAGTTGTGTTTTTCCATCAGTTTTCCCATGCGGTCAGTGACTCCTTTGATGTAGGGCAGGAATACTTTGTTTGTGGGGGGCTGTTTTTCTTCAGTTGGATGTTGTTTTCTTGGTTTGATGGCTCTTTTTATTTCATTCTTGGAATAGCCATTTGCCTGTAGGACCCAATTCAGATGGTTAAGTTCATTGTTGAGAAATTGGGTTTCACAGTTTCGATTAGCACGATCCACCAAGGTTTTGATCATGCCTCTCTTTTGTCGTGGGTGGTGATTGGAATTTTTGTGTAGATATCGGTCCATATGGGTGGGTTTTCTGTATACTTTGTGTCCTAGTTTGAGGTCCGGATTGCGTATGACCAGCGTATCTAAAAATGGAAGTTTGCCATCAGTTTCTTTTTCCATGGTGAATTGTATATTGGGGTGGATGCCGTTTAGGTGGTCCAGAAATTTCTCCAGTTCTTCTTCAGTATGACTCCAAATTGCGAAGGTGTCATCCACGAACCGGAACCAGACTGTTGGTGTAATGGGTGCCGATTCCAAAGCCTGTTTTTCAAAGTGTTCCATGTAAAAGTTTGCTATGACTGGGCTCAGGGGGCTTCCCATGGCAACGCCATCCATCTGTTCGTAGAACTCATTCTCCCATTGAAAGTAACTAGTTGTTAGGCAGTGTTGAAATAAAGCTGTAATGTCTTCTGGGAAGATTTGCTTGATGGTGTCCCTTACTGGCACCTTGGTAAACAGGGAGACCACGTCAAAGCTGACCAGTTTGTCCGTGTGGTTGAGTTTTAGGGTGCTGATTTTGTTGATGAAGTGTCCTGGGTCTTTGATGTGGGATGGAGTCTGTCCGATGTGGGTCTGTAAAAGGGTTGCCAAATGTTTGGATAATTCATATGTCGGGGAGCCAATGGCACTTACAATGGGTCTGAGTGGGATCGAGTCTTTGTGGATTTTGGGGAGTCCGTATAGTCTAGGTGAGAGAGCTTCTGTCTTGCAAATACGTTGTATGGAACACTTTGAAAAACAGGCTTTGGAATCGGCACCCATTACACCAACAGTCTGGTTCCGGTTCGTGGATGACACCTTCACAATTTGGAGTCATACTGAAGAAGAACTGGAGAAATTTCTGGACCACCTAAACGGCATCCACCCCAATATACAATTCACCATGGAAAAAGAAACTGATGGCAAACTTCCATTTTTAGATACGCTGATCATACGCAATCCAGACCTCAAACTAGGACACAAAGTATACAGAAAACCCACCCATATGGACTGATATCTACACAAAAATTCCAATCACCACCCACGACAAAAGAGAGGCATGATCAAAACCTTGGTGGATCGTGCTAATCGAAACTGTGAAACCCAATTTCTCAACAATGAACTTAACCATCTGAATTGGGTCCTACAGGCAAATGGCTATTCCAAGAATGAAATAAAAAGAGCCATCAAACCAAGAAAACAACATCCAACTGAAGAAAAACAGCCCCCCACAAACAAAGTATTCCTGCCCTACATCAAAGGAGTCACTGACCGCATGGGAAAACTGATGGAAAAACACAACTTTCAAACAGTCTTCAGACCCACCAGAAAAATACAACAAATGCTAAAATCAGCAAAAGACAAAAGGGACCCCCGCACCGCTGCAGGAGTATACCGCATACCATGCAGCTGTGGACAAGTATACATCGGAACCACAAAACGAAGCATTCACACCAGGATAAAAGAACATGAAAGACACTGCAGACTACAGCAACCAGAAAAATCTTCAAGCAAACGGGACACAAAATCCTATTTGAAAACACAGAAATACTGGACAACACCAAAAGCCACTACACCAGATTATACAGAGAAGCCATTGAAATTCACAAACACCAGCACAGTTACAATAAAAAAGAAGAAAGTTTAAAAATTAGCAAAACCTGGCTACCAGTCCTGAAAAACACAGCCTGCAAAAGGTCAACGAACTCAGTCCAACCACCAGGACATGGGAATACTTCTCACAATGAACATGCTAATCACGCTCATCAGCCACTCGTTAACATTTCAACACAACAAAAAACCCCACCTAATCTCCTATAATTTAGCTCTATAAATAGAACATTGCCACTCTACCTGGGCACAGAGATTTTGCTTCTATCTGTGCTCCTGCCCTCTGAAGATGCTGGCCACAGATGCTGGCGAAACGTTAGGAACCACAACTTCCAGAACACGGCCACACAGCCCGGAAGACCCACAACAGCCATTGAACTCCGGCCGTGAAAGCCTTCGACAATACAATTTACTTTCTGTTAAATATATATCAGCTCTAGCCAAATCTATTTGTTGTTTTTGATATAAAATTGTATAAAACTCATGAAATGCTTTCTTGATACTTTGGTTGTCCATTAACTCTTCCCCTTTTTCTTTAATCTTGTTTATAATTTTTCCCCCTTCTTTTCTTAACTTAAAAGCTAGCCATTTACCAGCTTTATTTGCAAGTTGAAAGTATCTTTGCTTAACATACCTTAACATACTTAACAAAATGTTGAAAAGTATGGACTATGGTAAGAATTTTATTATCGCTATTCAAGCTATATATACAACGCAAACAGCCAAGATAGTGGTAAATGGTGAAACAACTCAAAATTGTATTGTAGGAAGGGGTACTAGACAAGGTTGCCCAATTTCTCCTCTCTTATTTATTTTAGTATTAGAAGTTCTTTTAGAAAATATAAGAAAAGATAATCAAATTGAAGGGATAAAAATAAAAAAAAAATCCAGAAAATCCAGAAAAATCCAGAAAATTCAATCAAATATTTGCAAAAAAAGATACAAGACTTTGGTGAATTGGCAGGGTTTAAAATAAATAACCAAAAAACAAAGATGATAAATTTAAATATGAATCAAAATAATATACACAATATGGAATTGGCTACGGGATTTGCAAACGTTAAAAAATTAAGATATTTGGGCGTGGAAATAACATCAAATAATTCGGATTTATTTAAAAATAATTATACAAAATTATGGAATAAAATAAAACAAGACTTACAAGTTTGGACGAAATTACAGATATCCTTTTTGGGTAGAATATCTACTATAAAAATGAATATTCTTCCAAGAGTCATCTTTTTATTCCAAACGATACCAATTGTGATAACCGATAAAACTTTTCAAAATTGGCAGCGAGATTCGGCTAAATTTATTTGGCAGGGGAAAAAACTGAGAATAAAATACAAATTTTTACAAGATACTAAAGAAAATGGAGGTTTTGGTCTACCAAATTTAAAATTATATTATGAGGCATGTGTTCTTAGTTGGCTTAGAGATTGGCTAAAATTGGATAATCGAAAATTACTCAATATAGAAGGACACGATCTTAGATTTGGTTGGCATGGGTATCTTTGGCACAATAAGATTAAAGCAAATATGGCATTCAACTATCACCCTATTAGAAAATCAATTTTAAAAATTTGGATTAAATATAAAAATACACTCTTACCCAATCTGCCTCTGTGGACTTCGCCACAGGAAGCACTAGCGTGGCATGGAAACTTGAATATATGTAATTGGTTAACATATAAAGATCTATTAGTATTTGAGGGTATAAACTATAAACTAAAAACAAGAGAAGATTTACTAAAAGAAGGGTTTAATTGTAACTGGTTTACATATTTACAGATTAAAGAACAATTTAAGATGGATAATAAAAATTTTAAGTTTAAAGAAAATTCGGCAAACTGGGACAATGTGTTATGGAAAGAAAATGACCATTTGATTGCCAAAATTTATAAAAATTTAATACAAATTAATTCAACAAATTTACCTAAAAAGAACTGCATAATCAAATGGGAAGAAAATTTAGGCCATAGCATCCAAATGGATAATTGGGAAAAAATGTGGTTAAAAGATTTAAAGTTTACTTTGAATTATAATATGAAAGAAAACTTTTTCAAAATGATGTATAGGTGGTATATAACCCCTAACACATTGTCAAAAATGAATATTATGATATCCAATAGTTGTTGGAAATGTAAAAAAGAAGTGGGCACCTTTTTTCATCTTTGGTGGACTTGCCAGAAAACCAAAAGGTATTGGAATACAATTCATCAAACTTTATGTAAAATATTGGAAGAAGACTTTATTAAAGAGCCAGAACTGTACGTTGGGATTTACAAAACCAGACATACATAAGAAACATGGGAAATTACTATTTTACTTAATAACCGCGGCCAGAATCATCTTCGCAAGACATTGGAAAGAGGACTGCATACCTACGATGAATGGTTGATAAAAACGATGGACTTAGCACAGATGGCTAAATTAACGGATTTGTTAAATGATAAGAATATGGATGAATTTAATTTATGTTGGAGCCCTTTCTATAAATTTATAGAAAAAACTCAAAAAATACAATTAGGAAATTAATGTAGATAATAATTGTTATTATAAATAATTATAAATAATTAATTATGATAGAGATTATTTTGAAATAGTTGTAGAAAATGATGGTGAGAAAGTAGGAAGCCCTGTTTTGTTTGTCGTTTTTTGTTGTTATTTTATTTTATTTTTTTGGGTAGAAAGTAAAGGGGGATTAGGGGGAATAGGAAGTAGAGAAGGTAAGAGTAGGCAGAGGAACGAGAAAAGAGAGTAGGGTATAAGATAGGACAGGAGATTAAGATCGGTTTGGTTTGTATGTTTAAAGTAAGAGTCTGAGAAGGTTAAAGAAAGTAAGAAAGTTTAAGTACGAGATGAGAAATGAAAGGTGGTTGTGAAAGAGGGGGAGGTTGTATTTTATTGTAAAATGTAATTTAAATGTTGTTATTTATGTAATGTTTTGTTTGGTTATGTTAGATAGTGTTTTTTCTATGTATTATTATTTTATAGAAGAATAAAGATATATATATTAAAAAAAAAAGAATTTGCCAGCCAGCTGAGGTAGTATTTCCAGCTGAAAGATTTAGGCATGCTCAATGATTAAACCTCATTGCTACCATGTTCTGAAAACAATTAAGGAGGGGTGTCAGGATTCCCATGGGAAAGCAGTTAGAAATTGTTTTCTTCACAGCTGTTATGATTGATGTTATGTCTGAGTGCAGATTAGAGACCCTGCTACATACTAGTAGGGGGGGGGAACGCATGCTTGCTAGGTGCAACACTGCCACCTACTGGCAGGTCATACTATGCTCTCAGAGTCTCCAGATCTCTAGCCAACCAATGAGGGTTTGTTCTGGGGGCTATATCTATGTGTGTTGGTAATGTTGTCTTTTGCTCTCGACTCTGCTTGTCTGGTAGCCATTACCAAGTGCTTTTCTTTTGCTCTCGACAAAAGACTTTGAAGTGTAGCCAATTGGCTTACTGTTTGCCAAGTTTGTGCTCCTTGGGTCTTGTATTCGATGGAAGCAAGAAAAGAGAATATTTGAATCTTCTGCTTTTAAGCTGTTTATTGCTGCTGTTTTGTTCAAGAAACACTTGTGCTGTATCGTATGTATACAATCTGCTTTATCTACAGTAAAGACTTATAGCCATTGTAAGAATTACTCTGCTTGTTTATTTTTGCCTCCTCCCAAACTGATAGGCAAGGAGGTGTTCTGGTCTTCTGGCTTTTCTATTGTCTCTTATGAATCGTATGTAAATGTTGTTTACCTCTATGTGTCTGTTGATGGATGCTTTGTCTGAGTGCCAAGCTTCCAGGAATTCTCTAGCATTTTTGGATTTGGCTTGGTTTAAGATTCTCTCAGTTTCCCAGTTGAAAGTATGGTTAAGTCTGTCCATGTGTTGTGAGATTAAGGAGTTTTCATCATGTCTTCTGACTGCTAGTTGGTGTTCGTGGATGCGTTCTGCTACTCTTCTGCCAGTCTGTCCTACATAGTGGCTGTTACAGTCCTTACACTGGAATTAATATAATTTAGACAAAATCCATACTTTCTCCAGATTTTCAATTTCAGGGGGAAAAAATCAAAATTTAGAAATTAGGAATGAAAGTAGACCAAAGGGACAACATACATAATAGTGAAAACTGATAAGTTTGTCAGAGCTGGTAGCACAGTCTAGATCTTGAAAAAAAAGGCTAAGCAGATCAAGCAAGGACTTGGATGGGAGACCACCAGGAAACCCCAAAGCTGTAGATTAAACTAGGAAGTCAAAACCAAAAACAAACTGAAATTTAGTAATGGCAAATCACTTCCATTTTTGTTTCTAAAAAAACTACATGGACATATTGAAATAGTTATTAGGAATAAAGTTGACTTGGAAGCCTTTTCCCTTGATACCTAACTTCAGTTTAATTAAATTGATTCCTGTTTAATTGTTGCAGGAATGTAGCAGGAATGGATTTTCCAACAGCCTTATAGAAAACAATGGCTATTAATATCTGGCACAATTTATAGACTTCTAGTAGCAATCGTGTCATCTGGTTTCAAATTTAGATTCATCTGACTTTGTAGGTACTGAGCAGTCAATTTAGATGAATAGATTCAGTGGGGCTACTTAGCATGCATGTACGTTAGGATAGTCACCATTACCACTCTATATGGGGCCACATTTGAAGACCACCTAGAAGCTTCAACTGGTCCAGAATGCAATGGCATGAGCAGTAATGGGCATGCTTCTGTATGCCCATGTAACAACTTTGCTTTGGGAGCTGAACTGGTTGCGTTTGCTTCTGGGTGCAAATCAAGGTACTGGTTGTTACCTATAAAACCCTGTAAGGCATAGGTCCTGGTTTCTTGAGGGTCTGGTTACCCACCTCCTATAGTATCTGCTTGGCCAATTTGATCTGGCAGGTTGGTGTGCTCCGGGTTCCTTCAATTAAGCAATGCCATCTATCAGGACCCCAGAAGCGCATCTTCTCCATCGTAGCACCTGCCCTCTGGAATGAAGTGCCTTCAGAGATTTGAACAGCCCCCAACCTGCTGATACTTTGAAGGGCCCTGAAGATAGGGGTTTTCACCCAGGCCTTTAGCAAGGATGACTGAAGCATGGGAAGCCTCGGTTGCTTTCATTTGTTCCCACCTGGTTTTGTCATCCTGCCATCTTTACCCTTCTTTGTGTTTCTTGTTGTTTTTCTTGTTTTTAATGTTTTAAACAATTTGTAAACCACCCAGGATTGCTGGGAATTGGGCAATATATAAATGTAATGAATTATTATTATTGCTAAGTAAAGTAAAGTAAAGGTAAAGGTTCCCCCCGCACATTTGTGCAGTCATGTCCGACTCTAGGGACCGGTGCTCATCTCCGTTTGTTAGCCAAAGAGCCAGTGTTGTCCGAAGACTCTTCCGCGGTCATGTGGCTGGAATGACGCGCGCAGAACGCTGTTACCTTCAAAGTGGTACCTATTCATCTACTTGCATTTGCATGCTTTCAAATTGCTAGGTTGGCAAGAGCTGGGGCGAGTGCGGGAGCTCACTCCGTCACGCGGGACTAGGGATTCGAACCTCCGAACGTGCGACCTTCCGATAGACAAGCCTGGCGACCTATTTTAATAATTTATACATTAACAAAAGCTCCCTTTTAAAATAACTTTTTAATAAGCACATATCAAATTAACGTTTTTAAAATGTATGACCCATCATGGAACCTTTAATAAATCATATAGGGTCCCAGTATTGTTCCTAATAATTGAATCCTACGTGGGTAAATACAGCACAATTTTGGTATGTCAGCTCAAAAGCTGATTGTTGCCATGTTAGTGACTAAATAATTGGATCTTAGATTTTTTTTTTACTTTGATTTGGTATGAATCACCAACCCTCTTCCATTGCTGGTCGTAGTGAATGTTGCCTTCTCAACACAGCGAAAACAATGTTGCAGTTGATTTCCCCCTCCAGCTCTCAACTTGATTGATCCTAGAAGAAAAGAGGAAAAGAAATCATCCTCCCTAAGCTGAGGTCCATCTGCATAACTGCTGGTGTAGCCTGTTGTTCTTATAGGTTCTTCACAGTAAGGTATACAAATACAGTATAAAGCCTTACAATGTAACAATAGATTGTCCTTACTATCCATATTATTCTCAGCTATTCATTTGATAAAAAGGATCCAAGTATATTTACCTGAAACAACTTCCAGTTTATTCAAATAAAGTACATTTATCCAAGCATGTACATTCAACATAGAACATTTCCAGCAACAGTTACAGTCCATTTTCCATTCACAGTTTTTTAGTGCAAAGCACTAAAAGGCCAAACACTTATATCTATTCATAAAAGAATATTTTTTTTATTTATGGTCAACATTTTTAGATATATTTTATACAAAAAGTTTATATGGACACAAGGCATTCCCTTAGCAAGGGAGTCAACCAATATTTTATAAACAGCATTTCTTCTAATGTTCAGCATCTGGCAATTTGACACAAATCACTAAACATTTTCTAAAATTTAAAAAAAGGAGCACAAACTTGCCAAAAAATTCATAATGGAAGGAGTACTACTGTTTTGCTATAGAATTGATTATAAAATAGACAAGAATGAGCAAGCCTCTTATAAACATTACAAAAAAGTCAAGTGCTACCTACAGTGGTCATTCAACATTTTGTGGGTAAAACAAAAAATTCCTTGCACTATTTTTCTTAGGCAATAATTAAAATACTACAAAACAAATGGTTGAATATGAATTTACTACAAAAAACAACTGCTATCTTCACAAGAATATTAGTGTAATGTCTTTAGAAGTAATCACAAAAAAAATTTAAGCTGTGGCTATTAAAGTGCTTGTGTATAATTTTATTTTTTTAAAAAAAACAATTAAAATAGGGGAATGTGGGTAGCTTGTAAACTTCCATATGAAAAACTGTTGAATATGCTAATCATGCAAAATCACTATAGATTTTTGTAGCAAGTTCAGTACAGTTCAAATTTAATACTCCCCAAAATTACTCAACCATGAATTGAAATTAAAGCAAATGCTAGATTACAATTCATTCAAATTATACTAAGAAAACTGCTCATATACATTCATTTATATATAAAAATATTTTTAAGTACATGACAAAGCATTTGCTTAGTAGTATATCACAATGAACATAAAATCTTTTCAGTAAAATCAGAATTAAGTAGGGACCACACCTATGAAACACATGTTCTGGGTGATAATTTAATTTAAACATGTTTGCAAACTTTCTTTTTAAAATGTTCATTTCATTATTAGCACTCCAGAACTGCATCAAGTAAAACAACTGGTTTTCAGTTCTAAGTGTTATTGTTAATGCAGTTTAATTGTTGTTGAAAATGTTGGACAAGATGTTACATTGTTTAACAGTCAATACATTTAATAAGAAAATAGCTTATTTATTCTCATAGTACTATTCAAGACTTTAGTGGTTCTAATTCCAAATCTTATCACATCATTTGAGCTAAGGAGAAATACGTATATAATATAACCTTTAATCAATTTTAAAAGTGTTTTGTTTGTTAGTAGGCAGCATATAAGATTACCACACAGAAGTCAGACTAACTTTCTCTGATAAGCTGATTGCTTATTTGGGTAAAAATTGGATGCATTCAATTGGTATCCATAACTCTTTGATCCAGTAGAAACTTCTATCCACAGAATGGGAAGAGACACTATTACTAAAAATTCTGTTTTCTATTTGCATCACTTCCCTTACTGGCTGAAGAATCCCCCTCTAGGTTGGGAGAAAAGGAAGCTACAGGGTCAAGAGTCCAGATCATCACTGATTCAGAGACCCATCTCTTTATTATGTGGTTTTTTAAAACAAAAACAAAAACAAAACAAAAGCTAACCAACCTGTCCAGAAAACTTTCAACCAACCTGAGAATAGCTTTCAAATACCTGGAAGCTTGTCTTACATAATCTTTTAAAATTAATACCAGAATCCAGAAGTAATTTAATTTTATGAAGCTACCTTGAGGTTCAGCCTTTGCATCTGTTTACTGAGATACACTCATATTTCTCTTAGAAATGAAACTACTTTTGTCTGACATAGGAATTTAAAACACTATTCTCTCCTTAACTGCTGGTTGCCCAAGATTTTTCAATTCAAGCAAGTTAATTTGGAACTGCTCTACATTTTCATTACATAAAATAAAATAGGCTGACATCCCTATCCAATCCAAATTGATTCTGTAAAAAAAAAGTTAAAATTCCAGATACAAATAAGCAAGTACCAAAAAATATTCCTCAAATAAAACAAGATTTTTTTGAGTGACTATCTTCTCCTAGTAACAAAGAAATGGTGTTTTAAATACGAAAGTATTAACTCTAGAGTTTAAGAGTTATATACCATTATTTTAAAATACTAATAAGTATATTGATATTTTTTCAAAAATTCTATGCCAAAAATATTTCCTAACAGATCAAACCAACCATACTTAGGCAACATCACACCCATAGATCATCTTCAGTTCATATATGCTTTCTGGCCTGGTCAGTACCAATGAAGTGCAAAGTTAATTTTAAAAATCATTTGGAACTATGGAAGCATAACTAAATATTATGCAGATACTGATACATAATATTAAACTTTGAAGAACCAAGTGTGTACAACTCAACTGTTTTAGGTTCAGTGTCCTGAAAAAAATCTTAAATCAAACTCTTTGTTTTTAATAAATGCAATATTCTTTTACCTTCTGCAGCATTAGATCCATTAAAAAAATGTGATTGCGCTCTAAGTACCAATGGAAAATTTAGGCAAATATTTAAGAAGGCACTAGTATTCTTCAACAGACAAGAGCTTTAGATCTTGTACTTCTGCCTTTGGTTTTGTTGTCTTCTTCAGGTGAATGTGACGCATTTGCCTTATGACTCTTCTTGTGATGTTCTAGGAAAGTCTTTTTGGCAAATGCTTTTCCACATTTATTGCATCTGTGCAGAGAAAAGTTTTTTGTGACTTTTACTTCAATGCCAACATCAGTTCCTTCATATTTTTTATTCGACGAGTTAGAGGTAATGTCCTGTTTTGAACCATTCTGTTTACCTTCATCCCTCTGAGGGCCTCTTTTTACCACCTTATTTAGAACACAGTCAATAGGTTTTTTTATTGCTCGGATTTCTAAACTTGCAGTTATCTTACCAAGGTAACGTGAAGACTTTTTATGTACTACAGTTATGTGTCTTATCACATCACGCTTTCGGCGTGTTTCGTAAGTGCAGAGGGGACACCTATAGAATTTAACATATATATTATTTCCATCTGTGTGCAACTCAATGTGTTTTGTTAAGTTTTGTTTAGAAGTAAATTGGCGTTTACAGAGTTTACAGTAAAGCTTTTTAAAATCAAAGCCAACTGAAAGCCTTGGCTTCCTGGGTTTTTTGAGACCACTTGCAAGAGACTGATTATTTGACTTATTCTGAGAGCTCTGCTTAACTTTATTTCTTTTAGCTGAAGTTACATTCTTTTTTCCAGCGGATGATATGCCTTTTCGTTCAGTGGATGATGTTTTCTTTCTGTCACTTGATACTGCATTCTTTCTCTCAGTGGGCGAGGTGTTTTTTCTTTCATTTGAATTATTTATTCCCTTTACTTCATTCTGCAAAGAACTGAAAATGGAAGGCGCAGTTTCTGCAGATTCTGTTGGTTCAATTTTCACTTTCACTTCTGTATTAACAGCATTATTAGGCTTTCTCTCTCTTTTAGGATTCTTAGTAGAAAGAGTTATCTTGTGAACAATTTGCATATGCCTTTTAAGCATTACCTGGGAACTATATTTCCTCTTACACAAGAGGCATTTGCAAGCAGTTAAATTGTACTCAGCTTTTGAAGGCTTTCGTTTTTGTGTTTTAGAAGTCTTTGCAGAAGTTTTATCCAAGGACAAAGGCTGTCCAGGTTTTGTAGCTATATCAGGAGTTATAGCATCCCTTCTCAGTCCTCTATGAACTTCATCAAAATGCCTTCTTACATTGGCTTTTGTAGCAAATGATTTAATACACAAAGGGCAGCTTTTACCCAATGTTACCAGAACGTTTTTATTGCGACCCCTTCCAGATGTCTGATTTGGCCGTTTTTTAATTTGAATAAATTTCTTCAGTTCTTCCATCTTTTTTTTATGCACTTTCCTAATATGACGACGTACACTGCGTCTGGAATGAAATTCTTTTTTACACAGACAACAAATTAATTGATGAACAGAATCAGAATTATTATCACATTCTAATTCAGGTTTTGACAATGGGGCAGGTTCTTCTGGAGTTGATATTGTCTTGTTAACAACTGAAGGAGGAGTCTCTTCAGTTTTTGTTTCTGAAGCAGCTGACGCTGTTTTAGGAAGTTCTGATGTATGTTCTGGTGTTTCGACAGAAACTTGGTCAGGAACAGTGATTGTTTCAGTGTTCTCCACTGAGCTATCTGCCTTTGAAACATACTGAAATACAGCATTCTGGTTTGTTTCTATAGGTTCCAAACGTATTATATAGTCTTGATTGTTCACTCTTGGATACATAGCTTCCAGGAGATCAGTTATGGCTTGACTCTGTTTATCATTTATATCAGGAGAGTCTAAAATATAAAACACAGTGTTTAAATTAGACAATTTTATGACTATCACTAAAAAGTGTTTTTTAAAAAATAGTATGACAGTAAATACTGTTCACTGGTAACAATATTATATAGAAGACTACCAGGACTAAGTACATTAAGACAACATTAGAAGAGGGGGAAAAACAGATCCCTGAGCCCTCTTCTACTGACAGTCAAATCAACTAACATTCAGCCTTTTCTGTGCTGGAACAGATTAACCATCCTTCACTCAGAAAGGGAAAGGGGAATTAATAGCTCAAAATCCCAGTCTCAACGAATACTTATATATAGTATGCAGTCAATGTTTTTTTTAAAGATAAATAAAATTAAAGTGAAGTGCCTGTCAACTTATTTGCTCATATTTATAACATTACCTATGCCTCTTTCCACCAGGGCTGCAACTAGGGGGGGGGGGGGCAAGCGGGGCATGTGCCTCAGACGCCGCGCTGCGGGGGCGCCAAAATGACAAAATAGTATTTGTATACTGAATGTTTCCGGGGGGGGGGGCGCAGAATCCACGTTTGCCCTGGGTGACACAGACCCTAGTTGCCCTTCTGCTTTTCCACACCCCTTTAGCTTTTAAGCTCCTGTAAGTAAGGTGTATCTTCTATTCTTACCAATACAGATACAAGAAATTCTCTTTCTTTTAAGAGTAAGTATGCTTTGTTGAAAAAAAACCCTACATTTTTATAATCACTATCCTTAAAAACTTTGTCCCACTATAACTTTAAAATTTGGGAAAGAAAATTTAGAGGAGAGGAGAAACTTACTGTCATCCATCCGAAGACTTGGTGGACAATAGTATTTTTTATGAGTTATTAAATTTGGTAGTCCTCTGAAGAGACTGCGGCAGAATTTGCATTCAAAAATAGTATCCACATCTTTTAGCAAAATGTGCTTAAGTTGTTTAGTTCCTAAAACAAATCATTTAAAAAAAATTAACAGCACAGCATATTCAGGGTATTATTCACATGGACAAGTGCTTTAACTGAAGTCAGCCAAAAAATAAAAACAAATTGCTTTATCTGTCCACCAAAAACAATAGGACTCAAACGGATTTTGTGGTGATTTTTTCCTCCATGCAAAACGGCCGCTTTGCCTGAAAAGTCAGGTTGCTTTAACAATGTGCTTCTAAAATACCTGATTTGCATGCTACAAGTTTACCAGTCATTATGTAAGTGGCAGATGCATGCTCCAATCTATGAATATCAAGAATGTAGTTTTTCTTGGAGAAAATAGCAGATCATATAAATGTGACTGTGCGACAAAAGCTAACACTTTCAGAGGACAATATTCTTCTGAATTACATACATAGTACATGGAATTTGACAACAGGACAATGTAAATGGATTCTCCGTGCCCTTGCTATGGCCAAAAGACTGAAATGGCAACATTGGAAAGATAAAAGTATGGCCCCATTTACTCAATAGATTGAAGACCTGATCACACTTGCCACCTATGAGAGGATTGCCTATAGACATAGATTTTGTATGGATAAGTACAATGAAATATAATATAAAGTTATCTAACAGCAAAATATATGTATTCAACTTTATTTACATAAAACGGAGTTCAAAGTTCTGCTTTTACTCCTTTGCCGTTATTATTGCCATTACTACAGAAGACATACACATTAAATTAAATAGATAGAAAACTGTATATGATAAAGTACAGTATTATGAAAACCCTTTTAAGCTGGCCACTGTAACTTTGAAGGCAGACACTTTAAACAGATTCCAAGATTTTTTTCTCTCAGCCGTTATTCCTCCTCAGCAGATACTCTTTACTATAACAGGCATCTTTAGGAGTTAGTATCTAGGGAATAATTTTTAGCAAGAAACTGGCACTCTGGCCTGATATTTCACAATTGTTCTTTCTTCAAAATGAATAGCTGGTTTAAAGCATAATGTTTTAAAACTATGTTTATTGTAAAATGTAGTTTGGCTTCAGACAGGATTTTAACTCATAAACTGAGCTTCTCCCTATTGAAAATTACATTTTAAATTAAAATGTTTCAAAACTCTCCTTTTTGCAAGTTTTACTTGATCAGTAAAGTATTATGATTTATCTACTTTGGCAACCATGAGCATTTACATCAAAGCAGTAATATTCACCAAGCATCCTCCCTGAAAAAGATCTTTACTTGCCACATCTTTGAAACAACCTATCTCTAATATTTTGATTGCACAAAGTGTAACAGGCAGTATGTTTCACTCAGATAGACATACTGAAAATTCAATCTGAATTCTTTAACACAGCATCAGTTAGTACAAATTCAAAATAGCAACTCTTTTTAGGCTGTTAATCTGGGAATATTGAAATAGATCAAGGAATATATGAATCCCTTGCTCTAATCTCTTTCCCATTTGTCAGACCTCAAAGACCTTTAGTAGTATCTTCTAAATTCAACACAACTGAGAGAAGGGCCGTGCAAAGACTGGCAGGTATTCAACAGCATGGTGACCAATGACATAAAACTAGCAAGACTTCAGGTTGCAGTCTGAAATTTTCACTCACTCTGAACTACCTATATACTCAGTCAAGATATTCGCATCACTAACAGCAAGCTTTCTAATTATTTGCATGCTTCTGCACTGACTTGTATCATTAATTCTTGTAGGAAGAATTCTGTTTTTTAATGGAGTAACACTTCCCAATTCAAGACTGATGTGAAATCTGGGAGTCCTTTTGGGCTCAGATCCTGCTAAAAGAGTAGGTAGTAGCTATGGCCAAGAAGCCTTTCAGTTGGCCACTCATGCCCAATACGCTCTACATGGAGGTGCCCTTGAAGACCACCCGGAAACTACAACTGGTCCAGAATGTGGTGGTGTGGGCAGTAATGGGCCAAGGTACAGTATGCCCATCTGACACCACTGCTCCATAAGATGCACTAGCTACCACTTAGCTTCCAGATGCAATTCAAGATGCTGGTTATCACCTATAAAGCTCTTCATGGCTGTAAGATTGGGCAGAATGAGGTGTACTCCAGGTCAGTGTCATCTATTGGGATCTAAGAAGTATGCCCCCTTTGCCCTCAGGAACAGCATCTCCCTAGAGACCCGTTTGGGTCCTACCCTGATGTTCAGAAAATCACAGATCACCTTGGGGGTAGGGTGGGTGATGAGCTTCTGCAAATTTTTTTTTTTACTGCTATGTATTGTTTCCTTCCGGACATGTATGATCTTTGCTCTTATTTTGTTTCTTGCTTTCAAAGTTGTAAGCCACTAGAGTCATGTGGAGTTGGGCAGGCTCTAAATTGTATAAAATAAAAATAAATCTATTGTGAAAATTAACTAAAGGCTACACATCCAAAATGCTCTAAGATGCTCGTCTTTATCAGCCGAGATAATAGATCACTGCTTAAGATAACTCAGGCTCTGAATTTCAGACCACCCTGTTATTTCTGTAGTCCAACATATAGTGAACAAGAGAATCATGTGAATCCATGTATTGATACAACTGAATATTAACTTGTGTAGAGCCACAGCTGGAATTCATGACTAGGGACCAATATCAAATATTTTATAAGTATAGGCACTGGATTTTTCTAGGGGTTTTTGGTAAGTTTTTAAGATTAAATTGGGAAGAGAATCTTAAAATACATTCAATAAGCCAGGTATGTTTGGTGCTGATGGCTACTGGATATATAATGCATCTATTGCTTCTCTTCTGTTTTATTTATTTATATAGAAGTTTTGAAAATAAATCTTGATACTATTCAGAAAATAACTGATTACAACATTTTTAACCACAGAAATATTATATTAGACTATTTAAAAAGGTGATAGAAACTATATTTAGAACAAAATCTAGCAGCAGTACAAACATGCAGTGGAAAACTTGCTTTTGAAAATCCTCACATTTGAAAATGATAAAAGAAGAAATATTGCCTTTTTAAATTAGCAGTTTCAGATGATTTTTTTAGATAGTGTTACCTTAACTAAAAGACTAGTTCAAGATTTCTCTGAACTATTAAATTTTGAAAATGGTACCACCATATGGATTTTTCCTATATTATGCATTATATATGTTTTTCTTTTCCTGTATTCCCATGGTTATTTCTCTTAATTGTATTATTTTTCTAATTAATATATATGCTTATAATAAAAAGTATAAGATAAAAAAATCTGCATTCTCTGTCATAAGATTTTGTAGCTATTTTTCCTTACTCTTCTATAGTGTATCCAAACTAACTTCTGACAACCTAATCATGACTTATAAAAACCCCTTTAAGCAAGACAGAATTCAAAGCAAAGTTGTATTATGTTAAGGAAAATGCATGCAAGTATTAATACACGTCTTTCTGCTGGCTGGAGAAATTAGAAACTGACCTCCCTATTTCACACAACAATAATAAACCTATAAAGCATTCTATAAAAACAGCAACAGCCACTAGCTAAAGTGACCTTCTAAATGGAATAGTCCAATTAATATGACACTACAATTTGCTGTACCTATATGTAATGTGAAAAGTTTATATGCCAATTTTCAGATATGTAAATTGTAACCTTCCAATGCAATTTACAAAATCTGAAACAATACAATGTCAATGAAGATTTGTACAAAGAATATCATGATATACTAACTCTTATAACATAAATCTTTATGTCAAATCAACCATCTTAAATGAAGTACATTAAGTGCTGAGAAGTACAAGTAGCAGTTGAGAGATTACTACAAGCAGTAGAACAATAGAAAACGATGATCTGAATCAGAGTTACAATAGTAATTTTTCTGTGTTAAAAAATAACATTTTTATTTTTATCAATTTAAGGAAAAATTACAACTTGTAACCTCCAAATTCTTTCCTATGGCCCCCTAGCCTCTCTAAAAGCTAATGCTTGTTGTTATAGAAAGAAAATTATATTAAATGGGAAGTAATTGACTTAATGAACATTAAAAGTTAAATTAAATCAAATCAAATCAAATCGTTTTTTTTCCTAACACTGCCCACTTTTTTGGTTTAGGGCTCTAGACAGGCCACTCAAAAATCAAGTATCTCCCAAGCCCCCAAAAAGTTGCACATGATAAACTGAACTTATCATGAAAATATCCCAAAAAGATTAAAAGCAAAAAAACAGGAAACATACCTGACCGAAAACATTCAATAATTTGCTGGATTCCAGATTTTGATGTGTGAAAAGGCTGCTGTAATAAAGGTGGATCCCCAGGTTCCAGCACACGTACTGTAAAATATTGAAAATATCCAATGCAGATTACCTGGAAATGTTAATTACACTGAGCCACTACATGAAATTATACAGTATTAAAGTGGTTCAATATACTGCAGTCTGAAAACAACCAGTAATAACTAATTTCTGATCTCCATCTCCGGAAGTTTTTATTTGTACTTCATGTATTAATTATACAGTTTTTAATCTATATTTTAATCTATATTTTATTTTTATATGTTTGGTTGCCTTAAGCCTTTGTTTTTTAGGAAAGACAAGGTATACCTTTAGTAAATTAAAAAATAACATATTTCCAACAGAAATTCCAAAAAAAAACACACATGTATGTATACAAATGGGCACATATTGCACTTCTAGGTCACATAATTCATCAAAGGAAACATGTATTTAGCTCTTTGACTGTCATTTGTGTTACTGAAAGTAATGCAACAACAACAACAATAATTTAAATTATTTTGCAAGAAAACCATTTATATCAACTGTAGATTACGCTAGAAAAGTTTTTGCCAGGTTAAAGAATTCTATATTGATCAATCACAAGTTTTAATAAAACAATCAATTCATCTATAATAATTGGCATATTCATTTACTGTAAATACATTCATTTCTTTACTTTTAAATTACACCTGTATTGTGTAAAATACTGCTCCAATATGAAAGAACAGAATGCCTCTTAAAAGAGAACTGCTAGTCTCTACTCTGTGTAGAACATTTAAACAAAACATGTTTGTACCTGGTGCATCCATCCTTGTGCTCCTTGATCTCTCAGTGGCTTTTGATACTGTTGATCACAGTATCCTTCTGAGCTGGCTCTGTGGGTTGGGGACTGGGGCATCGTTTTACGGCGGTTCTCTTCCTTTTTCCGGGGCAAGTTCCAGTTGGTGTTGGTTGGGGGGGGAGATCACTCCCTGGCCCCTCCTGTGTGAGATGCTGCAGGGTTCTACTCTCTCTCCCCTCCTTTTCAACATCCCCATAAAACCACTCGGTGAGGTCATCTGCTGTTTGGGGTTCAGTATCAACAGCATGCTGATGATACCCTGGGCCAGCCAAATGAGGCTGTTAAGGTTCTGTCCCAGTGCCTGGAGGTTGTATGGGTTTGGATGGGGAGGAAGCGTCTCTGACTCAATGTTATCAAAACTGTGTGGCTGTGGGTATTTGAACCACCCAGATCTGAGAAATTCCATATTTGACCTTGGGGTTGTACTTCCCCCTCCAAGGTTGGTATACAGTCTGGGGGTCTTCCTGGACTCGCAGCTCCTGCTTGAAGAGGCTTTTGGTTAGGAAAGCTTTTGCACAACTCCATCTGCGCCCTTTCCTAGATTGGGGGGCCCTTCATACAGTCACTCATGCCCTAGTCACCTCCCAGCTTAACTACTGCAATACTCTCTACATGGGCTGCCCACCTGGAAGCTTCAACTGGCTAGTCCGGAATGTGGTGGTGCGAGCAATAATAGGCATGCCTTGGCATGCCCATGTAACACCTCTGCTTTGTGAGTGCACTGGTTGCCAATTTTGTTGGGGTTTGATAAACCCAGGAATTTACTTCTAGATATAAATTATACAGAGAGGCTTGATTTCTAGGTAAAAGGTGAAATATTCTGCACAGTCACCCAATTAGCAGCCATTGTTGTAGGAATGATGTTTCATGTGTGACTCATTCAACAGGTGCTTAGAGTTAAGTTGGGTGTGGTAGTTAACGAGATTGACCTATAATGTGATTGGTCAGTTTGACTATAAATGCAGAGATATTCTGTATTTCATTCTATTCCCATTTTTACCTCGTGAAAGCTGTATCGTTGATGGTGTATCATTTGTTACCTGTGGAAGTGATCTGTAAATCCGTATGTATATAAAGTAAATAGGATATTTGTTTAACTTCTGATTTGGAGTCTATTTACTGCATAGTACTTGGATGACTGGTGCCTAGGAGAGAAACAGGCCGCTCCATCTCCAGCCGCTCCCTCCGACAGGGTTACGGGCTCAGAGGCGGCAGAGACGCCATAGACGACGGAAGGCTTTGCACTGGCTGTGGATCGGTGGATCGTGTGCAGTCTGTGAGCTGGAAGCTTTGGAAGCCTATCCAGGAGTCGTGTGGCTATTTGGAGTGATTTGGAGTTCTACCAGGCTCCGTGTCTGCGTGTGTGTTTTTTTCTCCTACGCTTGTTTTGCAGCTGGAGGACGTTCTGATAAGGTCTGTGTCTTTAATCATCGGTGTCTGCCCAGAAGGGGCTGAAGACAGATGAGCACAGCGAAGATGTTGCCTGCAGTC
The DNA here is from genome assembly GCA_023362775.1 of Charina bottae. NCBI lineage: Eukaryota > Metazoa > Chordata > Lepidosauria > Squamata > Charinaidae > Charina > Charina bottae. Next base: position 68,015,258 of record JALMGJ010000006.1, read on the forward strand.
GGGGGAGGATTTCCTCTGGAGAGACTGAATGACAGTAATTATTCGTCATGGTCATATAAAATGGAAATGTATCTTCGGCGTGAAGGGCTTTGGAGGAGTGTACTTTGCCCTGAACCAGACCTGGAAGATGAAGAAGTTGCTCTAAAGGACGATAGAGCATTGGCAAGCATAATTTTATGTCTGGAAGATAGCCAGTTGTGTTATGTTAGAGACTGTCAGTTAGCCTATAAGTGTTGGGAAGCTTTAAAGAATGTTTATCTAAGAAGCTCACCGTTATGTAAGGTTTTACTAACAAGAAAACTTTATCACGCTAGATTAGGGGTATCTGATAATATAAGGGATCACCTGCATTTTATGACAGGGTTGTTCCAGGAATTGGCTCAGAGAGATATGCAATTTACAGAAGCTAACAAAGTGTATATAATTCTCAGTTCTCTAAATGAAACGTGGGATACTTTGGCAATGAGCTTCGGGTCGTTATCTGAGAATGATTTAACCATAAGATACTTATCTAGCAGGCTTTTAGAAGAAGAACAAAGGAGGCAGCAGTGTTTTAATGTAATTAGTGCTAAGCAAAACAGTGTTTGTGTTAAGGAATATTCTGAGAATGTTTTGCATGTACGAAAATGTTTTAACTGTGGGTCGAAAAGGCATTTGTTGAAACATTGTGATAAGAAACGGAAGCCGAAGGCTAAGCTGAAAATTTCCAAGCCGGGAGAAGCTGCACAGCTGTCTTTCATTAGTTCAAGTGAAGAACAAAATTTAAAGGGACCATTTCTAATTGACAGTGGGGCTTGTCAGCATATAGGAAATAACAGACAGATGTTCAAGAGTTTTATGCAAGCTGATAGAGATCATGTTACTCTAGCTAATGGAAGCATTGCATCTGTGACTGGTAAGGGATTTGTATATGTACCAGGGTTAAATATTGAATTATCAATGTTGTGTGTACCTGAACTGGAGTACAATATAATTAGTGTGTCACAATTGGATAAACAGGGTTATACTGTACAGTTTGGTAATAATGAATGTATTGTTATGAAAGATAACAATGTTTGTGGCGAAGGTATTTTGCAAAACTGTCTTTATGAAATTGTACAAGCCAGGACAAGCAGCAGCCATCATGGTTTAGCTACGATTAATAAGCCAACACATGATTCGTGTGCGCACCAGTGGCACAGGAGGCTTGGACATCCGAGTTTCAAAGTGATTGAAAAGATGTCAGAAGCAAGTTCTGGAATGGAATTGAAAAAGTGCCAAGTGTATTTGGATTGCACAGCTTGTAAGGTTGCAAAGTCAAAGGTGTTTCCTGTGAGCAAATTCAGTGATAGGAAGTCACATAAATGTTTTGAATTAGTTCACGCTGACTTAATTGGTCCATTACCAGCTTCAATAGGGGGTGCTAAATATGTTTTAGTCATTGTAGATGATTACACTAGATTTGGGTTCTGTTACCTATTGAAAGCTAAAAGCCAAACATTTGAAAAGTTTAGAAACTGGGTGCAGTTTGTGGAACGTAGGTATAGCACAAAAGTGTGTAGTTTACAAACTGACCGGGGTACAGAGTTTCTGAGTGGGAGTTTTTAGCAATGGCTCCGTAGAAGGGGCATTGTGCATAGGAGAACTAACCCACATAGTTCAGCTGAGAATGGTGTGGCTGAACGTAGGAATTTGGCATTGCAGACAGTGAAGGATTCACTCATTGCTGACTCAGGGTTATCAAGAGGATACTGGGGAGAGGCAATATTAACTGCTAATTATTTAATTAACAGGTTATGGAGTGTATCTGTAAACCAAACTCCATATTATATGTTATATGGCAAGAAGCCACCATTAGCTCATTTGAAGGTGTTTGGGTGCACTGCCTATGTTCACGTGCATAAGGAGGTACGTAGGAAAGGACAGGCAAAAGCACAGAAGCTGACGTTTGTGGGGTATGAGCCAGGGACCAAGGGATATAGGTTCACTGATGGCAGGAAAATTGTTATCTCTAGGTCAGCAAGTTTTAGTGAGCACAGCAATTGGCAGAGATTACACGGGAGTAGTGAGGTTTATCTTCCTAGTCAGAGAAGTTTTGAGTTTTCAGAGCGGACAGAGGCCACTGATGTGATTAAGAAGGAAGAGGAATTAACTCCTAGTGTGCCAATGATGCAGGATGCTACAGTATTGCGTAGATCTGAGAGAGTTAACAAGGGCATACCACCTCAACGTTATACACCAGGTGATGTAAAAGTGTGTTTTATTGATTATGAACCTCGTAATTACAGGGACGTATTGAAGTTGCCACAACCCGAGCAGAGGAGATGGAAAGCTGCTATGGATGTGGAAATGAAAGCCATTAATTCTCATAAGATTTTCAAATCTACTAGGCTGCCTGAGGGACATAGAGCAGTAGGCTGTAGATGGGTGTATAAGAAGAAAACCTTAGTGAATGGTGATATTCAGTATAAGGCTAGGTTGGTAGCACAAGGATTTTCCCAGATAAAGAATCAGACTTATGATGAAGTTTTTGCACCAACGCTAAGAGGGGAGACATTTAGGTTTGCCTTAGCAATGGCAGCAGATGGGATTCAAGTGTAGTATAGCTGACCCATGTCTGTATGTAAAGCAATGTGAAAATGATGAACAGATTTTGCTTTTGATATTTGTAGACGATTTGTGTCTTATAGCAAAAGATCAAAGCAGGGTAATTGAATTTACTGAAAATCTGAAACAGCACTTTGATCTGGGAGAAATTAAGAATTACCTAGGCATGGGTATTCAGAAGGTTGATGGGGGTTAGAAGTTTCAACCCCGATGACAACGGATTTTGTCATGACAGAGACTGGAGACGATGAACAAACTTCATGTGATCAAGAATATGTGATCAGTCAATAATTGGAAGTTTATTGTATTGTATTGGAATTGTATTGTATTGTATTGATTTGCAATATTGTCCATCTGAGTGTAATGTAGCAGATGTGATGACAAAGCCTCTAAGCTTAGAGAGACATAGGATGTGTATATCTCAAATGTGTATGTCTTCTATTCTGTATATGTGAATGTAATATCTATTGTAAATTGAAGGGGTGTTGGGGTTTGATAAACCCAGGAATTTACTTCTAGATATAAATTATACAGAGAGGCTTGATTTCTAGGTAAAAGGTGAAATATTCTGCACAGTCACCCAATTAGCAGCCATTGTTGTAGGAATGATGTGTCATGTGTGACTCATTCAACAGGTGCTTAGAGTTAAGTTGGGTGTGGTAGTTAACGAGATTGACCTATAATGTGATTGGTCAGTTTGACTATAAATGCAGAGATATTCTGTATTTCATTCTATTCCCATTTTTACCTCGTGAAAGCTGTATCGTTGATGGTGTATCATTTGTTACCTGTGGAAGTGATCTGTAAATCCGTATGTATATAAAGTAAATAGGATATTTGTTTAACTTCTGATTTGGAGTCTATTTACTGCATAGTACTTGGATGACTGGTGCCTAGGAGAGAAACAGGCCGCTCCATCCGTGCGCCCTCTGACAAATTTGCTTTCAAGTGCAATTCAAGGTGCTAGTTGTTCCTATAAAGCCCTACATGGCATAGAGCCTGGTTACTTGAGGGTCTGCCTGTCTTCCATAGCATCTGCCCAGCCAATTTGATCATGCAGGGTTGGTGTGCTCTGGGTTCCTTTGATTAAAGAATGTCATCTCTCAGGAACCCGGAAACATGCCTTCTCTGTAGCAGCACCTGGCCTCTGTAATGAGGTTCCTGAGATCTGGATGGCCCCCCCTCTGCTGCTGTTTAGAAGAACCGTGAAGACCTGGCTCTTCACCAAGGCCTTCAGCAAGGGAGAGTGAGGCCCCTCACTTCATCGCACTTGCCATCTTTTTTTATTTTTAAATTGTTTCTAAAATATATGCATATATACTAAATATCAAACTAAATTATATAGGCATTGTCCTGATCAGACCATGAGCCAACTCTGGAGATTCTATAGAACATAGCTTTCCAAACTGTGTGTCGGGACACGTTAGTGTGTCGGCTGCAGTGTCTGGGTGTGTCCCGGCTGCTGCTGCCTCCGAGCCCTGCCAGGATTCCACGCAGATCCTAGTGCCTGCCTTGTGCCCTGCTGTGTGTGTCGCGAAATGATGCCCTGCTGTAAGAGTGTGTCGCGAAATGGTGCATGTCTAAAAAGTGTATCACCAACATGAAAAGTTTGGAAAGCTCTGCTATAGAATGTTCTTTATTAAACAAGAAGTTATTTACAGAAATTTAGTGCATTAATTCACACAAATGTAGAGCATCTTCAACACAATTGGATGTACTGGAAAGATTACTTTAGGCCATTCTTCTGGCAACAGATATACTGGCCTGCTTGACAAGATTCTCCTTGAAGCAGCAAGGCAAAACCGGGCTGGAACAGATAGACAGTACTGGACTGGAATCACTTCACAACTGGACTGGAACTACAAGGCAGGCCGGACTGGTTCCACTAGGCAACTGGACTGGAACTGCAAGGCAGACAGGACTGGAACCACTAGGCAACGCTCCCTGAAGGACTAGGCAGGACAGGACACGCTATACTAGAAAATCCCCAACGGCAGAATGTGGCTGCACCAGTTTAGTGCGACAAGACACACGAGCACGAACAGAGTACTTAACTGAAGCGTCAAAATGCTGCTTTGCCAAGGCTGCTGAACGCTGTGAAACTAATGGCACGAGCTGACGAACACCCAAAGCAACCAAAGCATTCTTGGCTGGGCTTTGCTGAAAGGCTACGAGGTAAGGCTCCGTTCCTCTTGATGCTGAAGCGAACTGGGCTTCTGATGCAGCGGGGGTCGATTCCAAAATGGTGGAAGACTGATTCTGATTCCTCTGCAGCTACAGGAGAGGCTTCCAAACCAGACGTAGGCTGGACTCCGCTGGACAAGGTTGGTTGCTCAATAGGACGGCTGCTTGTAGGACGGCTGTTGTTAGGGTGGTTGTCTCCGGTGACTGGGTGCTTGCTCTGGCATCCTTTTATCTTCCTTTCTCCACGCTTTTTCCCTTCAGGAGCCAATCGGATTTCTCTGTTTGGCGCACTTTTCAGCACGCCTCTCTCTTGCACTGATTGGTGCCTTCGAACCTGTTCCTGGTTCTGGACCAATCAGCTTCTCCGAATTCTCCCGCGCAGCTGAGTCATCCCCGGGTTCGTTAGACTGCACCTGCTCCTCAGGCGCCTGACTGTCTAACACCTGCTCATCACGAGTTTGTCCGTTAGCCCTGTCCTTTTGACCCTGCTCAGCACAAGCTTCCCCCAGCTCAGAGTCAGAGTCAGAGTGGACTCTGACAGGCATACAGTTATTTTTAGACTTAAAATCATATTTACGCTTTACTACACTGAAGTACATAAAATATTGTTACAAACTTATACATCAAGCTACAGCAGGTCCCTGGTTTAAGTACATCCCAGTTTACAGACGACTCCTAGTTAAGAACAGTTTGCCATAAAGACTGTATTAAAAATTTGAGTTAAGTACAACGTTTCAGGTTAAATACACAATACTACTTTGTGTATTATTACTGTATGTTTAAGATGTTTAGTGTATTTGGAAGTGTTTCTTAAGTGTTTTATATGCATAGAAAGGTAAAATATATTTATATATTTTATTTATATTTATTTATATATTTATTTATTTATATTTCAAATTTCGTCACCGCCCATCTCGCATGAAGCGACTCTGGGTGGTTTACAATAAAACTAAAAATAAAAACAAACTAAAACACACTAAAAAACCATATTTGTTAAATACAAATATAGATATAAATATAAGTATAAGTATAAAATCCAAGATGGCGGTATTAACAGTTCTTAATTTAAATTTGTAAATTCATAAAATCATGGAGCCTCATTACGGTGCTAACCACCTCCAGGATTGGCTACCCCTCTTCCCGCCCCAAGAGAGATGGCAGAGCCAGGTTTTTACCCCTTTCCGGAAGGCCAGGAGAGTGGGGGCCTGCCTCACCTCTGGGGGAAGAGTATTCCATAGGGTGGGCGCCACAGCAGAGAAGGCTCTCTTCCTGGGCCCCGCCAATTGACAATCTCTCATGGACGGGGTCTGCAACATGCCCTCTCTGCCTGACCGGGTGGGATGGGTCGATGTAATGGGGATGAGACGGTCCCTCAGGTAACCTGGACCCATGCCATGTAGGGCTTTAAAGGTGATAACCAACACCTTGAATTGGACCCAGAAGCAAACTGGCACCAAATACAGCTCTCGCAGCAAAGGTATTATGTGTGCCATCCTTAGGGCACCCAAGACTGCTCGCACAGCTACATTCTGAACCAGCTGTAGCTTCCGGATACTCTTCGACGGTAGCCCCGTGTAGAGCGCATTGCAATAGTCTATACGGGAGATGACTAGGGCATGAGTGACTGACCAGAGGACCTCCTGATCCAGGAAGGGGCGTAACTGGCACACCACACGAACTTGAGCAAAGACCCTCCTGGCCACGACTGCCACCTACTCTTCGAGCAGGAGTCATGAGTCCAGGAGGACCCCCAGCTTCCGCACCGGGTCTGTCTGGGGCAGTGCAACCCCATCCAGAACCAAAGATGGTAAATTCCCAGATACAGAGGAGCCCCAACCCACAGCCACTCTGTCTTACCAGGGTTCAGCTGAAGCCTGTTGTTCCCCGTCCAGGCCCTTACAGCCTCCAGGCACCAAGAGAGGGTGGTCATAGAATCACTTAAGTCACCCGAGATGGAGATGTATAATTGAGAATCATCAGCATATTGATGATACCTCATCCCATGGTGACGGATGATCTCACCCAGTGGTTTCATGCAGATGTTAAAAAGGAGTGGGGAGAGTACTGAACCCTGCAGCACCCCACAAAGGAGGGGCCACGGGCCAGATCTCTCGCTCCCTATCAACATCGATTGGGACTGGCCCCGGAGGAAGGAGGTGAGCCAGCACAAAACCATGCCACCCACCCCCAACTCCCTAAGCCAACCCAAAAGGATACCATGGTCGATGGTATCGAACGCCGCTGAGAGGTCAAGAAGAACAAGGATGGAGGCACTTCCCCCATCCTGCTCCTGCCAGAGATCATCCAAAAGTGCGACCAATGCTGTTTCCGTCCCATATCCGGGCCTGAAACCTGACTGAAAAGGGTCCAGATAATCCGTTTCATCCAGGATCCTCTGGAGCTGCAACGCCACCACTTTCTCAACCACCTTCCCTAAAAAGGGGAGGTGGGAGACTGGACAAAAATTGTCCAGCACGGTGGGATCCACTTACCGTTTCTTGAGGAGGAGGTGTACCAGCACCTCTTTAAAGGCAGCCAGAAACACTCCCTCCCTCAAGGATGAATTCACCATCGCCTGGACCCACCTACATGTCACCTCCCGAGCTGCCTTCAGCAGCCAGGAGGGGCATGGATCTAATTGGCAAGTGGTGGTGTTTACAGTCCGGAGGGCCCTGTCCACTTCCTCAGGCCCAACAGGATCAAACTGTTCCCTGATAACTGGGTAAGTACACTCTCCAGGAATCTCCACAGGCCATGCCATATGCTTGACATCCAACTTGGATTGGATCCGAGCAATTTTATCCTTCAGATGCCTGGAAAACTCCTCTGCACAGCCCTGTAGGTAGGTCACTGGACCCACCTTCCCAGAAGGGATCGAGTGATCTTAAACAGAGCCATTGGGCAGCATTCTGCGGATGCAGTAAGAGTGGAGAAATATTGACGTTTCACCACTCTTACCGCCACAACGTAGGCCTTAATAGCGGCTTTAGCTTGTGTTCAGTCAGGTTCGGTCCTTGTCTTCCTCCAAAATATATACTATATTATAGACAAACATTTGACTAACATTTGGCGGCAGCACGGGGGTGCGCGGCGGCAGCGTGCATGGCAGTGGCACAGGGGTGCACACGGCGGTGTGTATGACGGCGGCGGCAGCAGCCTCGTTTTCCGCTAAAACCCGGAAGCGCTGATGGTGCGCCGCTGCCGTGCACGATGCCACTGCCGCGCGCCCCCCCGCAGTGCACGTCCACTTCCGGGTTTTGTCGTGACACACTAAAGTGTTGCGACACACAGTTTGGAAAGCTATGGACTAACTGATGCTAAATAACTCTTCCGACTTACATACAAATTTGACTTAAAGACAGACTTGGGAACGGAACTCGTTCTTAAACCAGGGACCTGCTGTATTTATTTACAAAAACAGTTCCATGCTTACTGGAATGCAATTTTCAAAACATAAACTACACATAAACAATAAACAATATTTTGCTTACTATCAAGTCCAGGCACATAAGCATATAGTAGCCTTTTAGCAGGGCATGCTATCTCTAAACAGTTTTATATGACATTAATATATTTTTACCCAAGTATTTCACAGGAAATAAAACTTAATATGTGAGGAATATCTACAAAATTTCAGAAGTGGAAGCATTAATGCAATACTATTACCTGGTTCACAGCATCCATGGTGATGGTCAGTCTGACAGTACTTGTCCCTAAGAGGCATTTTCTACATCAACGACTTGCTTTCCTTCTACATTCAGTAGCTTGTTTCTGCTAAAATAAACAAATATTAAAGTAATAGTTTTACTGATCTGAAAAATCAGTAGTGAACATAGAATTCCAGACATGCATAATTCCAAGTTTTGTGCATGCTGATACATACATACATACATACATACATACATACATACATACACACACACACACACACACACACACACATATATTATTACATCAAGAAGATACCCTTAAAGAGTTATATCTTATATGCTGTTACAATTAGAAGTTGGTATTATCACCTATAATTGCATCAATTTGCTTCTGATCCAAATTTTGGAACAGAGCATGTCAGTCCTGATTCAAATCAAATCAGTCTAATTTATGCCCTGTCTATAACCCGCTCCCTTTCATCTCAGAACTGCCTGTTAGTTCCAAACCTAGTTAGCTTACTGATGGAACCAACGACAGTATTCAAAAGGCAATGGAGAGCCACAGAAAAAAAGAAGGAAAATTATATTTCCAGTGAGAAAATATACAATGCTAAAACAGCCTTTACATTTCCTAAAGGCCCTGCTCAAACTGTTGCCGTGGCTGCTTGCAGCTACCATCATTGCCATCCAGGAAAGACAGAGATCAGACAAGTCAGTAGAAGACAGGATTTTAAATCCTGAGGAGGAAGAATTCAAGATCATATATTCATTACAAACATGGTACCTTGTATCTGAATTCCAAAGGTAAGTCTCTCCATAATTATAACGGGGATAGGCAACCTGCAGTCTAGATCATGTGTGGCTCTTGGCCTAGTTTCATGACCCTCAGACTAATATTAAAAGCTTTTTGCAATTGATCAATTCAGACTTTTGGTATTGTCCAACAAGCTGCTATCTGAAGTGAGATATTGAAAAGGTATAACAAGAAAAGAATGGGTGCCATCATCTGTTCTGGCTGTGTCATCCTTGCTTCAGTCTCATCCATCACTTTCATATAATGCATGTCTAAACAGATTATCTTTACAAAACGTTTCCCACCTTGATTTGCAGTGCTAGCATGTGTATTTTCAATGAGAACTGACACTGATTAAGACGCACACACACTTTATCTGAATACAAAGTCACAGAAGAGCAGATGATGAATATCAAAAGAATATTTATTGGGATGAGTGCATAAAGCTGTTTCCTGTGTCAGCATGTATCAATACTCCTCCATCACCCCTGTGGTTTTCAATTCAACTTTGATAGAAGCAAAAGTTCAGAAGTGAATTACACCTAAACAACTCTATGTAGATAACAGGTTTATTCACTTGCAGTTTTTTTAAACTCAATACTTTTACAAATCTAAATTCTATACATTATCTAATAGTATCTTCCAAGTGGCATTAATTGTAGCAATACTATGTCATTCATTTCCTTTGTATCACCACACATTTGAATTTACATGTACCATGTACTACAAAGCTTGGCTGCATTAAATCCAGAGCCACTGCTGTGCAATGACTGCAGTGTTGGATTGGGACTAGGGATATCCATAGTTAAACCTCCACTTGACAACCAAATTTGCTGAGTGGCTTTGGATCTGTCACTACCTTTCATCTCAGCCTAAATCACAGTGCGTTGTTGTGAGAGCTCAGATTTACTGTATACCAACACAGTAAAATAACTAAATTACAATTTTTCACTCCCAAATGCTCCTTCATTATAGTAAACCACAAGAATTCCTTCAGAAATAACTAAGTCAGTTCATACTATAGCACTGCTGCATACTGAGATTGTGCACTTCCTTTTCAATATGTAAGCATTTTCAGAAATCATACACTCATCCTAAACTTCCCATACACATCACCAAATTTGATAAAAACAGATATTTTTAAAGTCTATTTTTTAAATTAAGCGGTGAGACTTAAAACACTAATTATAGCAAATATATTAATAGTAATGGCATGGTTCACTCATTGTTCTAAACCGTAACAAGCTCTGTTTGGTATTGGTTTAATGTATTGAGTAAGTCTAGCCCCAGTGGATTATTCAGTAAACCATGGTTGAACAAACCATAGCTTATCATAAGGGAATCCAACTGATATTTGAATGTAATTGATAACACATTAAAGCTTATGAGCGATGTCTATCTACAAAAGACATTAGCCTGATCCACATAAAACATTATTTTATGTTTTAAAGGCATTATTTAACATGAATTTGAACTAAAAGTGTCTGTATTAAACACTGGCTCAAGTGCACACCCCTCCTTTTGCATAACTGGGAAAAGGAATAAATCAGAGTTTAGTTTAACAGATTCCTGATTTGTCATGATCTACAATTTACAGACTGATGCTTTAAAAAAAATTGTCTTATTAAATAAACCACAAAACTAAAGGGGTTGAAACTTGCTTGCTTAACTACTGACAATAGAATTTTTCAAGCCTTATCATTCAGAACACCTTGTATTCTCTGTATTAATATCACAAAAAAGTACTTAATAGTGTGCCTATCTATCTTCATCTTCTTTACAGCAAAACACTAGCAGCCTCCATCTGCAGAATGACAGGTCCTTATCCTTTTTACAGACAGCAGAGTATGCTTGACCATGTGCAGAATATCTTTAGCGCCTGAAAAGGCTCTAATGCTGGGAAAGGTAGAAGGAAAGAGAAGAACTGGACGTCAAGCAGCAAGGTGGATAGACTCAGTTACAGTCGTGATGAGTTGGGAGGCTTGAAAGAACAGGTTAGGATAGATCGTCCTGGAGAAAATCTATCTATGTGGTCGCTAGGAGTCGAAAACGACTTGGTAGCACATAATCCATCAATCCTCACACTTCCACCTCACTTTACTCAAGGGACGGACACGGAGATCCAGGACGCAAACCAATTCTGCCAGGACTGAGCGTCAACCTAAGGAACGGTTTAAAGAAAGATAGGGGAAACGTGCACCAACCAACCCCCTTGAGCCCCTTCTCAGAGTTGTCCCTGGAAGAAAGCAGCATCGGCTTCAACTCCAAGCCCACCCCCATCATAACGGCTTAACACCCCAACACCTTCCCCTTCTGCAACACAGAAACAGGTATTTCAACACGGAAAGTGCTTCCTCCAGACCCGGCGCGCCCTCCCATCCTCTCTGCCCATGGGCCAGGGCTCCCCCCTGGGCTTGTCCTTTCGGGCCACCTGTCACCTAACCAGCCAACCTCCCTACGAAGCAGCAGCCTGGCTCGCTCGCTCTTCCTCTCTCCCCCACAAACCTAAGTCGCGCACAAAGTATCAGCTCTCAGCCTTCGCGGGAGCCGAGACGGCGTGGCTGTCGAGAGGTCTGGCTGAAGAAGTTCCAGCGGCAACCACACCTACCGAGGCTCCTGGAAGACGGGCAGCCGCCAGCTGAGCCGGCGGAGGAGCAGGAGGAAGGCGGCGGTTAGCCCACTAAACGCCCCCCGCCCGGCGGCGGCAGCGGCTCTCGGACGGGATGGCAGTGCGCGCGGGAGGAAAGCGAGAGGACGGCGCCGGGCGCCCGAGGCTCTCCAGGCGGCGGCAGGTGACAGCGGGCGCCGAGCGAGTTCTCTCAGGGGCAGCCGCGCCAACCCTGCCTCCACCGAGGAGGAGGGGGGATGGGAAGCGCTCCCGCGGCGTCCCGACTGAAAGTTACCGTCACCCGTCCCGCCCAAGCGGCCGCGCGACGCGACCCCGGAGCCGGATGGGCGCAAGGGCAGGAAGTGACTGCGGCCGCAGCAGGCCTGGGGCAGCGCAGCACGCATGCGCCGCACCCGGCTTCTCTCGCTCGCGCTCTCACACAAACACACACCCCCTCCCGGGTCTGGGGCCCCCTCCCGATTCACATTCTCCCCTCCCACTCCTCGCAGAGCCAATCCCGCAGGTGCCGCTGGGTAGACTTTATTCCTGCGCGAGGAGCCGAAAATTGAGGGGCCAAAAAAAAGAAGAAACAAAAAGGGGAGGGGAGTGCGCGCGCACTACACTTGCCTCTTCCACGTGCGCTTCAGCCAATCGGAGCGGAGCACGGCGCGGCGGCAGGCTGGCTCGGGTGCCGCGGCAGCACTGGTCCCTGTGTCAGCTTCATTCGGAGGAGTGGGGAAGTTGCCGCGTGATGTGAGCTTGGGGCAGAGCGCACGGCGCAGCCTGGAGGAGCAGTGCCTGTGGCTCTCGTGGGGCTTGCGTGGTACATGGAGCCAGAAGCTAGGCATCCACAAGCCTACCTTGTGCGAACTCAGCCCTGCCAGTGATTGAATAAATAGTCTATAATAGAGTTAAACCGCGTCGTGTGAACTCAGCCCCGTATGCTTTTGCTACCGCTTCTAAGCTCGAGTTTAGAAAGTGCTGCGTTGGAGCGAATGGTGAATGGATGACTCCACTCATTCTCCACTCGGGCTAATGAGGGTTGGAGCCAATGCCTGGAGGTCCGCCTTTTTCTCGCTCTTAGCTCGGGGCGGTGGGGATGTCTTGTCGAGCATTTGACCCGCAATTCAGTTTATTGTGCAATTGCAGGAGTCTAGGATGAGACGTGAAATGACACGTGAACGCTTTCCAGAAGCAAAACAGCGGCAGAACGTTCCAACACGCGGTGCGCGCAACGTGTTTTCCTGGAAAGGGGAGTGGCAGCTGTCATACCACTGCTTTCACGGCACGGAGCACTTGCAGTCACACGTGCTTGATTAATAAATTGCCGGATTTGGGCGTTGGAGGGGGGTGAGCTCCAAAAATGTTGGTTTTGCCAAGGTACCATACTCCCGCCGACTCTTCCCGAATGCTTTGGCTTGCCCTGTCCTATTGCTGTTGGACTTCATTGGCCGTTCCTCGGGCAACCAACCTGCGCTAGCAAAGATAGTGATGTGCTCACTCTGTTGTTTCGCGGTGGGATTTATTATGTTCAGGAGTGTTGCCTCATTGCAGATGTTTAAAGTACTATATGCTTCATCCTGGTAACTTTAACGTGGTGGAAATAATGTTTGCAGCCGTTTACGGCCGCGCAATGACTGATGAAATCTGAAGTTGCACAAGGATGCAGTGGGATAACCGGGAAGATAGGAAGCAGAGCGGAAGCAGAGCTTCAATTGCACTGCATGGAAATCAAGTGGCTTGTGTAAGATAAGTATATGTAAATTGCCCAAATGGGCATACAGTAATTTTTATGGTTTGCAAAACTTCTGAAGTAGAAACATTGTTATAAAACATTTTTCTCTGTATTTGCCTTGACAGTAAGACAAGAGGGAGCATTTTTATTCTATTTCTGTTCAGTTGACTTGCTTCATCTCAAGATGGATAAAAACACAGAATGTCCTACAGAAGATAACTGAATATCAATGAAATACTCTTGCAATATTCTTTTCCTCATTGGTGGGGAAAGGCAGTAACCCTTCCACATTAGGATGATTGGAAGCTATGCATAGTTTCTCTACTGCTGGGGTTGTGCATTTCTCCTTATTAAGAAGTAGATGTAGGGACATTTTAGTAGCCTAAGGACAAAAATATAAGTCGCCTTGTACTATTTTCACTCCATTATACTCCAAGCTATCATTAAACTTTGAATTAGCTTTTCTACTCAGCACAGTTTTCTTATGTTTTCTAGAAACATAAATGTTTCTAGAAACATTTCCATATCTTAATGTAGATTCCTATATCATGTTTGAAAATTTTAAAATGGGGGAAATTAAGGTGGTGGTTGTTTTTTACTTACTAAATATTGCCGTCTTTTTGAAAGAAAGTCTGTTCCTCCATAAAAAATAATCTGTTCCTCCATATTTATTCCCTCTAGAGGAAAGTTTAACTTGACTCTTCCACAGAGTCTATTTACTTATTATTGTTTTCAGTCAGAGTCTGGTTTTTTTGGGTTGAAATATTGAGCATATTACAATTATTCAGGAGTACAGAACTTAGTAGGACGTGCCTCATAAGAACTGCTCTTAGGATTTCAGCCTTGAATAGGAGTGACTAAAATTGAAACCAGTGAAATTTAATAATAGGCTTAACAGGTTAAGTGCCAGGGCAGAACTTTCAGAATTCTCAGCCTGCTTAGATTGTTGGGGTTCTAGACCCAGCATGTCTGGAGCGCAACAGGTTGGGGAAGGCTGGCTTCAGCAACATAGTCTGATGTGGAGAACAAACCAGAAAGATGGGTTTTATAGTTTCTTTGCTAGCATGTCTTACTACATGTATCCCGAACAATAGGAATATTAATGATTAAAATCAAAGAAAAATCATGTGTTCATGTTGTTAGAGTAACTTGGCATACAACAATGTCATGTCACAATATCCTATTTTACTAAGTCTTCTGGAGAAAAAAAATGCAAGTCTACTTTTGGTAACATCTAAGGAGACTAATCCAGTTTAGGAGAAAGAGTAGAGAAAGTAGGGAGATATTCAGCTCTTGAAAAGAATATTTGTAGCTCAGGGTTGAACTGTGGAGTCGTTGGTGCTCTTTGAGCTTGGTTGTTTACAAACAAACCAGAAAGAAGTGTAAACATGAGCAACTTTTGTGTAGTGCAAAATATTACAGAAAGGTAACTCTTTGCTTTTTCCAACAGAATGCCAATGAAAGGCAGAATAAAGGATGGGGGGGAGAGTGAATAGCTTATTTTATTTTATTTATTTATTTATGTTTCAATTTATATACCGCTCCATCTCCCCACAAGGGAACTCTGGGCGGTTTACAAAACACAAGAATTAAAATCCGACAATTAAAACAACCTAATAAAATACTCTAGTATAATAAAATTAAGTATAAAAATCCAAGATGCGATGGTTGATGTTTAGATGTTTAAAAGGGCCCTATGGCACCAGCCATCCCCACGAGGAACTATTCCCCTCCTCCCCCCACGCAAGGCGGCAGAACCAGGTCTTTAAGTTCTTTCTGAAGGCCGGGAGCGATGAGGCCTGCCTCACCTCCAGGGGTAGCATATTCCAAAGGGTGGGCGCCGTTACCGAGAAGGCACGCCTCCTAGACCCCGTCAGGTGACATTCCTTTACGGACGGGATCCGTAGCATGCCCTCTCTGAATGACCGAGTGGGACGGTTCGACGTTATGGGGATGAGACGGTCCCTCAGGTAACCTGGCCCCATGCCATGTAGGGCTTTAAAGGTGATAACCAACACCTTGAATTGGACCCGGAAGCACACAGGCACCCAGTGCAGCTGTCGCAACAGAGGTGTCACATGCGCTGATCTAGGTGCACCAATAACTGCGCGAGCAGCCGCATTCTGGACCAATTGAAGCTTCCGGATACTCCTCAAGGGTAGCCCCATGTAGAGCGCGTTGCAATAGTCTATATGGGAGATGACCAGGGCATGAGTGACTGTACGGAGGGCTTCCCGATCCAGGAAAGGGCGTAACTGACGCACAACACGAAGTTGTGCAAAAGCCCTCCTGGCCACGGCTACCACCTGCTCTTCGAGCAGGAGCCGTGAGTCCAGAAGAACCCCCAAATTACGCACTTGGTCTGAATGGGGTAGTGCAACCCCATCCAGAACTAGAGATGACAACTTCCTGGATCCACGGGAGCCATCAATCCACAGCCACTCCGTCTTACCAGGGTTCAGTCGAAGCCTGTTGTTCCCCATCCAGACCCCCACAGCCTCCAGGCACTGAGAAAGGGTAGCCACTGCTTATTGTGAGAAATATCTGACTGACTTAATTTCATGTAAATGAATCGGCATCATTCTCATCTTTCACTTATCTAATGATCATATGCAGAGTTGTTGGAATATGCAGTAGATAAAATGCATAGTTGGGCTCTGCATAATGCTTTTCCTTTTATTACGATGTACATTAGCGTGTGGAAGGCAGGTCCTGGCACGGATTGTGGTGTGAGTGGGATTTTAATCCTTTATTTTCAATAAATTCTAGAAAACTTGTTTCCAAACAAGTCACAATATCCACTCTATTTCACAATTGACTTTATGGTATGATCAACAGTCGATTCCTTAGTGATTCATAAATGTTGCTGCAGCCTGTTTCGCTAGCCTATGTTTTCTTACTGTAGTGAGCAGGTGCAGGTACGCCTATGGCCACGCCTCTCCCTGGGCTCAGCCTTGTGCACTGGCCCAAGGATTTCATTTCACAGCTCCAGAGAAGCTGAAGATATGACCCTATCATTGCCATTGGTCCAGAGGGAAGCTATAAAACACCCCCTGCCCCCCCCCCCCATGCAGGTTACTATAAAAGGGTAGGTGGTGATATTTCTGTTCTTTTTGATTTTGGTAATTTTACTTTATGTGAGTGAAGGCAAAATGCTAAAGATGTTTTAAAAAGTCATCTGGTTTGTTCCACATGGAGAGTGATGTATAAACTCGTCCTTTAGCACCACGGTGACATTGCCCACCAGAGGCACCACCTGACCAGTTTTGTCATTGGTGGGACTCCTCAGAGGTGGGTAGCCAGATGTTATCCTGTGAGGTTCAAACCCTCTACTGAATTCAGGGACCTTCACACTTTTAAATGACTGATTTATTTGTTTATTTATTTATTTATTTATCGTATTTCTTTACCACCCATCTCATATTGCAACGACTCTGGGCGGTTTACAAACAATTAAAGATAGAAGACTAAAACATCGTTGAAATCATACAATATAAATATAAATACAAATAAATACAAAAATACAAAATAAAGAATATAGAATATAAACTCCAAGATGGTGAATAATGGTCTCATCATTGGCCCCATCAAGGGGCCAACCACCCCCATGTTTGGCTATCTGTCAGGATGGAGGTTGAGTCCGAGTCAGAGGAGGACAGGCCGGTAAGGGAAAGAGCGGGAAAAAGCTGGGAAGGCACAAAATTCAAACCAGGTGGTGGGTTGGATTTAGAGTCGCTGATTGGGGAGAGCCAGGAGGAAGAACTACCCCCACCTATCAGTGCGCAAGAAAGGAGGTTGGGAAGGGGGGGCCAAACAGCGTGAAGCGCAATTGGCTCCCACTTGCAAATGGCATGAAAATCGAAGAAATAAAAGGGCTGTGGAGCCTGCACAGGTTGCCGGAGACAACCGTTCTAGCCGCGATTTGCCAACGCCTTGAGACTGTGCCCGACCCGGACCCTGAACCTTGCCTTTCTGCCGCGCCAGCCGTTGACCTCGAGCCCTACCTTGCCGCGACTCTGGACTGCGACCTTGAGCCTTGCCTTGCCGCTGCTCCAGTTTCTGAGATCGAGCCTTGCCTTGTTACCGTGCTGAAAGACGACTTCTCGCCTTGCATCACCGCCATGCCGGTCCCAGAGTTCCAGCCTTGACTTGCCTCCGCACTGAAACGAGAGAGCCAGACTTGCCTTGCCATCGCGCCAAAAGAGGACGTCTCGCCTTGCATCGCTGCCGCGCCGAACCAAGAGTTCCAGACTTGCCTTGCCGCCGTGCTGGTCCAGGAGTTTCAGCCTTGCCTTGCTGCCGCGGCGGACCCTAAACTACCGCCCTGTCTTACCGCTGTGCCGGCTTCAGAATCCAAGCCTTTCCCCACCACCGCGTCAGTCCCGGAGTGTGAGCTTGCCCTGCTGCCATGTTCGGCCACGAGATCAAGCCGGTCTAGTTCTCACATCGGGATTCCGAACTGACCCCTGGTTGCTACCGCGCTAGACTACAGCACAAGAACCGATTAGCTGCCACGTGGCGGTGACTTGTTATTCCAATTGTGCTTCAGAACTGTATGCTTATATCGTGCATTGTGTGTGTACTCTTTGTGAATAAAGACTATTTATATCACCCCCTCCTGCACTGGGTCTTAGTCGGAACAGGACACTATCCCCCCTCCCACAACAAGCAAGATGGCACAACCAGGTCTTAACCCCCTTCCGGAAGGCCAGGAGAGTGGGGGCCTGCCTCACCTCCGGGGGTAGCTTATTACAGAGGGCAGGGGCCACGGCAGAAAAGGTCCTCCTCCTGGACCCTGCCAATCAGGTTGATGTAATGGGGGTGAGGTGGTCCCTCAGGTAACCTGGACCCATGCCATGTAGGGCTTTAAAGGTTACAACCAACACCTTGAATTGGACCCGGAAGCAAACTGGCACCCAGTGCAGCTGGCGCAGCAAAGGTGTTATATGTACCCTCTTTGGCGCTCCTAAAACTGCTCGCGTGGCCGCATTCTGAACATTTACATTTACAGTGCATTAGCTTTAGGAGCTATCCAGGTCCTGCCCCCCCAAGAGGGGGGTGGGTGGAAGTCATATAAAACCCTGTACATGGGGGCATGACATAATGCAACATCTGTATCTCTCTCTTCTGCAAGCTTAAGGGAAGGTGGACTGTATGTATCATTCTGATGATTGCTGTGGCTTTTTTGAAATAATTTTAACATGGTGAAAACATCTGCTCACTAAGTTCAAAGGTCAACACACATACGTATGTTTATTGGATTGCAGCTTTATTATGTTGAAGGTTAAAAACAAAACCTAGCTCTTATTTTGTTTTAGCATCTGTTGTCTTCCATTGAATGGAGATCTGTATATGCTTATCCTTCCCTTCTCAACATGGGGTTCCTCTACTTCAGGGCTTTCCAAAGTTTTCCCACAGCGACACACCAACCGCCGTTGGTGTGTCGCCGTGGGAAAACCCAGAAGCGCTGATTATCAGCGCTTCCGGGTTGTGTGGCGACACACCAGACTGTGTGGCGACACACTTTTGTGTCGCGACACACAGTTTGGAAAGCTCTGCTGTACTTGCTTTGGAATGTAGTGTGCTTTATTCCTGGTTATATTTTCTGGGAGTTGGAGCCAAGCATCTGGAGCAGAGCTTTCCAAACTGTGTGTTGCGACACATTAGTGTGTTGGCTGCAGTGTCTGGGTGTGTCGCGGCTGCTGCTGCCTCCGAGCCCTGCCAGGATTCCGCGCAGGTCCTAGTGCCTGCCTTGTGCCCTGCTGCCTCCAAACCTGCCCTGCCAGGATTCCGCGCAGGTCCTAGTGCCTGCCTTGTGCCCTGCTGTAAGAGTGTGTCGTGAAATGATGCATGTCTAAAAAGTGTGTCACCAACATGAAAAGGTCCGGGAGACAGTAGAGGACAGGAAGGCCTGGCGTGCTATGGTCCATGAGGTCACAAAGAGTCGGACACGACTAAACGACTGAACAACAAACAAAAAATGAAAAGTTTGGAAAGCTCTGATCTGGAGGGATTCAGTTTGAGGAATGCTGCTGTCAATGCAAATCAATGCATTGATGCAAATGCAAATGCAAATCAGATGCAAATGCAAATCAATGCAAATCAAAATTAACAGAAAAAAAAGTCAGAGCAAGTACAACTTGCATTGACTCATAAAAGAACTACTAATCTCTCCCTTTGACTCATCTCCTATTTAAGTTTACCATTAATTTTTATTGGAAAAGAGTGAAAAAAGTTATGGTCAGTTTTTCCTTCTTTGGTGAATCATCTGATAAATAAAGCCTTACTGCAATATTAGGGTCGGTAAAAACATAAGCAATTTCACATAACTAATATTCTAGAGGAATCTTATTGGTATCAGAGGATGATTTCCATATTAGAAAGTAGGGATGTAGTTATTTCCCACAATTTTTCAAGTATTATCTGTATAGCATAAAAGAAATGAATGTTTTTATAGATATGGCACAATGACTAGTGGTCTCCGGAGCCTTTCCTAAAATTGCCAATCCCTTGTAACTTTAATGTGACAGGATAAATTATGGATGGATAGAGTATGTGTGTGTGCTTGCGTGAATATTTATGTGTTGGTGTGTGTATATATGATGTACAAATATAAATAAGTATAAATATAAGTATTAATTATATAAATTATGCATAGAGAGTAATCATAGTACCTGTAACTAAACTGTACTTAATACATTAATTTTAATGAACTACCAAACGTAATTTGTTCTTGTCTTTTTTTTTTTTTTTTGGAGCATGGCAGTCAGTCAGTCTGAAAATATATACTGTATACAGTTCTATTATAGGGCATAGATTTATTTACATGAATCTCTTGTGCCTTTATTTAATAGAAACAAAATAGAAGTATTCCTGCAGCTCAGCAGGTTTCATAATACTCTCTGTTTAATGCTCTATTATTTTTGTGGGCTCTTCATTATTTTTGATTTTTTTAAATTAATTTCATGTCATTTATTTAAATACTGTATCTAGAGGCAACTTTACTGTTGCCTTTTTTTCAGTATATCAACGTGAGATTTTGGAAGGAGTCCTAATGACAGATGGTGAATGTTTGCTATTTTGTAACTGCAGCCCCTCTCTTGGTATTCAGCTTTTATAAAAATTTCTGTTCAGTAAATTCATATCATGTCATCAGGCAATCCAGAGGGAAATCCATGAATCAAGAATGCAAAACAAATTGTCTATTAAAATACTTAATAGTCATGTAGCATCTCTGTACAAATTCATTACTACTCAATTATTTTATGCCAGTGTAGGGTATAAACAACAGCACAATGCTTGTGTTAAATTTTTGGATACCGTGTCATTCATTTTGATTTGATTCCAAGCATGACTTGTTTGTTTGCTTATTTGTTTAAAGAATTCCCCTGCAAGTTTATTTGATAGATTATTTTTAAAAAGAGATGAAAACTCGATAAATGCATAATTCAAAATATATTATTTTGTTGCTATTATTAATATCCTCTGTTTCTAGTTACAGATGACTAAAATGACAGAAATAAAAGCTTTCAGTCAGTTGTTTTCATAGTCAGGCGAATGATGCAAAAGCTTGGGAAATGCTGTATGTACTTCCTTCAGGCATAATGCTGAATCAGCCATTCTGCAGATAACTTAGTATTCTGAGTTGAGTTGAGGGAGCTTAGAGGAGTAGATTTCTTGAGAATTAAGAGAGTTCTTTGAGTTCAGCCAGAGTTAGTCAAGGATTGAAGGTAATCATAAAGCAATGATCCGAACTGAACATGGAAACACACTGGAAGACCAGTGAATACTATGCCTTCCAATGCCTGACCAATGGTAATATTTATCAAATGACCCTCAATCAAACTTCACATATATTTCAGCCACAAGTATTGCCTGATGGTCCCAACTCTAGTATATATTAAATTGCCTTCCTAGCAAGTTTTGAATATTGGCTGCCTGCACTCATATTTAGCCCAAGCCAATTGGATTACATTACATCTTAACATGTTGTAGGAACTCAGCCACACTTGGGCCTAGTTTCTAGCTACTAACATTGCTAAATCTTTGTAAATGGACTTTGACATTTTTATGCCCTGTCAGCATTTGAAAGTTCCCAAACATAACTAGATTTTATTGAACACAGTGGATTGTACCTTCTATTGCTAGAGAAGACTAGTCATACAGTATTTATAGAAATGGAATGCTGGCTTGCCTTTTTTGTGTGTGTGTGTGTGTGTGCGCGCCTTCGAGTCAGTTTTTGCCTCCTGGCAACTGCCTGACAAGTCCCTGCAGTTCTTTTGGCAAGGTTTTTCAGAAGTGGTTTACCACTGCCTCCTTCCTAGGACTGAGAGAGAGTAACTGGCCCAAGGTCACCCAGCTGGCTTTGTGCCTAAGGCAGGACTGGAAGTCATGATCTCCCAATTTCTAGTCTGATACCTTAACCACTACACCCAACTGGCTTGCTTACAGACACTTTTTTTGTCAATAAATAATCTATGTTAAAGCAGACATATTTATTAGGTAGGGTCACCCTGATTGGAAGGGGATCCTCTACTTTTCAATGTTGTGCCTAAGAAAAGCCTACTCCATATCCTTTTAACACAATACTGAGGGGCAGAAGGAGCTGCAACTTCTGAGCTCACAGCATGTTGCCTTTAGACTTTTGCACATTGTCAGCTTTTTTCACTTCCACTTTGAAGTCTTTGCTTTTTTCCCTTTGGGATTTGATAGGAGATGATATTAACATTTCCCCAAGTTATTTCTGATTCTTGGCGCATGGGGTTGCTTATCCAGACAATTCAACTGTATTATATAGTATGTATATAATATATAACCCTGTAGTAATCTATGGCTGCAAGAGCTGGGCCATAAGGAAGGCTGAGCGAAGGAAGATAGATGCTTTTGAAGTGTGGTGTTGGAGGAAAATTCTGAGAGTGCCTTGGACTGCAAGAAGATCAAACCAGTCCATACTCCAGGAAATAAAGCCAGACTGCTCACTTGAGGGAATGATATTAAAGGCAAAACTGAAGTACTTTGGCCACATAATGCGAAGACAGGATACCCTGGAGAAGATGCTGATGCTAGGGAAAGTGGAAGGCAAAAGGAAGAGTGGAAGTGGAAGACCAAGGGCAAGATGGATGGATGGTATTCTGGAGATGACGGACTCGGCTGTGGGGGAGCTGGGGATGACGACAGCCGACAGGAAGCTCTGGTGTGGGCTGGTCCATGAAGTCACGAAGAGTCGGAAGCGACTGAACGAATAAACAACAAAATATAGCATGACCTCAAATGGTCATAAAAAGATGTGAATGTCTTAACTCAAACAGTACTGCTTATTTTCTGGTGAATCTCCTATGTTGTCTCTTGTTAAGATTGATAGTTATGGTGCTATCAATAGTATATTGAATACTCCTAATAAGCTATGTAATAGTAGGCTCCATTTATTTTGCCAGATTATAAAGTAGTCTACCTCTGCCCATGCAAATCACTTTGCATCACCTTCTATAGATAAAGGTAGACTGCTTTTTCCTGTGTAGGAAGAGTGAAGAAGCACAGTCCCCCCGTTTCTCTTGTATGGAGAATTCAATAATGACACAGATGAGTTTATGAAGAAGACTCACCCCTCCCTCGCTTCATCTTTGCCCCTGCTAGCTGGTAAGGGTTGGGTATACAGGCAGTCCTTGTTTAGCAACTGCCTCATTTAGCAACCTTTTGCAGTTACAATGGTGATGAAAAAGTAACTTTACAACCAATCTTCACATTTACGACCTTCGCAGGTCTGTAAAGCAAAGGAAAGGTGAAGTAAGAACATAAGCACAGGCGGGGTTTCACTTAATGACCAAGTTGCCAGTCCCATTTGTGGTCGCTAAACGAGAACTATCTGTAGTCCCTGAACTTGATCGAGTTCCCAGCATTGGCCTAATGACTTTAATCTTTCCTTAACTTTTGTAGTTGTTCTTGTAAATACTATTTTCCTTCTATTATCCTTTTATTTGTTTATTATTTTATTTACCATTTTTCAGAAGGCTGAATAGACCTACAATATACAGTAATTTCATTATCGCAGTAGTAGAATTTATCTTTAGGCTTAGGATGCCTGCATTTATTTTCAGTCCTTTCCATACTAATTATTTAACTTGAATTTTTCATCGCTACAGCGTATTAATATTATTGAAGAGTTCAGTGTGAAAGAATGGAAAGGAAAATTACTATTAGTGTCAGCTCTGTCTCCCGTCTTTTTATATTCATTAATTAAGGAAGAAATGGCCGCTGGAAACACTCCCTTATACAATTTGGAGGACAATGAATAGGGTGAGGGTGGGGGTACCAAGGTGCAAGACGAATTTATTTAAGTGGGGGTTGTTGGCTGATGACAATACATTATGTGAATGCGGAGAAATCCAAGACCCGGAGCATCTGATGGTGTGTCGATTACTGTCGGAGCCTTGTACTGTCGACCTACAGCAAGCTAATGACAAAGCTGTGGCGGTGGCTACATTTTGGCCGAGTAAAGTTTGATCTTGACACGAAAGAAAAAGAAAGAAAGAAAGAAAGAAAGAAAGAAAGAAAGAAAGAAAGAAAGAAAGAAAGAAAGAAAGAAAGAAAGAAAGAGAATTACTACATCATCTGCAATTCAGACCACCACCATACTGGAAAAGCCCCTCAGCATGATGGCACAAGGTTCCTAGCAGCCTGCTAGTCAGCTAACTGGTTCCTGAAAGGATCTGGTATACAGTATCTGAGACTGGTAAGGTGGGATATGTATCTCAAGGTAGGGATGTGTGCGCTGAGGTACGTTTGGAAGAAGAACATTTTTATACAGATGACTTTACAGTGGTTCATCATACAGATGCAGTCCATGCTCTGTTCGCCATTGCCAACCTTTCTCTACTGAGCACGATCAGCATTTTTTTCAGCTAAATATACATAGGATTAAAATGCATGTTATTAGTATTTATTAAAATAGCTTTCCAAATGTCCTTAAAATGTATACAACATCCTTTTGATTATTAAAGTTCACAGTCATTAGTGTAATATGTAAAACATGCATCTGTCCTCCCAGGAGATCTTAACTATAAAAATGAGCAGTCTGTGTCAACTGTTCATTGTGTATGTGTGTTTGTGTGAGAGTGAAAATGTGAGTGTATACAGGATTTTTTCAGTTTCCCTTATCAACAGCAAGCAGTACTGCACAAATTTCCTTCCATGGATAGAAGACAGACATAAATGGTTTTATTCATTCCCAACATTTTCCAATACAACGTGGATGTCATGTAAATGAGCTGCAAGCTGTTAATTATTCTGGCAAGTTTTCCATTGTCTTTATCTGAAAATGTAAGTGCGGCATGAGGAGCATACCACACTTATGGTTTTTAATTGATTTTTTTTCCCTTTAAAGTCTCATTTGCATCTTTGATTACTTGGTCCAAACTATTATTCCAACCACTTTTTATACTGATGCAGGTTTTTTTCCCATATTTTCCAGTGCTTCCTTAAACATCAATTAAATTGCTGAAGTGAAAGAGTGAGAAAACATTACTCTGCATCCCAAAATGAAATAGTAACAAAACACTTAGCAATAATGAATGCTTGCTGTAGAAAATTACATGGAGTGCAATCATTATTTCTACCTAAATTATATATTTTGTTCTTCTCCACTGGCTATGTTTCCATTAACTAAAAGTGCCGCAGTACATTTTTATTTGTCAAGTTAGTAAATGGTGTTATTGGCGTCTTGGTGCCATTAGAAAATATTCATACCATTGTTTTTCAAAGTAAGTAAAGTTTAAAAAAAACATATCTGTATTACTATTTCAGAGATGTAACCATTTGTTTAAGCTACACATCTACAAAACATTAGAAATTCCCATGAATAAATATGGTGCTTGGAGATACATAATATTAGATATAACCATAGAGAATCCATGGAATGTGAACATCTCTAAATATATATTGTGGCTCATGATTTCCAAGCCACTGTATTAAAAACTAGAGCTCTTGGGTTGGATGTTGCATTATCGAACCGTGAATAGAGTTGTCTATATTTGTATATAGTCAAGGGCAAACCACTTCTGAAATCTTGCCAAGAAAACTGCAGTGACTTGTCCAGGCAGTCACTAGGAATCAACCATGACTCGATGGCACAAAAACAAAACACCACCTTAACATAACTGGTTGAAGTACTTTGGTGAAAAACGTTAAAACTAAAAACAGTCAAACTTTTATTTTAATTATAAGCCACGCTTCAACTCAGGGCTTGGGCCAGTCACTCTCTCTCAGCCCAACTCACCTCACAGGGTTGCTGTTGTGGGGAAAATAGGAGGAGGAAGGAGTATTAGGTATGTTCCCAACCGTGAGTTATTTATAAAAATAATAAAGGCAGGATAAAAAAATTAATAAATAAAATAAAATTGATCAGCATTAAAAAATACACTCAAAATACAAAGCCAAAAAGAAACATTTCATTTGATGCCAATAAAAAAGCAAGGTAGGCAATGGTATCTGCAGGAAAAATCAGCAAATTGGCAGAAGGAGTGTCATGATGCAATCCCCACTCCTTTTGAACGTGCGTGCAATGTCAACACATATACAAAAGATACAGGTCTTGCATCATGATGCTGTCTTCCCTCTTGACAAATTTGACCCCACCACTGTCCCCAGGTTCACTGAAGCAAATAGTTATCTGGAGTGTCTTTCTGGGAGGTATTTGAAAGTCAGGGTGCCACTGCAGAGAAGACCTTCATTTCTGTAAACTAATAACATATTTCTTCCACTGATGAGACTATCAAAAATATTAATACATGAAGCAGAATTATTTCTAGAATTTTATTCCTGTTTTGGTTTCCTTCCTTCCTTCCTTCCTTCCTTCCTTCCTTCCTTCCTTCCTTCCTTCCTTCCTTCCTTCCTTCCTTCCTTCCTTCCTTCGTGCATCTATTAATTTGCAAGGTTTATATACGGCTCCAACTGAAACTGATTTGGAGCAGCTCACAGACACTAATTATATAAATAAGATTAAAAAGTATAAAATCTAAATCTTAAATAACAGTACAATACAATACAAAATACAGTGCCAGAAAAAAGTAAAATATATTAATTAACCTCCAGATTACAGGAGGGAGTTACTCACAGCATTTCACCCCCAAAGCCTCTTGAGAAAGCCAGGTTTTGATGGCAAATAATTCTTTATAAAAAAAAATTCTAAAAAAATAGACTTGGTTAATCTGTGCAACAAAAGCAAAAGTATCAAGTATCTCAAACCTGGATTTGCAAATAATGTCAAGAATTAATCTTCCACATCCCATTGCTGAGTCCAAGCAGCAATTCAGCACCATCACAGCCTC
The DNA here is from genome assembly GCA_023362775.1 of Charina bottae. NCBI lineage: Eukaryota > Metazoa > Chordata > Lepidosauria > Squamata > Charinaidae > Charina > Charina bottae. The sequence continues at coordinate 68,042,136 of JALMGJ010000006.1, forward strand.
ACCTGATTAATCAAATGGTTTTGAAAGACAGAACTGAGTATCTTAGCTTGTTGATAATACATATCTAAATGCTTGGGTGATCTCACCCAATGGCTTCATGCAAATTATATAAGAAGTCCCCCAATATTTATGAAAATGAACTGCAGGTATGATTAAAATTGGCCCCTACGCAGAACTCACAGAGCCAGTTGGGCAAGTTTTTTTAATAGTATGAAAACCATCAAGGAGAACAGGGCAGCACTCCCCTTGTATGTTTCTAAAGAGATATTACTCATCACAGTGATCAGTGTCAGAACCAATCTTAAACTGATGGAAATGTATCCCAATTGCCTAGAGCCCTCTTGTCCTAAGGTGTGAGGATGGGTGAATTCTATTTTAGGGATCACTAAGGGAAAAAGTTGAAAATGCATTTAATATTACAATGCCTTTGGAGAGATCACTGTACATGACTCACAAAGTATATTGTGAAATTCAAAAAGGTTCAGAAAAGGACAGCGTGGTCAAGAGGATCTAGCAATTCTTTGAACAGGAAAATGTATAAAGTTTGGGGCTTTTTACTTTAGAGAAAAGCTAAATAGAGATGGACACGATAAAAGTAGGTAGAGAAAGTGTATCTCATATAATATTAGAATAACTGATAATTGTATTCTAATATTATTAGAATATAACAAGCCCAAAGTCGTCGTCAAGATGGGCAGTGAAGAAATGTGATAAATAAATAAATGAATGAACCTGAATGATGGGAAATTCAGGGCGATAAATGAAATTATCGACTTCAGGATATTGTGATGGCCATCAACATATATGATTTTAAAAGGAGGATTTGTGGAAGATGTTTCAATCTTCAATACAGTAAGCCATGATGGCAACCTCTAGAGTTATGCTTCAAAGTAGGAACTGCTTGAAAAGTATGAAGCTCTTTCTCATGAAATCCAAGGAACTGGTGTTAATTAATATCCTTAACTGTCCAGTCTTTTAAAATCTATCAGGTTCTGAGTTGCATAGGGTTTCCCCCAGAAATCTGGTTGGCACTATAGAAAATGAGATACTGGGTTTTGGTCTGATTCAGTTGAAGTCTTATTATGTTCTCATGGAATTGTAAATTCTTCCTGGCTTCTCCAATTTCTTTTCTGCAGTCAATGGATATTTGCTGGGTTCCCAGAGTAACTGATGGTTGCATATAGAATCAAGGAGGATTTTCTCCTCCATCAGTTTGGCTCATGATTTTTTTGGAAAGGGACTTGTTTGACTCATTTGAAGTTACTGCAGAAGTATCTTGTCTGCAGTTTTATTATTAAAATGCTCCGCCTTGCCTTTCTGTGTTATATGCAAAGCACTTCTCAGCAAAATAACTGAATTTAGTGCATAATTTAAGATTGAGTATAATCCATAAAATCAAAACAGAATAATGCAATGTATCATTACCACAGATAGTAGGATATATATTTTTCATACGCAAGTCTTCATTGGGCTTTGTGGAAGGAAACAATTCTATCCACTTTGGAATTTTTTTAATGTGTACTATATTACTCTTGCAAATCTTGGGCAAATCACTTGCAGATTGCAAATCACTGAAGAAGCTCCTTGGATAAGGAGTGAAACATTTCTACTGAGAAAATAGAAATCCAGTTGACATGATTCAAGCCACAGACTGTTCCACCTGGATGACTGAGAACCTTCATCAACACTTGCAAATATTGAATCTCATTCAATAACACACCCCTTTTGTTTCTGAGTAACACCAATAAGTTGGCATGCACTACCTGCACTCTCTGTTGGAAAGGATAATCTGTGCCTTCTATGTTTTTTGTCATACCTTAGCATGACAAAGAACTCAGGGTGTCATTATAGATAAAGTGGTTGAGTTGTGCAGCTTCAGTCAATATTCTTCATGTACATTTCAAAGAAAATAGGAATGGGTTTGGTTATTACCAGTTCTGTGGAACAAAACCAATGGAGTGTACTTTTGGAAAATAAAGATAATGGGTTTGCTATTCCATCCTTCAGAGTGTTCCCAGGAACACTCTAAGGCCTGGATTACTGATCTCTGATTTTTGATTCAAGAATCTTGACTTATCATATGGGATGGGTGGTGAGAACTGATTCTCTCTCTTCTACTTACAGAACAGTATTCTCCTCAATTAGTGTTGTCAGTTTCTTTTTTCTCACTGACAGTGTCTGGCCATTTTCTCTGTCTCCCCTTTTTTCGTGTCTGTTGCTCTAAGTCAAACCTCCTCTTCCACATCCTCCATCATTTTTATCGCTTTCTCTCCTATCCTGTTTCCCCCACATGAACCAGTGTTCCTTAACTGTCACCATTATTCTCTTTCCTGACTCATTACATTGGGCTAAAACTTCTTCCCTAAAATACAGGAAGTTTAGCTCTCACCATATGTGGATACTCTTGATCTCTTTGAAATGATCCCATATTATTTTCTTGACTCTCTCCTTGCAGTTGCCTTCCAAAACACTTGAGTCAAAACAATATGGCTCCTTGCAACTCACATTTTCTGATGCCTCAAATGCCCATTTGCTAGGTCCCTGCCATCTGCCTTAAGATGTTAACTCAGGGCCTGGGGATTACAGAGTGATATCTAGAAGAAGTGTATTTCTTGTCAGGAGGAATCCAGCAATTTCCTGAGACCAGAAACTGTGCAAATCACTTGTAAAAAGGAGATAGGACAGGATATTTCTTTGCCGAAACTTTAGTTCTCACCATAAACAAATTGAAAAATCTTGATATTGTAATAGTTTTAAGTCTCAGGATGGCAGTCTAAGGTTTGGCCCATTTACGTTCCAGATTGGCTGCCTAAAACTCAAATTACAAGATTATCTCTCATCACAGTTGCTGCAGCTGTTCCCATGTACTGTAAGCACTGAGGATGGAAGTGTAGATTTAATACAGAAAAATTAAAATGTACTGCAAGACTGACATCTGTTGACCAAACTTGGATTATATATAGTATACAGACAGTATACAGTAGACATGCATGAATGCACACATATTGCCCATTTGCTTTCCCTAAATGTGTATGTTTCATATTATTGGAAGAAAATTCTAAATATGAGTTCGAGTGCTAAAATATGAATAAGAGAAGTTGTTTATTGCATAAACCTGAAGTGGCTACTAAGACTAGAGTTGGCAGTGTGAGACCTATACTCAGAACAGCACCATGGACACTTGGTGGTTTCTTCAAAGGCCTCTTACCTCTCTTCTTCATTATGTTAATGGCAACATTTTGCAATATTTAAATGTTTTTTAAACTTCTTTTGCTGATAAATAACATAGCTTTAGTTGGAAGCCATCCTTTTCATTTCTGTTGCTCATAATACCATTTGGATCCAGAATATTGGGAACTGGGAAATTAAGAAAATGGGCAAGGCTTCTGTAGGTTATCATAATGCTATTTCACTGCTAAAAGAAAAATAAGGGTTGGGAAGACTTTTGGCATAAATTCAGTGGATTAGGAGAGGATGAGGAGGCAGCAGACCCTTCTGGAAAGCCATTGAATAGGGGGTGAATAAGGAAAGTGGCTTGGAGAATCTAGTGGAGAGAAGATGGTAAACATTTTAGGGCAAGGGTCGGAAATGGCGGCTCGCGAGCCAGATGCGGCTCTTTGGCCCCTTGAGTGTGGCTCTTCCGCAGCTGAACTCACCCCCGCCCCTTCCACGTGATTGGATCCCGCCCCCAAACTCTGAGGGCCGGCGCTGGAGGAGGGCGATTGATTCTTCCTCCTCCCGCCCTCGGGAGCCTTCCAGAGTCGGACAGCGCTTCTTCGAGGTCGGTGGGTGGGGAAGTTGGTTGGTCGCCGCCGCCGCTTCTTCCGGCTGGGGTGCAGCGGGACGGGAGCTCCGCCCGCGCGCCTTCCCTGGCCGGTCCTCACGGGCCGATCGCGTGGAAGGCGCGCGGGCGGAGCTGCCTGCCTGGCACTCGGGCGCTCCGGTAGCGCGGCCCTGCCGCCCTTTCTCTCCAGCTTGGATCCCGGGAAGGCAGCGGGGGGCCTCGCGGAGGGAGGCAAGCAGGCAGGTAAGCGAGCGGGCGGGCGGCCCAGGCCTCCTCCTCCGCCGGCGGGAGAGGAGGAGGAGCGGCTGCCCGCCTGCCTCCGCCCGCCCTGAGGGGACTCACCCGGCGGTGGCGGCGGCTCCCCTGAAGTGCGCCGCTTGTCGTCGCCGCCCGCCTCGTTTCCCGCCCATCATTTCCTTGCCTCGCGGAGGGAGGCAAGCAGGCAGGTAAGCGAGCGGCCGGGCGGCCCGGGCCGCCTCCTCCTCTGCCGGCGGGAGAGAAGGAGGAGCGGCTGCCCGCCTGCCTCCGCCCGCCCTGAGGGGACTCACCCGGCGGCGGTGGCTCCCCTGAAGCACGCTGCTTGTCGTCGCCGCCCGCCTCGTTTCCCGCCCCCCATCATTTCCTTGCCTCGCGGAGGGAGGCAAGCAGGCAGGCAAGCGGGCGGGGCGGGCGGGTGGCCCGGGCCTCCGCCACCGGGCCCGCACCCCTCGGCGCCTGTGCGGCTCCCCCGCGCCTGCTCCGCCCGGCCAGACATGCCCCGCTCTGGAGGCCGGGCTCGCCGAGGAGGACCCCCGACCCTCCGAAACAGATTCCCCCTCCCACCCGCCCCAATAAGCCGCGTGATTGGCTCCCGCCTGCAAACCCCGCCCCCTTCCACGTGATTGGCCCCCGCCCACAAACCCCGCCCCCTTCCACGCGATTGGCCCCCACCCGCAAACCCCGCCCCCTGGCTCTCGAGCATTTCAAAATGTGCACGAGTATGTCAAAATGGCTCCCGGCATAAAAAGTTTGCCGACCCTTGTTTTAGGGTAACTACATTTAGTGGAGAAGAGCCAATATGTAATCACAATCAATTCAAAATTCCAGATGCAGCTGCAGACCATAAAGTTGGAGACTCTTGCTCTTGCCTTATGTCTGCACCCAAAGGAGGGTTCATTTGATATTCTTTCAATATCCTGACTGAGCTACGTGTTATTACTATAATTGCATTAACAAATATAAACTCTGTGGAGGCATAGACTATGGTATGTTAATTAGCAAGTTTCTACATGTCTGTCAAGGCTTCAACTCTCATAAGGCTGTGCAAAAAAAAAATAGAGAGAGCATAATAACACAAATATGCAAATGTGACATCGTTATTCTTAAAATACATATACAGACACTTCAAGAAAAGTAATATTTTCCCATGCTATGGAACTCTCTGACCTCCAATTCCAAATCTAAAGAACCAAAATGAAGGTGAGGACACTCCTACTTCTCTCTCTCATCCCTTTCATGCCAGAGTAATGGGTCACATAAGCCCATCTTCTCCCCAGTGTCTTGTAGTGCTGAGGGGACTTAGGTTTGCTCAGAATCACAGCATTCCCAGAGAAATCTTCGTCTATCTTCTGTCATGCCTCATTTTGATGTTTCTAACTTTGGAATTTCCAGATGTCAGAAGCAAACAGAAGAGGTGACTGAGCCTGGCAACAAATACTCGGGTTCAGTCTTGCGAGGTAGTCCAGACAAGAAGCACACCCAGAAGTACTAGCTCTAACTTTATTGTAAGGTTACATTAACAGAATCTTGCAAGTCTGATAGTACATCTCTCCCCCCCTCTCACCTTTACAGCCCAAGAAACTAGGGAGGGTCCCTTCTGAGATGTTTGCCATGCCCCCATTCTTTCTACGAGCTAATCTGCCTCTTATCTGACCATTGTCTAGTCTGCAGCTCTTCTTCCTGTCTCCCAAGGTTATTCCCACATATCATTACAGTATTTGTACAGGATAGGTAGGTAGTCTGTTCCATTTTCCTAGCTTACACAAGTAACTTGCTGAGTTAGTCTGCACTAACTGAAATTTCTGAACTGTGATGGGCGCTACTATCTAGGCAGGAGTTTAAAAAGGTAAAGGTTCCCCCCGCACAGTCGTGTCCGACTCTATGGGCCGGTGCTCATCTCCGTTTGTTAGCCGAAGAGCCAGCGTTGTCCGAAGACACTTCCACGGTCATGTGGCCAGCATGACGCACGCGGAACGCTGTTACCTACCCACCGAAGTGGTACCTATTCATCTACTTGCATTTGCATGCTTTTGAATTGCTAGGTTGGCAAGAGCTGGGGCTAGTGCGGGAAGCTCACTCCATCACGCGGGGCTAGGGATTCGAACCTCCAAACTTGCAATCTTCCGATCGACAAGCCTGGCGTCTTACCCGCTGAGCCACCACGCCCCTTAGGCAGGAGTTAAGCAGAGCATAAATTAATACAGCAAATTTGTTGTCCACATACAAATATCAAATTAGCACTCTTGGCTACTGATGTAATTTGTACTCCGCTAACTCCATTTGATACTGGCAGGACTCCCAATCCATAGAGACTTCATTTCTTCCAGATTTGGCTTCAGTTTGTTTGCACTCTCACCCATGGCTCAGAATTTCCATCACTTACTTGCTGGTGGAAATGAGAGAGAGAGCTTTCTAATTTGTATATTGATGACACCACACCCCAAACTTCTGGAAAACTTCTCCCAGCAGAAATCTGTCCTGGGAACCAATGGCCATAGTGTGGGAAATCGTTTTTCTTCTCTTAAAGCCACTATAACACTATAACATAGAATCCTGTTTCAGAAGCTCATTCCAGAAGGGTATTGTGGTTGACAGTATCAAAAGTTTCTGAAAGATCCAGGAGGATGAATAAAGTTGCACATCACCTGTTCAGTGAAAGCAACAGAACTGCCCTCTGCATAGCTAGGGAGGGCAGCCAAAGGTATTTCTGAGATCCAAGCTGAAAACTAAATTATTAGAAATAATATGCTGAAAAAAGATTCTGTGCTTATTCAGGTACAATAACAGCTTGATTTAACAGACCACTCAGGGAAAGGGTCATTTGCTAAATCCGAATTTACATCATTAATGCAGTTGATGTCAGTACACAAACAACACCAGGTGATCCAGGTGATATAAAAATATCAAGTAAATATGAAAACGATGCATGTTATCACAAGTTATATAAATTACATCAATTATTCAGACTGCTTTGGAGTCCAAAGTAAAATTTTATCTCTTGCATCTGAAGTCTGCTGAATGGAGGTCCAAAAAGTCAGGGTATTACTGTACAAGATTATACATGACAGTTTGCATCCTAGATAGTTTAATTTGAGCTTTATCTCCAGATTTTGCTTGATTCTTCTTTTTAAAAGAAACTAACCATAATACATTCTTTGAAATCAGAAGAAAGTACAAAATGTATTTGAGTGTGCAAGTATAAATGTATCTGTGAAGCTGTGTTGCATAAACTTTCCTCAGACTGATGTTCTAGACATTGGCTATGCTTCCTGGGGATTAAGGAAGTTGTTGCCCAAGTAATTTGGAAATCACAAATTGGGGGAAGACCAAGCTGTATGATCCTTGATAATATTTTAGGATTGTAATGGGATTGGGGAGAATTGTGTTTTTTCCATGACATAGCTATCTCCTTCACCCATCCATGGTATTTTTGCTCACACAAAATGACCTGAGTAGCATTAATGTTTTAGCTACACTTATTTGTGTATAAACTCAGGATAAAACAAGGACCACGGGAAGAAATGACCTTTATACAGATACCTATTAGGACCCTAACAGGCTTGGTTACATTCATTTTTGTTGCATATACATAATGATCAGAACAATGGCAGGATCAGCAGCTGCAGGAGTCTTGAATTGAAAGCGTAGACAATGGCAAAGTTTTTCCAGGTCCCAAGACCATATTAGGAGGGGGTGTGTGCAGGGGGGGAGCTGATAACCCACAAGAAAGAAAATAATATGTGGGGGTGGGGAAATGCTAGCCAACTTTGCAGCAGTGAGCACAAGGTTGCCATCTGAAACTTGTCAGCTTAAGAGTGGCCCACGCTGCCCATTCTTTTACACAACTGCAGCATTCAGCTGTTCTTCTCCCCCACACACCACACAAAATAATCCCACATGGCATGCTACAAAATTTCAATTTGTCTTTAAAGCTTGCTTTACTGTTATTATGCAACTGAGAGTGAAAAAGCAAGTCGCCATTCTCATGGCACTATTTGCATTGGCTATTATTCCCCTAAATCCCCTTTAAACAGCTACATTGTCAACCCATAGGCCCCATTTAGGGCTACAAAAATGTGCAGATTAATTTGATCAAAGGGATGGCCAAATACAAAATGCACTTTTCAAACTGCATGAGAGGAGGTTCCTTTTACAGATCACTGCATAGCAAGGGGAGTGCAGTACAAGCAATGGGGAAGAAACAAAGCTTTGGCAGGGTAGAATTTTTTTGTTCCAGTTATTCCTACCAAATATATTTTACCTGAACTCTGTTAGAACAGAAGTATAAGCCACTTCTTTTTTCTTGTAGAAATGGTTTTATATAGCAACAATTTTTATACAGTATATAAATTTTATTAAAAGTTTTACAAAGAACATAAAAACTAACACAAACCACTAAGAAGTAGAAGAAAGAAAGAAAGAAAGAAAGAAAGAAAGAAAGAAAGAAAGAAAGAAAGAAAGAAAGAAGCTTTCAATTTCCTTTGCAGCAAATATAAGTATTTATAAGTATATTATATCTTACTCTATGATTACAAAAAAGGCTCACTTTTTTCTATTATCCAGTTTTTTTTTCTTATTATCAAAACCACAAGTCGTAAGTGCTTTTTTTCCCTCTTTCATGCAAAAAGTCTATAAGAGGTTTCAAGTCAGCCATAAACGTAAATACTGTTCTTTCTCTAATCAAAGAAGTTAATTTAGTCACCCCCACAAGTTCCATCATCTTCAACCATTCCATTGTGGGTAGTGTCGAACACCTTTCCACTTTTGAGCATATAATAGTAGTCTTGCTGCAGTTGTCATATATAAAAACATGTATTTTTTCAAGTTGCTTGTCCATTGGTCCCAAAAGAAAAGTGTCTGGTTTCAGTTGTATTTTAGCCTTTAAAATCTTTTGAATTAATATATGTATTTGTATCCAAAATTTTTTAGGTTTTTTATACAAGTCTACCAAACATGATAAAATGCCCCTTCATGTTGTTCACATTTCCAGCAAAGATTCAACATACCCTTATACATTCTAGACAGTTTCTCTGGTGACAAATACCAACAGTACATCATTTTATAAAAATTCTCTTTAAGGCTAGAACACAATATAAATTTTAATCCTTTCAACCACATATTCTCCCATTGATCCATTTGTACATTATAACCATGCTCCTCGTTGATACATAATTCTACTTCAAACTCAGTCTTACCTTGTTCAAAACCGTAAAAACTTTTACCTACTTTAAACCTTCCTGATAATTGTACATAAGAAAACCACTGTCAAGAATATCCTTCTGTTATCAAAACAACTCTTCGTTTCATTTTACAATCCCCTTGAGAAAACTCTAGTACATTGTTTTATCTAGCAACAGTTGTGAGATATCTGAAGGTTCTTTGCAAAATATTTTTAGTAGCAATTAAATTTTTAGAAAGTGGGTGTGTCACAGTAACTAGTTCAGACATGCAGCCCAGGTTCTCTGAAGAAAATAATATATGAGATCCATGTTGTTTCCACCAAACTGGCTTCTTGCAGTGAGTAATATTAGGGAGTTCCTTTTATCACAAGTGCAGTGGCTAAATTTAATTGTTTGGGGAGCTTATCCTGAATTTGATCTTCTGATGAAAGCCATGTCTGGTTTTGGAAGCACAGAGGATGCTGTAATTAGACATCAAATTGTACAATAGCCATAGTAGCATGACTTCTCATAATTTCACATTACAATCTCTCTGTCTCTCTTTCTCCATCCATCCATCCATCCATCCATCCATCCATCCATCCATCTGGACTTGCTCTTTCTTTCCTTGTTCCAATAAGTAGAGATTATTAAAGGGGTAGACCTGTGGTGTGCACTAAGCTAAATCTCATATGTCTTTCCAGTACTTCAGATGGAACACTTGTGTATGCAACTCTGGCTGCCATGAGCCTCCTCCTTGGGAAAGGCATGGGATGGCAAAGATCCTCACAGCCACACTGGCAGATGGTCCATCCAATACCTGCTATTGGTCCATTCAATACCTGCTCGTGGTTCTGCCAATCTCAGAGAAGCACAATTGGTTGGACTGATGAATGAATGTGGCTTACAAGCTGAAAGTTTCCTATCTTTACTCTAAGCCAGGGGTGGGCAACATCAGGCCCACGGGCCGTATAAGGCTCGTGGGGCTCCTGCCTAAGGCCCGCAGGCTCCCGCCTAAGGCCCACGAGGCTCCCGCCCGCAAACCCCGCCGCTTCCACGCGATTGGCTTCTGCCCGCAAACCCCGCCCCCCCAGTGCTTGTGATTGGCTCCCACCCGCAAACTCCGGCATCCGGTCCGCGGAAATCCCAGAAACCCCGCCCCCACCCACCCCGGTCCCCAGTTATAAATATCCAAATGGCCCTTGGCAGAAAAAAGGTTCCCCACCCCTGCTCTAAGCTTTTCTGAATGCATATTCAAGCACTTGGAATTATAGTTGAAAATATTTGGCTAGTATGACTTTAGATAAGCCTATGCAAGTTCAGATCAACTAACTGGAAGGGATCATGTGAAATATTCAAATAACATTTAAGTTTGCCATCTTTTAATCATATCAGTGTGTGACAATTAAGTCACATATTAAAAGATTTACATTGCCATCTTAATCACTGTGGAAGTCTGACGCTGCAAACTGAAATGAAGTCAGCAAAAGGTAAATAAAAAATGGTCCATCATGGGTAAGAGGCTTATGAAAGCTGGCTTTCTGCCAATCTAAACCTAAATGATAGTATCAGATGTCTTGCTTTGGGAGGACTGTAAGAATGATTTACACTGAGACTTTAAAAGACTTTAATATTCCCGTGTCTGCTTCGTCAGTTGCTTTAATTATTCTCATGTTTTAAGATAGCAGCATGCTTAAAGGTAAAGGTTTCCCCTGCTCAGTCGTGTCTGACTCTAGGGGGCAGTGCTCATCTCTGTAGCATCTCCGCAGCATGCTTACTGGAACATTTATACCCTCTTCCAACAGTCTTATAAAAAAACAATAAGGAGGTAGAAGCATTGCACTGTGTATTATATAGATAAGTATTACTGTAGTTCAGTTTAAAAAAACACTCTTGCATTATACTAAGATTAGGGTGATGCTACAGTGAAAAAGAACCCATATCAAATATCAAGGCTCCATCTATAAATGCAGACAAAAGCTTCATAGGAGATATATGCAAATACATATATGGACACAGCTCTTCCAGAGTGTAGTATATTAACACAATTGCTGCCTCTTGAGCTGACAGAAAACAGCCTCCAGCAAAGCTGACTATGTGGGATGAGACAAATGATCTGAATACCAAAGAGATATATTCTTTCTCCCTAAGCATGGAAGATAGCCTACCTAATTCCAGGCATATGAAAATTGGCTGTGATTACTTAGTATAATCATAGATTAGTCATAGATTATTATAATCATAGATTATTATTTCACATTTCTAGGAATATCCCAAGACATTGAAATAGATTCTGATTCTGACCACTATTGGGCCTTGGCCTAGATTTAATTCTTATTTCTACACATATCCATGATTAAGTATGCTCTTTCTTTCTTTTCTTTTTTTCTCTTTCATTAATTATATAAAAGTAAATACTTCATTTTTCAAAAACTGGATAGAATTTCTGAAAATTTTGCCTGGAACCCAGGATAAGTTTTCATGAATAAAAAGGTAAAGGTCCCCCCCGCACATTTGTGCAGTCGTGTCCGACTCTAGGGGCCGGTGCTTTTTTTTTTTTTGGCATGTTTTTGAATTGCTAGGTTGGCAAGAGCTGGGGCTAGTGCGGGAGCTCACTCCCCGTCATGCGGGACTAGGGATTCGAACCTCCGAACTTGCGATCGACAAGCCTGGCGTCTTACCCGCTGAGCCATCACGCCCCTTACAAGTTTTCATGAATACTGTATCATAAAAGCTTTATGGGGTTTCAGAGATAAATATGTTTTTTATTTCCTTATGTCAAGTCATATGGTTTGATTTCTAAATGGAAAATGTTTAGGCTAAGTTTTGAAAACTTTCTTGTAAGAAAAACTTCCCCAGGAATATATAGAAAATATATTACATAACATACTGTATATTGTTATGTATGTTTCCTCAGTTGCATTTTTAACTGCAGAACTTGCACAAAGTTGAGTTATAAGACAGTCTTTTAAAGACATTGTCTTATGTGCAAGTCCAGTGCATTCAACTACTTACAGAACCTTTTTACTTACCTCAAAAAGTATCTGAGATGAGTAATCCCAAATTCCCAGCTAAATCCTTACATCTGAGAAAATTTTAGTGTAAAATGTTAAAATACTCTTTTCCCAATAAATACGTTCTGGTGAAGCAGATTTAGGGGCTCCTAATGTGTTTTCTTTCTGAAATCAAAAGCAAACCTGAAAGGAAAATGACCCCCAAACCTAAAGTATAGATTGATTTTTGTTATTCCAATATTTTGCTATTGAATAGAAAGAGCTGGGGAGAAAAAAGGAGAACATGATTCAAATAAGCAGAATTCCGTGCACTTCTATAATCACACACACGCCTTCGTTTTGAAATCTGTTTAATTGTTCCTGCACTTTTTGTTCCATTTACTTTGTTATATTTTATAAAAGTAAACTGATACTAACTAGGGCAGAGCTTTCCAAACTGTGTGTCGGGACACGTTAGTGAGTCGGCTGCAGTGTCTGGGTGTGTCGTGGCTGCTGCTGCCTCCGAGCCCTGCCAGGATTCCACACAGGTCCTAGTGCCTGCCTTGTGCCCTGCTGCCTCCAAACCTGCCCTGCCAGGATTCCGCGCAGGTCCTAGTGCCTGCCTTGTGCCTTGCTGCCTCCAAACCTGCTGTGATTCGGTGCAGGTCCTAGTGCCTGCCTTGTGCCCTGCTGTAAGAGTGTGTCACGAAATGATGCATGTCTAAAAAGTGTGTCACCAACATGAAAAGCTTGGAAAGCTCTGAACTAGGGTTTTTGACTTGTATGTACAAGGCTGAATTAAGTGCCAAGCTGAATACCCAAGGGAATGAAAAAGGGAGACAGAAATGCTTTGTTTTGATACTTCTGTCTAGCTTCCCAAAACATGATTTATGAAGCTATGAAAATCATCCCAACCAAGGCAGCTAATAAAACTACCTTATTAGGCAGATGAAAGGTATTTTGAGTTCAACAGTGGCTGAAAATGAACGTTAACTATTATATCCTGATGATAAATTATGTTTGATTAAATAAAAATGCATTTTCTGTACCCAAATTAACTAATATTTTTAATGACATGCACCTGTACACTCAGGCACAAGTATATGGAAAGTTGGCCCTTCTGGTTTATCAGCTAACTACAATTCTACCCATTGCCTCTTCTAGAATCTTAGGAGGGGAGAGGAGCCTGTTTAATCTCTGCCACCATCTGCTCTTTTACAGAGTAAATTCCTTGCACACTGTTGCACAGTGTGTACATACTCACTTCTTCTGAGCTTTCTTGCCATTCTGTCATTAGCAGAGCGGTCAGGATAAGTGGCCAATTCAATTCCCTGTCAGAACGAGACTACAGATTTCAGAAGAAGTTTCTGAAGTTATGGATTAAGGTTAAGCAGCTAAAATGAGGATTGAAGACAGTGGGAGAAAGTAAAAGGAAACTTTAATGGATCCTGTGCAGGGTTTTAACTTATGTCTAATATTTCAGGCAGGAATACACAGTGTGATCATTTTATTTAGGGAGGTGGGGGGGATCTAACAGATCATAAATGCATTAATTGCCCGTTCTAATGTTCTCATAGATATTTGTAAAACTTGGGGTTATTTTTTAAAATAACTGGGAATAATTATTTCAATAAATCTTTTTTTCACCTGAGTATTTTTTAAAAGCACACGTATTTACAAAGCTGTATATAAAAATAAATGTTAGTTTTCCTCAAGCCTTTGCTACTATTTGAGGGATAAAGGGTTAAAGAGCTTTTTACTTAAAGGGCATTCTTTATGGGAATAAGTCAGTTAGCAGTAAAGGTGTTGGCCATTGTTTGGTTGAAGGGATGGGTGCAATTAGGAATATATTATAGACAAGCAAGTTTGATGATAATGTGCAAAAGTTGCACTCTGGATATGGAATTGCACAACACTGCCACTTAGTGGTAACTGCAGTACAGTTGCAAATGTGGTTTGTGAATAGCAAGCTTCTATTTGAATGTTGGATGGTCCATTATTATATGAGTAGGAAGTAGGTGCTGCAATGTGGTACCTATCCAGCTTCATTCAGTACATATTTTCCATGAACAATGTTTCAGTTTTTAATAAATTATCTGTGAGCATTTGCGTCCTTGTTGGCAAAATTGAAATTTGATAAATAAACTGCCATCCTGGATGTCATTTTATATTTTATATTTATATTTATCCGTTATGTAATATATCTTGAAGGGGCGCGGTGGCTCAGCGGTTAAGATGCCAGGCTTGTCGATCGGAAGGTCGCAAGTTCAGAGGTTTGAGACCCTGCATGTGGAGTGAGCTCCCTCACTAGTCCCAGCTCTTGCCAACCTAGCAATTCGAAAGCATGCAAATGCAAGTAGATTAATAGGTACCACTTCGGTGGGTAGGTAACAGCGTTCCGCGCGCGTCATGCCAGCCACATGACCGCGGAAGTGTCTTTGGACAATGCTGGCTCTTCGGCTAACAAACGGAGATGAGCACCGGCCCCTAGAGTTGGACACGACTGTGTGGGGGAACATTTATTTATTTATTTATTTATTTATTTATTTATTTATTTATTTATTATTTAAATTTGTATTACCGCCCATCTCCCCCAACTGGGAGGAGATATATATATCTTGTTTTTATTGTATTTTAATCTTTTTAGCTTTATTGTAAACCGCCCAGAGTCCCTCTTTTGGGGGAGATGGGCGGTGACAAAATTTGATGAGTGAGTGAGTGAGTGAGTGAGTAAATAAATAAATAAATAAATATTGTTTTCTCACCTACAGAAAAAATAAAATAAAATAAAAAGAGGAAAAATGAAATTCCTACATGATGCCAAAGTGGTGAAGTTGGAACAAAGTAATAAGTGAAGTCTAAATCCTACTCTCGAAGGTGTTGGCAGGGAGATTCAGCAACATCCCAGCCTCAGACTGTGCTCAGACAAAGCCACTGAGATATTCTTGCATGCCTTGCTGTGCTATCCCTTATAGCACACTTGGGACTCTGTGTTAATATTTTCCCTCCTTAATAAATATACAGATTGACCTGACACACCACGCTGTGTGTGGCGACACACAGTTTGGAAAGCTCTGCCCTGCAGGATCCATGAAAGTTTCCTTTTACTTTCTCCCACTGTCTTCAATCCTCATTTTAGCTGCTTAACCTTAATCCATAACTTCAGAAACTTCTTCTGAAATCTGTAGTCTCGTTCTGACAGGGAATTGACTCTGTTCCACTCAATTGAGAATGCTGGCAAAGGTGCTGAGAAGTTGCTTAGGTTTGGATGGTTTGGTTACCTATGTTGGGTCTAGAAGTTCAATAATTTTTTAAATTATAATTTTTAATAAAAGTTTTAACAGCAATAATAAGAACTAATACAAACTAAATTAGAACAGATAACATGAAAAAGAGAGAAATAACAGAAAAAGCTAAAAGTGCAATAAGAAAAGAAACTAGAAGAAAGCAGAGATAAAGAGAAAGGTATAAAGAAAAATATAAAGATATAAAGAAGTAGCTTCCAATATTCTTCACAGCAATTATAAGTACAGTTATATTTTAACGTATCTCTTTAAAATTACATCATGACTCTCTTTCTATAATCTATCCTGTCTAATCATCAAAACCATAAATCACAAGTTCATTTTTTTTCTTATTTATTTATTTATTTATCGTATTTATACCCCACCTATCCCCTCCCTAACGGAGGACTCTAGGCGGCTTTCATACATCGTATTTTATGCAAAAAGTCCATAAGGGGTTTCCAATCACCAATAAATGTAGATATTGTCCTTTCTCTAATCAAAAAAGTTCAGTAATTTTTCATGTTTGCCAATGTTTCTATCTCCATAAGTTGTTAACTTCTCTCTTTAGTGTGTTATATTATATCTGTTTCTTTTGGTCTTCAACCTTAAGGTAAAGGTAAAGGTTTTCCCCTGCACAGTCATGTCCGACTCTAGGGGGCGGTGCTCATCTCCGTTTCTTAGCTGAAGAGCCAGCGCGGTCCAAAGACACTTCCGCGGTCACGTGGCCGGCATGACGTGCGTGGAACGCTGTTACCATCCCACCGAAGTGGTACCTATTTATCTACTTGCATTTGCATGTTTTCGAATTGCTAGGTTGGCAAGAGCTGGGGCGAGTGTGGGAGCTCACTCCGTCACGCGGCGCTCAGGTCTCAAACCGCCGACCTTCCGATCGACAAGCCTGGTGTCTTAACCACTGAGCCATCACGCCCCCACAACCTTAATCTTCAACCTTAAATTCAGTAAATAAATAAGTACTTTATTTGCACCTAGAGAGAGAGAGAGCGTACACTTTAGTGGAAGAAATTGGACCCTGAACATTAAAATTACATGGAACATAAGAGTTCTTTTGAATTAGGCCAACTACTATAGCATTCTGTGTCTCACAGTGGTCAGATGAATGCAGTCTGTTGCTCAGAAACATGACTGAAAGGTGATAGTCCCCTTTTATTATTACTGTCTAGAAGTTGGTAGTCAGTGCATGCTGTCTATGATTCTAGCCATTAAAGCTGGTGGTCACTGATAGCTTAATTTTGCATGATTTTGTCTAGTTCCCTTTTAAAACCATCTCCATTTAGGGTCATCACCAGCATATGCTGATGACAGCATATTGCACAGTACAACAAATAAAAAGTCTATCTTGGTTTTTCATACCATGCATAATTTTAGACACCTCTACCATATCGCATCTTACCCACCTTCACCCTTATTTTAAAAGCATCAGCTGCTGCAGCTTCTCTTGGTAGAGGAATTGCTCTAACCCCTTAATCATTTTAGTTCCCTGCTTTTATATCTCAGCTCAATATATTTTTCAGGTGATGATACTCCACTTAGATCATTTCTCTAACATAAAAATTGTCCATTACTTTCTGTTTCCTCTTATTTAGCTAGTTTCCATCCACGTGTCCTTTTACCTATAGCTACTGAGTTTGGAGTCTTTGGTGAGTTTTTCCAGAGGCTTCTTGGAAGCCCAAATGTACAGTGCATATTGGATTACTGACTACAAACTTGTTGACATTATGGGAGGAGAGCCACGCAGAGGGGTATCTTCAAGGAAAGGTCAAAAAAATCAAGATGGCAACCAATGGAAGCTGTGCTTGTTTTTATATGCATTGCAAAGCATATAAAAAGGATTGGGGCTTCAACTGCATGGTTGTGGCCATCTTGACTTTTTTGACCCTCTGCATGAGGACACTCTTGCCCACATAAGTCTATGGTAGCCAAAAATAAGGAGGGCTCTGGTAGCACCTTTGCAGGCTAACAGATTTTATTAAGAGGCATAAGCTTTTGTGACTACAGCCCACTTCATCATATGGATGCGTCTTCTGATTAAAAAAGGATAGGAGAAATCTTGTTGAAGGAACCACATTTGCTCCTTTTTAGCAAGACACTCTTCTTTATATTTGATTATTTTCTCTTTAGTAATTAGTATTAATTTTACCTGTCATGAAAGTTACCTAAATGGTCTATAATTTATTGTATTCTTCCCATTATTCTTTTTAAAGATAGGAGTCAGACTGGCTTCTTTTCGGATTTCCTGGAAATAAATATCAAGAAGTTGCATATTTTTGACAAACCAGCAATCTCAAAATTTTAGTTCCTTAAGAAGCCTTAGATCAGAGCTTTCCAAACTGTGTGTCGGGACAAGTTAGTGTGTCAGCTGCAGTGTCTGGGTGTGTCGCGGCTGCTGCTGCCTCGAAGCCCTGCCAGGATTCCACGCAGGTCCTAGTGCCTGCCTTGAGCCTTGCTGCCTCCAAACCTGCCCTGCCAGGATTCCGCGCAGGTCCTAGTGCCTGCCTTGTGCCCTGCTGCCTCCAAACCTGCTGTGATTCCACACAGGTCCTGGTGCCTGCCTTGTGCCCTGCTGTAAGAGTGTGTCACGAAATGATGCCCTGCTGTAAGAGTGTGTCGCAAAATGATGCATGTCTAAAAAGTGTGTCACCAACATGAAAAGTTTGGAAAGCTCTGCCTTAGATGGATACCATCTGGACGTGGAATTTATTTTTAATTTGAAAATAGATGGTAAACAGCAGATAACAATGGTGGTTCTGAATTACCACTCAAGTAGCCCTGAAAAATTTGGCTGATTCTGTTTTCTTGATATGGGACATGTATTTTAGTTCCTTCTGCTAGTGCTGTGATCACATTACCCAAAGATGACTTAGTATTTCTAGCTTCATCAAGAAGAGAGCTCTTTGTGTTAGTTTTGCTGACCTTTTCATTTCCAGTTAGATCTATGAGATAAGGTTAGGGTTTTTTTTCTCCCAGTTTCAACATTCTGTTGTTTAATATTAATTAGGAAGATATTGTAGTTTTTAGAATTGTGTCCATTCATTTTTATAACAGCTATCCAGAGACAAATCTCTCTGTGCAGCTGTTAACATTAGGCTTTTGTTCTTGTCATTGAGTATTGTAATATTTGTTTTTGAAACATCCATCCTTATTTTGTCCCAAGTAAATCTTAAAAATAGGTTGTCATAGAAGAGGCATGATCAAATATGTCACTTGCAGTACTTGGAATTATGTCATTAATTGTAGGTCATACAACCTCCCCTTCATAGTAGGTGTTTTTCTTGAAGTTTTTACCTATATGCAAAAATTGCACCATATAGCTTTTGGGAATATCTTTAACATTTTGCTAGACATAAAAATTATAAATGTGTTCCTGGATAGATTAGGAGGCAACACTCTATCAAAAGGATCCCTTTGTCCAATAGTATCATTTCATCTGAATTACTCCATATTCATATAAACAAATATGTAACTTTATTTACAGTTCAGACAATGCCAGTGTTCACAAGGAAGTAGGAGAAAAAACATTCTGTAACAGTGAAAAAAAGAAAAAGTGAAGAGAGAAGGTAGAAGGTAGAAGGCAGAAGGTAGAAGGTAGAAAGCAAAAACAGGGCAAGGTTAAGGGTATCTTAAAGAACCTCACAACTACCAAGAGGCCATCTAACTCATACATATTAGCAAGGTATTAGCTCCTACAGTTAGCCCTTCCCTGTGTATGTAGGGTCGTTTACCCCAACATAAATTTCTAGCAAAAGATTTCTCTGACATACAGTATTGAACTCTGTCAAATTGGTTACAAATGTTGAATAGCCCATCAGATTAATTAGGTGTTAAGACAATACCATAATCCTGAATAGTGGTGCTCTGGCCCATCCAGTGAGTAAACTTCCAGTTAGGGTAATTTGTTACTGTCCTGTTAAGGACAAAAATACCTAATTTGTCTACCAATAAGGCTTAACATGAGGCAGCATAATAATGGCAATAGTATAAACATTTCTTTTATATTTTAACATGCAAAAACAGGGTTGGCGTAAATAAATATGCAGTCCTGCTAAAATGACAGCTTCTTAAATAAATATCCCATGGAAGACTACAAAAGAAGATATTGAGCTTGGGGCAGATCACAAGATTGGATGGATCTGTTAATAATATTTATTTGTTTATTTAAATACTTTGCAGGCCACTGATTCCAAAAGGTTCTGAATGGACAACAATCAGGAACATCATTTAAAAAACCCTCAATAAAAATAAATCCACTGGAAAAAAATAACAAAAATCTCAACAGCATCATTAGGGATTTTTTTAAAAAGTCATGGGTTCCTTCATGATCCCAACATCTAAAGCATGCCTTCCTCTTGGCCAAAATGGAAAAGTGAGGCCTTAACTGCTCTGTTGAAACAGGGAGGGAAAAAGTAAACTGGATCTCCTTGGGGATAGTGACAGCCATGAGGACAGTGATTAAAAATACATGTTTCCTAGGACCCATCTGATGGCATTCCTGGATAGATGGGATCTGGAGAGAGTTGACCCTGTTCAATCTGATTGGATGGGTAGTTGAATACAGGAGGAGACAGTCCTGCAGACAACCATGTCCAGAGCCATGTAAAGCCTTAAAGATGACAACTAGCAGCTTCAAACATACCTCAAAGCGAACTGGCAGCCCGTAAAGCTCCCAAAGCAGTAGGGTTATCTGTAGGCTGACCATACGTACTGTTTTCAATGGGACAGTATCGTTTTTTTTTTCACATTTCCCGACCGTCCCGTCGTTTTAATATAAATGTCAATTTTGTCCCGTTTTTTTAAAAACCGTGTCACTGGTGATGTCAGAATGGAGCCTGACTCAGAGTTGAGGGAGGGGGAGCTCGGCAGCAACAGTTGGAAAATTGCAACAGTTTAATTTGGCGGGAAACCTGCAGCGGGAAAACCAGGAGCAGGTGATTGGTGGTGATCAAAAGGTGGAGCCGCTACCACCTATCAGCACCAGGGAAAAAAGGGCAACAAGAAGCGCCAAACGGAAAGCGAACCGGTTGGTTCCTATCCAGAAATGGCGGGAAGAAAAGAATTTAAAAGGACATCCAAAGGAGGAACGGGTTGTCGGGGACAACCGTTCACTAGACTCCTGCTTCAAGCCTCGTCTCTTGTCTCCAGCTGAAGCCTCTGCAGAACTCGAACTTGAAGGCGCCATAGAACCTCTTCCCTCCTCTGCTGTACCCAGCCTTCCTGTGCCTTCTCTACCTGTCGCCGATCCTGACCCAGCCTCACCGATCCAGCCAGCCGCCGCACTCCGCCTTCCTGTGCCTTCCCTGCCTTGCCGATTCCACCCACCTTCCGACTCCATTGCCCTGCGCTTCCTCCACTGTCTGTCGCCTTGCCAAACTGAATCCTGCCTCGCTGTTCCTTCAAGCCAACCACCCGGAGCCCTCCGTGTCACGCCGCTGCTTCCTACCTTCAAGCCTTCGCGCCTCCTGTCTCCGCTCCCTTCCGCTGAGTTCCGTCCAGACGTGCCTTCGCCTTGCCCAGCTGAGTCTTGCCTCGCTGTCCTTCCGCCATGGAACGCCTAGCCCCGCCTTGCTGATCACCTTCAGCCAAGTCTTGCCTTGTTGTGCCTCCTTCTGTCACACATTGCCTTGCCCCGCTTTGTTCATTGCCGAGTGAATCCTGTCTTCCTGCACCGGCGATCCTTCAGCCAAGTCTTGCCTTGTCGTGCCTCCTTCTTGTCAGCCAGATCCTGCTTCTTACCTCTGCTCATCATTGTGAGTCCAGCAAATGGATCTTAAAAACTCTTTAAAACTTTTTTTATCGTCTTACTTTTTCATGAATACGGAATATTACATAAGTTTAACCCCGTTCCATTTTTGCCATCCCAATGTCCCGTTTTTGTCTCAAGGAAGTATGATCAGCCTAGTTATCTGGCTATAACAGGAAACTCCCATCAACAAACAAGCAGCCACAGTTTGTACTATTTGTAGCTTCTAAATGCAATTCAGGGGCACCCCCATGTAGAGCACATTACAGTAATCCAAACAGGAGCTGACTTGGACATGAGCGACCGCAAGCAGGACTTCTAATACAAGAACGGCTACAACTGGCACACCTTCTTTGTAGCTGCCCCTGCCCTTCCCCCTGAGATCTGGCAGCTGAGAGCTGCTCTTCCCGCAAGCGTTGGGGTAGAATGAGGCTGGAGCCCAGCAAGGCGGAATGCTTATGGGAGGGAGAGTGTTGCCCCAAAGCACTGGGAGCTTTTATTGTGGTGGTCTGTTTTTTTAATGTTTTTATTGTTTTGTGATCCACCCAGGATTGTGGTTCGTAATATGGGTGGCTATACAAGTCTTTTAAATAAATAAGTAAAGTTGTAACCGTGCAAAAACCTTCTTGGCTACAGCTGCTATCTGGTCTTGGAGAGCAGTGTGAGTCATTTCCTCCCATTCTCATCCAGACCCTGACAGCCTTCTGGCGTTGGGTCAATACGCATAATTTCATCAACCATACAATAATTGAGTTTACACAGAGAAAATAAATCACCAGAGATCGTAAATGAGAACTAGATATGCAAAATCAAATAAAGCATAAAATCCTAACAATCCTAACTTGCTTACCTATCCTTTGAGCAAAATGAATTTCTCGAAGCCAAGGGTATTTTTAGAAAGAGGGAAGGCTGGGGGATCTGCTTTTGCTACATCCGAAGGTAAGCATCCTTTCCCAGGATTACCCTGCTTGCAACAAAGGGATGGTGTATTCCCTGTCTGGGAAACAGCTGTCAACCTTGTGAATGACAGGTGGCATCACAACAGTCCATAAACAGCTTGGCTATCCAAGAACATGAGTCCTGGTAGTGGCTGAAGAAGGGATTACACTCCTGTTCACAACTTGGGGCCCTCCTGGGGTTGTGGCTCCTGAACAAAATATGGAGGTTGTGGGTAAGGACATCTTTGTCCCGCTTCAACTGGTTTGCTAGTAATGGCCCTTCCTAAACAGAATCCTTGATTATGGTAACTCACACCCTAATCATCACACAGTTGGACTATTACAATGCACCCTGTATGGGGCTGCCTTTGAAGATGACTTGGAAGATGGCAGAATGCAGCAGCCAGGCTCGCTATTTCCACTTCAAGCCATTTGAAACTGATAATGTGATTATCTTTGTTGCTGCTGACCTCAGAATGCAGGAAGTCTCATGAGCCAGTAAGTGCCTTCTGTCTGAAGGCCATTAGTGGCCTGTTAGAACCATTGAATGGAGCAGAGCTTAATGTAGTATAAGCACGTGTACAGAAAAAGAATATTATTTAAAAACAGAGCCAGTGAGCATGTTACAGAGATACAGGTTATTGATCTTACACTTTTAGCCCACCCAAGCATAAAGAATCACACGCTTAGACAATGTAGTTTCAAAAGTAAGTAAAAAGGGCTTACTGATTTTATTCTTGGTCCAGTTACATTTTTCGTTCAGAAAGATGACTCCTTGTTGTTCTGTCCCTAAACTTTGTGGACCCCTGGTCCTAATTTGCTGCCAAGGCTGCGTGGAAAGAGGGTGAAAGATCTCCTAGGCCCATCCCTGGCCTAAGATGGAGAGAGAGAGAGCAAGAGCATGCTTGCTTCTTGGCTGGAGAGATGAGAGAGAAAGTGGGAGGAGCAACAAAATAACTTTCTCAAAGACACAGAGAATTGCATCATGGGATGAACTCATCTACATGCAAATGAGGCATGTTGATTTGCTGAATTTCCAACACTGTCCAGCTGATCAATAGGAGAATGCCAAACACATAACTTAATATTATCATTTTTTTCTGCAGTTCACTTTGCCCCAGCTATTGTGCTCAAAGCAACAGAGGTAAGAATCTACATTTTTTTCAAAAGAGCCTAGAACAATCTAGAGCAGAGCTTTCCAAACTGTGTGTGGCGACACAAAAGTGTGTCGCCACACACAGTCGGCTGTGTCGCCACACAACCCGGAAGTGGCAGCGGGGGCATGCACGGTGGCGGCAGCGGCGGCACCAGCGTGCCATCGGTGCTTCCGTGTTTTAGCGGAGGCTGCCGCTGCTGCCGCCACTATGCACACCCCCGCCCGCACCGGGTTTTCCCGCGGCCACACATGAAAATCCGAAGGCGCCGCAGCCATGGCGGCGCGCAAAGACCGAAAGCGGCAGCAGCGCTTCCGGGTTTTTGCGCGCTGCCGCGGCGGCGGGACTTCCGGATTTTCCCGCGACGACACACCAAAGGCAGTTGGTGTGTCGCCGCGGGAAAAATTTGGAAAGCCCTGATCTAGAGTGTGTTTTAAAGTGGAATCAAGAGGATGGTGTCCATATGTCTAGTTGCATGCAAAATATCTGTGTCATCCATGTGAAGGTGGACCTGTGAAGCTATCAAGCCATCTTTCCCCTTAAGGAATCTGTGAACAGGTTATGTCAACTGATGCCTGGAAATTCAGAGGCAAGAGTGGCCACCAATGGATAAAGAGACAGCCCAGAAACTCTGCACATGAAAGTTTCCATATAAGACAGTTAAAAAAATGCTCTGGCTATTTCCCAATTTTTAAATGACCTATGGCCTCTCAGTTTAAACAGCCCTTGTGTAATTCAGAGTCTAAGCATGAAATTCTAAGTACCTACCAGCATTTGAGTATTTCCATTCATAAATCCTTAACAGTTAAGTCTGTAGCTGGTCAGAAAACTAAATTCAAGTGCCACCAACCTTGATTTGATACATAATGTGTAAAAGCCTAGGCTGAATTAATTGTATTTTACAGGGCTTATAGTAATGGACTCCATCTTCAGGATGAATTTCAGAACTTGAAAAAAGAACATAAGGTTCTTTCTCAGTGTCTGGAGCAGGGCTTTCCAAAGTGCCGCCGCTGGCGACACACCAGCGGCGGCGGCGCGGGGGAGGCGCACGTGCACGGCAGCGGCGCAGGGGTGTGTGCGGCGGCGGCAGCCTCCGCTAAAACGCGGAAGCACTGATGCTGCGCCTGCCATGCATGCGCGCGCCGCCGCTTCCGGGTGGTGTGGCGACACACCACGCTGTGTGTGGCGACACACTTTTGTGTCACGACACACAGTTTGGAAAGCTCTGGTCTGGAGGCTGTAGGGGTCTGGATAGGGAGGAACAGGCTTTGGCTCAACTCTTGTAAGACTGGGTAGCTGTGGGTTTTAGGGCTCCCCAATGCTGGGGATTTTCCATCTTTAGTTCTGGATGGCATGGTATTCCCCCAGAAAACTGATTTGCAATTTGGGGGTCTTTCTTGACTCTTGGCTATAAGATCCTTCGCACCCATTCCTGGACCAGGAGGACCTTCTCACCATCACACATATCTTAATCACCTCCTGTTTGGATTACTGTAATGCACTCTACATGGGGCTGACGTTGAAGACCACTCAGAACTGGTTCAAAATATGGCAGTGTGGGTAGTTATGGGTGTCCTTCGATATGTCCATGTTATGCTACTACTTCACAAGCTGCTTTGGCTTTCAGTAGACTTCAAGATGCAATTTGAGGTGTTGGTTATTATCTACAAAGCCCTTTATAGCACAGGGCTGGGTTATTTGTGGGACCACCTATCTCCCATTAGTTCTGCTTAGCCCACCAGAACTGACAGAGTTTGCATGGTTCTTCTATTGAGCACTGCCATCTTATGGGACACAGGAAGTGAACCTTCTCTGTCATGATCCCTGCCCTGTAGAAGAACTTGTCCCCTTAGATTTGGATGGCCCTGACCCTGACCCTATTGGCCTTTTGTAAAGCTCTGAAGACCTAGATATTACCTTGGAGATTGGACCAAAGTTGAGTGGGTCCATCTCTAGGGGGTATAGTAGTATAATAATTGGTGTCCTGGTTGATAATTTGTTTTGTCTTTATATGCATTGTTTTTTATGATTGTTTTAAGTTTGTAAGCCACCCAGAGTTGTGAGTTGGACAACCATACAAGTTAGATAACCAATAAATAAATCCTAAATAGAAAACAACAACAGCAAGAGATGTAAATGGAATGTGTGTCATTGAATGTTGAAACCCTATGGGGCTTACAAGTTCAGAACCAAGCTTGAACAAACAACACCATGCAAATGAACAGCACTAACATAAGCCTGGAAGTGAGTTAAGAGGATTGGAAGGATTGTATTGAGCAAGAAGATGATTATTGTCTTCTGTGTCTGGAATGCTAAGTAACCATTTTCAAACTCTTGGATTGATAAACTGGCATCTCCAAGCTCAAGTGGGATGCAAAAGCAGAGTGTTCACCTTACAATCATTTCCACGGGAGGAAAGATGGGCAAACAGGCCTAGATGCCTGATTGTGAAAAATGTTTCTAACAGAGGCCCATAGGCTGGAACTTGTATTTATGCTAAGAAAATGATTAATTCTAGCCATTTCAAATGGTATGAGAGGGGATTCTTTCCATTCTAGCAATGATATTAACTACACCAAAAAGAGCACATTCATTTATACTGTATTATATTGTTCATATGAGATCAAAAAATCTTTATAACAGTGCAATACATTTCAACTGAAGTGCTTTTCTCTTCAGCCTGCCTGCCTTCATTATTTTCCAAAATGAAAAGGAATCTGTGTCTCAACTGCAGGTGTTCACTTCAATCCAATCCTTTCTCTTTTCAGGGATGATCATTCTCTGCTGTTTTGCTCAGCAGCATTTGCTGCTCTGAAGTGAGAAATACTGTAGCAAAATGAGGTCTTCCATTTCATTTACCTTTGTGGGCAAGTTGTGGTTATAATGCTGATGGGAGCAAGGAAAAGCCACTCCTGGCTTCTGAGCCGCAAACTTGCTTCATCAGCTAGTTGAAGAAAGAAATTTTAAAAGCTTGCAAAAAGGATTTTCAAAGAATTTTCATTTTGTGTAATGTCTGTGGATTTAGAAATACAGTATTTGAGAAATATCCTGGTTTAACTCTAATTCTAATTTGGATATTCTTGTAAAGTACTTCCTGGATTTACTGTTTTCCTCAAGAACTGTATATGTATATGGGAAAGCATCCAAGTTACGTTTGCCACGTAAAGAAAATTTTAAATAAATGTGAAATGCCATCTCTTTAATACGTAGTAAACCACTTCTTTGTCATAGTTCACTAGCTGGATTAGATGTCAGTGTCACAAATGAACTCTTATATAGAAGAAGGGATAGTTAAAAAAAAAAAAAAAGCAAAACTGCCCAACCCCTCAAATAAAATATTGCACACCAAAGATTTGCCACATGCATTACACAGCATGATTTATAGTGTCTGCTATGTGGCACTTATAAAATTATGGAACAGCTCAAGTCCAGTTACAGTACTTGTGTTTTTAGGAAAAGCAAGCAGAAGAAGCTATTTAACCTGCAGGAGATAAAGCAAATCAAACTGCTTTATTATTAAAAGGATTTCAGTGTTAAAATGGGATTATATTGATTTCATTGCAAATAGATAAAAATACATTTTTGTTACCTGAAAGCATGTTGTCTGGAGATGTATCCAAGCCTTGATTCATGTAGTGGTTTAAACATGATCACCAGCATCTTAACTTACACACAGAATCTATCTGGCAGTCAATGCAGCTGTCACAGTAGTGGTGTTATATAGGAACACCCATAACTACTCAGGCTGGATTATGCTGGACCAGATGAAGTTTCTGAATGGTCTTCAAGAGCAACCCATGTAAAGTGAATTTCAGTAGTCCAGCCATGAGGTTGACAAGGACATGAATGAATGAAAGCACAGCCTCCTCTTCCAAAAATAAGTGGAACTGGTACCCAGGATGCAATTGTATCAAGGTCTTGTACGTGGGATGTACAAACACAGGTTCAGGATCTGATGAGGACTGTTCAAGACTGCATACTTTCTAGACGTTTCTCTTACTGTATTCAGAAGCAAAGACAGTCTAAAGCATAGCTTTCCAAACTGTGTGTCGCGACACTTTAGTGTGTCATGACACACAGTTTAGTGTGTCGCGACACAACCTGGAAGTGGATGTGCACGGTGGCGGTGCGGTGGTGTGCATAGCGGCGGCAGCAGCGACGATGGCAGCGGCACACCATCAGCGCTTCCGCGTTTTAGCGGAAAACACGAGGCTGCCGCCGCCGCCCCCCTGCACTGCCACCATGCACGCCCCTGCCGCCGCACTTGCCCCCGCACCGCTGCCGCTGCGGCCATTGATGTGTCGCCAACAGCGGCAGTTTGGAAAGCACTGGTCTAAAGGAAAAGTACCAAACTTTTTTAGGCCTATATTTGTTCTCAAAAGGCTTCTAAGGAAGCAAATAATGCAATACAATGTATGCCTAACATATGTGCATACCCCAAATACTCCTATTTGCCACTTTAAGAAACGGAAAGGGTTTACTAATTTAGTTGGCATTGTACATTCAGTCTCAAAGTGAAGAGATGCGAGATGATCGGCTAGCTAATTCTTTGATAGGAAAACATTTGATCTCATTATCTTCCATCAGTTCCAAGTGAACCTCAGGATCATCTGGCCACTTGTCCTCAATGCTGTCTCCTTCACGTGATATGCCTTTAACACTTCAGTGAGACTTCTAGTCTCATCCAGCACCCCCCAAATCCTAATTAGTGCAAATGTTCAGTCCATTTTTAGGTTTATCAGCCAAACTTACCCTGGACAGAAACCAACAGTCGATTCCATCTTCAACAGCTGCTAGAGCTATCCAGTCTGTTTTAGCCATCATAAGACCTCTAGCTGCCAACCATCTCCTCCATTAATCAACTCCTTCATTACTCCCCAGAATCTTCTTAATGTGTCATCCTGGAAGTTTTTAGACTTATCCCCTTGATGCCAATTCCATACCCACCCCTTCTTCTCCTGTTAACACTATGTCTTATGAGAAGCACAATTATTCTTTGTTCCCAAGCTCCTTATCAGCAAGCAAAACATGAAGCTTAAAGAAGAGAATTTGTTTGGGTTACTTTCCATTTTCCCAAAACCCATGCCACAGTTCACACAGTTGCAGGGACGTGTGACTAGTCAGCACCAAAGCATGCCTGACTCGTGCTTGACACAACCCTCCTGGCCACAGTTTCTACCTGCTGTTCAAGCGGGAGCTGTGAGTCCATCCAAGAGAATCCCCAGATTGGAGGCCTGCTCTATCTGGGGGGCAGCAACCCTATGAAGAGTCAAAGGTGGACTGTCTCTAGATACAGTTGGCTTTCAAATCCACAGCAGCCACACTGTCTTGCTGCGATTGAATCTGGGCCTGCTTCTCCTCATCCAGACCCTGACCAAACACTTGTCCAGAGTTTTATGTAATGCTGAGAGAATCATTGTTGCAAAGGTTTTAACACTGAGTGCAGTTTAGTATCTGAAGAACTTAAATTTATTTATTTATTTAAAAATACCTTATAGTTGTTGATATTACTTTGTATAACATCTGACTAAATTAAATGACTGCACTTCTTCAAAAACCTCTCATTAACCTCTGTAATTTACTAGTAACCCATGGGGTGGCAGTATAAGAGCAGGAATAGAGTTATTTCCAAACTACAGTGCTCCTTAAAATTACTTTCCAACTGATCTCCACACGTAGATTTGAGTGTTGAAATAGGTTCATGTGGAAGATTTTGGTAAGTTCATCATTTCTACTCTTTAATAAAGTCAACATCTCTCATCATTTAATAAGTGTGTGTGTGTGCGCGTGTGTGTGTGTGTGTTTCACAATTCTATCCCTTGGCAGTATTCTCACTTGATTCAACATGTCAGGCCTTGCAGAAAGTTCACACTTCCAAAAGATATTCATGCCCTAGGAATATTTTTTTGAAAAAGGGAAAAGAAAAGGAAACGGAGTTGTTGAATGGGGATGGGTGGAACCAAAATTTGTACTAATCCAGTACTTTCATTAAGGCCAACCAAAATATCACAAAATGATTGCCTGGTTATACTATATATTTTTTCATTGTCTATGGATTTTTAGCATTTTTCAAAGAGATACATTAAAAGTTAGGCTTGACTCCCTGCTGTCCATCAAATTCCTTGTGGGTCCTTTTTCTCCTAGCTATATCTGTCTGTTATCAACAATATATAGGATCAAGCCTGGTCTATTATTTTTCAGTTGGTGTTGGTAATCTTGACACTATATTTCAGGCATTTCAATAGCATGGATGTGAGGACTACATGAAGTGTATAAAGTGTACCATTATGAAAGTGTGTTTCTGTATGTGTAACATAATACTTAAAGTAATGTTATAGAAAAGTGCTGAATTAAGTATTTATAAAGATGGCAAAATATAAACTACTTCAGATTTCATGAACTTCTAAAATCTATAGTAAAGAAAATTGCTACAAAAATGTATTAAATCCAAACTAATGGAAACTGAGCATTGTGGTCTTTTCAGGGGCAGATCTGGGCAACATGTATTAGGAACCATCTAATATTGGATCTTAGGATTGTTTTAAGCAATGTCAGCAGTGAGTGAAGAAATTGGATTATGAATCAATAAATCCTGAAATAGTAGACAACCCTAGTGTAAGCAGAGATGAAAAAGATAAATTCTGACATTACTGGAATGAGCAAATTTATTGAAACAAATAAGGGAATGGGATGTCTTGACCACATAATCTTCTCCTGTAATTTAGTGTTAATTATTTGATCAACCTGGCAATATAATAGCTACAAATATTTCACATTAGATATTTAACTGGATACCTCATAATGTCCATTTCTTTCAATCCATTGTTTGTTTGGTCTGAACTAGATAGCTTGAACAAAGTAGCATGACTCCTCTGAATTGATCCTAGAACTAATATTACAGAAGTTAATGATATACTAAAATGTGACTGATTTTTCTATTCCATTTCATTTATTGAGATAATCTAAAGGATATAGTACAGCTGCCTACTTCTTCACAGAGTTCTCTCAGCAGGGCTGCAACTAGGGGGGGCAAGTGGGGCATGTGCCCCGGGCGCCGCGCTGAGGGGGGCGCCAAAATGACGCCTGGGGGTGCCAAAATGACAAAATAACCCATGGGGGGGGCGTGGAATCCATGCTTGCCCTGGGTGACACAGACCCTTGTTCCATCTCTGTCTCTCAGAACTCATCTTTTTTTTCCCCCTGTACCTTCATGGATCATGTCAGTTTTTGGAAACAACTATTTCTAAATTTTGTCAAGAAATGTCCCAGACATCTAACTAATTGTCCATCTTCATGCATAGAAAGATGGTAAATAAAGTTCTTTTCTACACTGAAATATAGGCTCAGTTCTCAACTTCCTATCAATTCTGCTCACTGAAAGAAAGAGAGTGCAAGGGGTTTTTTTTGGGGGGGGTGTTACCAATTCTACCATCCCATACTGAAAATTTGCTGTAGGGGATTGTGGGATCATTCAGAACAGTGTGAGAGGTACAATAGGATACTCACAGTGGGAAAATCACTTTTCCTCCAGTGAGAGGCTGTATTGGATTGGAATCCCTTCTGTGCATGGTAATATGTCTCTTCTAAAGATGACCACATCCATTATGTAGACAGAAGTGCATTTTTCATAACTGGACAACACATTTGGGAGTTCATAATTAAGGCTCGTGTATTTTTGAAATGTATCACCAGGTGGGCCTACTTCCAGGACATATAATACCAATAATAAGAAAGTGCTAGTATTGGTTTGCAACCATTATTCATCTCATGATAATATAAGTAGGTTTCCAAAATATGAGCATTTCACATTTCCAGATTTAAGTTACATTTTATGTTTCAAAGTATAGGTTACCCTGGTTACTTGTTACCATAATTACTTTCTTGGGAAATCCAAAGGAAAGAATGCTGAACAGTAATTCATTTAAAATCCTTTTGCAATCCTATCATTCAATAACTTAGAAATGTCTTTTTAACAACTTTTGGAATTGCATCAGCCTTCTTGGTCCCAGTGCGATACAGTTAACTGTGAGCTGGATGACATTACAGTATAACATTCTCAATCTCAGAGTTATTTTAGCAGGACAGGTTAGAAAATATTGGTTGTGCTTCCTTTGTAACAGATGACATAAGATGACGTTCAGCTTCTCCAAATCAAATTTAATGTTTATTTATTACACCCCAGGTATTTGGAATTTGCTGGACAAATAATATGATGAGTAACAAAAGACATTTGTACCTATAGAAAAGGTACTGTATGCATAATAAAATAGCAGCAACACTGTATAGATATAAGAATGTAAGAAAAGCTCTGCAAAACAGACCAAAAACCAGGCCTCTGTCTGGTCCACCATTGTGTCTCCATCGGGGCCAATCAGATTCCCATGGAAAGCCAAGGAAGAAGAAAGAAGACCAATAGCCACCTCTTGCAGTCATTTTCCAGTGGCTAATATACAGAGGCAGGATGCCACTGACCTACAGGTAGCATATAGCCATTGTGATGATTTGAGATTCATCTATCTTTGTACATAGAGAGCAGAGTAGAACATCACTTTGACTGTAATTTCTTGTAATATGTAAAAAATCACGCAATTGTAGGACAGGAGGTTACAATGTAAAGAAGGAAGAGAGAATTTTATGTTGGTATATCTCAGTGAAATGAGTATAACTGTGGATGGATAATTTTAGAGAGAAAGAAAAAGGAAGTGATGCCCCCCAAACCCTTTGGAATAGAACTGAATTTGTGTACTTTTACTTTAATATACAGTAAGTGCCATTAACCTCTGTGGGAGTTATTCTGAATAAATATTCTTAGAACAGGTAGCATGACAGAGATATTTTTCTAAGGTTTTTGATTCATGAAGACCTGTGAATATATATTGTAAGAACATTCAGAGGTCTGAAAGTTCCTTTAACAAAGGATAACATTTTTCTGTTCTGTTATTATTAACCTGGGTTTTTTCCATTCCTTCCTCCATAGAACAAACTTTGTTCAGTAGACATAATCAAACTTTTGTTGTCTTTTGTTACTATGTGAACATTCTCTGAATCACTTGCAAATACATCATAACACCAGGCTACAGATGGATAGGAAAAGCAAGCTAGTGTGTCCTTGAGTAGACCTTTTTCTTTATTAGATCTGGTGTGGTTTCAGGGAATAAAAACCCTGCAGTAAGTCATTTGGGAAATGAAGCTCAAATGTAACTTCTTTGAATAGTCAAATCCATATTCCATGTGACTGAAGCCTGAAGCTTGGAAACCGGAGAAGAATCACGTCTAGTTCTGCTATGCGCTCAGTGGCCGGACTATCAGATCACAGTTGGAGAATCAGCCTGTCTCCTGAAACCACTTTAATGGGGAGAGACAGTGCAATGGAAGCATTTTTCTTAGGCCTCAAACCCAAAGGTGAAGGTACATCAGCACCGAAAAACAAAACAAGAAGCATTTGAAATGTTCATATTCTTTTCTTTCCAAGAAAATATCATATTCATCATGCTAGAATAGGAAGGATTTGTATATTTGGGATCTGCTCTTACTGGCTGCATTTGTATATCAAACAAGTCATTTTTCTTTTAACATGATTTGTCAAATAAGCCAGAAGTAAGCTGGAGTCAGCCTTTCATGAGAAACATAAAGATAGCTTGTTTGCCCACTTGGTTTGTCCCCTTTTGAGCTGTTCTTGCTTTGCAACTTTATGGATTAGTTAGAGGCTTTTTAGGATAAAATCTAACCAGGAATAAGGCAGAAAACCACTAATAAGCTATGAGGTCTTCCAGACAAAAGTATTGTCCACATAGTGGGATGAGATGGACCTCAACACTGATCACATAACTGTCACTTGGAGTTTGCAATTGCAAACACATTAACTATAGCTCTGCACCAGTTACAATCTCCCCGGGCTGGAGAATGCCTTCCAGGGAGTAAATGATGCCTCAGAGTGGCAAAGTATCACTGTCTTGTGCTTGACTGCCTGTGCTCTTTTTCGTGGGAATCCCAACTTGCCCTACTTCATGGAGGTCCACAGTTAGGGAAAAGGAGCGTCAAATGACAAAGCATGCATGACATCATCATCTAACAAATGATAAAACTTAAGTGCTCGTGTTAGACATTGGGATGCAAATATATAATGTGTACTTTTTGTGGTGATATCCTGGCTCGCATGTCCTCATTTGGCATCATATCGATTTGCTGCAGACCCTGCTGCTTTCTTGTTCCCAGCTCCTGGGATCTGTTTGTAGCACTGTAGTACTGGCATGATTTGCCAAAGAAGTCTGAAAGCTGGCACACCAGAATCAGAAGCTGAGAAGGCAACACAAGTGTATCACCATAGCAAGAACAGAAATGCAGGAAAACACTTGCATTGTATTCTCTTCTGTTTTTGTGGTGAGGAGGGAAAGATGCGTGTTTAGACATCAACCTGAGGAACAGGATAATATACTCCATTAAGTGAATTCAGCAGTTATAGGGTTACAGTTTAAATGTCATTTGCTGAGGAAACTGGTACTGTCTTCAGATCTTGCTTATGGCTAACAAGATGGTTGCTTCATCTGATCCAGCTGGGCTAAATGCATGACTTGTATTGCATTTATTTGCCTGTATTAAATTTCATGTTGTTATTTTCTGCCCATTTTTCTAATCTATCAAGAATATTTTGAATTTTATTTCTTTCCTCCAGATAACTATTAGCTATCACACCCAACTTCGTATCATCGGAAGATTTAATAAATATTCCCCGCACTTTCTCATGCAAGTCATTAATAAAATGTTAATAAATACAGGAACTCGGAATAAAGCTATGGTACCCCGCTCAATACTTCCTTCCAGCATGATGAAGAACCATTGGTGGTTCTTCATACTCTCTAAGTATGATCTTTGAGAAAGATTTATATCCACTTAATTGTCATACCACGTTTAATTAGAATGTTCTGGACACTTTGTCTGCAGCATTCTAAAAACCTACTAAGGAAGTTACTAAAAAATGAGATAAGGTTTGGTCTGGAAAGATTGATTCTTAACATAACCATCCTGACTTCTGCTAATCATAGGTTGCTTTCAAGGTGCTTATAGTTCAATTAATTATGTTCTCTTCCAGTTTTCAATGTTAGGCTAATTGGTTGGTCGTATCTGGATCTTCCATTTTCCCCTATTCCTCCTAATTAGAAGTAACATCTGTCCTCTTCCAGGAGTCAGCTACTTCACACATGCCACAGGATTTTTCAAAGGCATTTTTGGTTATTGCTCTGTGTTTTATATATTTATATTTTTGCGATGGATATTTTAATTATTTGTATTGTATGTTTTTTTATTGTTAGTTGCTGGAAGTGTCAGAAGTTTTGCAGCGTACACA
Source organism: Charina bottae (assembly GCA_023362775.1). Lineage (NCBI taxonomy): Eukaryota > Metazoa > Chordata > Lepidosauria > Squamata > Charinaidae > Charina > Charina bottae. The sequence continues at coordinate 68,076,808 of JALMGJ010000006.1, forward strand.
TCTCATAAACAAGCAAACAAACAAACAAACAAATAAATAAATCGTAAATGTTTGACCAGAGTACCACCAAGTTGCTTTGAAACTGTAGGATGCAGTTTATCACTGGACATTTGAAGTCATTCAAAATAAATAGGCATTCCCTGGCATATTGTACTGATTCCTTTCTCTTTCTTTCATTTGTACATAACTGAAGAAACTTCTTTATTTTTTGTTCCTGGAATCTTTTGCTAACCTTAGCTCATCCTGAACTTTTTCCTTTCTGATATCATCTCTATAATTCCAGGATACCTCTGAATAGCAGGCAACCTACCTGTTTTTCTACTTATTACATGCCCTTTCAAAAATTACTTTTAGATCTTTACTAAGCTTTTTTTTCTTTTTCACTACCACATTGGCTACTTCTACTGTCCTCCATTTCTTTTCTCACTGAAATTGTTTGCAATTGTGCTATTAGGTAAAGGTAAAGATTTTCCCCTGCACAGTCGTGTCCGACTCTAGGGGCCGGTGCTCATCTCCGTTTCTTAGCCGAAGAGCCAGCGCTGTCCAAAGATGCTTCCACGGCCATGTGGCCAGCATGATGTGCGTGGAACGCTGTTACCATCCCACCGAAGTGGTACTTATTTATCTACTTGCATTTGCATGCTTTCGAATTGCTAGGTTGGCAAGAGCTGGGGCGAGTGAGTGAGCTCCCTCCGTGACGCGGCGCTCGGGTCTCGAACCGCCGACCTTCATTATCTCCTTGTGCCATGGAATCGTATTTGCTTTGAGTTTATTATAACCCACTTTCTTGAAATCCATGATATATTGTACATTCACCTGCTCTCAGCTTTCGTTTCCCTTATAATAGGATCTCCAGCATCGTGTGTACATTTCACACCAATATTCCTGTTACTTCTGGAAACCATTTTGAACTGATAGGTACTTCTGTTTTCCTGTTCAAAGAGTTCAAGCTTATTTATTTCCCATATTCTTAATCCATGAACATTATTTATTATTTATTTATTTATTTATTTATTATTTCAATTTATTTATGAAAATCTTTCTGATTTTTATTGAGTGGTTCAGTGGTCCTATTTCTTTTGACAGTGCAGAAACCTTTATCTGAACTCTGTTTCATGGGTTTTTTTCCTCCAATCCCACCCAATTCAATTCTACTGATCAAGCTTGCAATATTTTAGCGAAATATATTTCTATGGGTTCTTATGGGGTACTCATCTTCTGCAAACAGTCTGTTATCCATATAACTCAGACCAATTATCGCAGAAACCAAATATCTCCCATCAATACTATTTCTACCCAGTCATTAATCTGCAGTATTCTTTTCTTTTTCATGAACTGGAAGCAGGGCATGTAAAGGGTGAAGGCACCAGAGGTGGCTGCCTTGGGGTAGCTAAGCACAGGGTGTTCTGAGGTCCCCCCACACCTTCTACAAATTAGCCAAACCTTAAGAAGTTCCAGCAGAGGAGCTGCATGAAGGGAAGAAGGAGCCAGGGATGTTGCTGTGGATACCTGGAAGTGGGCAAGGTGAGACCAGACCATTCAGTGGAAGTGGAGCCCTCAGAAGTCCTGCAAACTTCCTTGGCACTTGCTGCTGACTACTCTCTCTCTTTAACCCTGAGGGGATCAGGCCTTGAAGAAGTCCTCCCTCAGTAGTGCAGCCGGGGGGGGGGCAACACCTGCACCCTCTTCTTGTTGGGAGGAGCCCCTTGACTTGGGGCTTAGAGAGCTCAACCTGTGACCCCAATCAGAAGGATGGATGGGGAGACCTCACAAACCTTCCAGTTTGTTGTGCTTCTTTGTTAGAACTTCAAATTCCATATATTAGGGAAGTACCTTTTTAATTCACAGAAAGATGCAGAAATGTGAAGGAATAGGATTTATGACTGAGTAGATATAATCATCTAAAACAAAATACCAGTTAACCTATTCAACCTCATCCAGAATCAGTTTACCTGGAGAATACAGCATGAAAATATATCTGTCAGGGAGATAACGGGTGAAGAAGGAGGGGGCTCCCTCCAGGGGGATAAACACATGAGCAGTACTGAATCGCTTTGCTTTCCTCCCAAGAGGCTAAAGAAGGCCCTGCCCTAGCTTCTTGGGCCTTTCCTCTGAGCATCACTAATTCATTTTAGTTTAGCTGGATTCTGTCTAGCAGAGTAGAACAATAAAACACCAGAGCTTTTACACCAAGTCTCGGCGTGTCCCTTCACTCGAAGTCAGGACAATATCAAGGGAATAAGAAAAAAATGCACCCAATAGAACTGCAAAATCTGATGAGCTCTCATTATTGTTTACATTATTAGCTAGTAATATACTACTCATCCTCCCAAAGGAGTTCATATGAAGTTACCAGATCTTGCAATCATTCCATGGCTGACCAAAAGCTAATTAAGGTTCCCAATGTATAGAATAGATAAAAATTCAACATTTCATAGGACGTGGGTAGTATTTGTAAACTTTATTCCCATTTTCTTTCTACGTTTGTTTCGCCTGCTTAGCTTCTTGAATTTGTCCCAGCAAAGGCTGTTCCAATGAATGACCAGTCCTGAAGGTGAACTATACAGTACATGTGTGAGAGTGAAGCATTGCTCCCAGACCCTTCAAGAAACTGCAATTCTGAATGACATGGTTCTTCTTCACATCCCTGTAGAAATCTCTCCACTTAAAAGATCTTTGAGTTTTTGAATTTTCTAGTGAAGGCTATTTATAATTGTCAGAATCTCCAGCTGTTTCAGGTAATAAAAACAGCTATCAAGTCTAAACACATCTGTGTCACACAGATGGTGTTTCAGGCCAGAGCTTTCATTTCTGAGAAGACAAAGGATGTCTCTTTGTGCCATTTCTTCTCTTTCTGCTCTGCATCTTGCTCCAAAATGCTTGGGTAATTTTCTTTGATGACAAAGCAGCTATATTACACTGGTATGCTACTAAGGCAGAACTAATAGGAGCAATAATCCTGAGGTATAAATTACTTGTTTTCCTTCTGGGTTTACTAACCTTCTGTGATGTAAGAACTGTAGAAGTCATGTAAGAATGATTGAGTGGTACTGTGGTTGAAGCACATTTGAGAAGGCGACTACTCTATTTTGTAGGAGAGAAGAAAAGATTGTCAGACAATACCTATAAGGACCAGCCATTATATGAAGGCCTTCCAGATTTCACTGCCACATTGTACCAGATTCCACCCCACGTTAATTGGTAACTCATTTCTGAATATAATTACACTGAAATCTACATTCTCCGTTGAGCCTTATCTACAGATTCAGACTGCAGATATTGGTAACATAGCAGGGTTTATTAAATGCTAAGTGGTATAGATGTGCTGAACATTAGAAATCTAATCTTCTTTACTATTAATGGTAATAGCCAAGTTTTCTACTCTATCAGGGTTTTTAATGGTTTTGTTCACATCTTTCCCTAATATGAAGAACTTTTGCAAGCTTCCCATAATGTGTGCAGTTGTTCAGTAAATTCCATGGGAAATACATTTAAAATACATTTCTTCAGTGTAAGCTCTTTTTCCATTTATGAAACTACTCTGTTTTGTTTGCAGTTTTCAAAAAATACACATTATTTTTCAGAGGCATCTCACAAAGACATGTGGAGAGTGGGTTAATGAATATTTTTGACTCAAAAGGCAGAAGCGATTTGCCATTTATGTAGGCTGACCATACGTCCCGTTTTGAACAAGACAGTCCCTGTCTCGTCGTTTTTATAAAAATCTCAATTTTGTCCCGATTTTTAAAGCCGGCAGGAATGGCATGGAAGGAGGATCCAAGTCAGAGCTGCTGATTGGAGGCAGCCCGGAAGAGGAAGCCCTCCCGCCTATCAGCGCGCAGCAAAGGAGGGACCGGGGGTGGGGTTTGCAGGCGGGAGCCAATTGTGCAGACTGGGGGCGGGGTTTGCAGGTGGGAGCCAATCACGTGGACTGGGCGGGGTTTGCAGGCAGGGACCCCTGTCTTTTTCATGAATATGGAATATTACATAACACCCCGTCCCGTTTTGCCATCCCAATGTCCCATTTTTGTCTCAAGGAAATATGGTCAGCCTACATTTATGCCATAACCAAGCCTGGTGCAGCAATCTACTGCCATAGATAGATATCCATGGTGGGTTTCTTTTACATGGTCGCTTGGCAGGCCTTTAAACAAACATCTGCAGAGCAGCAGGAATAGGAATGCCTGCAAGAATGCGTGGGAGGTTGGAATCTAGGCTGTCCTTTCAGGGAAATACATAGTCAATAGACTTGAACAAAAGAGAAACTGCGTGGAGTAGACATCAGCATACCCCTTCCCAAACCACTATGATTTCCTGTGAGCCCCCTGCTGGTACTCTCACGGGGAAAAGTGAATATATACTGTATATATTTAATGCACAAATGTGTAGGTGCCTTTTGATTTTCTCTTGTCAGACATCCCAGCAGAAGTAGTAATGTGGGAGAGAGAGAGATGATATTGGAAATAATATGTTCCAGCTGTGGGCTAAGTGTGCCTGCCTTTAATAATTAAAATCAGCTGTAACTGTACCAGCAATGCTCTAATGTGGGTGCTCTGCATTCAATTGATTTTGCTACAAACATACCGACTCATTTGGCTGGCAGCAGATAACTCAGAGAAAAATCAATCAGCAAGGAAGACCTTTCTCCACTGTGTGAGGGCAGAGTATTGCAGAAGACAGGTTAGAAATCTTGCACATCTTTCAGAGGGAGACTTTATTCTGCAAAAAGGTGTGGAAGTGGCACCTTTGTTTTCCTGCATAGCAGGAATAAGAAAAGTTATGCTTTTTATGGAGACCAGCTAAGTCATTGTCTTCACCTATCATTCTAATGAAGCATAGCTACAAATAATCTTCCCCCCTCCCCCCATGTTCCATTAATATAGCTACAACCAGGTATTCCCTCCCCCAGCCCCATCTCATTTATTGGATGAAAGAGAAAGTGTTTTTCAAATGGATTTCAAAGGAGAAGATAACTTTTGTGAAATTCTCCTAGGTGGAGCATAGCATTGTACTTATTGAGAACATCCTGCATTTCATTGGGCACTCTTTCTCTAGTAGTCTGCAGTGAGCCTGGCTCCCACACTTTTACTGGATCCCCAAGAGAAGTTCTTCCATGGAGCTTTTTCAGACTGCAAAGTGTGAGCAGTCAGAGAGGCTTCCCAGGGATGGGAAGATGTGTAACTGAACAACTGCCGTAGGACCTTCAGCCACTTTGAAAGGCTAGGTAAGCTGGAAAATGGCATGTGGAGAAATTAGAACAAAATTCTCAAGCGCCCTGAGAATACAGTACAAAAACAAAAGTCTGTTTCATGGGTAGTGGGGAGAACCTGCTGATAAATAAAATTTAAAATGCAAGACATGGTTTTCAAATTATGTTCGCAGGAACCCTTGGGTGACAGAATAGTTTTTCACAGATTCTTGCTTGATAACTTGTAATCTTCTGAATGGGCAGCTCAGCCACCATTTTAAATCTTTTCCTGCAGTGTGGAACTGTAATTCTGTATGAGGTAGCAGGGTGAATATTGAAGCTCGCTCTTCATGTTTGACAGCAGAGTTGAAGGCTATGATCAGCAATGGACGTGAAGTGACCTGAAATACGCTGACAATTCTCTGCAATGCACAAGAATTGCCGGTGACGAACTCAAAGCGGAAAGTGTTATGTTGGCGTTCAGAAATGTAAAAACCACAGATCTACAACATGCAGTGCTCTGGAACATCTGGTAGCAGTAGGCTGCAGTCAAGATGGAGCATTCTGATTTATAAAGCACAGCCGCATTCTGTGGATGCTTTCCATATGTGTTGCTTTGCAATGCTAACATTGGGTATTGGTCTGTGTAAATGCATATGGACAGAACAGCATGTGTAAATCAGGTCCCTGATATGAACCCCAAGCCAATACTTCTGGTAACATTTTTCTCAAAAGAAGATTCCTATGGGGGAAAGAGGGAGAAAAGAGCTCCGTGTTTATAGTAACAGCAGCTTATAGGCAAAGTAGGCATGAAGGAGGATTCAGCCTATAGAAATCCTGTAAATTTCTTATTTGAAGAATATGAAAGCTCAGTAAAATTAATAATTTCTTGGCTTTTGGGATACTCAAAACTCCTTGTAATTGTTAATGCTTACCGTCATTCCAAGCCTTCCAAACACTGGATTTCTTTACTTCATAATTTAATCCAAGCCAGAGAAGGGATCTTTCCTCCCACTTTCACCCCACTTTCATGGGCATCTGCAGAGGGACAGGGGGACAAATGATGTCACACATCATGTTATCATTGTGAAAAAGTTTATATACTCTGTATCATTTGTATCATGGCACTAGAACACATCTGATGCAAATGACATAATTTGCATATATTTTGCAATGACATCATTACACACATGACATCTTTGCGACTAGTACTGGATGCCTATGCTGTACCCCACTCACCCCCTTGAAGTCTTCTTTCCTTCCTGGCTACAAGGCTGTGCCATCTAAGATTGTAGTAGCTGGTGGAAAAGATGAAAACTCACAGGGAAGTTGGGTTGGCAAGAAGAATTTGATCTTTATTGTAAGCCTACTACTACTGGTAGAAGCAAAAAGAAGATTAAAAAAGGACTAGCAATTAAGCTGCAGAACAAGCTACTGCATCCGAATCTGAATTAAATGGGGGAATATCATCCATTGTTATTTGTTTCTGTGATGGCTATCGCAAATGCAAGTAATATCCAGGGCTTATATGTTGTGCTTTATCATGATCTTGCTTGTTTGGTTTTCGCTTACAGGATGATTATGAGAATGCAGCCATTGTGATTAATGAATTGAAGTAAGTTAGCATTATGTGTGGATCTAACCATGCTGGATTGTTCAACACAACATGGCTCAGGCAAATTATGGCTTAGTGGAATGTAGAAACATAGTCAGTAGGTTTATTCACACCATGTGCTAAGCCATATTGTATTTGTGGTGTAATACAGAGAGCCTTAACCAGTACCTGAGTGCATGGTTTCATAATTAGGGGCTCATATCTGGTCAAAGCCAGATGTGGGATTAGTATACATGGTGTCAGAAGCAGAAAGTGAAGTATTCCTGTGGTACTGTATTCTAGCTCCTGTTTTCTTCTCGTACTGCTGTGATCTTTCTTTTTAGTTCCGTAATATAAAGGAACAGGAAAATACTTTCCTCAACCATCAGAAAATTACTCTCACTTTGATTAGATTATCATGCATCTTTTTTTGCTTCTGTCTGTGTGTGGGTGGGTGTTTTAAATAGGAAGTGGTGTGGCTATGACAGTAGGCCATGTAATCTGGTGTAGCATCCATGGCTCTTTCACTTGGTCAACATTATCCCATGCTTAAGATGTCATGTGAATGTGTTTGAGGCTAGTTGTCATATGATGTATCTCCACATTTGAACCAGTTCTTGATGAGTGGCAACTGATTGTATGAAATGTTTCAACTGATGTCTGTAATTTTGAGTTGATAGAAAAAAATGGTCTACTCAAATTTTAATACATGGCAACTGTCACTTGGCATTGTAGTCAATTGCATTTGTGTTGATGAGCCCATTACCCCATATGAACTAACCTGTGCCTTCCAGGTAATTGTACTCCCATAACTATGGGATGGGTAGTTGGATATACTGTGTCTGAGCAGTTCCATCTCTAAGAAGCCTGGCACAAACCATTCCTGAGTAGTGATGATATTCTAATACCAGTGATGGTGCTGAACTACAGAGCATATCCTGCTATCTTCCTTGTCTTATCACCTTTTCTGTAAATAGTACAAACCATTAGAGCTTACTCTAGCAATTTGTCTTGTCTATTTTCCTTGTGGATTTAATTATTGTCACCTATTGTTTGCAGAATTCCAACTGCTGCTGAGAAAATTAGGATGATAAAGGAATGCAATCTTCTCCTTTTTTTCTGATTTTATTATATAATGAAGATAGAAAAATTAATTCGTTCTTTGCAATACAAGAAGTAATGGTTGGGAGAAAAGTATAATTAATGACTTTAAAATATAGCTAGAAAATTTGTTCTAGTGCAGCCAGGTTGGAAGACATTTTGTAAAAGAACACTGGGTTGAAATTAAGCTAATCTTTATATTCTGTCGAAAGGTGGCCAGTATCTGTGAGCTCTAACAAGATCTGGGGGAGGGGAGAATAGCTTATTTCTCTTCACTATACCAGTTCCTTGTTGAATATGAAGATTTTCTTTCTTTCTTTCTTTCTTTCTTTCTTTCTTTCTTTCTTTCTTTCTTTCTTTCTTTCTTTCTTTCTTTCTTTCTTTCTCACCAGTAGATGCGTTCTTTCAGAGGTTTCCAGAGGGTGAACCTTCGAATGTCCTCTAACCCAGCTAAGGAGTTATTAACCCCTCTTACAGAAGACTTCTTTCAGCCCGGTTGTACCAAAAAAAAAAAAAAAGAATGGTGCGAACTTAACAAAACATGTGCCTATCCTGAAACACAATGCAGGTAATAATGAGAAATTCCCATATTAAGCCAATGGAGCCAACAATTTATTGAAAAAAATATATAGCGGAAATAAACAAGGGAAGACAACTATCACACACAAAAATATTTCCTATTTCCTTTTGAAAATTTGTTTTAACAACCTTTTCCTACTGTATTTTTTCTTTTTTTTAATATAATTTTTATTAAGAATTTTAATTATAATAGTAAAAAGTAATACAAACTAAACTTAGAGAAAGAGAAAAGAATGGGAAAAAGAATAAAAAGTTCAGGAAAAAAGAGAAAGAAAAAAGAAAAGAAAGAATATAATAAAGAAAAAGAAAAGAAATATATAAAGTCACTTCCAACCTTCATCACAGCAAGTATAAACAATTTTAATAACTTCACCCACTATAAAGTTACAAACAGATATATCTTCATCCCATATCCCATCCCTTATCTATAAGCAAATCCATAAAACATCTTTTCAACCCTGGTGTCAGCAAAAAGTCCATAAAGGGTTGGCAGAACTTTGCAAAATAAAATGTCCTATTTTAACCTTGATCAAATAAACCAAGTTTATATTCCTTCCTTTTACTTCTAACAGTTTTTAATTCAATCAAATATTGTCATAGGATTTTATTTCTCTTCAATTCTTCTTTATCCCATTGCACAAATTTCTTCAAGGCATTAACAAGCCTTGAAGATCCAATAAGATCCAATAAGAAAACATGAATACCAGGTCATTCTCTTGGTTTATAATTTGTATTTCCCTTTTAATTTTAAAAGCTTAACCCATTTTTTTTGTATATCCAGTAAAGCATTCTTTTTCAAATCATTCTCATTTGTACCTGTAGTTCCACTTTCAGTACTTTCTCTGTCTTGTCAGATAAAATTTGTTCCAGATCTGTCATTCCTTCATTAACATCTTTTAGACATAGTCTATCCCCATCTCTCTAGGTCTTTCCCACATACCATTACAGATAGAATTATCTTCAAGCTACAGTTAACATAGGGCTTTTTGGAAGAAGGAATAAAAAGGTGTGATGCCCCTGGTACCACATAAAGGCCATTTCCCCACTAGTGATTTATAGTGTGTCTTCATAGCACTACTCAGATGTTGCTGAGGTGATGTAGAGCCTGGTCTGCCTTACTGTTGTTTTGGTATAGTGATGGTTGGATGACTCTGGAAGGTGCTATAAAATGTGACCATGGGCATTATCTGCTCCAAGGGCCAAGAGTTGCCACATGTAGGAATATCTTCAGGTTCAAATGATTTCTCTTTATCTCTTTGTTTTAAAAGACACCCCAGTGTGTAGTGAAGGCAACTCACAAAGCACCGTATAGCACAATAGTGAAGCAGTTCTCAAAGTGACAGCAAAATAGTAAAAGTGAAAGTGAGGCAGGAAAATAACAGATTAAATGTATTATCCTTCTTTAAAAAGGATCAATTTGAGGACTGTTTCTTTTATTCCCTTTTAACTCAGTCTGGGCATCAGGCATCCATTAGGGAGAGGGTCCAAACAACAGAACCACAACAGGTGAGCTCTTTTCCTGTTACCACTGGCTTAACCTTTGATGGTAATGACATCCAGAGGGGAGCTCCTGATGTGGACTTAACCATAACCAGGTTTATGCAGGAGGAGATTTTGCTACCAATGCCTGAATACAAAGCTTTATCTCAGGTGAAGCATTCTGATGATATACAGATGCAGACAGGTGATTGTCTAGTAATAATTGTAGCATTGTTCAGGCACGCATGGTTAAATTATGTTTCTGAGGAGAATTTAGATAAAAGGCAAAATGAATGAATCACAGGATGGAAGTCAATAATCTAATTATTTTTAGGTTAAGCCTTCTCTTCCAGGATTCTGCCACCAGTCTGGAAGATGGTTGCTTGACAACACCCAGCAGGATGGCATTACTGTGAGTGTTAGTGCTTATTGATTGCTTTCACTGGGTTCTGTCACAAGACATAAATAAGAACAATCCTAGTGAAATTGATCACATCAGGCCTTTGCAGCATGTCTGAGTTCTGAAATCTTACTGAAAACTTTAAAAAGCCAGCTTGTTTAGACTGCAGCTGGAAGAAATGGTCTCTCAAATATTTCTACAAAGGATGCTATTATAGCTATTCTGTGTGAATATAGAAAATGATTAGTTAATGAACCTGAGTCAAATTTGGGAGTCCTTTAAAAAGCTCTGTGCTGCAGATGCCTGCTATTTTCTTCAAAGCACTTTGATATAATGGGTGATGTACTGTAGGTGAAGCAGAGAAAAGGCAGTGTTGTGATATTTCAGTGCTGAAGAACTCATCAACATCCCACCCATGCATAATGTAGGAAAAGAGAAATGAATTCCATAAAATACGTAGGAATAAGAATCATCCTGCTAACCAGGGATGAGCAGCATATGGCCTCCAGATATCAATGAACCCCAGTTCCTCTAACTGATTGCCCACCCAAGTAGAGCCAAGTGCAGTAACCACATTCACTTCCCTGTCTGGGAAAATGTTCCCACTTGGTTTCCTGGTGAAAACAATGAAGATTTACATATATTAGGTGATACAGTATAATTTCCAGTCATGAAATGCAGGATTCTTTAGAGCTGTAATTTACCATTGGCCATGTTGGCTTAGATTGCTAGAAAATATGAGTCATCAACTGAAGAGCTTCAGAATCTATATCCTTTGTCAACACTGTCAAGCAGTGGCTCTTCAACGTTTCAGGAGGAGATCGTTCTTCATATTACTTGAATCATGTATGGCTGGCACAAGATTAGCTAATGAGAGACATATCCAGGGTGTCTGTGCCTTCCCGAGGAAAATGAAAACAGCAATGGCCAGGTGAAATATTTCAGCTGAAGGGTATCCAATATAGGAAGCCCAAGAAGTTATTAAGGTATAGGATGGTCTATTCTTTGGTTTGGTTTACATGCTTTTTGGTAGAAGAACAACAAAACATCAGTAATAGGCTCTGAGGACATGAGAACTCTATGTGTCCCCTTGCCATGGAGAAACAAGAGATGAATAGAAGCCATGATATCTTTGAATGGTGACACAGTAGGAAATGTAGAGGATTAGGAAAGCTCATAATATCGTAGCAGTTAAGACTGCAGGTAAAATCTAGTGATGGTTGGAAAGATTTAAGTCTTTTGGTGAAAGATGCCAGATCAAGTGAAAAAGGAACACAAGCAAAGCAGTAGAAGCCTCCTCGTTCAGATCTTCTGCCATATGCTCTGAAAGCTGTTTGCCAGTCTTAAATCTGTTCAGGTTTAGCCAACACCACTAATAACTTCGTAAACCAGGCCAAGTCTAGTTTATTAGCCAGGTGTCTCCTAATTTCCTTTCTGCAGTAGAAACTTTGATCTTGCAAAAAGTTAGCTTTGCCAGAATGTGTTGCCTGCATCACTCTTCCCTTATATTGTCAGGCAATTCTTAGAAACTGGTCCAAGCCTTTAAGCAGATCTATTTTTTTTCCTCTGCCATCCCCTCAGCTACATCCCAGACATGCCAGCTTGCTAATTTTATTTTATCTCTGCAGTTAGAATCAGGAAGTAGCTTCAAAAAAAGCAGCCTCAGTTTACTTACAATGACCATGGTATGATTTCAATATTCTTCATATGGTTTGACATTTGCTTCTTTCTGAGTTTTTATTTAATCTAGTCTATTACTTCAGGCAACAGACATGTTGTCACTTGTTACCTTCTCACATGTCTAATTTATACTTTCAGAATAACTCAATATCAACTTATGGAGTTGGTTCTCTATTTTTTGGTAAAGCTCCTTTGCTTCAACATCAGTAAAACAGAGTGGAACATTAATTTGATGGTTATTTGTCATGCCGCTGTTAAGAGTAACAGGGTTTTTTTTAAGCTCTCCTTAAAAAAAAAATCTATTCTGGTCTCCTAATAGTGTTTCTTAAATATGCCAAAGTGTTAGATGTCAAAGATACATTTTGTTTAAGACATTAGATAATAGGGATGCTGAGAGTCCCCAATTTTGTGATGCGCAATGAGAAGAGACTTGGGTTGAGCTCCCCATTCCCCTGGAATGTCCTGCCATTAGATATAAAAGTGTACCATCACTCCTATTATTCATGAGGCTTTTAAAAACATGGCTTTTAAAATGTGCATTTGAGGACTGGGGTAAGAATGAGAGATGGATCTGAGTTGGGTTGAATTTGGCTGCTTTGGGCACTTCTGGAGGAAGAAATGGTGGACTGAAGACGGCTTCGCAAAAAGCGGAGCCAATGACTGTGGCAAAGAATGAAGAGATTGCCCACAAGTGCTTCAGACAGTTGCTCCTCGCGAGGAGACTGCAAGACAGTGGTCTCCAGCGGGTTTTGAGCACTGTAAGACTTGTTAAAGCTTTGAAGAATCTTGTGAGAAGGGATAAGGTTGGCAGTTCGAAACCGCGTGGCGAGGTGAGCTCTCGTCACTAGCCCTAGCTCTCTGCCAACCCAGCGATTCGAAAAGCTAATATAGCAAGTAGATAAATGGGTACCACTCACGTGGGGCAATTTGCGGGCGTCCATCGGAGGGTCGTCCTCGATCCAAGAAAGACCTGGAGAACGGTGATGGCGGCGGAGGACGACGGATCCGGAAATAACAGCTCCTGGACGTCAGCAGCTGGCGCGGAGCGAGGCATTCTGGGACATGCAGTCCGATGCCTGCAGCTGAAGAGCCGGTTCCCCTCCCCTCTCCCTATCGCGCGGTAAAAATTTGTAATGATGTATAAATATGTAATTGAATGTTGTAAGCTGCCTAGAGTCCTCCAGTAGGGAGGGGATAGGCGGGGTATAAATAAGACAAATAAATAAATAAATAAATAAATAAATAAATAAGGAAGAAAAGAAAAGAAATCAAGTTCTACAACATTATTTGAATGGACTAAAGATTAAGATTTTTAGAAGTAAAAGTAAAGAATATAAAGCTGGTTTATTTGATCAAGGTTAAAATAGATATGATGTTATTTCTGGTAACCCTTAATGGACTTTTGCTGACACTAGGACTGAAATGACAATGCTTTATGGATCTGTTTATAGATAAGAGATGGGATATGGGAAGAAAAGATCATTTGTTGTAATTTAAGAGGAGGTGAAAAGTTACTAAAAAAATTTATACTTGTGATGAAGTTTGGAAGTCACTTCTTTATATATTTCTTTCCTTTTTCTTTACTGTATTCTTACTTGTCTTTCTTTTCTTTTTTTCTTTCTATTATTTACGTCTTTTTTTCCCTTTGCACCTTTTACTCTTTCTATTTTTCTACCTTTCTTTTAGTTTGTATTAGTTTTTACTATTGTAATTATAATCTTTATTTGTGTATTATATGTTGCTGTAGGCCACTTAGAGTCACATGATTTAAGTGGCATAGAAGTATTTGTAATAAATAAATGCTGTGATTTCCTAGCTGTTCTGGCTAGCTTGAGAACCACTACTTCCCACTTCACCAGTTTCAGCCCTTATGCAGGAAAACAATTTGGGGATTAGAATAATATATTGCCTTCTCCAGAAATGGCTAAGAACTATTGCATTTCTCCATGAATACCTCTTTGTATTATTTATAAAAACATGTATAATCATGGTGTACAACCCAACTGTACCTTATCCTGGGAACATAATTGGAGGGTGGTAGGAATTCATTTAATCAATAAATAAAACAAAATAAGGTGAAATTTATACTGCTCTGATCCCTCTATCAGAGAATATGAGGTTGATTTGGGTTTTTTGCTGGATCCAGTTGCCCCGTTGCTGAATCTTGCTGCAATTATATGGCTGAAAGTTAATTTTAAAGTAGATTATTACCTGGCTGCTGGTGTAACAGTAGAAATCTGCTGATCCCCACAAACTTTTTAAAAGCTGAGCCTACAGTTTGAAGCAAAAGCAAGTTTCCTTAGGAAATAGCTCAACCCTTCCTGTGAGCAGAGTTGGCTGATATTCTGGCCTTGACTTCTGAAAAATTGCAGTAATCATGTAAGTGTGGGTTCATCCCACACCAAATTTTCCTTGATGGTTTGGGTGGCTTGTTTCCAAAGCATCTCATTTTTACCCTGAGAAGATATGCATGTGCCATGCTATAACCATCCAGATAATGACTTCAACTTGGAAATATTCCAAAACTATGCTAACTATGATAGGTGATATTTGAAGAACCCTTAAAGAATAGAATCCAAAAGGGTATTTAGCCTGCTTACACCCAGCTTCTTTTAAGATCTAAGATATGCTATCTGAGGCCACCTCCAAAGCCTTGGTTGCAACGCTCAAACCCATCCAAAACGTGCTGTCAGATTGTAATGTTTTATTTATAATTGGTTCTATCCAGTTTTTTGGAATGTGTCAGTGACCAAAGGTGGCCCTGAGGCTCCTCAAAAGCTTCCAATATCCTAGTTTTAGACCTTTGCACATTTAGCATCATAGAATAATTTTTGGTTGATGCATTTATACATTTCCTTATAATCTGGAAGCCTGACAAGACTTCTACCGCTTTTTTAACCTTCCGATTAGCAGATTGATTACCTGTATAGCCTATTGTTATTTCTGGATTCTTATTTTTTAAAAAGAATAGTATTCCTTAGCTAATAATTTCTAACAAAACAGGTAACTTTTGATGGCCACATCTTAAGGCCAGTCACATTTAAGGCCTTACTAACTAAACTAACAATAGTCATTCTGCACACAGAAGCTTGCAATATCGTAGTCAGAGTTGAGAAGTACACACAAAATGTTACCGTATTTTCCGGTGTATAAGACGACTTTCTAACCCAGGAAAATCTTCTCAAAAGTCGGGGGTCGTCTTATACGCCGGGTGTCGTCTTATAAGGCGGGTGCTGAAACCGGAAGCGCTGATGGCGCACCGCAGGGGTGCAACTTCACTTCCCCGCCGCACAGCTGATCGGCGCGGAGATTTTCCACCCGGGCCCTCCCCCTCCAGAATACATCTCCAAGCTTTAGCAGAACAAACCGTGAAGGAGGAGGAGGAAGAGGGTGGTGGTGATGATGGGGGGAGGTTTGAAAAAGCAGATCCAAGCACAAAAGTTAGTGAGTCATTTCGGTGACAGCTGGAACAGTTTTTTTGACTCCGGCCTCCCTCCCTCTCTCACTCTCTTTCCCTGGCAATGGATCAGTACGGTGATTTAGTTTTAAAGCCACCCCCCCCCGCTCTTTTAAATCCGCTCCTCTTGAACGCTCCCCCCTCTGGTCCCACCCTCCGCTCCCTCCCTCCCTTGCCGTTTCCTCCCTTCCCTCCCGATCCCCCCCCCCGCACTGATCCATCGCCAGGGAAAGAGAGCGAGAGGGAGGGAGGGAGGCTGGAGTCAATAAAACTGTTCCAGCCGCCGCTGAAATGACTCAGTAACTTTTGCACTTGGATCTGCTTTTTCAAACTTCCCCCCATTACCCTCCTCCTCCTCCTCCTCCATGGTTTGTTCCGCTAAAGCTTGGAAATGTATTCTTCACCCCTCTGCCATGCCCAGGTAATTAAAGCTTTCTCACCCCTCACCCCAATATTCTCCTTCACACACACACCCCGCGCTGCCGCGCTTCGCATTACTATTAGCTTTCTACTCCGCTTCCCTGTTTTCTCCCTGCAGTTTTTTACTTTCTACTCCGCTTCCCAATGCATTGGGAAAGCTTTTTTTTCCCCAGTGCGTTGGAAGAGGGGTAGTCTTATATGGCGAGTATATCCCAAACTCTATATTTTAACTGGAAAAGTTGGGGGTCGTCTTATACGCCCAGTCGTCTTATACGCCGGAAAATACGGTACTTTATTTTAATTTTGTTTCTGCTTAATTCTTTTCCAAAACTTGGTCCCATCTTTCTCTTTGATACTGGTTTTGTATATTCTGCCCTTCCCCTGCTATAGTATTCAGTTGAGGGATTCTTGATCAATAAGGAAATAGAATAGGAATTCATTTTTGGGGACTTGGTGTTAGTGCACACAAAGAAACAGCATCATAATCTACATATAATCTTGAATTCAGTTGGTTGATGCCCAGGTCATAATTATCTCCAGAAATGTTCTTTCTCAGTTGCATCATTATTGAGAAAGTCTTGGTAGTACATGCCCTAGTTATACCTAAACCGATTTATTGCACAAGTAATGTTTGAGAAGTTCAGGCTAGCAACTTAGCCTCCCACTGTCTGGAGGGTCACAGGTAGCCATGAAGATTTCATAGGAGGTTTAAGTGTGGGAATGGGGAGAGACTGGAAGTTCTTCCCCTTACTTTTACAAAAAGAAGAAAAGAAGAAAAATAAAAATAGTGCTACTGAAAAACAGCCATTTGATGCCAAATGTTGGTGACATTATCTTGGAATTCTGGGAGCTACAATTGGATGCTATGGAAGGCTGAACATCGCCCATGGTCCAAGGATTGCCCACTTCTGTATCATTGTGATGTGCATTCTACATGGAGCTGTCTTTAAAATGTCTTTTTTGTTGTTGTTCAGTCATTTAGTCGTGTCCGACTCTTCATGACCCCATGGACCACAGCACGCCAGGCCTTCTTGTCCTCCACTGCCTCCCGGAGTTTACTCAAATTCATGTTCGTTACATCGGTGATGCTATCTAACCATCTCATCCTCTGCCGTCCCCTTCTCCTTTTGCATTCAGTCTTTCCCAGCATCAGGGTCTTTTCCAGTGAGTCCTCTCTTTGCATTAGGTGGCCAAAGTATTTGAGCTTCAGCTTACATTTTTTAAAGGCTCACTTCAGTTGATAAGGTTGCTGTTGGGATTTTGACTATGTTGACAAATTATACTTACCCTGCAACATTTATAGAGGTTCCTATTTGGCTTCCAGAATTCCTGATGGACCAGCTCCTTCCAAATCAGGCTGCCTGCTCATTAAGATCAAGTATGGCTTCTTTGTGTCTAGTCCATGATTGACAGTGATGAGAAAGAGTGAATTCTCGAAGAATTTATGATTTGCTATGATTTGCTCTATGAGACTCAGATGACCTCCTCTTGAATGACCTTCGACTGATTTGTGAATATCGACTGATTTTTTCATTTTGGATATCTTTCAGTTTGACAAAGGTTTTTTTATACTACATGTATTCAAATGTATACTACATTTTCTCTATCTGTATTATATTTATTATGTTTTAATGTTACAATTCAGTGGAAGCTGCATACCCACAAACACAGTTGTGCAGCTGTGTTTCTATACATTTATCTATGTTTGAGGGTGGAGGTGTGTGTATAAACATACACACTTATACAGAGAGAGAGAAATAGGAACATTAATAATTTATTTGTTTAATGAATGAATGAAAAGTTTCATCCCATCTTTTTTGTTCAAATGCAAGACTTCCAAATTCAATATATGTGTCATGTTTAAAATCTGCAGTAAAATTATGATAATAAATACAGTATATTGAAAACAGAAACAAGGAAAAGGCATAAAAATGGGTCAGGTTACAGGTTGTCCCAGGGCTGCAGGCTCAAAACAGATAAAAAGCATGATGGAATAGAGAAAGAAAAGTTTTGTTGTCCTGCTAAAATTCAAGCAATGGGGTAAAAACAAACCTGTGTCTAGAGACTTTCTCTGGAACTGAAAGATGCCAAGGTAGGTGACAGGCAAATAAGTCTCTTCAAGGATAGTTTTCTGTAAGCAGACACGCATGTGCTGAGCAAAGACTTCCAAAGATTTGATGAGCAGACTTCCGGGTGAGCTGCGATGGCGAACAGACGCGGAAAAGACAAGCTCCGCTGAAAGTGAAAGCGCTCCGTTGAATTTGACAATCTCGCTGAAGGAGAGAGAAGCGAGTCCGCACAGAAGAGCGGAGGAGAACTCTTCTGAAAAGAATTTCGGCTGTCACGGAGGGGAGCGAGTCAGGCAAGTGTTCGTTTTGCCTTGTGTTAATGTGAGTCCTTGTCGGAAATATATGGAGGCTCGCGAAACCGAGTGACAAGAAAGAAGAAAGCATTTCAACGGGCGAAGTTGGATTATATATCTAACGGGTTTGCTATCCTAGCCACAAACTATAGCGAATAACTAAAAGGAAAAAAAAAGCAGAAATTTCTTAACGATGGACAAATAAAAAACTCAGTAAAGACTCGTTTGCTTCCTATAAAACTGAGATCTAATTAATTAATTAAAGTAGCCATTTTGAGTATATTGTATCAGTACTTTTAAATGTTTGACTAGAAATATTAAGAACATATATAAGTAGAGAAAAATAATGTAACTAAAGAATCTTGTTCTTTTCTTTTTGCTTTAGGTAAATATATATTATAGAAGTACAGAATAGATTGTACAGAGATTGTTTAAGAAAAATATTGATTTAAATATATTGTAGAAATAATAGACCATAGCTTTTGGTGTGGAAATATATAGATAAAAATATATAGCTAAAAAAATAGAAGTTTTCTTTTCTCTGACATTGGATAAGACAATTATGGCTACAAAAAGAATACTAAGAAAAGGATCAGACACATCAGAAGGAGAAGGTCTCAAGGCGTTATTTGATGAATTTACTACAAAAACAACAGAGACTATAATTCAAACTGTTAAAAAAGCACTTGAAGAAAAATTAGATGGTTTGGAAAAGAAATTGGACCAAAAACTGGACATAATAGAAAGAAAACTTAAGACTGAAATTCAAGAAGTCAAGAAACAGACTGATATTTGTGAAAAAAGAAGAGAAGAGGAAGAGGAACGTATAGTCTTATTAGAATTGAAGGAAAAAGAGCACTATATAAGAATAAGAGGGGTGGCGGAGGATAAAGAGGAGAATATAAAAGAAATGTTAATACAAATGATTGCAGACTTGGTTGAGTGGGAAGAGGAAAAAATAGAGGAAGAAATCGAAAAAATATATAGAGTAAACTCACAATATGCCAAAATCAATAAAAAAAACCAAGGGATATACTCATAGAATTCTAAAAAAAAATAATAATACAGAGATATGGTAATCCAGGCTGCATACAATAAAAAAATTGAAGTGGAAGGTGAAGCAGTAACCATATTTAAAGAGATTCCGGGGAAAATTCTTAAAAAAAGAAAAGAATATAAATTCCTAACAGACATATTGAAGAAGAATGAAATAAATTTTAGATGGGAAAATATTGAAGGACTAAATTTGTTGTACAAGGGACAAAGATACAGGTTAAATTCCATATTTAAAGCAAAAGAATTTTACAAAAAGTTAGAGAAAGAATTGGGAAATAAGAAAGAGCAACCAAAAGAACAGGAATAAGGTTAAAAGAATATAAAGTGGGAAAAATAGGCAAAATTGGAAAGTATAGGAAATGAGTAAATTAAATAATATAACGTGGAATGTGAATGGCCTTAATTCCCCAGTCAAAAGACACAGAGTATCTCAATTTTTTAAAAAAACTAGACTTAGACATTATTTGGCTTCAAGAGACACATATTAAAAAGAAAGAGGAAAAATATTTAGAAAATAAAAAACTGGGAATATCTTTTATAACAACAAATGAAAAAAAGAAAAATGGGATTGTAATTTATATTAAACCTTCGCTTAAACCCCAATTAGTGGCAAAAGACCAGGAAGGAAGATTTATATTAGTAGAAATAGAAAGTCAAAATATGAAAGTAATGCTAATTGGAATTTACGCTCCAAATACCAATCAGAAAAAATTCTTTAAAGATTTATCAGATGTGACCTCAGAAAATAGGATTAATAATTGGATATTGATGGGGGATTTGAATGGAGTAGTGGAGCCTGAAATTCATAGAAAATCAGAAAATCATATCAATAAAGAACAAGGAAAATTACCAAAAGAATTCTTTGCTATGGCAAAGAACTTAATGTTAATAGATGTATGGAGACATGTAAATGGAAACAAGAAAGAGTATACATATTACTCTAATAGGTTTAATTCCTTTTCTAGGATTGATATGATTTGGGTTTCAAAAAATTTAGAAAACAAAATCAGAGATATATCAATAGTTGCAAAAACAATTTCGGATCACAACCCCGTTCAAATGTCCTTAAGTATAAATAAAAAAATATATAGATGGAGAATGAATGAAAATATACTAAAAGATAAAAAAAATGTAGATGAACTAGGGAAAAAACTACAAGAGTTCTTAAATTGGAACATGGACAATGAAGTAAAAATAGAAACTGTTTGGGAGGCAAGTAAAGCATTTATGAGAGGTCATCTGATATCAATAAATAATTATTTAAAAAATAGATCAAAGAAAAAAATAGAAACATTAATGAAACAGATAAAAGAAAAGGAATTAGAATTGCAAAAGAATAAAAAAAAGAGGAAGAAATAACAAACCAAATAAAATTATTACAGCTCCAGATTAAAATTGAATTAACAGAAGAATTAGACAAAAAATTAAAATTTATAAAACAAAGAAATTTTGAACAGGCAAGTAAACCAGGAAAATGGCTAATGTATAAATTGAGAAAAGAGAAAGAAAAAAGAATTATTACTAAAATCAAAGACAAAAATATGAAATTAACGTACAATGAAGATATTAAGGGTGCTTTTTTTGAATATTATGCAAATTTATATCAAGAACAACAAACATCAATAAACAAAATTGACGAATATATTAAAAATTGTAATCTAGAAAAATTAACAGAAGAGGACAACGAATTTACAAATAATAGTATTACAATTCAGGAAATCAAAGAAGCAATTAAAAAATTGAAAATAAATAAAACACCCGGAACCGATGGTCTTACAGCAGATTATTATAAAAAATTCCAAGAACATCTGATTAATCCGCTAAAAATAATGTTCAATTCAATATTACAAGGATCAGAAATACCACAATCATGGAAAGAGGCCAATATAGTATTAATTCCAAAAGAAAACCAAGATTCAACAGACTGCAAAAATTATAGACCAATTTCATTATTAAACAACGATTATAAAATATTTACTATTGTTCTTGCTGAAAGACTTAAAAAAATCTTACAGAAAATAATTAATCAAGATCAGAATGGATTTCTACCGAACAGACACATAAAAGTTAATATAAGAAACGTAATTGATTTAATAGAATATGCCAATGTACACAATGAAAAACCAATGATGCTATTATTTCTAGACGCAGAAAAAGCTTTTGATAATGTTAATTGGAATTTTATGTATAAAGTATTAGAAAATAGAAATTTTGGCGACAAATTCATAAATGCAATAAAAGCAATATACAAGACACAAAAAACAAGAATAATAGTAAATAATGATGAAACACAAGAATGTAATATATTAAAAGGTACTAGGCAAGGATGCCCTATCTCTCCCTTATTATTTATCTTGGTGCTAGAGGTGTTGTTAGAAGAAATTAGGAAAGATCAAAATTTAGAGGGGGTTAAGATAAAACAAGAAGAATACAAATTAAAGGCATTCGCTGATGACCTGGTAATAACATTACAAAACCCAAAGAATTCAATAACAAAACTAAATGTAAAGTTGCAAGAATATGGGGAGGTATCAGGATTTAAAATAAACAAGCAGAAAACCAAAATGATTAATCTAAATACGAGTAAAGAAGAGATAACTAAAATAGAACAATTATCAGGATTTCAAAATGTTAAAAAAGTAAAATATTTAGGAATACAAATAACAAAAAATAATTTGGATTTATATAAAAATAACTATGAAAGTCTATGGAAAGAAATAAAAAAAGATTTGGAGAAATGGGTAAATTTACAATTATCTCTGTTAGGTAGAATAGCCACGATAAAAATGAATATTTTACCAAGATTTTTATATTTGTTCCAAACGATTCCAATAATGATAAAAGACCAAGTTTTTGGGAAATGGCAAAGAGAAATAACAAAATTTATATGGCAAAAAAAGAAACCCAGAATTAAGTTAAAATATTTACAAGATACCAGAAATAGAGGGGGATTAGCTATGCCTGACTTAAAACTATATTATGAAACATGTGGATTAATTTGGATTAGAGCTTGGATAAAATTAGAAAATGAAAGAATAATTAATTTAGAAGGACACGACAATAGATACGGGTGGCATGGTTATATGTGGTACAATAGATGTAAAGTACATAAGGCATTCAATAACCACATAATAAGAAAATCATTGATTAAAATTTGGAACAAATATAAAAAAACGTTATCACCAAATCTTCCACTATGGGTATCAACTCAGGAGGCAGGTGCCAGAATTGTGAATCAGAATAATAAAGAATACATAAGATATAAAATTTTATTAAAAATGGAAGGAAATAATTACAGAATTAAAACAAGAGAGGAATTAGAAACTGAAAATATAATATGTCACTGGTTTACATATTTCCAACTGAAGGAGCAATACAAAATAGATAAAAAGAACTTTCAATTTACAAAAGTTGAAAACAATTGGGATAATATATTAGAAAAAGAAAATGATCACTTAATTTCAAAATTATATAAAATATTGCTAGAGATGAAAACCAAGGACATAAAAATTAAAAATTATATGAGTAAATGGGAAGAAAACCTAGGAATAGAAATTACTTATGATCAATGGCAAAAAATCTGGACAAAAAATATAAAATTTACTTTAATAATTTGAGGGAAAATATGTACAAAATGATTTTCAGGTGGTACCTGTCTCCTGAAGTATTATTCAAATCAAAAATTAGAAATACGAACGCTTGTTGGAAATGTAAAAAGAAAAGCGGGTCTTTTTACCACATTTGGTGGTCATGCGAAAAAGCAAAAAAATATTGGAGTAAAATACATAAATATATATGTGAAATATTAGGTAATAATATAGAGATGAAACCAGAACTCTACCTGATAGGAAAAATGGAGGATAATTTGAATAAAAGACAAAGAAATTTATTTTTGTATTTAAGTACTGCTGCAAGAATAAAATATGCACAATATTGGAAAGAAGAAAAAACACCAACTAAAGAAGAATGGATTATAAAAATAATGGAATGGATGCAAGCAGATAAATTGACTAATTTAATAAAAGGGAAAGAAACAG
The DNA here is from genome assembly GCA_023362775.1 of Charina bottae. Taxonomy (NCBI): domain Eukaryota; kingdom Metazoa; phylum Chordata; class Lepidosauria; order Squamata; family Charinaidae; genus Charina; species Charina bottae. Next base: position 68,100,161 of record JALMGJ010000006.1, read on the forward strand.
GGAAGTATAAGGAAATATGGGACCCCTTTACAGAATATATTAAAAAAGAATATGATATAAAATAAATAAAATAGAAACTAGAATAAAAAATTTTTAAAAAAATCAAATAGATTGATAGAAATAGTAAGAGGGGGGGAAATAATAATAATATAGAAGAAGTAAGAGAGAAAATGTACACTAAACAGTTACATTTAAGTTCTAAGTTAAGAAAGCCGGAAGTAATTTTAAAGATGTATATATATGTTTGTACTGTGTGGACAAGTTGTATAAACCAAGAGGGAAAAAACCTAAGAGAATATTAATATATATACTGTGTGTGTGTGTGTGTGTGTGTGTGTGTGTGTGTGTGTATAGATGGATGGATGGATGGATGGATGGATGGATGGATGGATGGATGGAAGGAAGGAAGGAAGGAAGGAAGGAAGGAGAGTTAAGGAGGTAGGAGGAAAGTAGGAGAGGGTATGAGACAAAGAGGAAATAAAGAAGGAAAAAGAAAGATAGATGAGATAAAGAATGAAAAATAGATATTATTGAATTATATATAGAGTTGTTGGAAGGTGTATATGTGATAGAGGTTATGTAGAAGCTTGTGTTAAATATAAATTAAAAAAAAGAAGAAGAAGAGAAAGAAAATAGTTAATGAAATAGAATGAATTAGTAAATAAATAAAAAAGAGGAAGAATGGTTCTTAGAAGGTTAGGAGAAAAGTAGAAGTAGGGTATAAGATCAGAGAGAGGAAAGAAGGAAGTAAGAAGGAAAAGGAAAGAAAGAAGATAAAAATAAAAGGTTAGACACCAAATATCGAATGGAATTGTATGAATATTATGTATATATAATTTGTTACAAAATGTTTTGTGTTGTGTAAAACTTTATGTTGAATGTAAATAAAAATTTGTTAAAAAAAACGGAGATGAACAAATAAAAAAATAAAAGTAGTCTCTCACTGGAGCTCACTCCGACTAAAAAAAAAAACACAAAGATTTGATGAGCAGAGATTATAAAAACATCTGTTTCATTTACTAGAAAGTAGGTGCTGGAGTGAATGGGGCGTGGTGGCTCAGCAGGTAAGACGCCAGGCTTGTCGATCGGAAGATCGCAAGTTCGGAGGTTCGAATCCCTAGCGCCGCCTGACCGAGTGAGCTCCCGCACTAGCCCCAGCTCTTGCCAACCTAGCAATTCGAAAGCATGCAAATGCAAGTAGATTAATAGGTACCACTTTGGTGGATAGGTAACAGCGTTCCACGCGCGTCATGCCGGCCACATGACCGTGAAAGCGTCTTCGGATAACGCTGGCTCTTCGGCTAACAAACAGAGATGAGCACCGGCCCCTAGAGTCGGACATGACTGCACAAATGTGCGGGGGGAACCTTTACCTTTACCTAAGTGCTGGAGATACTGATCTTGAAAAGCAGATCATACTTAGATCTACTTAGTGGATATGTCTATGTATACCATATTTTGGGGAATAAATAAATACAGTACTTAGCTGACATATATACTGTATACTGCATGTGTGTGTGTGTGTGTGTGTGTCTGTCTGTCTGTTTATACACCATTATATCCAGAAGTTGGGAACCACTACTTTTAATAGATGTAAAGCGATGGATGCAAATACGATTTTGGTAGCTGGATTGATACAGATGTATTAGGTGTTGATATTGGCTCTTGCTGCATTCTTTTCATTAATATAGATATTGATGTTCTTCCTTTCCTTTCCTTTCCAAAAAATATGCTTATTCCAAAGCAAGACTGAATGGGTTCTGAATTAATTGCATCATGCATCACAAATGAAGTAATAGACATGGCTATGTAAAGTTGTGGAGGAGAGCATTAAACCATTCAATTGAGAGATTAAAATAATATTGCTGTACCAATTTAGTGCATGAACTGGGGAAAATAGTGCCATTTTGTTCAGCAAAGTTTTGATCTTGGCTTCAGTAATTAATGTTTGTCAATATTTACTAGGGTACACATGTACATGAGTGTAGCAAAACTCATTCAAGTAAAAAGAAAAAATATGTTTTTTTAATGAAAAGTATAGGAAATTTGAAGAATAAGCAGATAGTGCTTTTAATGCAATTTTATCCAGAAGTGCTTTTACTTCAAACTTTCTGCAAGTCTTCATTAATAAACATCCTAGAATATATTTTATCTGACAGTTCTTTTTAAGTTATTATTATTATAAACTGCCTACTAATACAATTTATATTATTTGGTTAAGTACCAATCGAAGTTTGGTTAAGGGCATTGCATTTTAGAAGTGGTTTTCAAATTGCATTTTAAAACTCGCATATTATCACAATTATTTTATGAAATCATTTATTCTCATGTTAGTTTTCTCTAGCATCTCTTCCCAGTTTAAATGTAAGTGTATCTTTTGGGCTTACCATAACCTAAAATTTAAACAAAATCTCTGCAATTTACACATTGTGTTGACATAAAAAGATTGTAATGATATAGTTTAGGTCATATTTTCTACTTAGTTCTATTCATCTGCAATTCAAAAAGCAGACCTGTTCACTTTTCCATTATTATACTGACTTTACAGGACTAGTTGAAGCTAAATAATTGTTTTTCCCACTATAATCATCTAATACAGTTCTGTATTATATAATCTGAACAGAACTGTTGAGTGCAGCCAAGATTTTTACATTGAAATTGCAAAAATGGGGGGAAATACTTTGGTCTTTACTAAAACAAGAAAAGCACAAAAAATCTCCAGCTCTTAATGAAAAGAACAAAAATAATGACCACAAGATTGTGATAATGGTTGCTAATGGGAACCCATAAAGCAGAGCTTTCCAAACCTTTCATGTTGGTGACATACTTTTTAGACATGCATCATTTCGCGACACACTCTTACAGCAGGGCACAAGGCAGGCACTAGGACCTGCGCGGAATCACAGCAGGTTTGGAGGCAGCAAGGCACAAGGCAGGCACTAGGACCTGCGTGGAATCCTGGCAGGGCAGGTTTGGAGGCAGCAAGGCACAAGGCAGGCACTAGGACCTGTGCGGAATCCTGGCAGGGCTTGGAGGCAGCAGCAGCTGTGACACACCCAGACACTGCAGCCGACACACTAACGTGTCCCGACACACAGTTTGGAAAGCTCTGCCATAGAGTATGACAGTTGCCTCTAGAATTAGGAAAATTTCTACCCCATTTAATAATGCAATAAATCTGTAATTCCTTTCTGAATAACATTCGTGTATATTTGCTGTTGGAACCCAGCTTAAAAACTTACCAAAAGTTGTTCTGCGCAATTATGTAGATAACAACTTGCCTAATCTGTAGAAGAGTAGTGTAAGAGCTTTTTTTGCTTAGTTGTCCTGTCCTGAGGCAAGCAACCATTTTTGGAGGCAGAAACATATGACATCAGCTTGGGACATCTCCTTCCATCACAGATTCAACCTCCGGGTCTTTTTCCTCCTTCAGTTTGATAATAGCCGGTTTGTGTTGGAAATATGGGGTTTCAACCAAGCCTGTCTCATACGAACACAAGGGAGGGGGCGACTCTGCTGCAACCTAGCTTTGCTGCTTTGTGTGGGAGGGGCTTGAATCCTGGTTTCCTGTTTCCTCTTCCTCTTCTCTCCTTGGAAGTCCACAAGGGAGGAAGGTTTTTACCTTCTCTCTCCTCGTGGCTCATACTTGCACCCAGTAAATCTGCCAAAAGCGGGTTTGGTCAGAACAACTCGCTTGCACGCATGGGACTGTTTCAACAATGAAACTGCTTGTAACAAGACCTACAAATAAAAATGTAAGTAATCTTTATTTTCCTTTTTACACTGACTAAATGTGTGGAGAGTGTTATTTACTCTGAACTTAATTAAGCCTTTCTGTGTAAGTTTATTGCTGGACGCTTTCTACTCTGCTAAACTAGATAAACGCTGCATGGGATTTTCTGTTACTAGCATTTCGGATCCCCTACAGTTTGATCGTAGATAGTTCCCTGCTATGTCATCTCAAGTTTTCTTAACTGTTTGGGCAGGAACACTTTGATTCCTTACAGGCTAAAACCAGCAGTTCATTGGCTACATTGCATACGAATGAAGTTGCCCTGATCTAACAGTTTCTATAACATTGTCTTTGTTACTAATATTAAAATAGCATCACAGCTAAGAGTTTTACCCAGTATTTATTTATTTCGTATGGCATTTTTTTCTTGCTGGGAAATCCCTTGTGAGGTCCAGCAGCCGGCTGTGTAGACTATTTAGCCGTGACAAGTCACGTTGCCCAGGGTGCACCACGGGGGGCTAGTCTACATTGCACCCACTGTTTCCTTCCCGCCGGAGTGGTACCTATTTATCTACTTGCATTTGCATGCTTTAGAATTGCTAGGTTGGCAAGAGCTGGGGCGAGTGCGGGAGCTCACTCCATTGTGCGGTGCTCGGGTTTCGAACCGCTGAACTTGCAACCCTCCGGCCGACAAGCCTGGCATCTTCATCATGGCTAAGAGTTTTCCCTAGTATGTAAGAAGTTTGAAAGCCAACAGAAATGGGGGGGAGGGATGTCATTATTTTTTCCTTCCTATGAGGGCTTTTTAAATAAATAAATAATAAGTGCAGGGTCCAACTTTTCATTGTTTCTCCAGTCGCTTAAGTTATAAGAGTTGCCTCAAGTGACTGAAGGAGTGATGAAATGCTGGAATCCAGCATGGAGGGGAGGAGTGGTTGTGTCTAGAATAAAATCTGGGTGTGTCCAGATCACAGCTCCCTCAAAGTGGTTTGGGAACAGTGGGTCAGAAAAGAGTGATGAGGTACCTTTCTCATGTGTTTGGACAAGCTCTTCTAATCATCAAAGCAGCTCTTCAGAGAGGGGCATAGAGGTATTTGAACTGATTCCTTTTGATTTACCAGGGCTTCTGTGGTTACTAGCTTGGAATGCAGCAGAAATATAGCCTCTATCCACCACCTGACAAAGGGGCGTGGTGGCTCAGCGGGTAAGACGCCAGGCTTGTCGATCACAAGATTGCAAGTTTGGCGGTTCGAATCCCTAGCCCCGCGTGACGGAGTGAGCTCCCGCACTAGTCCCAGCTCTTGCCAACCTAGCAATTTGAAAGCATGCAAATGCAAGTAGATGAATAGGTACCACTTCGGTGGGATGGTAACAGCGTTCCGCATGTGTCATGCCAGCCACATGACCGCGGAAGCATCTTCAGACAACGCTGGCTCTTCGGCTAACAAACGGAGATGAGCACCGGACCCTAGAGTCGGACACGACTGCATAAATGTGCGGGGGGAACCTTTACCTTTTTACCACCTGACAAATGAGCAGGTGGTGGATAGAGGATATAAAAACAGGGCAGCAGGTACTTTTATATTCATTCTGTGAGGTGGGAAAAAAGTGGGATCAGGTTGGAACATCATCAAAATTCAACAGCAACTTTTGAGGGATCTCAGGATGCCATAGCCTTGAGGCCTTAATGCATTGTACACTCCTTTTGTGTGGATTCTACACTGTACTTTATAAATCTTCCTGACAAATATCCATCAGGCATAAGATAGTTAAAATGGTAGTAAAGAGAAGCAATACGAAAAGAGTGTCTTGAATCCATCTTAAAATTTCTCTACCATCAGAATCTGAAAAGCAAGCATACTGGGGAGCCAGAAAAAGATGAATTTCTATTTCTAAATAGAAATACCTGCCTTGTAGTCTAAAACAAGTTACAAAGAAGATAACAGAGCCGGAAAAGGAAATAGATAATTTTTGAAATTATTGTCATCAACTTTCTGCTGTTGAGTAAAGATTCAGAATCCATCCTGGATTGCAGGCTAATGAGAGAACAGAAATTAATATATAATTTGGTGACTGTTTAGCATCTTCTCTATTTGCAAAGATGCCCTTTGGCCCCACATATGCCATACCTATGTATTAGACATCCTTGGAAAGTACAAATAAAGGGTTACTGCATTCCAGTGCTTTTTTCAGAAGGGTGTCTTTCTACCTGCCCAGAAAAAAGTGAGCTTTGAGGGTGGAGAGCAGTCAGAATCCTGAGAGGCTGATGGAGCACCATAGCTACTACTTTGTGATACACAACTGCCCATGCCCCCCCGGAAGTAGCCTATTCCTGCTTTATTAAGCAAGTGATATATACAGTCCATTTGCTGAAAAGTCCCCTGGCATCCTGAGAATTGCTCTTACATGTGTCCAGATTATCTTTGGAACCAAAAAGTGAGATACTCTCCAGTAAAACGTGGTCACATGCATCAGGCCAAATATTCAGTTCTACCGATACACTCTTTTTTGCCAGCCTCCCACCCCCATATTTCTCCAGCAGAATTTCAAATTGCCTATTCTATCAATAGCTTTTAGGAACATTACTATTATTGGTTGTCTTGAATATGAATGGGATAATTCCCAAAGTCCCTACTCTTTTACATCATTCCCTCAGGTCACATTAGCATACAGATGGTCTGTAACAAATGAGGCATGAAAGATGTAGGTTTGAGGAGCCAGTAGCTGAAACCAAGTCTTTAAATTAGATAGTTTTCAACAGGCAATTATATCTTTCTTTCACTATGCCAATGAGGGAAATGGATAAAATTTTTCTTCAGCACCACTGTCATTGGTGGAAAGGGGGTCTGGACTGTTAAGTGATATGCTGATGGAAGATTTCATTTAGACAGTAAACCAAGATTTGATTTGATTTTTTTACCCAGAAGATTCTTCTTATTACTTTCTCAAAATATGAATGTTTAAAATCTGAAGGCACCATAATCCTCTTTCATTGTATCATTCCCCCCACTCCTCTATTTTCTCAGGGAATGGCTTTTCAGTTCCATATAGCAAAAGACAGCCAGCATGGTGTAGTGACTAAGGTGCTGGACTCGGAGCATGGAGACCTAGATTATAGTCCTCCCTTAGGCATGGAAGACAGCTGGCTGACCTTGGGCCAATCACTCCCTAGCCCATAGCTTTCCAAACTGTGTGTCGGGACACGTTAGTGTGTCGGCTGCAGTGTCTGGGTGTGTCACAGCTGCTGCTGCCTCCGAGCCCTGCCAGGATTCCGCACAGGTCCTAGTGCCTGCCTTGTGCCTTGCTGCCTCCAAACCTGCTGTGATTCCACACAGGTCCTAGTGCCTGCCTTGCACCTTGCTGCCTCCAAACCTGCCGTGCCAGGATTCTGCGCAAGTCCTAGTGCCTGCCTTGCGCCTGGCTGCCTCCAAACCTGCTGTATTTCCACACAGGTCCTAGTGCCTGCCTTGCGCCTGGCTGCCTCCAAACCTGCCCTGCCAGGATTCTGCGCAGGTCCTAGTGCCTGCCTTGCGCCTGGCTGCCTCCAAACCTGCTGTGATTCCACACAGGTCCTAGTGCCTGCCTTGTACCTTGCTGCCTCCAAACCTGCCGTGCCAGGATTCTGCACAAGTCCTAGTGCCTGCCTTGCGCCTGGCTGCCTCCAAACCTGCTGTATTTCCACACAGGTCCTAGTGCCCGCCTTGCGCCTTGCTGCCTCCAAACCTGCCCTGCCAGGATTCCGCGCAGGTCCTAGTGCCTGCCTTGCGCCTGGCTGCCTCCAAACCTGCCCTGCCAGGATTCCGCGCAGGTCCTAGTGCCTGCCTTGCGCCTGGCTGCCTCCAAACCTGCTGTGATTCCACGCAGGTCCTAGTGCCTGCCTTGCGCCTTCCTGCCTCCAAACCTGCCGTGCCAGGATTCCACGCAGGTCCTAGTGCCTGGCTTGCGCCTGGCTGCCTCCAAACCTGCTGTGATTCCACACAGGTCCTAGTGCCTGCCTTGCGCCTTGCTGCCTCCAAACCTGCCGTGCCAGGATTCCGCGCAGGTCCTAGTGCCTGGCTTGCGCCTGGCTGCCTCCAAACCTGCTGTGATTCCACACAGGTCCTAGTGCCTGCCTTGCGCCTTCCTGCCTCCAAACCTGCCGTGCCAGGATTCTGCGCAGGTCCTAGTGCCTGCCTTGCGCCTTGCTGCCTCCAAACCTGCCTTGCCAGGATTCCGCGCAGGTCCTAGTGCCTGCCTTGCGCCTTGCTGCCTCCAAACCTGCCTTGCCAGGATTCCGCGCAGGTCCTAGTGCCTGCCTTGCGCCTTGCTGCCTCCAAACCTGCCTTGCCAGGATTCCGCGCAGGTCCTAGTGCCTGCCTTGCGCCTTGCTGCCTCCAAACCTGCCCTGCCAGGATTCCGCGCAGGTCCTAGTACCTGCCTTGTGCCTTGCTGTCTCCAAACCTGTTGTGATTCCACACAGGTCCTAGTGCCTGCCTTGTGCCCTGCTGTAAGAGTGTGTCGCGAAATGATGCCCTGCTGTAAGAGTGTGTCGTGAAATGATGCATGTCTAAAAAGTGTGTCACCAACATGAAAAGTTTGGAAACCTCTGCCCTAGCCCAAATCAGTATCAGGAACTGCAACAAGCTGGGTGGTATACAAAACTTGTATAGAGAGTTAGTCCACTGAACTTAGTGGTGCAAAGTTCTGACTAGACTTTCATCTTATTGTATTGAAAGACTGTTTTGGCTTACAGGAATTGAAAAATGCAGGCATGATGCAGTCATATTTTCCAACCTGATTTTAAGCACATTTATCTAAAGAATGTCCCACTGTGTTCTGTGCCATTTCCAGATGGTGCCTTGAATTACAACCTTGCAGCAGGACCATGTGTACGTGGTAGTGTTTTAACAGACTGCAATCTTATATATACTTAGCTGCAAGCAAATCCCATCAGTAACGTTTTGGGCACTTCCATACAGGGCTTGGGTAGATCAGTTCTGTGCCCCTGTGATTCTACATTGTCTCTTCTGCGTACTGCTCAGATTGGTGTTACCTGATGTGCAATGCAGAACTCTATGGTGTGTCTGAGAAGGTTGACTTATTCATACAAACACCCACCAATCCCTTTCTCCTCTTTATTCCCCCTGCAATTGTTAGGCAGCTATAGTGCTTTGATGTTCTCATGCCAGGCTTCAGGACAACCTTGCCATCAGAAAAAGAAATATAACATGAGGAAAGAAAGATGGTGATGAAAGCCAGCTTTGGCACTCTCTTATTGATCAGCTGGAGGAAACCCTGCTTGGCTCATCTTGAGTTCTCATAACAGCTAAAGTGAGTACGGTTGTAAGACTGCTACTAAACATTTGAGGTGGATGATGAATGTGCAGAAATGTGCTTCTGAATAAATATCCACATCACTAGAGAATTCAGTCTGGACCATTGAGGTGTACTTTTTCCAATGGCCTTTGAGTGTTTTAAGTAGAGCTTAAAAGTAGTCAGATGTGGCTAGATTCTGACTTGTCCACAGATGATTTGAATCAATTTGCCAAGTTTGCAAAGATTACAATGAAAATCTAAAATGATTGGTTTCCTGTTTGCTGTAGCGTGTTGCATTCCTCTCCCCTACCTTTTTTTTCCAAGACGAAAGCAAAGCAATTTGCTCCACGGTCCAGTGGAGGTCCTGGCCGCAGCCTGGAATAGGGAAGCGTCCGGAGCCCTGGACAAGATCGCGCCTGTGCAACCTCTCCTGCCCCACTCGGCCCGTCACTCTCCATGGTTTACGGAACAGTTGGCTTTGAAGAAGGTTAAGAGACATCTAGAGCGCCGCTGGAGAAAGACGAAGACTGAATCTGACCGAACACAATCTAGAGCTGCAGTTAAGGCCTACCTTGTGGCGGTAAGAGCGGTGAAACGTGAATATTTCTCTGCTCTTATTGCGTCCGCAGAATGCCGCCCGACGGCCCTTTTTAAGATTACAAGATCGCTTTTGGGTCGGGAGGAGGTGGTGACCCATTTACAGGGCCGGTTGGAAGAGTTTTCTGAGTATCTGCTGGACAAAATCGCTCAGATTCATTCCAAGTTGGACTCTAACCGTGAGACAAGATCTGGGGAGATGCCAGAGGAACGTACTTACCCTGTTATCTGGGAACGGTTTGATCCTGTTGGGCCTGATGAAGTAGACAGGATCCTCCGGATTGTAAATGCCACCACATGTCAGCTTGACCCGTGTCCCTCCTGGCTGGTTAAGTCAGCTAGGGAGGTGACATGTGGCTGGGTCCAGGCGATGATTAATACATCCTTGAGTGAGGGGGTGTTCCTGGCTGCCTTTAAGGAGGTGCAGGTGCACCCGCTCCTCAAGAAACCATCCCTGGACCCCACCACCTTGGGCAATTTTCATCCAGTCTCCCACCTTCCCTTTTTGGGAAAGGTGGTTGAGAAGGTGGTGGCATTGCAACTCCAGAGGATCCTGGAGGAAACGGATTATCTGGACCCCTTTCAGTCAGGTTTCAGGCCGGGATATGGGACGGAGACCGCATTGGTCGCACTTACGGATGATCTCTAGAGGGAGCGGGATGGAGGGAGTGCGTCCATCCTGGCTCTCTTAGATCTCTCAGCGGCTTTTGATACCGTCGACCACAGTATCCTTTTGGTGCGGCTCAGGGAGTTGGGGGTGGGTGGCGTGGTTTTACGCTGGTTCACCTCCTTCCTCCGGGGCCGTTCCCAGTCGGTGGTGATAGGGGAGGAGAGAGCCGACCCGCGACCCCTGATTTGTGGGGTGCTGCAGGGGTCGGTTCTCTCCTCTCCTGTTCAACATCTACATGAAACCGCTGGGCGAGATTATCCATCACCACGGGATGAGGTATCACCAATATGCTGATGATACTCAGTTATATATCTCCATCCCAGGTGAAGTAAGTGATGCAGTCGATGCCTTATCTCAGTGCCTGGAGGCTGTGGGAGTCTGGATGGGGAACAACAGGCTTCAGCTGAACCCTGGTAAGACAGAGTGGCTGTAGATTGATGGCTCCCCTGTATCCGGGAAGTTATAATCTTTGGTTCTGGATGGGGTAGCACTACCCCACTCAGATCCAGTGCGGAATCTGGGGGTCCTCCTGGACTCACGACTCCTACTTGAAGAGCAGGTGGCAGTCGTGGCCAGGAGGGCCTTTGCACAGCTTCGAGTTGTGTGCCAGCTATGCCCTTTCCTGGATCGGGATGCCCTCCAAACAGTCACTCATGCCTTTGTCATCTCTCATATAGATTATTGTAATGCGCTCTACATGGGGCTACCCTTGAAGAGTATCCGGAAGCTTCAGCTGGTCCAGAATACAGCAGTGCAGGCAGTTATGGGTGCTATAAGATCAGCACATGTGACACCTCTGCTGCGCAAGCTGCATTGGGTTCCAGTTTGCTTCCAGATCCAATTCAAGGTGTTGGTAATTACCTTTAAAGCCCTACATGGCATAGGGCCAGGGTGAGGGACCGTCTCGTCCCGATAACATCGGCCCGCCCCACCCGTTCATGCAGAGAGGGCATGCTTCAGACCCCTTCAACAAGAGAATTTCATCTAGCGGGGTCCAGGAGGCGTGCCTTCTCTGCGATAGCGCCCGCATTATGGAACATCTTGCCCCCGGAAGTGAGGCTGGCCCCCTCACTTCTGACCTTCCAGACGTCTCTTAAGACCTGGCTCTACCACCTTGCCTGGGACAACGGAGGTGGTAGTGCCTCCCGGGGGTGGCTGACCCCGTAGTGCCTTGATCCTGATAGTGGATTTTAACCATCTTTTGGATTTTACTTATTCTCTCTATTTATTGTTTTATGATAATTTTATGTATAGATTTTAACTTCTGCTATTTTGTAAACCGCCTAGAGTCCCCTATTCGGTGAGATGGGCGGGGATAAATTGAATAAATAAATAAATAAATAAATAAATAAATAAATAAATAAATAAATAAATTTGGCAATGGTTTCCTCTATTTGTTGGGGTGTGCTAATGGGATCCAACTGAAGATTTCTATCTGTGATGATTTTACACTGAGTTTTTCTTTCTTTGTTAAAAAGAATCATTTTATGATTTCTGAAACTGAAAGGCCTAAAACTGTCCAATGGATTTTATTCAGTATTTATATTTCTCCAATGGAATAATTATTAGTGCAAAAGCTTCTTTAAATAATTAAAACAAACGGATTGCTCTATGATGACAGAAAGTGTTAGAAATTATATTTCCCCAGTAGGATAATCAGAACGATCCTTAAAGCATTGTTTATGTTATCATACAATTCAGTTAAGGAAGTAAAAACAAATTAATTAAGAGAGCTTTGGTGATAGTAAAGTAGCTAATTGGTTCATATTGTCATATTGTCATATTAAATTCTGCATATGAGATGCACCACTGAAGATGAAAAGAATATTTCAGTGGGCCTGATATATGTGACTGGAAAAAAACTTTGTTTTTTTAAAAAGAAAGTAGGAAAATAGGGAAGACATTTCTCTTTAAACTTCAGTGTAAATATTATTGTTAAGTGGCCTTAAATCTATGTTGTCCAGAAGAATAGAATGGTAAAAGTTTTGCTGTTCTTCTTGTCTCTGATGACATTTGTCCACATTAAATTTTAACTTATGTTGCATATTCCAAGCCAAGGAATGCTACTTTGGGAAAAGGTTTGAGGCATGATATATGCTTTTAATTTATTTTGGTATATATATCCATTTCTATATACATTTTGACTCTGTACAGAGAAGTATGGAATAATAATAATAGCAGCATCAAAAGGCTTACATACCTTGTTTCAGGAAGGTAGTGAATACTTGAGGGAATGCTGGTACACAATGAATCCTTATTCTAGAATTAATTCAAATTAGCTATATAATAATGTAAAGTCTAAACCTATTTCTCTGTATGAAGTTCGCATGGTGATTTCAGGCCAATTACTGTCTCTCAGCCTCACAGCGCTGTTGTGCTGAAAAATGGGAGGCGGTAGTGCTATACATCCTGGATGAAAGGCGGGCAATAAACCTAATAAATAAATATATGTTGAGTAGAATTATTGGCAAGCCCTTGTACTATCCCTATGTTTGATAATTACTAACAGTCTAAATTGTTCCAATTTAGAATACAAGCAATACATAATAGAATCTTCCCATTAGACCTCTGAATGTAGGTATCTCTGTCTGGTAGGATATCTGCATTATGAGTGTTTGGAGAGTTTGCTATGATACAATTTGGAAAATTTGGGACTTTCCTCCTTAGCCATTACAGGAATGTGACTGGATCGTACCTTCTGTACAAATCATCAGCTGTGGGACTTCTATCTACATCTATTTACTCAAGAGCTAATCATTAGAAGAAACTAAGTTTTTGTTCTTCGACATGCTGGGTGCCATTTCTCTTCTCAGGAAGAAGTAGCAAAAATAAAGTTGCCAGGGACATTTCTTCAGACTCCTGAGTCAGAGAGGCCATGAGAAAAAAGAACGGCCCCATTCAGGATCTCTGATTATATCTAGCAGCTTTTATTTTGTTTTGCTTTTTTAATGGCAGATATTATCAGGTGATAATATCTTCATGGCAGCCATTATTTTTACTCGTAGTGCCCTAGAACGATGCAGCCCCCAGGCATGGTGGATATATAAAATGGCAATCAGCAGAGTAACTCTTGGAATTAACTTGGTTGTCACTGCTGCCAAAGACATGGAAATGGCATAATAAATACATAAAATGGTGAAGGAAGTATCATTCAGTGGTAGCTCAAAAATGTTGCCTGTAAAAGGTTCAATATAGGATATAGCCAATTGGAAAGAGAAGGCAGATATTCAGAAATATACCAATCTTTTCCAGGCACAGTGGAGGGCTTTGAAAAGTGGAAATAAGTAGGGAAGCGCACAACCTCCTGCCTTGACTTATGTACGAATACTTGCATAGATTTAATAGGATTTTGCCTGACTGAAGATTGAAAAATCTTCATAGCATCTTACGAAAGATCCTACTCAAAGGTACAGTGTGAAAAAATGAAAATCAGATGTGTTTGCAGTTAATGCTGGAACAGTCTGTAGCTTGAATCATGTCAACTGGATTTCTATTTTCTCTGTGGAAACGTTTCGCTCCTTATCCAAGGAGCTTCTTCAGTCTGAGCAAAGTTGGTAAGGGAATCCTAAATATGTTTCTAGGTAGCTGTGTGACCTTACACCTGGGGCTAGGTCATGGTTATATTGAGACGTTATTTTTAAGTCCTTTTATCATTTAAAGGAGGATCGTTAAGATCACCATGCTGCTGTTGAGCTTGTGAAATGGTGAAATGAGATTTCACCATTTTTTTGTGAAATTGTGAAATGAGAGGGGGGTCAAGGAATCCATTTATGCCAACTTGGAAAATCCTTCCTTGAATATTGGTGGGGGCCTCAGGCACAACCTCTCCCCCATCTTCCTCCCTGCATTGTCTTCTGTGCCTAGGAAGATTAAGACCATTTCACAAGCTCAACAGCAGCATGGTGATCTTAACGATCCTCCTTTAGATGATAAAAGGACTTAAAAATAACATCTCAATATAACCATGACCTAGCCCCAGGTGTAAGGTCACACAGCTACCTAGAAACATATTTAGGATTCCCTTACCAACTTTGCTCAGACTGAAGAAGCTCCTTGGATAAGGAGCGAAACGTTTCCACAGAGAAAATAGAAATCCAGTTGACATGATTCAAGCTACAGACAATTCCACCTGGATGACTGAGAACCTTCATAGACTTAATGCTGGAACAATAACATGAAAATAGCGACCTGTACACTCTTTTTTCCATCCTGATTATTTGCTCTAGTACAAAACTCAAAACGTTAGGGCTGGAAACATATGTCAAAATTATAGATTTCATTGTTTGGCAATGTTATACCTCTCCCTTCCCTCCCCTGGATGCATAATTCTTACATGGACATAACATTGCACCTGGATATTTAGCAATGCAGGTTAGGACTCTGCCCCTTTCCTGTTGGAAATGTGTTCGCGTGAATATTCCTGAGAGTGGAAATCTAACCTGAGCAAGGATTAGGAAGCAGGTTTTATAACTATAACTGAAAGATCTGTAGCTTGAATCATGTCAACTGGATTTCTATTTTCCCAGTGGAAACGTTTCGCTCCTTATCCAAGGAGCTTCTTCAGTCTGAGCAAAGTTAGTAAGGGAATCCTAAATATGTTTCTACACAGCTACCTAGAAACATATTTAGGATTCCCTTACTAACTTTGCTCAGACTGAAGAAGCTCCTTGGATAAGGAGCGAAACGTTTCCACTGAGAAAATAGAAATCCAGTTGACATGATTCAAGCTACAGTCAATTCCACCTGGATGACTGAGAACCTTCATAGACATATAACTGAAAGAAGAGTTATTTAAAAAAAACAGCATGTTTTAGAGACAAGCAAAATGTAACACCTAGCTAGCTATGTTCTACCAAGAGGAGAGACAAAGAGCACAATGGCAGCCTAAGAAGGAACTCACTTCAGATTAGGAATCTCTTAGACAAAGAGGAAGCAGAATTATAGACAGAGGGATGTAATTAATTATCTATCTACACCTCAACGCCCCCTTGTGGTCAGTGAGTCATAAGGTGCTTGGAGTCAATGCCATGGGATTTGGATCCCCAACATTTGCAGCACAAAATCCTTATTTATATTTTTAAAAAATATACCCACCTTCTGGTGTCTACAACAAGGGCCCCTAACAACAATACAGCTCATCGGACCTAGAGCATCCCCAACAGATAGATGGCTACATTATGCTTCAGCCCACCGATTCTCAAGTTATTGCTTCCTTTTTCAAATTGGTGTTATTTTGGGTAAGATTTGTCCTAATATTCAGCTATAATCAAAATTCCCGAAACTGGAGGGCGCTTGTTAGAACTCGCCCTGTCTTTCGGCACAGCATAGAACAAGTCCTTGTCTCTTTTTAAAATAACCGTCTTCTAGTTATTTTGATGATTGAAATTGCATTCCCCTTCACTTTCTCTTCTGCAGTTTGAGTCTTTTTTTTTTTTTAGAGGACATGTTTTCCTCCCTGGCTCTATTTTTGGATCTCCTTCAAAAGCTACTTTCAAAAAGACAAAAGGTGGATGAGTTTACCACGAATACACAATACATTTCATTAAAAAATCAGTCCCAATGAGAAGATGAAAGGGGAGTTTTGGTGAAATCCCTACCAAGAGTGCCTTTTTAATTCCTCTTACTTGTATTTGGGCTTTCACTATGGGCACTTTTTGAGTTCTCCCATGCACACTTGTCAGCCTCTCTTTACCAAATAAGGGTGCACTAAGGTCCACCTACTGCCTTTATCTCTAAGACTAATTACTCTTCTCCCATTTACTCTTTCTGGAATCATCATCTCCTTTCCTTGAGGTTCTTGCAAAGCAGCTGAGCTGGAACTTTGTAGAGATTGTCCCTTACAGCCCCTAGATAAGTGTCTGGATTTACCACATTTATAACACCCTTTTGATTCTCTATCAGCCCCACTTTGTCCATTAATCTGAGAAGAGCCATATGATTTCTCTCCTCAGCTCCTCCATTCTTTCTTTTCTCCCATAGTGGAAACTTTTACAGGTCCACCTTTCTTAGGGTCTTTTCCATGTCTCCTTTACCCCTCCTAGAGTCTTCTGCTTTTCGGGCTACTACATAATTTTCGGCTAAGGACAGCATGTTCTCCTGTCTTTGGGTGATGTTCTTGTACCCAAAAACATACATCGGGAGTAACACCTGGAGGAATTGCTCAAGGACTACCTCATTCAGGATTTCCTGCTTGGTTCATTCATCAGGCCTAAGCCTCTTTCTTCCTAGATCAGCTAGGTGAATCCCACAGTTCCCATACTCTTTCCTGAAACTTGTAAGGATATTCAAGAAACCTTTGCCGGTATGTATACTGTGCTACTTCAGACCGATACAAAATAACTAATTTTATTCTTTTGTAGTCTGTTATTTCCTGTGCTGGGAAATTGATATAAGCCCTAAGTGCTTTTCCAGTTAGGCTAGGTGCTAACCGAGCTACCAAATCTTCCTCTTGCTATTTACAAGCTATAGCAACTCTCTCAAACGTAACAAAAAATGATTCAATATCTTCCTCCTCTGTGAGTTTTAGAATGCATATCTCACAGGGGCCTTCCTTTGCTATCCCAGAAACTGGATTTGGAGATGCTGGTGTTTCTCCACCAGGTGACTGTGTTCCTTTAAGAAGCACTATAAGCTCGTTGAACTCCTGTCTTCAGGTCTCCCTTTCCAATCTTTTTCTAGTCCCTTTCTAGTCCCTTCGCTCAGTTTCCCTCCATAAACTATCTTCCTCCTCTTTTATGAGATCTTTCCTTTGCCTTCCTCCTTTGTCTTAGCCATCATTTTTCTCTCCTCTTCTTGTTGCCTCAGTATCTCCCTCATAATACCTATCAGGGCTTCAGATGGGTCTGGTTTACTTTCAGGGTTGGCCTCTCCCTCCACAGGTTCAGGTTCATCCTCTTTTTCCATTTCAAGCTGACTTATGTAAGCTTTAGTATGTGGGGTATCCCTAGCATTTTTGGATTTAGTTTGGTCTAGGATGCTCAGTTTCCCAGTTGAAACTATGGTTGAGTCTGTCCATGTGTTGTGAGATTAAGGAGTGTTCATCGTGTCCTCTGACTGCTCATTGGTGTTCATGGATGCACTCTGCTACTCTTCTGCCTGTCTGTCCTACATAATGGCCTTTACAGTCCTTACACTGTATGTTGTAGATGACTCCTGTTTTTTCTTCTTGGGCTATTGGGTCTTTTGGGTTACTTACGATGTTCAGGAGGGCTTTATTTGGTTTGTGTGCTACAGTGATGCCATGTGGTTGTAATAGTCTGTTGGTTGTTTCTGAGATGTTTTTGATGTTTCTATTTTCCTACCTATCTTATTCCACTGTCTTCCTATTACTATAAGTTTACAACTATTTCTATTCTTATTTAATCTATACATTTCTATTTCTATGTTCTATTTCTGTGTTAACTATTTCTTAGCTCTTTACATCTTTCCTTTTCGGAGGCCTTCAGCTCTTGTAGCCAATCTCAGTCCATTTGCATGTGAAAACCCTTTTCACTCTTCTATAGACTTGTGAATGGGCTTTTCTCTCCCCCACCCCCCAGCACTCACAGTCCTCTGTTTCTAGAGCTGGTTTCTGGAGCTCTGCACCTGGGCTGCTGCACTCAGTGGGCTTGCTTGGGTTTGCAGACTTTTCCTCCCCTGACTCTCAGCTCTGCCTCTCAGCCAGTCTTGCAGCTCCAAGAACTGAAGTTTTCTCTTGCTGTCTGAAGATTACAGGTAGTCCTCGCTTAACAACCATTTGTTTAGTGATGGTTCAGACTTACAACGGTGCTGGGGAAAAAATGACTTACGACCGGTCCTCACACTTAACAACCATTGTAGTGTCCCCGCGGTCACATGATCACGATTTGGGCTCTTGGCAACCAGTTCACATTTATGGCCGTTACAGTATCCTGTGGTCACGTGATCACCATTTTCGACCTTCCTGGACAGCTTCTGGCAAGCTAAATCAACGGGGAACTGCGTGATTCACTTGACAATGATGCATTTTGCTTAATGCCTGCGGTGATTCACTTAATGACCACCACAAAAGAGGTCGTAAAATTGGGTTGGATTTGCTTAATGTCCACTTCACTTAGCAACCAAAATGCTGGTCCCAATTGTGGTCGTTAAGTGAGGGCTACTTGTACTGCTGAGGTGCTTGCCTTTGGTTGGAGGTTTCTCCTTCCTGCATCTCTGCTGTCTTCCTGGCTGGACTCCTTTCTTGAAACACCCACACACATGATTGCTTTCCGTTCTCTTTTATGAAACAAACTCTCCAATTAAGGAGAGGGTGTGGCTGTTTTAACCCTCCTTCCCAGACAGCACCAAAACTCTGGATCCCAGGAGGGGAAAAAATGCCTACTCACACAGGGTGGTGAGTTCACTCTTCCACACAGTCTTTTTCTCAGGCTTTGGGAGAGGCAGCATCTTTATTTAGGCTTGTGCAGAAGCTTGGAAAAAGTTGGGCTGCTTTAAGAAATAGCAGAGAGATGCTGTCCTTGCATGAGGTCCAAAGCACTTCTTTCATATAATATTTGAAGCATGCACAGCTCCAATGCATAAAAATGCCTCTGGAATATGGTGATTTAAAATGATTAGCTGGGTTCACATATTGGGCTAAATCATTTTCTTAACCATTATTTTTTGAATAACCCATAATGGCCTGGTTCCCATAAAACACTCAATTTCAGAGACTGTGTTCACACATCACTCTATGTTAAAAACCAGCATTCTCTTTTTATGGAACAGCAGGAGAGCTGGACCCAGCCTATTGCCTGTACACATCTATATCCTGTCCCCTAAAAGAGAGTCATTCTGTACTACATCTATTTATGTACAATGAGAAAAATAATTACCAGTCCTACTCAGAATATGACTCCCATGGGAGATCTACCTATTAACAAAATGGCTGTCAGGGGGCATGACCAGTCTCAAAACACCCATTTACTAGATGATGAACTATTGTTTCCATCTGGGTACTTCCTACCATTCCAAGGGGGTCTTGTGGGGTCCAAGGGTGTCGTTGCAAATAAATATGCTAGAGATTGATGCTTTGCAGCATGCCACCTTCCTGCTTATTTCTTGTTAAAATAACATTTTTAAAACATCAGTTCAGGCAGGGAATCTGGTGGTGTAATCGGCTGTGAGCATAACCTTTAGAGACAGAAGGAAGAGCTGCAGCCTAGACAACATTCCGGTAAGAGAAATCTGAGTCCAAAGCAGGAATGCGGCTGGAGAAAGCATCTCAGAATTGACCCTCCCTAGTTCTCTGGAACATAAAGGCAGAAAATGGGGGAAGCGCTTTCAGACTTGCAAGGTTCTGTTACTATAACCTGACAATAATATAGTATTAGTGTTCTTGGTTTTGATTTCATGGTCTGGACTACCTTGAAGGGCTGACAGGTGGGCATCAAATTGATCTGTGGGGATATACTGGTGCTTTTTGGCATCATGTTATCAATACCTGATTTAGAGATCTGCATAGGAATTTCATTTATATAGCTGTATCCATCTATCCAACTGTTAGACAAAGAAATATTTTAATAATTATGTTATAATTTTATGGCTTTATAATACAGTATGGACCTAACCTGTTAATACTGCTTTCATTGAATATTGAACAGTATCTCTGACATTTAAGCTTTTTATTTGCCTGGTCCTGTAGAACTGGGAGGTTTAGAAGGTTACATAAATGAATGAATGGATCTCAGGGCTTAGATTAATGTGTTTGCACAAACTGAAGAACACTACCATGGTTATAATTAAAAGAGAACAGTGCTTTGTAATGAATGTCTGAAATAGGACTTCCTGTATGCCATGCTCCACTGGTTTTTGTTCTTCAGGAGCCAAAGTTTTGTCCATCTTTAATCTATCATAGTTATGAATTTTTGTTTCAAGGCAGTGAGTCCTGATAGCTTGAAGATCTATTTTGCCACCAGACATATTTTCAATAAACAATTTTCACAGGGGTACTCATGTTAGTCTATTGGCACAAAACCAACAAAGTATCTTGTAGCATTGGAAGAAGTCTTACATATTATGTCTTCTTCAGAATCCCATACATAGGGGTGGGGGTGGGGGTAAGTAACAAAATATGCATCATGATACAAAACCCACAAGTTATGTACTTGTGTCAGATGATGTTGGGATGCAAGTACAAAAAGGTGGAGTTGATGTTACGATGTCATGAAATGCATGTTGTCATTTTGCCAGAGTCTCAGTTTGCTGAGAATGCCTCTGCCTCACATATATCAAGTCTAGCCTATGAGAACATTTTTCACTCTTCCCCAGAATAGTGGCTTCCCAATGTATTGGGACTGTAATTCAAGGAATTTCCAGGTAATGTGCCACTGGGAATTCTGTGGTGGATTTCGGAAGTGCCGCTGCTTCTCAGGAAGGAGGGAGCACATTCCAAGAAGGGGGAAAAGATAAGAGGAAACCTAGTCCAGGGGGCAGTTGTGGGAAAACCAAGAGGTTCAGAATAGCCCCGTCCTAGAGCTTTCTCAGGTTATTCCCCCTTAGGTTATGTAGAGTTGCTTTAGCCTGGCAAGATTCTGTCTATATGGTGTTAGCAAATAAAGAACTGAAGTTTGGCTGGACTGATTCTTTGTCGTTCTTGGTCTGGGCCTGACAGCTGTAGACCCAACACTTCTTGGAGGTATCAGATTGGGAAAGGTAGCAAATGCCATAATAAATGTGGTCAGGGGCATCCATGGGAAGAGGAGTGACAAAAAGTCAGGAAGGTGACTGTGACTATGTGATCAAAGCCCCAAGGATGGCTTGTGATCATGCTGCCATCTTGACTTTTTTAACCCTTCCCCATGGACACCCTTGAAGGTGGCAGTCTTAGTATTCTGCAGTATAGTGCCTGAATTTGCATATCACTTTAAGCCAGGTTTTTCTTGACCATTTTATACTGAACAAACCATAGTTGACTTGGTTCACACAATAACATCTAACACAAACCATGGTTTAGAAATCACACTGGCTAGACTCAAAGAGAATGACAAGAACAAAAGAAAAAACAAAGAAAACAAATTGTGGGTTGGCAGAAGAGTTGGCAACCTGAAGCTGTCCCTAAACTGCTTTTTGTGCTTGTAGGGGTCTTTGCTGACCCCTCTGCTGAAGAGTGATGGAATGGTTTCCTTCAATTTTTAGATGGGAAACACAAAATCTGTAGTGTAAGAGCTAGAATAGGCTTCATGTTGTTGTTTTAAGGGGAAAAAAGATTCCATAATTCCACCCTACCCAGTTTATAACTAGTATGTCCTGTTTGGTGAAATAGGCCTCTTTTTATTATGATTTTGTTTTCTTTCAGCCAAGATAAGGCAAACAATGACAGTGGAAATGCAGTAGAAAAGGCTGTTTCAGAAAAAGGGAAATAAATAAAAATGTAGTCTGGCATATATGGAAATAAACATGTAGAACCTGGGTCATTAGCAAGTTTCTGCACATTTGGGTGAGAGTGGGTATGTGCAACTGAGCTTTCCAATATTGTTGTTTTTATTTGGCTTATTTTGGGGTTTTATCAATTCTTGAGAAGCAAGCTAAAAGTGTCTGCAAGGGATGCCAACAGAGTAGGTGTTAGACAAGCCACAATATTCTTTTCTAATGATTCTATTTTGGGCATCTTTAAAATTAGGGGTAGTGTTTGTTTCTCCCACAGCTGTCCAATACTGAATGTACACGGTATTTTCTGCCTCTGAAATGGGATTGTTCTCACTCTTTAAGCAAGAAATTGCCAACCTTCTGACAACTAGTGGAGGCAACATTGGCCAGCTGTTTGAAATGTAAATTCATGTCAGCTTCAGTTCATATCTTTCAGCTATACCTATAGAACAGGGATGGGGAACCTTTTTTCTGCCAAGGGCCATTTAGATATTTATAACCGGGGCGGGGGGGGGGGGGGTTCCTGGATTTCCGTGTACCTGGAGCGGGGCTTGCAGGCGGGAGCCACAGGCCTTAGGCGGGAGCCCCGTGGGCCTTATATGGCCCGCGGGCCTGACGTTCCCCACCCCTGCTATAGAGTCTGTGAACAATAAAAAACAAAATAAAAAGGGCCATTGGTGTGGTACTAATGTGATTGAACAAAGTTTGGAACATTTTTTTTGTCAAAGCCAGAAAGTCTATAGCTGAGAAATATGAGAGCTGCAGTCCAACTCATCTACTGTATAGTCATTAGGTTCAAGAAGGCTGTTCTATGCTTGTAAGTAAGCTAGATCTGATTAGTGTCTGTGATTTTTTTTCTGTCTCTTTGAAATGTCTGTAGCTTGAATCATGTCAACTGGATTTCTATTTTCTTAATGGAAACGTTTCGCTCCTTATCCAAGGGGCTTCTTCAGTCTGAGCAAAGTTGGTAAGGGAATCCTAAATATGTTCCTAGGTAGCTGTGTGACCTTACACCTGGGGCTAGGTCATGGTTATATTGAGATGTAATTTTTAAGTCCTTTTATCATCTAATGGAGGGTCGTTAAAAACACCATGCTGCTGTTGAGCTTCTGAAATGGTCTTAATCTTCCTAGGCACAGAAGACAACACGGGGAGGAAGATGGGGGAGAGTTTGTGCCTGAGGCCCCCACCTCTATTCAAGGAAGGATTTTCCAAGTTGGCATAAATGGATTCCTTGACCCCTCTCTCAAACCACCTATCTTCTCTGTCTAAAATGTGAACATTAATGTCCTCAAATGAGTGTCCTTTTTCTTTTAGATGAAGATAAACTGCTGACTCTGGTCCTGTGGTGTTATTTCTCCTGTGTTGTGCCATCCTCCTGTACATAGGTTGTTTGGTTTCTCCAATGTAGAGTTCAGAGCACTCCTCCCTGCACTGGATTGCATAAACTACATTGCTTTTCTTATGTTTTGGAGTTTGATCTTTGGGGTGTACAAGCCTCTGTCTCAGTGTGTTGGTGGGTTTGAAATATACAGGTATGTGGTGTTTGCCAAATATCCGTTTTATCTTTTCAGACACGCCAGCCATGTAGGGAATGACCAGGTTCTTTCGTTTACTCTGAGTCTCAGCCCTATCTGTCGCTGTTTTAGGTCTGGTAGATTTAGATTTGGTGAAGGCCCAATTTGGATATCCACAGGCCTTCAGGGCTGTTCTCAGGTGCTGATTTTCATTCTTTTTGGAATCCATGGAGGTGGGGATGGTTTCTGCTCTGTGTGACAATGTCCTGATGACTCCTAGTTTGTGCTGCAGTGGATGGTGGGAGTCAAACATCAGATATTGATCTGTGTGTGTGGGTTTCCTGTAGATCCCTATTTCTAGCTTGCCACCGGTCCCAATGAGGACTTCACAGTCTAGGAATGCCAGTCTGTTGTCCTTGGTGTCTTCTCTGGTGAAGCTAATGTTGGCATCTATAGTGTTTATATGATCCGTGAAGGCCTGTACTTCCTGGGCCTTGATTTTGACCCAGGTGTCATCCACATACCTAAACCAGTGGGTGGGCACCGTTCCCTGGAATGTGTTGAGTGCTTTCTTCTCCACTTCTTCCATGTATAAATTGGCCACAATGGGTGACACAGGAGAACCCATGGCACAGCCGTGTTTTTGTCTGTAAAAGTCACCTCTGTATGTGAAATAAGTGGTGTTAAGACACAGGTCCAGAAGATGGCAGATCTGGTTTGGGTTGAGATGGCTTCTCCTTTCCAGGGTGCTGTCCTCTTCTAGTCTCTTCCTGACAGCGGATAGAGCATGAGTGGTGGGGATGCTGGTGAAAAGGGAGGACACATCAAAGGAGACCATAGTTTCATCTGTATCCAGTTTCAGGATCTTTGCTTTGGAAACAAATTCTTCCGAATTATGGATGTGGTGTTCAGAGTGTCCAACTAGAGGTGCTAGTATGGTAGAGAGGTGTTTGGCAATGTTGTATGTTACCGAATTGATGCTGCTGACTATGGGTCGGAGGGGTGTTCCTTCCTTGTGGATCTTAGGAAGTCCGTAGATGCAGGGGATGGCTTCTCCAGGATACAGACGGTGGTAGGTAATCCTATCGATGGAGCCATCATGTTCCAATTGTTTCAAACTGTCTATTGCCTTTTTCTTGTAATTGTTGGTGGGGTCTCTTTTCAGTTTTTCATATGTATGGTGATCCTCCAAAAGTGAGGTAATTTTATTGTGGTAGTCTGCAGTGTTTAGAACCACTGTACATCTTCCTTTGTCAGCAGGTAAAATGGTGATGGTTTCATCTTTGCTGAGGGCTGTCAGGGCTCTCCTCTCTTGGACGGTAAGGTTGGGGGGAGGAGGTTGAGCACTGGACAGAGCTGCAGATATTTTAAGCCGGAGTTGTTCTGCTTCTTCAAAAGGTAGGTGGTTGTTGTGGATGGCAGATTCTGTGGCTGTAATGAGCTCCACAACCGGAACTTGCTTGGGAGTGTTGTGGAGCTCATTACAGCCACAGAATCTGCCATCCACAACAACCACCTACCTTTTGAAGAAGCAGAACAACTCCGGCTTAAAATATCTGCAGCTCTGTCCAGTGCTCAACCTCCTCCCCCCAACCTTACCGTCCAAGAGAGGAGAGCCCTGACAGCCCTCAGCAAAGATGAAACCATCACCATTTTACCTGCTGACAAAGGAAGATGTACAGTGGTTCTAAACACTGCAGACTACCACAATAAAATTACCTCACTTTTGGAGGATCACCATACATATGAAAAACTGAAAAGAGACCCCACCAACAATTACAAGAAAAAGGCAATAGACAGTTTGAAACAATTGGAACATGATGGCTCCATCGATAGGATTACCTACCACCGTCTGTATCCTGGAGAAGCCATCCCCTGCATCTACGGACTTCCTAAGATCCACAAGGAAGGAACACCCCTCCGACCCATAGTCAGCAGCATCAATTCGGTAACATACAACATTGCCAAACACCTCTCTACCATACTAGCACCTCTAGTTGGACACTCTGAACACCACATCCATAATTCGGAAGAATTTGTTTCCAAAGCAAAGATCCTGAAACTGGATACAGATGAAACTATGGTCTCCTTTGATGTGTCCTCCCTTTTCACCAGCATCCCCACCACTCATGCTCTATCCGCTGTCAGGAAGAGACTAGAAGAGGACAGCACCCTGGAAAGGAGAAGCCATCTCAACCCAAACCAGATCTGCCATCTTCTGGACCTGTGTCTTAACACCACTTATTTCACATACAGAGGTGACTTTTACAGACAAAAACACGGCTGTGCCATGGGTTCTCCTGTGTCACCCATTGTGGCCAATTTATACATGGAAGAAGTGGAGAAGAAAGCACTCAACACATTCCAGGGAACGGTGCCCACCCACTGGTTTAGGTATGTGGATGACACCTGGGTCAAAATCAAGGCCCAGGAAGTACAGGCCTTCACGGATCATATAAACACTATAGATGCCAACATTAGCTTCACCAGAGAAGACACCAAGGACAACAGACTGGCATTCCTAGACTGTGAAGTCCTCATTGGGACCGGTGGCAAGCTAGAAATAGGGATCTACAGGAAACCCACACACACAGATCAATATCTGATGTTTGACTCCCACCATCCACTGCAGCACAAACTAGGAGTCATCAGGACATTGTCACACAGAGCAGAAACCATCCCCACCTCCATGGATTCCAAAAAGAATGAAAATCAGCACCTGAGAAGAGCCCTGAAGGCCTGTGGATATCCAAATTGGGCCTTCACCAAATCTAAATCTACCAGACCTAAAACAGCGACAGATAGGGCTGAGACTCAGAGTAAACGAAAGAACCTGGTCATTCCCTACATGGCTGGCGTGTCTGAAAAGATAAAACGGATATTTGGCAAACACCACATACCTGTATATTTCAAACCCACCAACACACTGAGACAGAGGCTTGTACACCCCAAAGATCAAACTCCAAAACATAAGAAAAGCAATGTAGTTTATGCAATCCAGTGCAGGGAGGAGTGCTCTGAACTCTACATTGGAGAAACCAAACAACCTATGTACAGGAGGATGGCACAACACAGGAGAAATAACACCACAGGACCAGAGTCAGCAGTTTATCTTCATCTAAAAGAAAAAGGACACTCATTTGAGGACATTAATGTTCACATTTTAGACAGAGAAGATAGGTGGTTTGAGAGAGGGGTCAAGGAATCCATTTATGCCAACTTGGAAAATCCTTCCTTGAATAGAGGTGGGGGCCTCAGGCACAAACTCTCCCCCATCTTCCTCCCCGTGTTGTCTTCTGTGCCTAGGAAGATTAAGACCATTTCAGAAGCTCAACAGCAGCATGGTGTTTTTAACGACCCTCCATTAGATGATAAAAGGACTTAAAAATTACATCTCAATATAACCATGACCTAGCCCCAGGTGTAAGGTCACACAGCTACCTAGGAACATATTTAGGATTCCCTTACCAACTTTGCTCAGACTGAAGAAGCCCCTTGGATAAGGAGCGAAACGTTTCCATTAAGAAAATAGAAATCCAGTTGACATGATTCAAGCTACAGACAATTCCACCTGGATGACTGAGAACCTTCATAGACGTCTCTTTGAAATCTTAAAAAGAAATGCATATGTCCTAATACACTGAGATGGTGGGCAATCAACCAATATTGTAACAAGTCTTCAACTTGGTTATTTCCTCAGACATAAAACTCTAAATTATATGTAATAATTTGATTCATATTATTTATACCAAAGTACTTATTAATTTTTTATTTATTAATTAAATTTATATGACCGCCCAACTCCCCCAACGGGAGTTAATAATTAATAATTATATTTATATTTGTAATAATTAATAATAACATGAGCCTAATGGAGGTTTATGGTCAGGGAAATTTGTGTCTTTTTGATCAGGTAGATTTGCATTATGTTTACTACGTCAAGGTACATTCTTGATTTTAATCCAATTTCTGCCAACTGTCCCAGTTTGGTCCAAACACTCCTGGATGTGGGGGTATCCTGCTGGAAAAATCTACCCCAAGAAATTCCAGGATTTGTTTTTCCTAGGCCTTACTGGGTGGGCGTGGAATAGGGAGGGTGTGACCAGGATAAAAACATATATTTTGGATTTTTCTCCATTTATTACAAAAATATATCAAAGTTCTTAATGTTTACCATCATCAGGATTCATCAATGAAGCTGTAGACTTGGAAACAGTTTTTGTATATCAGAAAGTTATTTAAGAGTTAAAAATAAAGAAAAGAATACAATTAAATATGAAAATCACTTTTGTTAAATGGGCACATTTTTGCATCTGAAAACATTTAATCTGAATTTCTTTTATCATTTTCCCATGCTTACCATATATCAGAATTATATTATTAAAGTAACAGTATATGTACAGCTGGTGAACAGTAGTCATTAAAGTTGTATTACATTAAGTAAGGAGAGATAATGGACTTTGAAGAAGCAAGATGGGAAGAGTATTGATGCTTTTGAACTTTGGTGTTGGAGAAGCCTCCTGAGAATTCCATGGACAGCCAAGAAAACAAACCAATGGATCATCAAAAAAATCAACCCAGAGTTCTCATGAGAGGCACAAATGACCAGGCTCAAATTATCCTACTTTGAACACATTATGTGAAGACATAGCTCTCTGGAGAAGGCTCT
Organism: Charina bottae; assembly: GCA_023362775.1. Classification (NCBI taxonomy): domain Eukaryota; kingdom Metazoa; phylum Chordata; class Lepidosauria; order Squamata; family Charinaidae; genus Charina; species Charina bottae. The sequence goes on from JALMGJ010000006.1 coordinate 68,128,009, forward strand.
AATGCTGGAGGACTTCCGGGGAAGAAATGGCAAACTGAAGATGGCTCTGCAAAGAGCGGCAGAATGAAGAGCCGGCAAGTAGACTGGCTCTTCATAATTCTTCTCTGGACAAGGAGAGGACTTGAGATCGCCCACAAGTGCTCCAGACAGTTGCTCCTCACGAAGAGACTGCAAGACAGTCTCTGGTGCATTTAGAGCTCTGGGAGATGAGGGAACAGCCATCTTGCTCAAACTGCAATTGGCACCTTTAAAAGGACATTGGGTTTGCATACTTTATTTTCTAATCACTGTCAGAAATTGCTTGTTAACTGCTTTTCAGCTATTAGGAACCTTTGGATTGACAAGTTTTACAGCACTGGGTGAGTTTCCTTCAATCCTTAGGGAAATAAGTTTTAAATACCAGTTTAAGGACTTTTTTTTTTTAATAAAGAGCAAAAGGATGATTAAAACTTTGATTTTAGAAAGTTACAAACAGACTAAGGGTCCAAATAAATTTGAAATAAGGTTTTGGAATTAATTATAAAGAATCCTTCCCATGGGAAAATGTTTTTGTTTTGAATTATTTAAAAAAACATAGTAAGACATTTAAAATTGGACACTAGAAGGAACTAAAGATTACAATTAAAGGAGAAGAACACTCAAACTCAACTTACTAATATAGAATGAAGCAAAACATTTTAATATTGGACATATTGAAGGATATTTTTGAACAATGGACTCAGAAATTAATTTTAGAGTGTTTGCCTCTATAGATAGACTGTGTTTAAAAGATGATATGAAAGAGGAACAAGTATTACCTGACATGATTGAGACTGATTTGAAAGTGGATTTAAAAATGACAAGCTGCAACAATGACATGGAAGAAGATGTTACACTGGACATACAAAAGAAACTGGCTGATGTCTTAATAATTAGAAGGGATATACAAATAACAAACCAAGAGAGTGACCTGGATAATTTTCCTATATTGGATTTACAAAAGAGGCTTTTTAAAGCTTTGAAGAATTTTGTGAGAGGGGACAAAGAATAAATGAAAAGAAATCAAGTTCTAGGACATTATTTGAAGGGACTCAAGATCAAGATTGTTAGAAGGAATATAAGGTTGGTTTATTTGATCAAGGTTAAAATAGATATGGACTTTTGCTGACAACAGGACTGAAATGATGAGTTTTTATGGATTTGTTTATAGATAAGAGATGGGATATGGGAAGAAGAGATAATTTGTTGTATTTTAAGAGAAGGTGATAAGTTACTAAAATTGTTTATACTTCTTGTGATGAAGGGGGAAGTCACTTCTTTATATATTTCTTTTCCTTTTTTTTACTATATTCTTTTTTTCTTTCTTTTCTATTTTACTCTTTTTTCTTTTCTGCTCCTTCTATTTTTTCTTTTTATTCTTTTTTTTAGTTTGTGTTAGCTTTTATTGTTGTAAATTATAATCTTTAATAAAATTACTATTAAAAAAAAGAGAAGGGTCTAATGCTGGGAAAGGTGGAAGGAAACAAAAGAAGAGGACATCCAGTGACAAGGTGGATAGACTCAGTTACAATGGTGATCGGGGTGTCATTGGAAGAGCTGAAAGGCCAGGTTGGGGACAGATCATCATGGAGAAAATCTATGTGGTCATTAAGAGTTGACGATGACTTGATGGTACACAATCAATCAAAAAAAGGAGAGCTAAATATGTATCACTGTTTCTTTTTCACATCACTGTTTATGAGTATATATTTTGTTGACAACTCCTACCAACTTCCCTTTTCTCTTCCATTTCTTACTGCAGAGAGGATACATTCTTTTGTATATGTTGCTAAGGAAGCTTTTAAAGAAATTCTCCTGGCTGTCACACAGTGATAGATATAAGAAGAAACCACATTACTGAAGTCAAAACAGAAACAAAAACAAATCATCATCACATGCAGAACAGAAGGTAACCTGATTGTTGGTCTTGGCAGACAAATTTGGTAAAGTTTGTAAAAGACAACGTTCGTCTCTTCCAGATTACACATGCTCAAAAAATAAAAGGGAAAGAAGAAAAACATGTTTTCACTTTTTCAGCTGTCCGTCTTGCAGCATCCAGAATTGACGAAAGAACTGAGATGGATAGTTGGCCAGGTAGGCTCTTCTTGTTTTATAGACTACAAAGTAAACAAGCAGCTTGATTTTGAAAAGTTTTTTTAATGACAACTTTACATTCAGGAAAGTATGATTCTAGTACAGTTTCCCCACCTGTTATATTAATCTTTTTAAATTACCAATAACCACTTTTCCCTCTCTTGTCTGTCCCCCCGCCTTTTTTTTAAACCCCCTTTGTAACTTAGTTTAAGTGCTTTCCTATTTTCTTCCCTTTTAGATGCTTTATTACTTTTAGGGTAAATTCTAGTTCTTGTTATATGGTTTTTATGGTTTTTATAGTTTTATTATTGTTGTGAGCCGCCCAGAATTGTTTTAAGATGGGCTGCCATACAAATCAAATCAAATCAGAATCAGATCAAATGAAATGGATGTGTTCACACCTAGACAATCATCCAGATGAGCAAGTGACAGCTGTGGCCAGAAAGGCCTTGGCCCAGCTTCATTTGGTGTGCAAGTTGAGCCCTTTCCTAGATTGGAGGGCCCTTCAGACAATCTCTCATGTCCTGGTCATCTCATGGCTTGACTACTGCAGTGCACTCTACATAAGACTACCCTTGAAGACCACCCAGAAGCTTCAGCTGGTCCAGAATCAGCAGCATGGGCAGTGATGGGCATGCCTCAGTATGCCCATGTAACACCTCTGCTTCACAAGCTGCACTGATTGCCAGTTTGCTTCTGGGTGTGATTCAAGGTGCTGGTCACAATGTATAAAGCCATACATGGCATAGGGCCAGGTTTCCTGGGGGACCACCTGTCTCCCATAGTATTGCCCAGCCAGTTCAATCTGGCAGGGTTGGCACGGTCCGGATTTCATTGATCAAACAATGCAACCTATTGGGACCCCAGAAGCACACCTTCTCTGTAGCAGCACCTGCCCTCTGGAATAAAGTTCCCCCCAAGATTCAAATGGCCCCCATCCTATTGGGATTTCAAAGAGTCCTGAAGACCAGGCTCTTCGCCCAAGTCTTTGGCAAGGATGATTGATGCCCCTTTCTTCCTTTTCCTTGTTCCCACCCAGGTTTGTTTTCTCTGCCATCTCTGTTCTTTTGTTTTGTGTTGTTTTGTGTTTTTGTATTGTTCCTTGCTTTTAAATGTTTTTAACAATTTGTAAACCACCTAGAGTCACTGGGATTTGGGCGGCATATAAACTTAATAAATTATTATTATTATTATTATTATTATTATTATTATTATTATTAACCACAATAAGGACCGGAAAATTCATCATTAAGTAGTGTGGTCATTAAGCGAGGCATCACGTGACTGCACCTGATTTTACAACATTTTTGCAGTAGTCAATAAGTGAATCACGCAGTTCCCCATTGATTTTGCTTGTCGGAAGCTGGCTGGGAAGGTTGCAAATGGCGATCACGTGACCCTGGGATGCTGCAACAGATATAAATACATGCCAGTTGCCAAGCGCTCGAATTCTGATTATGTGACCACTGGGGTGCTGCAACGGTCATAAGTGTGAAGACAGGTCATAAGTCATTTTTCAGTGCTGTTGTAACTTCAAACCGTCGCTAAATGAATGGTCGTAAGTCAAGGACTACTTGTATCACCTTCACTTCCTTTTCATTTCCATTCATTTGTCTTCATCTTATTTTATTATGATTTCCACATGCTTTGCTTTTCATAGTTTTCTAGTTCATAACATTGTACATGGATCATCTAGATAATGGAGCAAATTAATCCCAAATAAAACATTTGAAAAGGAAATCAAAAAGGCAATTAACAAACAGCAAGAAATTAATTCACATTTAAAAAAAACTTCTGATTTTTATGGAGAAAAACAATAAGGGAAATTTCTCAAATGCATTATGCCCTTTCCTGATGCAAAGCTCATCAGCAGATTACATGAAATACTGCAAATGTGCAGGCATCCAAAGAGAACTTTTCATCAGTTTGGTCAAAAACCAGAGAATTAGTCTTTGCATTTTAGGGAGTTTAGCAAGTATCCACGTGTTAATGAATGACAGACAATAGTATTTTAACATTTTAACTGTTTAACTCTCTACAGAGTGCTATATTTTTATTTAGGCATTATACTTCATGAATATATGGGCATTCTGGGAAGGAGGAATAGGAAACTGGTGGTTTGCATGAATGAGAACTAGCAGAATTAATCTCTGTCTGTAGGGCTGGCCCTATCATTAGGCGATGAAGGTCGGTACTGGGCTGGCAATGGTTCATAGTTTATGGCAGTTCCTTGCAATGTTGTGGGTCTCAGAGAGTAAAATATTTGGGACTAATGTGTGCCCCCTATTTCTGAAACTATTGAGGACCTGCTAAATCTGTGGGAGCTGTCTGGTGTGAGCTGGGTCTCCTTTAAACTAGAATATATGAATGTGTAATATATTTCTGCACTCATGCCACTTCTCTGAAATATTTTTGGTTTTGTAAATGGAAAAGTCTATTGTTGGTAGAAAAAACGTACTGATTAAAACAATGACCTATCTTTGTACACAAAAGAAGTGATGTTCACAAATCATTTAGCTTCGTAAAAAACAATGTGGATCATCCATCCAGCTGATCAGTGGAGGTATACATTTGTAACATGAGCAGTAATTACTAACATGTTTAAACTTTGCTTTTGTTAACTCCCACCTAAGCTTTCCAGTGTCTGGGTTCACTGCATTAACCCAGCCATTGTTATCCAAGTCATGAATATGTAAAATTGGATCAAGTGGTTAAACCGTGGTTCAGTTAACTCTATTAATCCACTGTGTGATACTGCCTCCATTTTACTGAATAAGATTGATTTTTTAAAAGTACTATCCACTGTACAATCCAACTAAATTTAAATATTGCAGTGCAAAATTAATCATTTTCCTAGCAACCAACAGCTTCATTCCAGCACCATCTATGAATCATCCAAGTTTTGCATTATTTTGCATTTCAAAATAATGTTTAGGGAAAGTCTGACATGAATTTATTTATTCTTAATGCAGGAAAAATTCAATTCCAAAAAACCCATAAAGACTTTTTTTTAAAAAAGTGTCTTCTTTTCATGTAATACTGTCTAAAGCAGAGCTTTCCAAACTGTGTGTCGGGACACGTTAGTGTGTCGGCTGCAGTGTCTGGGTGTGTTGCAGCTGCTGCTGCCTCCAGGCCCTGCCAGGATTCCACGCAGGTCCTAGTGCCTGCCTTGTGCCTGGCTGCCTCCAAACCTGCTGTGATTCCGCGCAGGTCCTAGTGCCTGCCTTGTGCCTGGCTGTAAGAGTGTGTCGCGAAATGATGCATGTCTAAAAAATGTGTCACCAGCATGAAAAGTTTGGAAAGCCCTGGTCTAAAGAATTGTAGTTTTATAGAGACTGTTTTAGTTATAGAAACACACAAATAAAAGCTCTAGGATCTTTAGTACCTATAAAATGAAGGACACAGGATCAAAAGTGTGTGTATCTTATATACTCTTTCAGAGAGCCTATCAAAAACTATTCAACAAGTGAAGAGTCTCATAAGCTGTTTGCCAATATGACTTGAGGGGAACATTCCTGTAGTCTACAAATAAGTATTGATTTAATCCAACACAGGTAACATAGCCAGCGCTATCCTGGTGTTAATGTATTTTAGGGGGATTTTGTTCTTTGTCATTTCCTACCAAAAGGCATTGTATTCCCATCCCATATTTGTTAATATGAGAATGACAGAACCAGCCCCATCATTATAGTCAACCCAGGCAGCAGATCTGGAAGGGAGGACAGAGAACAGAGCATTGTTGTCCACTGATGTGGTCCCTAATTCTGACCCTAGTAATAAGTAATTTAACACTGGCAATAGGACTTTCCTAGTGTTAAATTACTTTTTACTAGGGTCAGAATTTTACATAAGAAGTGGGAGAACATTTTATCTGATTAAGGAAGCAGATGTCTTGGACCAGGTATGAGTGCTAGTGTGATTCCTAACTTCAATATATGTTCGTTCTGGTTACTTTATTTAGATGACTTTTTAATGAGCAAACCAGGGTGCTAATTTTTAGACAAAACTAAAATGTTGAACAAGTTCTGGCCTAAGATGAAGAAGGAATGTTGAAGCTGGCTGGCAAACTGAAGAGCTACCAGATTGAAACCTGAGCTTCACCTGAACCTTTTCCAGCCACCTAAAATCTTGTAAAAGCTTACTTTGTGGCGGTGTGCAGATGTGTTGGGACTGCAATGAGAAACAGCCGGTATTAGCTGGGTATTCCCTCACCCAGCAGCAGACTGAACAATGGGAAAAAATGGGTGGGATTCCAGGAGTTGCAAAAATAATGGCTGAGCATCAGGTGAAGGCCTCAGATTGCCCAGCTGCACACTAGATGGACCATGAAATTGTTTTACGGATAGCAGAGAGACAGTCTAGCCAAAATTAGTCTTCGCTGACTTTGTTATGATGTTTCCACATTTTCACACATGCATATGTTTAAATTAAATTACATATATTTAAATTGAACATAGATATGCAGTCTGTGATGTTGAACCAGGGTGCTGTGGAATACCTGACACCCCAAAAGATTAAAAAAAAATGGGGGTCCACAAAGTCACTGAGAGAATTTATTTAAAAATACAGGAATTAGAGTTATACATGTGAAAGACATTACAATGGAAAATAATAAAGAGACAGCAAGTATGTAGACCAGAGCTTTCCATACTTTTCATGTTGGTGACACACTTTTTAGACATGCATCATTTCGCGACACACTCTTACAGCAGGGCACAAGGCAGGCACTAGGACCTGCGCGGAATCACAGCAGGCTTGGAGGCAGCAAGGCACAAGGCAGGCACTAGGAACTCCGTGGAAGCCAGGAGGCAGCAGCAGCCACGACACACCCAGACACTGCAGCCGACACACTAACGTGTCCCGACACACAGTTTGGAAAGCTCTGATGTAGACAATGGTTTAGTGGAAATCATAAGGATTTTGTATAAGAATGTACTTCTGGGAAGTAATAATCTTGCATGTTGGAGGCAAATGAATGAAACAAGCTTTAAGGAGAGGGGAAATTAATAATCATATATTTGCAAAATGCACATTTGTAATCTGAGATTAAAAGAAAACAACTCCCATGAGCCATCTTCCAAATTATGAGTCCCATGGAAGTGGTCAGAATTATCCAAGTCAGTATTTACTGACCAGAGGTGTTGTGAGTTAGGCAGCATACAAGTTTAATAAATTGTTGTTGTTGTTGTTTACACAGACATCCAGAATTGTGTAGTTACACTTTCAGAAATTTCTTATTCCTCTGCTATAAATGCTATAAATGGATGGTATGTTTCTTCAAGTCATCTGCTGAAATTAATAACAAAAGTATAATTTACTCTTCTAGTGCTCCATATTGAACTGGGGAGTGGGGGATTAGATCCTTCAAATTTTTAAAAAAGTAATTGATTCTAATTCTTTGAAGGTGAGTCTTGTATGCCTAATGAAATAAGCGATATCCCCACTTACTGAATGTATTTTTTTTCCTTTCTGTTTGTTAATGGTATTATAATTACCAGTTGGGGACCTGGGCTGTAGTACAAGTGGCTGAAGGCAAGGAGTGGATCCCTTCCCTTCCATAATCCCACCCCCACAACACTCCACTCATCTTAATTTCCCAGCCCTTCAGAAACGCCCAGAGGGTTGTCCAAGGGAAGAGGAGCAAGAAGCCCTTATTAAACACCTGAATACATACCTTTTCCTAGAAATTTCTGTAGATTCAATTCACAGTTTTCAAACCTTCTCTCTTAAGCTCCACCAAATCAATGGGATTTGTTTATAAGTTAAGTTAACTTGCTTAGCAACTTGCAGTAATACCATAGTTCCTATCAATCCCTTCTCAGTGAATTCCAGATTGAATAGAACTGCATTCTTACAAGATCTCATGTGATGATACTGAAGCTTTGCTTTAAGGTATTTCTACCCTGAATAGTTATGTAGAGTAGCTACAAACAATGACTGGTTTAACACATCTTGCTAAATCACAATTTATGAATCATGATTCTTGGTCTAAACCACAATTCCTGGGTTTAGACAAAATGCCAAGCTATGAACCATAGTTTACACATTTGCCTAAGGCAATGTATAAGCCCAGCCTATGAGTGAGAGCCAGTCCAAGTTATTTGGGTGGCTGATTTGGGTGAAGTTACATCTGCTACATACAGTACAGGCAGTCAGAAATGACAGTAAGAGTACTCCCAAGGAGCAGTGGAGCTATTTACAGATAGTCCTTGTTTAACAACCACTCGTTCAGCAATTGTTCAAAGTTACGATGGCACTTATGACCAGTCCTCAAAGTTCTGGCCATCCCAGCACCCCTATGGTCACGTGATTGTGATCTGGGTGCTTAGCAACCGGCTCACACTTACGATTGTTGCAGCACCCTGCGGTCACGTGGTTGCCATTTGTGACCTTCCCTGCTGGCTTTCCACAAGCAAAGTCAATGGAGAAGCTGGCAGGGAAGGTCGCAAGTTGCTCCAGTAAGTCACTCATACTCTCCCCCACCCAGCAGCAGCCACCCCCACCCTGGCCACGCTCACACCTTGCAGGCCACCCGCGCACCCTCCCCTGCCCAGCAGCAGCCACTTACGTGCCTGCCGGCCTGCTTGCAAACCACCTGGGACTCACATAATGACCCGTGATCCTCGCTTAACAATGGGAATAGGGAGTGCCAGGATTACCATCACTAAGCAATGTGATCATGTGCAGTTTATGACCGTATCGCTTAGCGATGGAAATCTTGGTCCTAATTGCCATCATTAAGCGAGGACTACAAGGAGGTCAAATCAGTCAATCCTAAAGGAAATCAACCCTGACTGCTCATTGGAAGGACAGATACTGAAGCTGAAGCTCAAATACTTTGGCCACCTAATGAGAAGAGAGGACTCACTGGAAAAGACCCTGATGCTGGGAAAGACTGAAGGCAAAAGGAGAAGGGGACGGCAGAGGAGGAGATAGTTAGATAGCATCACCGATGTAATGAACATGAATTTGAGTAAACTCTGGGAGACAGTGGAGGACAGGAAGGCCTGGCGTGCTATGGTCCATGGGGTCACGAAGAGTCAGACACGACTAAACGACTGAACAACAACAACCTATATTGATGGAGAATTAAATGCAATGAGTAGAATGGACTAACTGGATCTCAAAAATGTAAACCTGCAGCCTTAAATAATCAATCCTTGAGTCTTCTCAGTTGGAATATTGCCAGACTGGATGATAAATGCTCAGAGAGTAAATTTAGGGACTATGTCAGGCAGTTTGATATTCTGCTGCTTCAGGAAACATGGGCCCTCAAGGGGATGGAGGTCTAAGGCTTCCAGAGCTGTCCCTGAAGGCTCCTCAAAGTCATAGGAAAGGGAGGCCTAAAGCAGGCCTGGCTAATTGGATAAACTCCTCCTTGAATGTTAAAATTACACACCTTCCTTCCCAGGGTCTGCTAGCAATAACAACCCTTACTGAGCTGCGTCACAGACAACCATTGATAACAATCAATCATGCAGGAGTAATTTAATTAAGTTTAAGCAGAGGGCTGGCCTGATAATTTTAAATGGCTCAAGGTTGGATGATGAATCTAGAGAATATACTTTTAACTCCATGAAGGGAAGCAGTGTGGCAGACTATATGAGCATCTAAAGAACCATGTTAAATATTTTTAGATTGGCTTCCCAAGTTTCAGTGATCATCAGCCCCTTGCTGTAGAACTCTCAGATTCACTACGGGCAAGGGGACTGTGGGGGGAATTGCCCACAAGCTGCTGCCCTGTGGCCAGTAGTGTGTTCTGGAAGGCAATGGCTTAAATAGGCCTTTGCACTAATCGAAGCAGCCCAATGTGCATTGAGGTCCTATGGTTGTAGAAAATAAAAGGGCAGTATAGAAACTGGTTTGCCCAGTGAGTCTCTTGCTGCCTATGAGAGCTTAATTTTACCCTTGCAAAATCTTGAGTCAGCTGATGTGAAAATAAAGATTAAAAACAGAAAGGTCAGTCATAATCAATGGTTTGATAGAGGATGTGCCCTCAAAAAAAGGAGCTGAAGACGTGCTATAGTCAATATAGTGTGTAAAATGAAAGAGAGATACTGGCATTCTATGTATATCAAAAAGGAATTTTGATGTTGTCAAAATCAGTGGGACAGGCAGAGTTCAGTCTATAGATTTAGTTGGGAACTAAAGATGAAATCTAAACACATGTACCAATGAGTAAGCTCATTAAATTCAGTAAAGTTGTTGTATTCAATCAAATAAGTTATGCTTGGAGAAACATATATATTTATTTCATTTATGTAAATTTATATTTTTCTCTCCATTTAAACTTCAAATAAGGTTAATGCCATTCACTCAGAAAGCTTCAGAGATTCAGATCTCTCTCTAGCTCCAAAGATTTTCGAGTGCCTTGTGAGTCATCACATGTACCATGTTAGCTTATAATATTGGTATCGTTGGTTCTTTAATAGATAGGGACAAGTCACAGAGTTACTATCTAACAGGATAGGACCTCTAGGCATCATGCAGGCCCAGGACCCTAAGATCAAATTTTCTTAAGTTACTGCTAAGCCATAAATTAAGATTTACAAACTACAGTGGTTGCTTTCAAACATGGTAATTCTGTAGTTTAGCATGATGCCAATAACAAATGCACAGTGTGATTGAATAAGATGAGAACATATAGATGTGAAAATCATTTTAGGGGTGCTTCACACTGATTAAATGTTAAAGTGCTGATTAAAGTGCTTTCTAAGCATGCATGGATATATGCAGATCATATGGAAGTCACTCAAAGCAGCCGTGCCAAAATTCACAGGATGAGGGTTAAAAAAGTCAAGATGGCAATTCTGTGACTGAAGCTGCTATCTTGATTTTTGATTCCCTTTAGGAGTACCATTTTTCTGGTAGCAAACATGTTGCAAACAAAGTGCCCCTCCAAATGATTTGCACAGCCATGTTAATTAGGTTATGAAATCAGAGGGGTGTACCTTCTGCTTCAAAGAAGTTGAAAAACAGCAGAAAAAAAATAAAATTCATAGTTGTGAATGAAGCAGCGTAAAAGGGTTTATCCCAGCCAAGGATGGAATCATATGAGATCATTTTAGGCCAAATGCACAAAGCATGTAGTGCAGGAAATGCTATTCCTTACATGACTGTTAGTAATATATTCAGTGAATGTGTCCTGAAATGCAGTGCCACCCAATTGGATGTTATCTATCTTCTACACCAGGGGTCCCCAACCTGTGGTGGGCCGCGGCCTGTTAGGAAATGGGCCGTGGGGCTCCCTCCTGCAAACCCCGCCCCCCAGTGCATGTGATTACCCCGCCCCCGGCACGCACGATTGGCTCCCACCTTCAAACCCCGCCCCCCCGGTGCGTGCGATTGGCTCCTGCTTGCAAACCCCACCCCTCGGTTCGTAGAAAAATTGTCTTCCATGACCAGTCCCTGGTGCCAGAAAGGTTGGGAACCGCTGTTCTACACCCTCTCAAAGGCTACCCAACCCCCTAGAACAGATTTTGAAAAGATTTGGAGGAGGAAAGCAGAAAATATTTGCAGTTCCTTTGAAAAAAGCAATCTAGCAGCAGAAAAATTAGGCTGGATTTCACCCACAGAGATAAAGTCACTTTAAAAAGTGTTGCTTTTATTATATTGTAGTAAAACATTTGACTGATTTATATTGTGAAGTATGTGGCTCTTCACAGCAAAGGTTAGTGCATACTATTGAGAATGCCAAGAGTTGGGATGAATTGTCTGTGGACATGAAATTCCCTTTACTGAGTAATGGATTTATGGGAATGCCTGTCATGGCTGGTGAGGAGAGTAATAATAAATAGTTATTAGTTATCCCTTGTGTGCTTACATATGATTTATTGAATTGTATGTATTAATTTTCACTATTATCATTCTCCAATATATCAAGTGGGGAATCCTTAGGATTCTCTTTTCCTTCACCCTGAATTTCAAGAAAGGGAATTGACGGGGGCTGATGTCTGAAACTGAGGTTTTTCCCCACAAATCAACACACATTCAGGGAGTGCAAATCATTTGTACTTTCTGTTTATTATGCCAGTCAGCAAAGTACTTAACTATGTGATCTGGGATTTAAATCTCACCTTGGCCATTATTCACCAGTTAATCTTAGTCCCCACCATTATCATTTACTTGCCAGCATTCAATCAAAAAATGATGCATATATTTCTTATCCAAATACGCACATGCAGATAACAATCAGATGCAAAAGGATCTAGGTCTCTGACAACATTCATACTTGGAAGAGGAGGGAATGGTGGCAATTTTATTTTATTATGTTTTGCTTGTGTTTTTAGATATTTTGTATAGTTTTTAAATTTTTATTTATTGTAACCCGCCCAGAGTCCCTTGCATGGGAGATGGGCGGGGAATAAATTTGAAAAATAAATAAATAAATAAATAAATAAATAAATAAATAAATAAATTAGACTACTTGACATTCCTTGCTAAATTTTGCTCTTTTACCCAAGCTAAACTATGACTTGTTTTTATAGTGGCCTGGTTAATATATAACACTAAGCCACCGACAATAGTTTAGAAACCCCAGTGGCTAGAATCATACAAACTAATTGTGGGCAATGATTTACCCTGTGACACTCTAAGTGAAAATTGGACTTTGAAAAAACAGGATAGAAAAAGTATTGGTGTTGGAGAAGATTCTGAGCATACCATGGATGGCCAAGAAAACAAACTAACAGAGCAAAGAACAAATCAATGCACTTGAGGCACAAATGACCAGGCTCAAATTATCATGTTTTGGATACATTATGGGAATACCTAGATCTCTCAAGAAGTCTGTAATGATGGGGAAGTGGAAGAAACTAGAAGAGGATGTGCTGCAGCAAGGTAGACAGACTTGATAATCGCAGCAATGGGTGTGCTGGTGGAAGACTTGAAGGGCTGGGTTGGGGACTGCTCAGCCTGGAGAAGTCCTATCTGCATGGTCGCTAAGAGTTGACACCAACTTGATGGCACATAATCTAAAACCAAGCAAGTGACATTATTAGCATGGCGCAAACACATAAAGGAAGGTTGTGGTCACATGAAACTATAAAAACAGAATGTTTCATTCCTCTCCCTGTTTTTCCATATGAATTTTTAGTATAACAGTGTCCCCATAATCTTGTGTGCTGCCAGAACTGTAATGGTATGTGGGAAAGACCTTGGGAGACTGGGCCAAGAGATGCTGCCAAGGGAATGGTCAGATAAGAGACAGCATAGCCCACAACTGGATAGTGGGACGGGCAAGAGACTCAGAAGAGACCCTCCCTAGTTTCTCAGGCTGTAAAAGAGACAGGAGGGAGGATTGTACTTTCAGACTTGCAAGATTTTGTCAATGTAGCTTTACAATAAAGTAGTATTAGCTCATCTGGTTGTGATTCCTATCTGGTTTATCCTGGAGGCCGACAAGAACACACTGATAATAAGATTTGACTAGGGTAGAGTTTACTGGATTAATGTTGGAACAGTGCCTGTTTTATGTGAGTGCCTATGTACAATATATTGTTTTGTACTCTTTATTTTCCTTATGGACTGTAATTAAATCACTTGCAATAATAGATACAGTATGGTAAAGGAAAGTGAATTAACTTTCCTTTTTCTCCCTTTCCCCAGTACATCCAAAACAAATAAAGCAAAAGCCTACAGTTTAAATACCAGCATAAAAAGAATCTTACTGTGAAACAATTTTCTAAGCCTGGTATTATAGCTACTTAAGGTTAGACCAAGACGTTTTTTCCCCAGTAAGTTTTGTATCACATTTGTTATTTTCAATGCAAAGTCTCAGTAAATAGATACAGTTAACTATCTGTACTACCTTATTTTTTACCAGTGTGTTCAGAGGACAGGACAGACCCTGTATGATATATGTTACAGTTACACACGCTAATGTAAACCTTTATGACAGACTGTTTTATTTTTATAACCTGTTTATATCTATTCGACCAAGAATTAATTAAATTTAAAACTTGTGAATCTGGAAGGCCTTGTCTGGTACAGAACTAAATAACATGTTCCTGGTCTGTTTCAGATAGCATTTGTTTAGTAGTTTTCAGAGCATTGTTGTTGTTTTAAATTCCAGGAAGCAGATTTGCTGGTGGTATATGTTTACTATAAACATTAAACTGATTATGAATACCACAATTTTTCCTGCTTCTGCATAAGTCAAAATCTTTTTCTTCCCAGATTTCATCGGTATATTTATTTTTATCCAACCAAATAGTCCATCTAGCCTGTTTGATGGCAATTGTGCGTTTCTGCCTTCTAATAGGTAATCCTTAAAATAGCAGTTGTCTGCTGTAGTGGAATTATTATCTGCTTTAAATGTCAGCTCTGTGAAGTAACACAGTCCTATAATGGCAGCCTCCACTGAAGAAACCTGTTACATACTGTATTCCATACTAGCACAGATGTGGGTGGCAAGAGAAAAAAATTATCAGATATCATTATGCTCATCACTGATTACTGGGAAAGGCTTGCAGAAATCCTTTAAAACTGAAATCAGTCCAATGGGAATGACAGGGCTGTCTCTGCTTGGCAGCAAGAAAAAGATTTAATACCACACCATGGAAAAATTGAAATTCAGGTCCTGGCTTTGTGAGAAACACAGTAATAAATTGATGGCTATAGTGCAGAAGCTTCTTATACCTGCCAACCTTTGGCAAACCCAACAAGCAGAGAGAGTTCATGTACACTCATCAATTGGCAACCACCACAACAAGCAATGACTTATAAGTGTGAATAAATCACATATTTTATTGCACTGATGCCACCTGGAATACGTTGTTTTTACTTAATGGAGTTAAATCAATATACTTGGTTATCATTCACTAATCATTGCTATTGAGGCAGTAATTACAATTGCGGCAATTATTATATGTTACTTTCTGCCAGACCCACAATGCACCAAAGCCCTCTAACAGTCTATGTAGGCTCATTTTAACTTCCTACAGACAGTCTCCACTAGTGCACCTTTCAGTGGTGGTAAATTGTAAAGTACATAAGTTCATAATGACAGCCTCTGTAATCTTGCCGCCAAGGAGAGTCATGCACCCAGATATAGCAAACAGCTGCAACATATAGGATAATGCCCAATTTATTAGGTAAATTAGCTGTCAACCTGTGGTGTTGTTCTGGGGACTTTGGCTGGGGAAACCTAGATTAGTAATGACATCACAGACAAGTGACTGAAGGTGCTAGCTTAGTTCAACCATGAATGGGTGATGTATTCATGGTGCATGCTCAGAAAAGACAACAAATTATTTACTGTGATAGCAGAAGTTCCCTGCCTACTATAGTTAGGACCCCAGTTACATTTCCAACAGCAAACTGAAATACATGTATACCGTGGGCAAATAAAATTAGGCCCATCTTTTGAGTGGTAAGGAATAGTTAAATATTTCCTTTAGCAGAGAATAGCCTTCCCCATGAGCAAGTAGGAATGGAAAACAGGAACTGAGCAGCATAGATACTTTGTGGCTATTTGCGGCAATTTATCTGAAAACTTGAAAGGGATGCGGGGAACAATTTATTAATCTAATCTAATCTAATCTAATCTAATCTAATCTAATCTAATCTAATCTAATCTAATCTAATTTAATTTAATTTAATTTAATTTAATTTAATTTATATGACCGCCCATCTCCCCCCAACGGGGAACTCTGGGCGGTTTACAACAAAAAAGAATTAAAATAGAACATACAATATAAAACATCAATTCATACAATTAATACAAATAATTATAAAAATAAAATCCAGATGGAGGAAAGAGTAATAAAGGGAGGACTTTTTAGGATTAAGGGACAAGCCACCCTCATGAGGAACTATCCCTTCCTCCTTCCCATGCCAGGCGGCAGAACCAGGTCTTCAGATCTTTCCTAAAGGTCGGGAGGGAGGAGATCTGTCTCAACTCCGGGGGCAAGGTGTTCCACAGTGTAGGAGCAACTACAGAGAAGGCAATTGTTCATTAACTTCCTGTCTGGGTTTGTATATTGCTTGTTTTAAGTTTATTTACCTAATCATGGCTTCTCATTGTGATCAGTGCTTAATGACAATCTCAGATATGGACCATGATCTGATGACATAACAAGTCTAATCAGAAATAGCCAACTCCCTAGGTTTAGCTTATTAAACATGGTTGTTATTTGGATAAAATATATCAGCCTACTCTGAGTTCAGTGGCAGAAGCATTGAACAAATGCCAGCATCATTGAAGCAGCAGATTATTTATGGTCTTCCATGTTGACAAGATTCATTTTAAACTGTTGATAAGAGGTTGTAGAGCAAGACACAATGCAAGATATTAAAGCAACATTGAATATAAAGGATGCATCTACTGTATGCCTCTTAAAATAAAAGAAGAAACATTCTTTCTGAGTAAATGCTGGTGTTCAAATGATTGTAGCTGCTTTGGAAAAAAGCTCCAGAGCACTTTAATCCTGTGTCCTGCCTGCACTTTGTCAGTGATGCCCATATCACCAAACTTATCCAGCACTGTTTTGAGGGCCCTCTTTTAAGCCCTAGATAAGAGAGTCCTAGGAATATAAGTACTCTTAGATAATGTAACAGTTCCTGTTTTCCTTATATCCATACAAAAGACAAGAACTCCTAGAACTACTATTTCGAAGCTTTCAAGACATAATAGATATTCATTGGCATCCATGCCCAAAACCTGCTCTTGTGGTCAGTGTAAAATGATAATTTTCCACACCAAGATGTTCCTCACCAAGGTTAATGCTGAGAAAACTGTCTGTGTTTGCACAGTACATTGAACCACAAAGTAGCCAACCACATTTTAGTCCAGCGTCTCAGATTCTGGGATTAAATTATGGTTGTGTCTGTCATACGTACTTAGAAAATGGGGTTAATCCATGGATAAACACAAATTTGAACACATATTCAGTGTAGATTGGTGGAGATGCATCCCAGTTCAGATAAAGTTAAGGTTAAGGCAGCTGTGTTACACTTATTCCAAGTCTGGTGAAGGAAACTTCAGCAATTATTAATATTGTGCAATCAAGCAATGTAACCATATAGCTACTCCTCCCAAATGTATAATACAGCCTTACACCATAAGAATGTGGCTGTTACTCAAAAATAATCGAATAACATTACTGTACAACTATATTAATTATCTGTATTTAGGTAGTATGAAGTTAACCCTGTAAAAATTAAGATACATATTTTAACTCTTGTGCTTTAGTACATATTGTCAAATTTATGGTACAAAGAATCAATGTCTTTTAAATCTATCTGTAACTTCTGGATTGTGTTTCTCTCAGAACAGGATTGCACACATTAATCTGCCCCTGGAGGTCATGTGCCAATCAAACCTTTTATTGCATTTCTCAGAGCCATCTGACCACAATAGTTTTTTTTTAAAAAGGGGCATCTTAGTTTACTGACATTTTGAGAGAGAAAATACACAAAACTCTATAAAAATGCTAAAAAGGGATTAATAAAGAGCAAAGAAACTCCACAACTGGAAGAAAAGAAACTAAAAAGCCTAGCTTTTGGTGTATACATGGCAAGGTACCATCTACTACAGTCCCATCTACACATGAGATGGATTTTGCCTCTACCCATGTTTGGTGCAGGTCATGGTGACTAGTAGGCTGCCTACACTTTTTAAAAATCTTGTCCATCTCTTGATTTGCAAAAAAGCTGTAGTCTCCTCCTCCTCCTCCTCCTCCTCCTCCTCCTCCTAATGTGGAGCACACAGCACATTCTGTTCTCCAAGCATGATTGAAGAACAATGCATAACATTATTTCAACCTAAATTAGCCATAAGATAAAATGGGATAGTCCCATGAATAATGCTTTTGAAGGGAGACATTAGGTGTACATACAAATAATTTTTGAAACAAATATCATCTGAGCTTCATCGCACAAGGCTAACTTTTTAACCATATTTTAAACAACATTAAGCATTAAAAATTAAATCATCTGGAGATGTGTATGGGGAATCATTCCAGATTACCCACTTACCTTTCCATTTCCAATTTACAACCCACTTGACACTATTATGGACTGTGCTAATAACTTCAGATTGTTTTAGAGCAGGATGTTACAGTGACATGTGGATGCTTACATATAGGGAGCCATGGGCCAGTGTTTTCCTTTTTTGGTCAGTAGCCAAGTACTACAAACTGCCAATCAATCCGTGCTCCAGAAGACATTTACTTCCTTGTCCTGTGCCATGAGCTACTAACCCATACCCTCATCTATGAAAAAGGAGTACACTTTGGCCCTTCTAGGGCTTACCATGGCAGCATGATGGTAGATCAAGTTTTATATGCCTTGCATACTGCATTTTGGCTTCTTTCTGGGCCAGATGCCAGTACAGTGGAAAACAGGTGGGAGGCTCAACATGCCAAGCGTCTCCTCCAATACGTTCCTGTGCACACAAAGCAGCAACATGTTCTTATCTCTGCAGTGACATTTTTGCTTCAGCAAAATGTGCTTTTCCCATCTGCAGGAAAAGCCAGTTCTAGCTTAGCTAGCACTATCGCATCTAGGCTGCTAAAATTGGGAGGACCACTAGATGTCAATAATGAGATTGTGGTTTCTGTGTAATTTGCTGTCCCCTGACAGTCCTAGCTCCGCATTGTTGCACATTCCTGGTGACAGTATGGTGGGATTATAGGGGAGGAACTTTGAGGGACCCACCCCTCTTTTTGGAAGACATCAGTATATGTAACTGTAAGGGAATGGCTGATTAGGCATAAGAGGATCTGCTCATTCATTCTGCATTATTTTGAGGCATTTGCAAGATGGTGTAGACCTGATTTAAAGCCTTATAAATTCTCCATTCATGGGTTTTTAGAGCTATATGCCTGTCAGCTTTCTGCAGTAGGTTTTCCTGCCTATAGGTGTCAGAATACAGTCCTTTTTAATGCTAACACATTTTTTCTTAATTAAAATGTCATGGTTCTGTTGTCGTTGACTTCTGTTTGTGACATTCTCTGGGCTATGGTTCAAGTGTGTCTAAACAGAAAGATAATATAAATATAAAACAGTGCAGCGTTTGTACAATAAAGAGGAAGTTGAAACAGCAAGGCGTTGAGGTCTGTAAATATTTTTCATGCCATAAAACCCACATTTTATTATTTGCACAATATTAAAGTGACAGCAAATAGATTGAAAGCGCTTTTATTTTCATCATAGTACTAGAAAGAGCTTTCTTATATACCCAATAGCACATTAGCATTTCACAAATGTTGATCTCACCTCCCAATTCATAATATTGCCCACATTTTGAAAATCAAAGCCCAAAGATTCCCTTTCAGAAAGCCCTTCAAATTTGGGATCCATGAGAAAAAATATGTTGAACAGCAATTAATGAAAATAAGGGACTAAAATTAAAATCTGTTGACTCGAAGGATCTTGTTGTCTGATCGTGCTTCCGCAAGCCCACAAAGTTAAGTTAAGTTAGGTTAAGTTAGGTTAAGTGAAGTTAAGTAAGTTAAGTTAAGTTAAGTTAATTATTTTTTCTTAAAGGTAGCATAGTTCTTATTCTCACCAAAAAAAAATTAGTGTGACATCCAGCCTGTGACTGGAGGAAATGGAAACCAGGCTTAAGGAAAGTAAGTGTACTGTTGCTTGCTGCTTTAAAAAATGGGGATGATTTGAGAGAAAGGCTGGGTTCAAACATTATGTTAAGACCAGCAAAGTAGTGCATGCAGATGCCATGATGTCTTCATCACCCTCATATATCTGGGAGATCCCAAAATTAAATTAAAAATAATGATTGCAACCTTGCAATATTTTCACAAGACCACCAATATCTCGCAATATTTCAGTGACTACAGGTAGTCCTTGCTTAACGACTGCCCTGTTTAGCGACCATTGAAAGTTATGACGGTGCTGAAAAAGTAACTGTATGACCGATCCTTGCACTTAACTACCATGGCAGTGTCCCCACGGTCACATGATCAAGATTAGGGTGCTTTGCAACTGACAGGCATTTATGACTCTCTCAGCACCCCACAGTCATGTGATCACCATTTGCGACCTTCACAGCTGGCTTCTGACAAGCTGAGTCTATGGAGAATCCAGCAGTAAAATCACAAGTCGCGGTCAGTCTCGCTTAAGAATTGCGGGTGATTTGCTTAACGACTGCGCCGGAAGTGAGGTAAGTCCATTGTGGTCACATGATGTCTCACTTAATTAACATGTTGCTTACTGTTGCAGTTGCTGGTCCCAATTGTGGTCGTTAAGCGAGGACTACCTGTATAATTTTTACTTACTGTTGATGTCTTGATGCCACTAAGCAGAGGTGGCCTTGGAGGCAAGCAGTGCCCAGATTCAGCTGAGGCAACAACTGTGACCTTTCCTGGACTGAGATAGTCTAGCTTCACTGACCTGTGCTCTAATTCTGTCATTCACTCTTCATGGGCTACCTTTTGACTAGAAGCTGCAAACTCTTGTAGAACGCAACTGTCTGATTGTTGTAGGTAGCTCTTAACATGTAACACCAGTCCTGAAAGTGCTATGCTGCTTACCTGTGAATTGTGAGGCCCAATTTGGCATTAGCCTAAAATGTTGGCATTAGCCTAAAAACCTATAAAGGGTTCTGGTAATTAAAAGATTCCCTTCCTCAACACTATATGGCATACACATTAGGATTAGCTGAGGAGACCCTGTCTACATGTACTTGTATCTGAACTGTAACCATGCCTGGTCCTGTGTGTGGTTCCACCGATGGATTTAGCTCACAAGATGGTGGCCAGGAGAAGGGCTTTTTCAGTGAAAATATCTGAGCTGTGGAAGGCTCTCCCAAAGGTTATTTTCAGAAAAGAGCAAGACAGGCTGTTTGCCCAAGTATTCATGGGACAACCCTATTCCAAAACTAGGCCTGTGCTTGCACAGACATAAAAACAAAAAGACATCATATAGGTCTAGGTCAGCTATGCTGTTCCAAATACCTTTCCCATTCTTGCTTCATTTGTTGTCTGGCATGATTTGATTTTAAATTCGTGTTACGTGCTATTACTGTATTGTTTTCTCTAGGTTCCAATTTAATTGCTTTGTCATTTGTTCTGGCATCTTCTTCAGCATACAAGTCAAATCAATGAGATAATAAGCCTTTACACCTTCCCTTTCTGAGATGCAACAATATAACCCATTCCTAAGGCTGTTTGTTCCATCGTGGGCAATTTCCATTTATTTTATTAAACTAGCAAGATGCTTCATATTAGAATCTCTCAACAGAATTTGAGAACATACTTTGAATCTGTAGGCACACTCGAAACTGATTTACCCCAAATCTCAAAAGGTCTGTGATAGAGCTAGAGATATGTGAACCCAGCCATTACAGTTTACAGTTTTTTAACCATGGTTTGTGACTTAATTATATATATATATATACATATATACATATATTATATATATATATAATATTATATATATATATATATATATATATATATATATATATATATAATATTATAATTAACATATATTATTATATTATATAATAATATTATATAATAATATTATATAATAATATAATAATAGGGGCGTGGTGGCTCAGCGGGTAAGACGCCAGGCTTGTCGATCGGAAGATTGCAAGTTCGGAGGTTTGAATCCCTAGCCCCGCCTGACGGAGTGAGCTCCCGCACTAGCCCCAGCTCTTGCCAAGCTAGCAATCCGAAAGCATGCAAATGCAAGTAGATTAATAGGTACCACTTCGGTGGGTAGGTAACAGCATTCCACATGCGGTCATGCCGGCCACATGACAGTGGAAGCGTCTTTGGATGACGCTGGCTCTTTGGCTAACAAACAGAGATGAGCACCGGCCCCTAGAGTCGGACACGACTGCACAAATGTGCGGGGGGAACCTTTACCTTTACCTATGATGTAATGCTATATGTAAACCCAGCTGCAGTCAGAACAAACCATGGCTTAGTCAGGCTGTGAGATCTTGCCTGAATAATGCAGAGTAGTAAGTTAGTGGAATTCATGAACTAATAGAATGGAGGGTACCACTTTAGATGGTTGTGGTGGATGCTAGTTTGGAGCCTTCCCTATATTAACACACTGTAAATTAGAAACACAGAGACTGCGTGACACACAAAGTTAATATGTTCAGTATTTGCACCACCATCCCTTTTCCCATTACATGAATACTGTATTCACACAACACAGTCAATCACATGGCTTGTTTAAAGACCTGCACGAGAACGGGGGGGGGGGGGAATGATGAAACCAGCATACCCATTAACTGGTCTTTTTGGTTTAGCATGTGTGCCAATCACACACATTAGCAGGGGAAAGATCCTTGTTCAACCACCTTTGTCCTTGGCTGGTTTTCAAGGTTTTTTAAAAATTTATTTAAGAGACGCTCCCCTAGCTATTCTCTAAAATGATCCCTCAGAAATGTGCTGCATTTCCACCATATTCTGTTTAATGTGTTGACCAAGCCTGACCTGTGAAAGCTGTACTATGAAGATATTGGATTGATAGCCATGGAAAATTACAAGGCCTTCTGTATGTCTTTTGGCATGTTAGAAGACAGTAACAAATGGATCTGAAAGAAGGGCATTTTTACTACCTTGGTGCAATAAAAAGCTTGTCTCCTTACAGCCTGAGAACAGAGTGTTTTGCTTCAAAAAATGAACAACATTAACTAAACAGGCTGCCAATATTCCTTCGAAGTTGACTGCTTTGGTATTTTATTTAAACATACCCACTGAGCACTGTGGATGACATGGCCGGCTTATGAAGGATTACCGATTAATGAGTGACAATGTAGATACATGCTAGCAGAGCTTTCTATTAATTCCAGAGATCTATGATGAGCTGAATTTGGTCAGCAGCATTGATTTTGTCAAATAAGCTAGCAGAATCTATGTGCTGGAAAGTCTGCAGTTCTCCCTCAAAAGGTAAACAACAGTTAAGTGGCATCTAGAAACTACAGGGAAATGATAAGAAATAAGGCTAGAGTTTTGTTTGTTGCTTGTATGCCTCCTAAAAAAAGCTAAAAGCTTTCTAGCCTTGAGAAGTCAGCAAATTCTTCCACCCACTTGAAACTCTGAGCAAAATATGTCATGAGTGGAAGATAAATATTACTTCAGACTTTTAATCAATCTGCATCTCTTTTGATCACAGCGAATTGACCATGATTAGTGGACAGATTAAAAATACAGCAAATGAATATGAAATACATAATACATGCATGAATATAGAATATTTGCTGCATCAATATAAATACAGGTATTATATGTATACTTTACATTCCTCACATACATGCACACATGTACAGAATACATATATAATATGAAATCAAGCAGCAAATGGTGTGTGAACTCTTCACCTTTCTGTAGCTTCTGCAGGCGTTTTCAGCTCCCTGATAAAGGTGTAATGCAATGGGAAGCACTGAAGAAAAAGCAATTCCCAGTTTACTCTCATTCAAACTCTCATTATGGAAGCAAAGCTCAGGGTCAGTTGCATGCATTTGACCCACAAAGCACATGTTTTGCATGCTGAATTCCCAGGATCAATCCCTGACATCACCTGGACAAGTCGTCTTGAAATATATTTTGTTTAGGCTGGTTGGACTGCAAGTGTGACTAAGTATGTTCCTATCATTTAATAAAAAACCTCAGAGTGTACGCAGAATGCCTTTCCTTTATCACAAGTAATTGCAGCCATAACATCCAATATGGAATTGAAATGAAGGGATCCAAGGCCAGAGTCATTTCCTTGAACCACAGTCCTCTCTGTGGACTGTTAGTCTGTTAGTCTATACTAGGATATCTAATTATGGGTTACCATGGCACAACATGAAAAGGCTTGTCTTCTCCCAAAGGCTTACCAGCTGAATTCGAAGATTGTTAAAATATCTGAGTCACTACTCCTTTCATAATCAAGCATATCCTTTCCCTTCCCTGAAAACTCTCCTAAGCCCTTTGTGATCTGGAAATTCCACAAGCCCCCAGCAATATTTTAAATGGAGCCTGTAGAGGAACATCTGTCTCTTAGCAGCATTTCTCACATTCCTGACTGTGGGCTCCCTGCAGTTTTTTAGCTTCTCTGCATGCTCCTTCCTGAACTACTTACATCCTGGTTATTATTTCCCAGACCTCTCCAGAACATTTTCCTTGATCCCTCCATTTTCTGCCTAAGATCTCCATCTTTGGTAATCATATCTTTGAAGCGTTCCTGATTGAGAGGGCAAAGGGATGCAGTTCGTGCCTCTTCCCAATGTTTGATGAACAGATGGGATTTCATAAAATACGGGATGTACTTCACAAGCAAAGACACTGGAGAGAAAACTCACAGTATTATTGCATTTCCCCTTTTATGACTGCTACCATCTGGCTGAGACTCCATCTACAGCTCTTCCAGGATTTTTTACCTAAGCCATACTATTTGCACATGTACATGTCATGTGTTGGCCCCCAGCCCATAGTGAAGCAAGTCTGGTGCCACATTACAGTTATTTTGCTTTTCAAGTGTTGTGCTAGTATCCCTAAAGCTAACATCTAAATTTATAGATGGTTGCAACCAACCAAGCTCTAATGCATAACCAGGTATTTAAAAATGTGCATCTTTCTAGAATCTTTCATGAATCTGGAAATGATCCAAATGTTATATGAAAGCCTGAACTGCAATCAGATTTCTTCAATTCTCTACCTGAAACTGCTGTTCTTTTCAAAACATAACTCGGAATCTTCCTTTGAAGGGTGCTTTTCTGTAGTTTAATTGTATGAAAACATGCTTTAAAATGTTGAAGATTGACATAATTAGTTTCTTATGTTTGTTGCAGACTTCTGCCTTTATTGGATATAGGTTTGCTAAATGTTTTGATGAAGAGATTAATATGAACAGACTTGTAATCAACAATTTGAGACCCATGTTCCTAAAGGTAAACTCAATTGAATTCAGTAGGAATCACTTCTAAGTAGAGGTGCATAGGATTGAACTGTAAATTGTGCTTCCCCAACTATGCCAGATTTATAATTTATGTTGAATTTTACCTGTGTTTATCCTTTGATGCAGGCATAAGTATTTAAAATAAGCTAGAAGAGGCAGGCTTTCCTTAGGTGCAGGCTGTGTGCTGAATGCAGATGGAGTCTGTCACATTCAGTTGCCTCCAGCTGTTGTTTCTTTGTCTGCCCAACCTAAGACCAGGAATGGAAAAATTCAGTGATCTTTGTCAAAAGAGGCCATACTGGCCTTCCACAGACATCCTATGCAACAGGCTTTCATTACCCTCTATTATGCACACAAAAGATGAGCTTGCAACAGCATAACTATTACCATGGATTAATTCAGAAGCTGGGTCTCTGGCTGTAATACAATGAAGGGAGAAGAACACTTATTTCACCCTGCTACCAAATAACTTTGGGATTCAATTATCTCTCATGCAATAGATAGTCTCTTCCCCACCATCTGCAAATGAGTGATATACGCTGTCCACCATGTAATATAGCATAATCTCATAGAACTTCCCCCCTTTAACTCTACTCCATGCTAACAATGTACTCACTGTGTGTTATTCACAAAGTTAGGGAAAACATCTTTACTTTAATGGACATTAATTATATTTCTTTACCGCTCCATATTGTGCTGGGAAAAGAGACATGGCTGGGGACAAGCCATCTACTGGAACAGGTACAACTACAGCCACATAAAGAGCACTTGACTGCCAACATAAGATGATATACCCAGGGACATGATGTAAGGAATTTCAGAGGATGGAGGGGGGAAATGACTTTTTAAAGTTGTAATTTTCCATATTACAGAGAATGACCAGTAGCAAGGTAGATGGCTTGAATTACAACTGAGTGGACCATTGGAAGACCTGAACCACCAGGCTGAGGAAAAGATCGTCTGGAGAAAATCTATCTATGCTAAGAGTCGACACCAACTTCATGGCACATAATCAAAGCAGTAAGTAAATTTAACTGCAAGTCATTAAGTATGTGTGTGCATGCATGTACATGTACGGTCTATGATGATAAGTGTCTTTGGTTAATCCCCTAAGGTGAAGAATGCTATCATAACTAGAGAGAAACCATTGCATTGTCAATATAGCCCCAATAGTTGAGTTGACCAGGGGGATCTGTGATGTATTTTATGCTTCTAGACCTTATTATGGAAGACATGATGGAACCTCATGAGATCAGCCTGGAGGAGCCCTCCCTCACCTTCCTTTGCAACCTCTGCTAGCCCGTTATCATACTCTAGCTACAGTATTTCCCATGCTGCAGTATGGCTGCTTTTTGCTGGTTTGTTTACAGTCTTGTTTCTGTATTATTAGCTGGCAGGAATGAGGGCAGATGGCAGCAGGTGGTTACAGCTGAGCTGTCACACTGTGCTTTAGCTGGAATGCAAAAATCTGCAGAGTTCTGCTGCCTAGTGTACAGACACTGGACTGTGGCCAGCATCTTCTCAGTACAATTTGTCTTTTAAAAAAAGGCCTCAGGAGTGTTGATTACATTTTGAAAAACTGTATTTTTAAAATGTCAGGAACAACTTTTCCCCCCTAAGTACGCAAGAAAGGAAGGACAACTCCCGCCCCCCTCCTTGTAGGCAGTGTACACAGGCACATGCATATAAATGTAAACCAGGTGTAGAAAGAACATAGAAGACTAAAGAATCTTATGTATGTGGGTCTTGCAAAGTCAGTGGAAAATGATCTGCAGTGCTTGATGGTACAGGGTACAAAGAGAATATTGAGATCTTCCTTCTTTTCTCAGTGTATTTTTAATCTACAATACTGTTACACATCAGATTTTCCAGAAAACTACATTGTTGTATAAATTTGAAATAAGCAGGAATTGTATAAAGTGTGGATCTTCAATGGGAAGTATTGAGGTAATT
Source organism: Charina bottae (assembly GCA_023362775.1). Lineage (NCBI taxonomy): Eukaryota > Metazoa > Chordata > Lepidosauria > Squamata > Charinaidae > Charina > Charina bottae. Next base: position 68,154,943 of record JALMGJ010000006.1, read on the forward strand.
GGTATTTTATTAATTTTAAAAAATGAAGTTGTTTCAGTTATTTCTCTGTTGTTTTCCACAGAATGGAATGAAATAAGGTTGGCAGACTTTTTCCACCACCAAGGAAAGCCAATAGACAAATAACAGACCAAAGGCAACATTATTTTTTTCTACATCAGTGCTGAAGTTGTTCACTGTGTCTATCATGAAGTCCTTTCTTTATTAATGTATTTTATAGCAACACATACAAATCTTGAAAGATCTGTGATTCTTTCATATTTGGGACATAAAGATTGTTACACATGAACACTGGATGTGGCTGCCACCAATTTTGCTCCCAGCATGCAACGAGGGCATATGTCCAAAACATAATGATTATACTTCCACGTTCCTTTTATTTTACATAACAATATTAGCTGTTCAATATAAAGAAGGACTAACAGTAGCTGCCATGCCACTGTGCACATACAAAATCTCTTAAACTTGTACTCATCCTGACATATCCCACTGGCAGACTCAGGCTGTAAGTCTTAGAGTATAAACAATCTAAAAGAAATCAAATTATATGAAAAAGAAATATCTTGAATGAAAGTAGAACAAGTTCAGGAACATTAAAAGGAAAGCATTCACACTAGAATATAACCATAGCTCATTCCTCGTTCTCCTAAATGTAGCACTTTAAACTCTCGTATGTATGTATGTATGTATGTATGACAGTGTATGCCTGTAATCTGGTAAATCTTGGTAAGCAAATATGAGTGCTGGTATTCTTAGACAAATTATGTGGAAGTCTGAAAACTCAAAAGCATATCAGTGAACATTCAACTATGACAAAATTGATAGTTGTTGTGGGTTTTCCGGGCTGTGTGGCTGTGTTCTGGCAGTTTTTGTTCCTAACGTTTCTCCAGTAGCTGTGGCTGGCATCTTCAGACAGAATCTTTTAGCTGTCCTCCTGTCTTCTGAAGATGCCAGCTACAGCTACTGGAGAAACGTTAGGAACAAAAACTGCCAGAACACGGCCACACAGCCCGGAAAACCCACAACAACCATCAGATTCCGGCCGTGAAAGCCTTCGACTATACATTATGACAAAATTGTCTGTGTCTCAAAATGGAAGATACAGGAAATGGGTCCCTGTGAGCTCTCTTAGCCTTCTAGATATTTTTCAATATCTTCAATGTTTTTATTTGGTCAACTGGGATGGATCCCTTGGTGGTATCATCATGTGATCACTGGTACTGCTTCCATTGGCAGCCATAAATTCCCGTCAGGCATGACATTGTCATATATATATATAACGAATATGTCAAGTATATAATGAAATAAACGTCAGCTTATTAATACATCTTACTTGTTTAGGCCACAATTTATATCATACCTTTCAATAATGTTTTCAAAAAGTAAAAATATTTTAAATGAAATTATTACAGTAATTGTCACAGTGTAATAATTAGCAGTAAAAATGCTTAGCAACATAAAAACAATTTGCTGAAGGTAAGAAAAATTCTAAAATGTCTTTTCATCAAGGTACTGTAGGTGCCAAGAGATTACAACTGGGGTGCCACCACCAAAAAGTCTCTGCTGAAAATAGTGGAATTCAGGGCAGACACATGTGAAGACAAAAAGTCCTTCAGGTATTTCAGTCTTAAGCTATGGGGGACTTTAAAGATTCAGACTGGCATCCTGAATTGAGCCCAGCACAAACTGAGAACCAATGCAATTGAGAAAAACAGGCATAATATGATGAAAATGCTCTGTGCAGATGTGCTTTTGATAAACATTTGCAAACTTAGGAGGCATTTCAAACTGCCTCCTTTGAGGAACTGGAGATCATCTTCTATCTGAACAATTTACCCCCTACTTCCTGGACCTAGGCTGACTTTCTGCAGAATGGTAATGTTTACAGAAGTCTTCCCCAACCTGGGCACCCAACCCGATGTGTGGACTTCAACTGCCAGAGTTCTGAATGATGGCCATGATAGTGTGGGAATGCTAGTAAATGAAGTCCATACATCTGGAAGGGGCTGACTAGGGGAAAGCTGAGCTACAGTGTCCATGAATTGTGCACTGGGATAACCTACACAATCATTTGAATTACTACGTGTCAGAAAAGCTAACGGTTTAATTTAGGACTTGGTGAAAGGCTTTTCTTGTTAATTTGTAGCCAGAAACGTCAGCCAGTGATCTACTACTAGACCAGAACTGCCATTTATCCACGCTTAATAAAACCATGTGCACTTGGCTTTTTCTGTTACAGTAATGCACAGGTCCTCATTCTACGTCCCATTTAGTTTGTTGGGGCAGAGATTGAACAGACAGCCCAAGGACTTAGAGAAATGCTCTGTCACGTGAACAGAGCTGAGGATATATGTGTAATCTGACAGTGAGTTAAATCAATTGCACTGCAGGTAAGGCAAAGAGAAGTGAAGTGGCTTTAAAGCCCCCACTGGAATGCTGTGCCAATGCAAAGTCTTGCTGAGGAGAAAGAGGTGAGTGAGACTTTTCTCTTTGTGTCTCTGGGCTGGGTTCCAAGTTCTAACAGCAGCATTATAAATGACTTGCTGTAGTTCCACTGTATGACTGAACCTAATCAATGAATCATCTGTCATTTGTTGTTATTCTACCTGTCATATGATTATATTTCACTATCTATATTGATGGTGTTTAAGGGATTTTTTTTCTTGTTGTACCTTTTCCACCTCATTAGTTCTGCATTAAAGTGTGGTTATTCTCAGGTCATAGTAATTGGGACAAAATCAAATTCCATCTGTTTCTGTCAAAAGAAAGAAGTAGAATGAGATAATTCAACAGAAATTTTCATTTGCTTTACATTATTTGCCTTCTGCAGCGTCATAACCTCTTCTGATTAGTAATGATGATGATGATGACAATGTGTTAATGGTAATGAAGAGTGCGTTTGTTCAAGTTACGACTACGTTATTTTTCCTCAAACCTTTTTTAAATGTGGCACCTTCATTCCACAATTCAATTATAACCAGCGTCTAGCATATACTTATCAATAGGAAAACTGACAAAACTGTACAAAAGAATCTATACATTTCTTCTCCCTCACTTAGCTTTTTAGTTCTCTAAAAGTCTCATATAAATATAAGTTAGAAAATGGCAAAATGGATAAATCTAACACACAGTACAAACCTAGGCAGGGTGCCTGGTATTGAACATAAATTCCAGTGGGTACAGGTATTCCTCGCTTAATGACCATTTGTTTAGTGATGGTTCGGACTTATGACGGTGCTGGAAAAACCCGACTTACAACTGGTCCTCACACTTATGACCGTCGCAGCATCCCCGCGGTCATGTGATCACAATTTGGGTGCTTGGCAACCGGTTTGCATTTATGACTGTCTCAGCGTCCCATAGTAACATGATCACCATTTTTTACTTTCCTCGCCAGCTTCTGGCAAGCAAAATCAATGGGGAAACTGCATGATTCACTTAACAACCACGTGGTTTGCTTGACACCTGTGGTGATTCACTTAACAGCCGCCACAAAAAAGGTAATAAAATCGGGTTGGATTCTCTTAGCAACTGAAATTCCAGTCCCAATTGTGGTCGTTAAGTGAGGACTACCTGTACAATGGTGATTTACACTATAGTAAGTGTATTTAGAAGTACACATTTAGGTATATTCCATTGAGTGTATTTTATCTTGACTTGATTCAACTGGGGCAGCTATAAATGCCTGAAGAAAAATTGGCATGGTGTCCCCCCAAAATCCAGTAAGGGTTAAAAGCAAACTGCATGTACAGTAAATCTATGTTTAACCAGTTTCTTCTCATTTTCAGCGAATCACTGTGACTCTGTTGATTTGTGCGTTTGTGTATATCTCCATACAGTTCATTTACCCTAGGAAATTTTCAGACTTGAATGACTGAAGGCTGATTAGGAAAACCATCAAGACAGGACTGTGAGAGAGGTGTTCAGGAGAACCACCACCCGCTGAGCAGAATCCAAGACCACCAGACTTAGCAGAACTGTTTTACTCTGCCAATAGTGAGCATCTGATAAGACCATGAATTCTAGTGTTTAAGCTAACAGTAGTAAAACATTGGAACTGAAACAGAGCCTGTGGGATATTTTTTGAATACCTCCAAAAAAAGCCAGATAATAACCATGTTTGCAAGATACACTAAACCACAAAGTAGGTTTACCTTCATGTTTGTGTGTATAGTCAGTTTATGACTCTCTGTGTCCTATGCAACCAGAAAACTGAGTTAATTCAGTAAACGGTGGCTGATTTATTAGAAATTCATGTTTTATATGAATTCTGTTATCATGGGGAAGGGGAAATCTGTGATATTTTAAGTCTTGCTGAAGTTTAACATCCAGATTCCCCATCTGTCTTTAGGAACTTTTTCCTTTTTTCAGTTTCAAGTTCTAACTAGGACTTGGATGTTCATATGTAGAAGATATCAAGGCAAGAATAAATGTTAACAGAGTTGTAACACAGAGAATACAGTATTTGCCACTGATGCGTTTTGCCTTCTTTAGATCACTTACAAGCTGGATCACTTCTGAATAGCAAGATGTGGTGGTGGTCATGAATATTTTCACTAATGCTACGTGGTGCCATTTTTTAAAAAAACATTTATTTACATATTGAAAATATAGCACAGCGGAGGCAAAAACATTCCTATGAGCAGACAACATTCTTCCTGTGTCACATTTCCAGAAAATTAGCACCATTCCCAGACTTCTTTCTCTCTCTCTCTCTCTCTTTTTTTTTTTAATCAAACCTGATAACTGATTTGAATTGATTGAACTTCCTCCTTTGATGATGTTCTTATGGGTATCACATTCCAAAAGCTTGAGATGAGGGGTGGATTTACACAATGCACTAAGCCATGGGGTTTGTTTGGATTAGGGGCGTGGTGGCTCAGCGGATAAGACGCTAGGCTTGTCGATCGGAAGATCGCAAGTTTGGAGGTTCGAATCCCTAGCCCCGCGTGATGGCTCCCGCACTAGCCCCAGCTCTTGCCAACCTAGCAATTTGAAAGCATGCAAATGAAAGTATATTAATAGATACCACTTCAGTGGGTAGGTAACAGCGTTCCGCATGCGTCATGCCGGCCACATGACCGTGGAAGCGTCTTCAGACAACGCTGGCCCTTCGGCTAACAAACGGAGATGAGCACTGGCCCCTAGAGTCAGACACGACTGCACAAATGTGCGGGGGGAACCTTTATCTTACCTCGTTTGGATTGGATTAGCATATTGTGTGGACTCTGCCAATGGTGGCTTCTTCATCAAACCATCCTTAAAATCATAATGCATTGTGTGATCTTAGCCAAACCCCCTCTATGTGAGATAAAGAACACGTTTGCACAATATGCTTAATCAGAAATCACATTTTGTGGCGGTTTGCAGAGTGCTATTCTACTCCCCCACTTCTCACCCCACTTTAACCGAAGGTTCATATTTAGCTTGTTCAAAATTTAAATAGTCACCATTATGTGAAATTGCAATTAAAGAGTCACACATAATGATAGTGGAATAAAAATGATGCCATGGTCTCAATAGTTGCAAACTCTTGCTAAAAGTGGCATGTGAGCCTGGCCATGTTACCCACCTTCCAGTGGCCTTGGAAGAATGGAATGCATATATACTAAAATAACAATTCTAGCAGCTTCTTGGTCTCTTCAGTGAAACCTGTTTAAGGCCTGATTTTAATTATTAAGCAAGAGGTTCATTATCCGTTTCTGAAATCTTATCTCATTAAAAGATATGCAAAGTGGAAAAAACCATAGCCATTTATAATAAAGAGGGGAAAAAAGCAAACGATATCCCCATTTTACAGATAGCATCTGTGCGGCTGTGTGTGTCAAAATCTGCAAGGTGGTGGGCGTGGTATTTATTTATTTAAGAGATTTATATGGCCGCCCAACTCACTCATGGTGACTCCAGGTGGCTTACACAAATAAAACCCCAAATACAAAACCCACTACACCCCCACCCCCCTGGTGGCAACAATACATTCAAACAAACCACTTGATGAGCTCCACATGTCTTCAGGGCCTTTCGGAAGAGTATTAAGGTGGGGGCCAATCTTATCTCTGCAGGGATGATGTTCCACAGGGAAGGAGCCACCACGGAGAAGGCCCTTCTTCTCAGTCCTACTAGATGGACCTCCTTAATGGGGGGGATCCATAACATACCCTGCCACCCTGATCTGGTGGGTCAGGTAGATATAACTGGGAAAAGGCAATCCTTCAAATAACCTGGTATTGCAAAATTTCTATTACAATGCCATACCCACTGGATTTCTGATGTTGACATCCTCCCTGGACATCCAAGGATGGTGCAACCAATTCAGGAGGTGTCAGTAATGATAGTCAAATGCTCCAGAGCAGCCTCTCCCAGCCAGATAATCTCCTGAGCTTGCAATTCCCAGACCTTTGGAATTGCAATCTCAGTTAACACACTGGATAATGTCAGCTTATGCAAGGCGTGATGAAGAATTTTAGTCCCGAGGCCACAGAACATATAATCTGTTTGTGGATTGAGAGAGAACCCAAGTGCAAGTATCTCCATTAAAAAATGTTGATGAACTAGGAATTAGAGCAATTAAAGTTCAGTTCATTTTTCAGTTTATTCATTACTCTTAAGGCTTATAAGGGCTTGAGTACAGAGCACTTAACACATAGATTAACAACACAGGTTTTGAGAAGCCACTTTAGACACTGTGTGCACAATTGGACATGGTCCTATTAGAAGAAGGGTTTTTGTCTCCTACAATTTCCATGAATATCTATATACTTGTAATGAACTCCACTGAGTGTAGATCCTTATGGAAGCACTGAAAAGAGAATTATCAGGGAGCTTTTGAAGATAATAGGTGTGACCCGTAGTTCCCCTTCCAGCATCCCGTTAACCCTGAGAGGTATTTAGGACTCAGAGCTGCTCTAATATGATTTAATTGCTGTTGCTGACTTTGTGTCTCCAAAAAAAATGCCTGATTTTAGTATGTTTTGAATGGATCCCTTCCACGTATTTGGGAGTTGTCTCTGGCAAAAGATAAATAAGCAAGCAATAAATAAACAGATGAAAATAAACTAATAATTGCAGATTACGAAGTAAACAAGCAATTCCCAGGTGTGATGCTACAAGTGGCTTACTTAAGAAAAAGGTTCCAGTGTGGTGTTTGCATATGAAAAGAAAATGGAGTAAGAGAAAGTGATTGAATCAAGAACTGTAGCAATTTTATTTTTAGAGTAACCATTTTTATTTTATTGTTACGATTTACTTTTAGGTCACTTGGATCACACAATCAGCAAAGATCACACTCTTCGTTGAATGTAAGGTTGCTATCCTTACCTGTGCATAAGTCCCCACGATTTAATCATGGCTTATTTGGGGGCTGATACGACTTCACTTGTGCTGTGTTCTTCCTTCCTTCCACAGGGTCAACCCGCTTTCTCTCTGAGCAGCTAATCCCCCCAGGCTTTAATTCAATGAAACATTTTACCTAGGCTAGTAGCCATACGCCCCGCCTCCCAATGTCTAAGGGTTTGGTTCCAAAGGTTCGGCTTTTCCCTCGCCTCTTTTAAAGCAGACGGCGGGGGAAACGGATGATGGCGACAGCAGAGAAGGATGATTGAGGCTTGAAGGTCTCTCGCAGCACGCTCTCTTCCACTGGACGGAGCCCGGAGGGGGTTACAGCGATAGCAGCGAATGGATTCAACGCTCCCTGCCGCCTCGACAGATGCTGAGACAGGAAGGAAAGAGGAGATCTTGCGCTCCCGCTGTGATTTGCTGAAGATCGCGCTTGGGAACAGGGGGAGGGAAAGGAAATGGGCGGCGGGGGCGCGGGGGGAGGCCAAGGGCAGGGAAAGTACTGTTTCCTTTATTCGCCTTGAATCACTTTCCCTTGTTCTTCTCCCCCCCCCCCCCCCCCCCCGCCCATAAGGGACAGGAAGGAGACTCAGCCACTCGTCCCCACGGCCAGGGCCAGCGAAAAGGCTGCCTCTAGGAAACCTTTTCCGGACGTTAATCTCTAGCAAAGCTGATCAGGCGGGCCGTGGGAAATGCGCTTGATTTCGCTGCCTCTTGGACCAGGCTACAGCCCGGAGGAGTGGGAACCGAGCAATAAATCCCAGGCGCCGCCACCATTGCGAAAGCGAACGGCGAAACAGGCTGGGACGGGCGAAACACGGAAACGAAAAATACTCGCACAGCCTAAGTTGTCCTTGGCAAGCCATCCAAGCCAAGATGGGCCAGCCTGAAAGAGACTGCACTCGAGTGGATCGCGGCACGCAGACAGCCAGCGCTGGGCTAGGCCTATTAATAAAGCTAAAAACCGGACCATCCTCTGGCCGTAATTGTGTGTGTCTTTAGTGGTTTTTCTCCCGAGAATGGGGATCTCATGTCGCTACCTCACACGGAGTAGGTTGGCCCAATAGGTTAAGCCATGATGTGGTTGGTCTGGAGATTAGCCTGTTATCGGAAGCCAATTAATGGTTTACCATAGTGTGCAACCTAGCCGATCGTTTGATTCAAACCATGGTTAATCAACCATGCTGTGTGAACACTGTCAGTAAGTAGCCATAAGCAAGCTATTAGTCACAATCTAATTCATGATGTGCTCCAACTCTAACACTAAATAAATAAACTAACTTGTTTTAACACTCATTTGCTGAATTTGGGGAGGAAGCCATCCAGAAATAGAGGCAAGGTTTCCCTGTTTTGGGGCAAAAAAATAAATAAACATAGCTGCATTTAGGCCTAATTACTTCTTTCTCCAAAACACCCCATCTCCACCACCTGGAACCCATTCCTGCAGTCTTTGGCTGCTCCTAAACCAACCTTAAAAGTGCAACAACCAGTTGTCCAACGTTTCCCCATTCCTAGTATTGAAGGCTACTGTAAGAATTACAGAGATAGTATATAGGAAATATTTTGAATGCTTGAAATGCACTCTGTTTGCCACCTAAGTATTATTATTACAGCCTAGCAACCTGCAGACATACGTGAGAAAATAAGTATTGTGCTCATGAAACCTTCATTAAATAACTATGGCTGTAGCTGTAAGTACAATTACAATAACGAACTAAGCATACTTGGAAATAAGTGCTACTTATTTCAATTGGATATGTTTCCAACAAAGAGCAATTAGATTTTAGCTGTTCTAGGATGAAGCCCTCATCATTGAACTTACTACAGAGTGTTTCAAGTTTATAAGGAAATCTATATAATGAGCAGAAATTATATACTGTTTTAATTTGCAAAGCCAGCATTCTGTGCTAAAATATTTGCTTCTGGATTTCTAGATTTGTGGAAATATAAAGCTTTTCTACAGGATCTATTTTCTTCCTTATATAGAGAAGCATAGTCATCCTTCTATTCTCTTCCAGGGCAATGTTACAAAAAGTGCAGAAAGAAAATAAGAAATAGTAAGCAAAAGAAATTAAAGTCATGAAATGGGAAGAAAACATGGTTAAATCTCGTATCAAAACAATCAGTTCTACCTCATCATACTTCTCTAGTCTTGCCAACCATCCTTGTTTCCACTACATCTATATACCACTTCAAATATGCCTTTTATTTATTTATATTCTATCCTGCCTTTATTATTTTTATAAATAACTCAAGGCAGCGAACATACCTAATACTCCTTCCTCCTCCTATTTTACCCACAACAGCAACCCTGTGAGGTGAGTTGGGCTGAGAGTGAGTGACTGGCCCAAGGTCACCCAGCCGGCTTTCATACCTAAGGCGGGACTAGAACTCACAGTCTCCTGGTTTCTAGCCCAGAGCCTTAACCACTAGACTAAACTGGCTCTCTTTTATCCTTTAAATGTCTCACCTTTCTTCAGGATCGCATAAATTCCATCCAACCACAACTTTCTCAGTCTTACCCTCCACTCTACTCACTCACTCTTCCTTCATGTATTTGCTTTGCTGTTTAACTCTCATTCATTCTCTCTATATGACCAAACATCTCAACTTCGGTACAGCTCAGACTTTCGTATTCAATCCACATTCATTCATCATTCATCCATTCTTCACCTTGCCTCTGGTTCTAATAGATGTATTTCTTAAGTAACCCATTCCCAATGCATTCGACTTACTTTTACAATTCTCCTCACATACCCAACTCCTAAGTTTGTCAGTATACTGCATGTATCTTTTAGATACATAGGCACTATAGGGTGAGGTAAGTGATGAAATATGCATTGTAATGTCATGACATAAATCCCATGACTTATGTACTCATTTGACATTGAGATGCAAGGCAGGGTTTGTGCTGTGTCATTTCATTGTCATTGTGGTTACTTGCAGACCCCTATGCTTAGATACAGCCAGTTTAGTCTAGTGGTTAAGGCAATGGGTTGTTCTCAGGGTTGTTCTAATGAAGAAATTTTTCTATTTCCTTGTTTTCATTCCATGCATGCATAGAGAGCCAGTTTGGTCTAGTGGTTAAGGCAATGGGCTAGAAACCAGGAGACTGAGAGTTCTAGTCCCGCCTTAGGCATGAAAGCCGGCTGGGTGACCTTGGGCCAGTCCCTCCCTCTCAGCCCAGCTCACCTCACAGGGTGGTTGTTGTGGGGAAAATAGGAGGAGGAAGGAATATTAGGTATGTTAGCTGCCTTGAGTTATTTATAAAAATAATAAAGGCGGGATAGAAAATAAATTTTAAAAAAATCCTGTCCTTACACAGAATAGCATGAGCTATGATGATTGTGGCATAGGACTAAAATGCCCCAAAGCTGACCAGTGCTCTTACCATTAGCAGGAAATGCTGACAACCTCGCCTATCTTATCTCCCTAAAATGTGTGATGTGAATGCCTCTTCTTTATATAACACTCAAAATAACAAACTTTCTAACTTTTTTGCAAACCTATTGTATTCAAATTTAAAATCTCTGGTAGGTGTGCAAGTGTCACAGTAGATGGCACCACTAGCCAACCTTGGCTGACCTTGGAAAATATAAGCTGGTTTGGACCTGCTTGGTAGTTAGACAGGGGACCACAAAGAAATGAAATCCCAGACCTGGGAAATAACAAAGAAAGAAACAAAGCAAACAATGATACTGGGTTCCTACAGCGACCTCTCACTGGGGTTCCCGGGAAATGATCTTGATCTCATGAAGTCCTTTTTTTTTAAACAGAATCCTACATCTCCAAGATTTTTTTCGGATAAGGATCTTCACATCCAGGAATAAAAAGCCATCATTACACGTGCAAGGAAACTGCCTAATAGACGACGGTAATAGATAACCGGTAACTTCCCAGCATATGGACAAAATTTTTCCATGTGCTCCTGTGCAAATTTCTATTGGTGGGAGGAAAATTTCGCAGCGGTGCTAGGAAGAGTAAAGAAGAGTGTAAGGCACCCTTGACTACAGTATTTTGCATGAAATGCCATGGGAGGGGGGAGAAATCTAGGCGGGAAATATTTTCCTTCCGTTTTTTTCAAAGACCAATGCGTTTAGGAGGAAGAAAGGCACTCGGTACACGTTTAATGGCATTTCCGCGACCAGCCTCCTTAGAAAGAGAATGGGGGGAAAGGCTCACATCAGGGCAGCTGCAAACTCCGAGGCCCTACAGGTCCCAATTCAGGTTCCAGAGCCAAACTGGGCCCAACCTCCTTGCCAACACCCACGCGGCCCCCTCCGTCTCGCACAGCGGCGCGTCTTCACGTCAGCCAGCCAAAGCGGCGGGCAGAGAAGCCCAATAAGGCGGAGAGGGAAAAGAGGAGACCCCCTTCCCCGCGCGCGCTCCGTGCCTTTTTATCCGGAGACCCTAGTCGCGGCTACAGAAGAGCCCGCTTTATACCGAGGCGTCGGGCGCTAGAGGGCGGGCGGAGAGGTTTCCCTCCTTCCGAAGCTGCTTCTCCGGCTTTGTTATTTCTTGCCCCCCCTCCCCGGTCCCTCCATTTCCTGTCTGGCTTTGTGCGGGCGACGGATATGGGCAGCAGCCTCTTCAGGTGTGTCTGCTCCTGGCTGTTTTCCTCCATTCCCGCGTCGGGTCTGGCAGGAGAGCGCGAGCAGAGGCGGGCGCTCCGGCGCATCATGTGATGAGCCCCTTGCTCTCTCTCCCTGGCGGCGAGCCTCATTCCCGCCCGCCTTTCCTTTTTCGTGGAAGCCGCCGCTTTCGCTCCGACTTGTGGAGGCGGCTGTCTAGCTCCAGGGGACGGCGGCTGACGGGGTTGCTACCTCCTCGCAACATGGACAGCCCGCTGAGCGCGGCGACTGCTGCCGGTCCTGCGCGCTGCCTCAAGGAGCTGCTCGGCTGAGGCGCAGCCACTCGGGAGAGCGCGGCTCCAGTGCCGGGCGGCGGCGGCGCCTGCAGCCGAAGAGCCGCGCACACAAAGGCGCGCCCGGATCAGCTCCTACTCAGCCTTCTAACTTGGGTAAGTTTCCTCCCCCCGCCCCCCCCGTCCGTTTTCGGTCCCCTCCTTTCCACAAAGGGTGGCTCCACCTGTTGAAAGCTTCGAAACCCCTCCCGGGATTGCTGATTTGCTGATCCACCGAGCAAACAAACAACCAAGCCTCTCGGAAGCTTTGCCTCGCCGCTTTCCATTCCGAGGGCGACTTCGATCGATCGCCAGCGCTTGTCTGTTGGCTGGAAGGAAGTTCGGAGCTTGAGGACCGCTGGGAGGCAGGCGGGAAGGGTAAAGAGGACTTGATCACCCCGGTGGGTTTCAGTCTAGCGACTGCCGCTCCTTTTTCTGCTTTTCTTGAAAGAATAAGCGATCGTCCTTCCATGTTTGAACAGCAGATGGTTTCCATTAAGGGCAAAGTCCTCGCTCTCAGCGCCGAACTATGTGGCTGGCTGCGCTGTGATTCAGCTGCTCAGGAGCATCAGGTTTAGTTCTATGTGAAACTTTCTCAAGGGCTGTGGGGTGAACTGTGATTTCCCCCTTCCCATCGCGCTTGTAACCATTCCATAAATCCATATGTAGGGAAGGGAAGGATTGAGGGGTGGGGAACGGAAAGAAGTTTTTCAGATCCTTCTCAGAACTGTGGAAGAAAGGCGGTTTTTCCTAGAGTTTGGGTCTGTGATTTCTTTCAGAATACCGAGCTGGGTTTTATCATACTTTACGATCCTCGAGAGTTGCAGAATTAACCAAACCCTTTCGCTCAGCTCCCATTCATTCCTGCTGGTGGGAGTCGTTGGTTTGAGGAGCATTCATCCCCTTGGACTTGAGATCTCTGCCCCTGGTTTTGACACAATCTGAGGATTGAAGGCACTTGGGGGTTGTGTTGTTGGGGGGAAAAAAGACAAAGGCTTAAAACTAGCTCATAAAACACCACTGTAATGTGTCTTATTTTGCTGAAGGGAAACTGGGCTCCGTGCTCCGTTTGTGACTCACTCGGTTTATTTGCTTTGGAACAGGGCAGTTTTGTCTTGGGGGGTTTTGCTCTGCAGTTGTCCAAGTGACTCTTCCAGGCATGAGATTGTGACACCAGCAGTTTGCATGGGAAGGTGTTTCATTGGCTTGTCAGTTAATTAGAGACTAAAGGTAAGGTAACCCTCCTCCGGCTGGGGGTACACGTACTACAGAATCAAAATTCTCATCTCTGTGCTTGCTTGGATATTTTATGCGCACACCAAAGATGGCACATTAATAACCCAGGACAGCTGGCAATGTAAATGCACTATCTTTTATATTCCGCTCATCCTGTTTGAAATTCAGCTGTCTCGGTGGCCTAGAAATTTAGATTGTTCCTCAGTCGCTTTGCCAAAAAAGGAAAGGTGGTTACTTGCTTCTAACTTATGCTCACCTGATGTATCTGGCTAGAGTCAACTTTATACAGTATCTCTTCTTCCAGTCCAGCATATGAACTCAGCACATTTTGGTGGGAAAAGATTGCTCTCTTCCTTTCACTATCTTGTACAACGAAGCAAGGTGCCTCTAGAGCAGCAACCTTGTCATATGTGTAGGTAGTTGCATTTTAACCGTTTACACCCAGCTCTGGACAGGCTTACTCAGAAGTATACACTGTTGAACGTCACATGTTGAACTCCTAAGAAGCTATGGCATGCATAGGATAAACTAGTTTTGTGTTCCCCACCCTTTGTGTTTAAATATTTTCACGTTTCTTTTTTAAAGGACCTTCCTCTTCCTGGTGAATTTTGGATTTGCTCCTAACGTAGAATTTGCATTGTAGTATCCTTCCAGATGGTGGTTGCCAAGAAGTGATCAGTGGGTTAGAATCTAATTGCTTCTCACATGCTGGGCTTCTAGATCATGACATAGCAAGGTTAAAAATACAATTTAGTGCATAATTGAAAATAGCAGTAGCACAACTCCATCATAAAAAAGGAGAAAAAGCTCTGATTTTGAAGAGGGAAAGATGAGACAAGTGACTGGGAAACTGAGAGGGATGAGATAATGTTCTCCATTGAGATACAAGCTTTTGTGATGAGGGTAAAACCTAGGAATGGGAATGCTGAAGCAATAATTGCTTACAAGTTGTGGCTAGACTTAGTCAGATTTTGAATAGACATATTGAAATAAATGGAACTTGTCCAGGGCCTTTTTACAAATCTGAAACACCTGGGGCTCTATGTCCATTTCAATAACCCCGTTTCCCCACTTGCTTTGCTACATACAAAATTGTGTGTGCATATGTGTGTATTTTATTTTAATGTTTTGTCCATTGAAGACATTAGCCCAGGAACTGGGAGTGTGTGGAAAAAACTTCAGTAACCTGATACATTGCAATACAGTTCTTGCCATTATATTTTAAAAGATTTGTGTTGATGCCTTCATTGAAACATGTTGATCCATTTCCAATTTCAAATGCTAAATTATACTTTGTTCAAGGCCCTCTCTATGTGTGAGGCTAAAGCATTTGCTGCCATTGACCCCATGGATGAGCATCATTTAACTTTATACACAATTCTGGAGAGTTCTTTACACTATTTCCCATTGCAGAATTCCAGGGCAGATATGTAGAAACTATAGGGTACACTTATAGTTGATAAATCTTGCCATTTGAACATTAGTTACACTTTTATTATTCCACAGCCTAGCATGTAGGCCTAATGATAAGCAAAATAGATGTTTTGCTTAAGGACCTTGCCTGCTATTCCTCCTGTCTATTAAAACATTCTTTTCTGGTGAAACCATACAGACCGACAAGCTAGGTTCACACCCAGTGCCATACTGTATTTTCTTGTTTCTGGGTTAACACGTTGCCATTGTGGTTTGTAAGCCTTGTTTTGTTAATATGTTATGTGAATCCTGCCAATAATGATGGATTCAGAAATGTATAATTATGCAAACCTTGCTTTAGTGTCATATGTGTACAAGGATATTGGTTAGGAATGTGGGAATATAATCCCTTGCAAGGTATAAGAAAATTGTTGACCTTGTCTTTGATGTTCCTTTGCTGACACATAGGAATTCTGTAAAATTATAAAGTGGTTGACTTTATGAAGTGTTTCCTTGATAACTTTCACAATTTCAAGATCACAACAAATCCTGGTTGGGTTGATTCTGTCGCTACATCTCTTCAGCTTTGCTTCACTTCCTACATCCTGTGCTCAGGGGTCATCCAGGATTGCTACCTAGAGGTTGAGATCGTAGTTCCCTCGCTAATTAATTTGAGGCCCAATCCACTAGGATTTCACTTAAGCTGTATTTAAATTAATGGAGGCTGCAGAGAAGGATTACTGTTCTGTTGCCCAACTACTACTCATTTCCACAGGTTGGATACCTTTATTATTTATTTCTTTTTTTAAAAAAATTGTATCTTACTAATCTCCAAAATAAAATAAAAATAATAAAACTGGGATTAAAATTAATTAATTAATTAATTAAATAATTAAATAAAACAAAGAATATAAAACATTCAACAGTAACATAAAGCAAAACAAAGAGAATAAACTAAACATTATACATATACACTGCAAATCTGGCAGTACTCAGAAATTGGAATAATTTGACAAGAGAGCATAATCCATCAATCAAAAACAATACTGTGAGATCTAACATTGCTGGAAAGGACCTCAACTAAAACCTAGAGGTGGGGATACTGCTATCTTGGCTGCAGAAATCCAGCTGATCATTAGATGGTAATGAAAAGTTAAGGTGGTTAGTATCTCTTTGCTGCCAACTAATAGCAATTCATTAGGTAGCAACTTTGTAGCCCTACTGGCAGACCAGAGAGGGAAGCTTGCTAGGCCCCTATTCAGAAGAATATTCCTTAAAATAGACATCATAATAACTGGAAAACATCTTGCTCTATTGAACTTCAGTCAGCAAGGATACATTGAGTAGAGGATATGCAGGAGAAGGTGATCCATAACATATTGGTTCCTCAAAACATTTATAGCTCTAAAGGGAGCTGAGTTGAAATAGAATTTATTATTATAAATTTATTATAAAATGCTAATATTTATTAGTACAGATCCAATCAGGCAACAGCATTTTGCACACGATTTATATTTGTGGATTTTGTTAAAGGTAGGCCAGGTCCACTTAGAATATTTTGTAATAACTGTAGCTCTTTATCTATTGCTTCTTTGATCTGCTACCTAAATTAGGATCTTCATTTTGCTCCACAAGACTTTATTCATGTTGAGGATGGCATGGCTCATGTGTGCAGTGTCTCGGTTTGTGTATTTTTTTTGTATTTGTGCCTACTTGATTATAGTGCCAGAATGGATTTGTTCTCATTATAAACTTTGCTAGCCCTTGCCTCAAGGTTCTATTTTTAGTCTTTAGGGCTGCAGTCATTTTAACACTTTCTTAGGAATAATCCCTATTAAACTTAACAGGGCTTTCTTCTTGGCAGATTTGTACTGTAAATCTTTTAGAAAATCTCTGATCATTCTGATGCCTCATATTTTACAGCAGTAGGATAGAATGTCCAAGTACAATACAGACTGTTCCTTCCATATCCACAGACAGCTTTTTTTTATTGAATGGCTCTTTGTTGTATGGCAAACTAATAGATTTACCCTTCTCTTCACTCTTCACGAACAGTTTCAGCAAGCTTATGCCAGATCAGTACCAGTTGCTAGTAGTATGGACAGCAAGTCGGATGTGGACTGGCTGGCTTCAAGCTTATAAATTTATTTAGGTTTCTTTTTTTTAAAACTAGAAGCCCTAGTTAGATGCAAAATATGGAGGAAGGGAGGACTTTTGCTGCTGCCATTGATTGAGATCCAAAAATATTTTCTGGTCTATTAGTGGTTATTTAGAGTTCTAGTGAGAGCCAGATTGGTGTAGTGGTTCAGGCATCGGGCTAGAAACTGGGAGACCTTTGTGCCTTAGGCACAGAGCCAGCTGGGGGACCTTGGGTGAGTCACTTTCTCTCAGCCCATGCTGGCTGGGGAATTCCAGACATCTTAAAGTTGCTAAACTTGAGAAACACTGATGTAGCCTGATTGAAGCTGCAACTTCTTCAAAGTTGCCTTGTTGCTTAATATCACTGTTTGACATTATTCATTCAAAAAACTCAATGTACAATAATTGTTAGTAGATCAGCTTTTTAAAATAGATCATTCAATATTTTAGCTGAATTAGCAACATTCCAAGAAGTTCATTCCTCATACAGTTGGTTTGTACCACATTATGACTTCATTAATTGACTAATAGCCCTGAAAAGGAGGACCAAGTTAATCTTCTATAAAACTTTGGCATAGAATAATGCCTGCACCTTTTATCCTTTGTCTCTACTTTAACTGGGGTTAAAAATTATAAATCAAGTTACAGTTTATGGCCATCAGATGGGGGATGACAGACCCTTTGCCACTCTCCCTACCCAGAATGGCCATGGCATTGGTTGTGCCCTCCCACAATTTGATTCTTGTTCAAAATTTGATAGAAGAGATTATGAACATTTTGTTTTGGTGATCTCACCAAATTGTAGGACTGAGTAGCTATCTAGAAACTGCAAACATCTGTTACTATGCCTGTCCCAAAGTGCTTAGTGCAGAGCTTTCCAAACTTTTCATGTTGGTGACACACTTTTTAGACATCCATCATTTTGCAACACACTCTTACAGCAGGGCACAAGGCAGGCACTAGGACCTGCGTGGAATCTTGGCAGGGCTCGGAGGCAGCAGCAGCCGTGACACACCCAGGCACTGCAGCCGACACACTAACGTGTCCCGACACACAGTTTGGAAAGCTCTGGCTTAGTGTTTGAGCCAATCTCAGTCTATCTAATTATAATATTTCTGAACAAACTTTAACAGATTTCTGTTACGGTTCTGGAATTCTTGTGACATAAGTTGGTGCAATCCATGATTATTCTGTTGAAACATGTTTGCAACCTGGTCTCCTGGAAGTAATGTAAGAAAATATTTGTGCCTTTTAGTTTGGAATGGTAAAACTGTCAGAGGATGAATTGGGGACATAAAGCAAAGTAAGTATAATCGGACATAACTTTGAATGACGGATAATTCAGCAAAACACTTTGTATATGAGGGGTTTCATGGTTGTTATAGTGTTTTAATTTTCCTTGAACTTCTTTCTTATCAGTAATAACAGAAATAGTAGCTATATGGGTAGTAATACATAAAGCAATAATAATATTGAATAAACATTGCAGGCTTTTGAAGCGCTGCCAAAATGCTGTAGCTAAGTTGCCAAATATAAAATTCTTAATAGTAATGTCATAATATTAATAGATATTTTTCTTCTAGTTGTGCTTTCATTCTTCAAACAGAATAAAGCTCTATAGATGAATGTCCACTGCAGGATTATGCAGTTATCATATTTAAGGCCCGATCACAGTAATTTTTATTAACTGCAGAAAGGTTGCCTGTGGAACAAATACTTTTGGATGATTCATGTATGGAATATGCAGGGAAAAGCAAAATGAAGTGAAGAAATACTTGCATTGCACTTCCTTCACTGTTCGTAAAATCTATGAAATCACTGAAATAAGGTGATGGAGTTTATGCTGTTTGTTTTGAACCAAAACTAGTTTTCTCTATATATGGCACCTTTGAGTTCAGTGTCCAATATTTCCATACTCTGCGCATGTTTAAAGTGAAATACATAACCTGAAACCAGAGATCTTCATGTTACCCCTGAATATCGTAGATGTGGCCCCCAGAGACCTTTTATCAAACTGTAATTTTGAATGTGACAAAACAGAAAAAAACATTAAATGCATAACAAAAAGCAAATGTGTTGTTAATATTCATTTATAATCAAATTTAATTGTATATGTAGAATCATAGAGATGGAAGGGGTCTTACAGGGTTTGTCCACCCCATGCTTGGTACAGGATCCACTACATAGGACATCTGAGATTTTCCTTTTCTTTTGGTTTGTCAGCTGATTAATAATTTCCCACAATTCCTGAAGTAATAGCTTTTTATTTGCTGTACCTTTAAGGGAAAGATAGAAATAGCTGTCACCCACCCAGTCAGTTAAAGGAAAATTATTATTGTTATTATTATTTATTTATTTAACTTATATGACCGCCCATCTCCCCCAACGAGGAACTCTGGGCGGTTTACAATAAAACTGATTAAAATAGAATAAAGAATATAAAAACACAATCAAATAATACAATAAATAAATTATAAAATCCAAATGGCCAGATAGATTAATAAAAAGAAGGACATTATGAAATTAACCACCCCCATGAGGAACTATTATTTCCTCCTTCCCATGCCAGGCGGCAGAACCAGGTCTTCAGATCTTTCCTAAAGGTCGGGAGGGAGGGGATCTGCCTCAACTCTGGGGGCAAGGTGTTCCAGAGTGCTGGTGCCACCACAGAGAAGGCCTGCCTTCTAGACCCCATCAGATGACACTGTCTTATTGATGGGGTTCGTAGCAGGCCCCCTCTGGATGATCGGATGGGGCGGGTCGATGATATGGGGATAAGACGGTCCCTCAGGTATTCTGGTCCCATGCCATGTAGGGCTTTAAAGGTGATAACCAACACCTTGAATTGTACCCGGAAGCAAACCGGCACCCAATGCAGCTCGCGGAGTAAAGGTGTTATGTGCGCTGATCTTGGCGTACCTAGAACTGCTCGCGCGGCCGCACTCTGCACCAGCTGTAGCTTCCGGATAGTCTTCAAGGGTAGCCCCATGTAAAGTGCATTGCAATAGTCTACATGGGAGATGACGAGAGCATGAGTGACTGTTCGGATGGCATCTCGATCCAGGAACGGGCGTAACTAATAATAAATAATTCCTGCTTGGTCGAGCTATGTTCATCTTCCCTCCCTCCCTCCCTCCCTTACTTATCCAAAGGAACCATTTCTTTTTCTCTATATCCCTTTTATTTTTATCCAGCAGGAAGCTAAGCCAGATTCCTTCTTTCCCAGGGCAGCAGTAATAGTCCAGTGCTATTGAGTAATGTGATTCTTTCTCTCCCCCCTTGACCAAAAACCTCTTTTCTACTTTCTTCCCCAAAATACAACCTGCTGTTTCTTTATCTTCCATTCTCAAGCTAAGCTGTGCCCACCGCCCTCCTTTAATATAAGTGTGTGTGAATGCTGCATCTTTCCGCCTTTTTCACTCTGGTGAGAAGCCTTGATACCCTTCATCTTTCTCTCACTTAACTGAATGTTCTAAAGTCCCCACAGACGGCTAATTTCTTAAAATCGCTGTGTCGGCCTTTAGTTTGTTAACTACTTAAGATATCTGTCTTTGTCTTTGTAAACTGTTAACAGTAACCATTGAGGGCAAAGTAATTATTTGTTCATATGCCATTTGCCTCTATGTCATCAGCGTCAAATATTATCTTAGAGAATCATTGATTGGAAAATATCTTAGAGGTTATCTAGTCAAACTCCCTGCTCAGGGCATGATCTACTAG
Organism: Charina bottae; assembly: GCA_023362775.1. NCBI lineage: Eukaryota > Metazoa > Chordata > Lepidosauria > Squamata > Charinaidae > Charina > Charina bottae. The sequence goes on from JALMGJ010000006.1 coordinate 68,175,686, forward strand.
AACAGCGGTCCACAACCTTTTTGGCACCAGGGACCGGTCGTGGAAGACAATTTTTCCACGGATTGGGGGGGTGGGGTTTGCAGGCAGAAGCCAATTGCGTGCACCGGGGGCGGGGTTTGCAGGCGGGAGGCAATTGTGCGCACCGAGGGCGGGGTTTGCAGGCGGGAGGCAATTGTGCGCACCGAAGGCGGGGTAATCGTGTGCACCGGGAGGCGGGGTTTGCAGGCGGGAGCCCCACGGCCCACTTCCTAATAGGCCGCGGCCCACAGGTTGGGGACCCCTGTACTAGAACACCTCTCACAGGTGACCATCAAAAGCAGAACTTACTATTTCATGTAGCAACTTGTTCCACTGGCTGACATTCATACAGTCAACAACTTCCTCTTGATGTATAGCTTGAATCTACTTTCTTGTGATTTCAACTACTGGTTCTGGTCTTGCCTATAAACCCCTGGGAATTATCACTGCTATCATTGACTGGTAATCTTTTGTCCACTAAATGGGACTCAGTGGTTGCTTCCTCCTCAAACAAATACTACATTCTGTTAGCATAGCCATGCCACTTGCATCCATCCATACAATCTGTACTCCCCTTTGTTCCTATTAAGTGGGTTGCATAGAGATCAAGAACCAGTTCAGGGCTGATCCTTTGTATCTTTACTAAACCTCAAAAGATTTACAAAAATCAGCTGTTATGGTCTCTCCTTGAAACTGAGCAAATGGTTGTACTTATAACTGCTGTGAAGAATATCAGAAGCCACTTCCTTATATATTTCTTTTCTATTTTTCTTTAGCTTTTTTTCTTTTCTTGCACTTCCTGCTTTTTCCTTCTTTTCCCCTTTTCTTTTTTACTTTTGTACTTTCTTACTTTACATTAGTTTGTGTTAGAAGAGGCAGGGAAGAGGACCCACAGAAGGAATATAGGGAAAACAAAAAGTCTCTTAACATCTTCCTGAATCAGACCAGCTAGAACTAAACTTTGTTTCTCATAATTGATCTTTTCAGAGATGGGCAGGAAGAGCTTGGTAGGAGAAAACTGGAGCTGCAGAGAGGTAAACTGGCTGGACCTTCTTCATCCCCTTTGCAGCCTCTTCTCTTTTTAAAAAAGTTCAGCTTTTTAGAGTGCAATTCCATCTCTTCTTTCTCTAACTGGTTCTTTTACCTCAATTCTCTCTATATGGCAAAGAACCCTTAATATCTTGTTTTTCTGACTTTCCATATGCCTGATGACAAATTGACAACGTATCAGTGTCCTTTCCCCTTGAGTCTTTGTGATTACCTAAGAATATCTGTACAGTAGTCTATGGTTCCAGTTGCACTGAATTTCACTGAAATGAAGCAAAGGTTAAGCTTTAAGCATGGCTTCAGTGTTTTTTTTAATCATGGCATTTATGGATAAAGGAAGCCTATTGCACACTTTCCAGCCTCTTGGGGTCCTGTTCCATGCTCCCCCAGCTTACCTTTGTCCTTTTTTTCTGGGTGGGTGGCCACATTTTCAAACATAATGCATTGGACTGTTGTCATCAACCACCTCTAGTTTTAAGAATGACTATGGATGGTTGAGAAGCATTATTGAAGGTAAAGAGGGTTCTACAAGCAGGGGCTTTCCTTTCTAGTATTTCAGCTTCTCACTGGCCACTAATGGATATGCATTGGTATCCTGGCTAGGATTTTGCCTGCCTCTGCTTTAGGAAATCATTCAGCATGTTTTTCTATTTGTTCAATATCTACACACTGTGGAAAGCTCAATAAAATTCAGTAGGTATTATCAAAGATTATTATGCAAAGTCCATTGTTGTACTAACTTGGAATTTCCAGAAATGAATAAATCAGTTCAGATTATCTTGAAATCAATACTGCATGTCTTAAGAATTCAAAATTAGTTTTTAACTGCCTTGCTGTATACTCTTGGGAGGAAGTACTACCCTGATCTGAATTAAAAATCTATCTCTTGAACAACACAAATTTTCTTTCCTTTTCCCCTAATAATTACGCTTTAAAGCAGGAGTGGGCAGTGGTATGGGGTTGGAGCTGGCATTAAACATTTTTGGTGGAGTAAGGGCCACAGTAGTGGGAGTGGGGACAGAGCCACGTGTATGTTGGAAGCACAAAGATTTTCTTCTGTTTACCTGCTTTAGGGGGGAGGAATTTGAGGATTTTAGAAGGTTGGTTTAAAATTATTTTAAGCCTGTCTTAGGATTTACACTACACTTTCTGTTTTCTGCTTCCAAATGATGGAAACTATGCAATCAGGTTTTAGCAACTGCAAGTATAGCAGATCTGGGTGGTGAAAAAAAAAAGGATTCAGCTTCAGCATGCAAGGTACCTATTCCTGATCTCAAGTAAGGTGACTTTTCACTGAGGTGATAGTTCTCTGAGAAGAATATTCTCAGAAAGGCATTTCTAACATATTTTAGAAATCTATCGCGCGGTAAAAATTACATATGATATATGATGTATAATTAATGATGTATAATTAATATGTACGGATGTTGTAAGCCACCTAGAGCCCTCCATTAGGGAGAGGATAGGCGGGGTATAAATAAGATAAAATAAAAATAATAATAATAATAAATTAGAAATTAGAGGCAGGACTGCTTGTCTTTTCCCAGAGTTTAAAAACTTGTTAAACATTCCAAAGCTCTTTTAAACTGGTGTGAATTCTTTATTTTTATTTTCTTGCTACGGTGCCGTAGAAATAGATTTTTATAATCTGCTTTCCTTTTGTGTGCAAGACATTCAGGAAATGAAACTAATATATCTTGGCTTTTTATTTCTTTAGGATATTTATGACTCACGTTTTGACAAAGTTTGCAGGGCTGCCAACAGTCTATATACATTTTTTAAAAATGCATCAGTCATTACATTATTAAATGCAAAAAAATATACATCCGTAACAGTGTCAACAATCTCAAATTCCATTGTAGAGATAAAGATTATTGAAACTGAACAATATTATATACAAAAAGGTCAGAAATTATGGAAGAAAGGGCCAGGCAAAGGCCATCCTGGGAGGGTTGTTTTAAAGGAGAGTGCCATCACACACAACCCCGTTTTTTTATTTATACTTCATTTGAGGGGAGGTACAAAGTGTACGTTTTTGACCATCTCATCGTTTGGCTAGATAGCATGTAAAGAAAAGCAAACCTTAAGAAAACTTTATTTGAAGCCTTAAAGAAGCTTTTGAATTTAAAATAAACATTATTTGGCCTGGAAACCTCTTAGAAGCCAGTGCAGCTGAATAATATATTTAAAATGGTTGATATTAAAAGTATTACAGCTGTGATACAGATTTACTAAAAGTTTTGGACCATTTTGAAGAGAAGACACACATACAATGTATTACAGTAACAATTTAAATTGAGGAAGTGTTGTCCCCTAAAGGAGGAGTTGATAACATGAACTGAAAGATCATTAGATTTGCCTTGGATGGATTCAACCTGCTATTAAACGAAATGGCCAGCCTGGCCTTGGTTACCTTCACCAGCCCAAAGATCCTATTCAAGAATTTTAGGGGAAACACTGAAGTGACTCAGGCTTCTGTAATAAACATACTGGTAACAGGGATGCATAGACTTGCATTTACTATGCAGGACAAACTTCTCAGGATTGCTTCTTTCTTACAGTTAAAATATTTTAAACATTGGTATTTGTGCCAATTCAGTTGGATTAATTTCCACATCGTCATAAATCCAGGAATCATGGAATTGTTGGGTTGTGTGGTTTTTTTGTTTTTGTAAAAACAGATGGCTGGGACATTGCAGCCAAGACATTCTCAAGTGGTTTTGGTCTTTTACTTGCTTTCCCACTTCCACGTTTCTTGGCTTTCTGAGAACATGACTCTTGTTCTGGTGATATTTCTTATAAGAGATCGGGGTATATTTTTAACCTTGTTCTGTAAACAAGATTAAAACAAGATATCCTGTATCTCTTGTCTTTCAGTAACAAGAGTTTGATTAATTTATGTGAGAGCTGATTCTGTCATGCTGATGAATGTTAAATTTGAGTAGCTGTTGAAAACTATTTATTGGGGGGGAAATGTGAACAGTAAACCATGCACTGAGAAATAAGTGAAATAGGTTTTCAAGGGGGTTCTTCTGTGGAATAATATATGAGCCACTATGGGCCTTATAGTGAATTGATGTCTTTTGCAGGTGAATAGTTGTAATTATCCAGAACCCCTCAAGAAATGAATGTTGTGGGATATCATGTCCATAATTTTATTTTGGTTTTTTGTAAACCGCCCAGAGCCCCCCCCCCAATTGGGGGAGATGGGCAGTGATATAAATTTAAATAATAAATAAATAAATAAATAAATAAATCTTACTTTGGGTAATACCACTTGGGTATTATGTGAGGTCAAGTCCAACCTGTGTGAAGTAAAATAAGATTCTGAACCACACCTCTAGGGAACAGCATTAAGGGGAGTGGGTTGTAGCTCATTAAATGTGCTACAAAGAGCAATTCAATTTAGTTTTTTGTCATTGACACAGCATGATGTTGTTAATGCTCATAATGTAAAATGTAGGATCAGAAAGTTCCTACATCTAGTAGGATTCCATCTATTTCTGTTCTATTGTACATATAATATTATATATTATTCTATTGTAAGTGCAGAATACCTGCATGTATAAATGTGTGTGTTTGTGTGTCTGTATAAAATGTTTTGGTATAAATGCAGAACAACTACACTAGATCAGGACACTAGGAGGGTTTATTTATAATACTAAATAAACGACTCTGGGAGCTTCTTGTCATATTGTGTTTAGGTTTACTTTTTACAGTACATGGCCAATGGAGTAAGCTCTTAAATCACCACAATGAATGAGAAAAGTAGACAGTAGTAGTTAGGCATTGATTTTATTTATGCCAACAGTTTCTGCATGGCTTCTTCTTGGTAGTTAAGGTTAGAGACAAGTGTCTATCCCACTGAGTATAAATGGCTGTACAAACTAATCTGGTAAAACTGTGAATTTATTAGAATAACCCTATTTTAAAGAACAAGAATTCAGAGACTAGCAGCATGGATGTTTTTCTTTCCCAGAGGAGGTGTGAAAACATGTTTGAAAGGTTCCTGAAAAATATTAATTCACACTTTATTTTGTCTAATATGCAGATGGTGAAATACTTGCATCTCATCATTTTAGATTGACCTGACTTGAGAGGTTAAACTTTGTTTACAATGTATGGTGAAAGGTTTGAAGCTGGTAAGGTGGGAATCTATGGTTCTTGCTACGGAGAAAAGTGTTTTGTAAACAAGGAAAAGATGCTGTAAACCTTGAAGGCCAGAAATAATCAGCAATACTGTTGTTGAAAAGATGGGCAAAGCTCCAGGATTTAAACCTGGAGGCTGACTTATATAGAGGGCAGAATTCCACGGAGCTGTTAGACACAGAACTTCTTCATATGTGTGGCTTCCTAATTCTTCGCGGTAAACCCACATGTCTACCCTTTCTTTTATTGATTGGGAATGTGGAATATGGAAAGGGTTTAATCACAATACCTGGTATGTATCTTGACTCCTGCTGGAGCAGCACATACTCTTTTTTTCTTAAATATGTGTCCAAAGGATTGTTTGTAGCATACAATGGAATTCCACAATGTGTTACAGCCTGTCAAATATGATTGATGTACTTTGATGGCTGAGTGAACCTGAATGGTTAGAAAAACTTTATAGGCATATTAAGCTAATAAAAACAATAGTGTTGTTTGTTCTGTTGTCTACTGCTGTGGGAGTGGGAAAAGATTTTATTTCTTTTCTACTACTCACATTCATATTTGAACTTATTTTCCCTTAGTAAGTTACTTAAGAGCCCATGGAAATTCCAATTGTAATTAAATAAATACATTTCACTTTTTTAAGTTATAAGTTTCAAGTCCAGATAAATGGTTTACATTTTTTATTAGTCCCCAACCCCAGAAAAAAACAAAATGTCAGTCTAATTATTTTATCTTGAGTTTTATTCAATCAGAAATCACTTTGGTAGCTAAATTTGAAAATGTAGTAAGGTTCCATAAGAGTAAGCTTGCTCCATGTTATTTAAAGGGAGAGGTAACACTGTCAGAGATTTGCACTATGGAAGCAAAAGTTGGACTTTAAAGAAGCAGGACAGGAAGAGTTTTGACGCCTTTGAACTTTGGTCTTGGAGAAGACTCCTGAGAATACCTTGGACAGCCAAGAAAACAAATTGATAGGTCATTGAACAAATCAATCCAGAGTTTTCACTCGAGGCACAAATCACCAGCCTCAAATTATCCTACTTTGCACACTTTATGTGAAGACACAGCTCTCTGGAAATGGCTCTAATGCTGGGAAAGGTGGAAGGAAAGAGAAGAAGAGGGCAACCAGCAGCAAGGTGGATAGACTCAGTTACAGTGGCAATGAGTACACCACTAGGAGATTTGAAAGAACAGGTTAGGGACAGATCATCATGGAGAAAATCTATGTGGTCACTAGGAGTCAAAAATAGCTTGATGGCACATAATCAATTCCTTTCTCTGGTGCAAAGTACCAGATTCTGATAATCAGTTTTGCAAATACCATCATGGCTGGAAGAGGGCATGCATGGCTCAAAAGAGCCTAGTCTTCCTTTAAAAAAAAGTCTATTTAATAAAGCATTTTGAGCACTTGTATAGAAAACTGATTGATGACTATAACACAGGGTTCCAAATCAGGAATTCGTAATTATGCAAATAATGCAGTGCAGTAACAGTTATCCTCTGGTTGGTGGAGTTTAGCATATGGCCTTTATTAATATTCCTAAAATAATTTTCCATCCAAGAGGAAGCAGGGAAGCAGACTACACATGTTTTCTGCTTTGCTAAAACTCTGCTATACATGTTTATATACTTTTCAAAAAAGCAGTTATAAAGGAAGGGTGAAATTAGAATTGAATTTAAATGCCTAGCAAGAACATATTTTATGGAAGAATGGAGTGTCACATTTCAGGAGTAGTTAGACCTCGTTCCTAACTGAAATAGTTTTCTTTGAAGCCAACGTTTGCAGTGGTATCTAAACACTTATGTATAACTTCCTGGAATGCAAAGGCTTGGTGGCCCCACAGCCCCAGTGGACACCTATAGCATTACCCTTGATAAAATACAAAAGCTTCCAGAAGTGACATAGGATCTCATGAGATGTCCATGATCCTTCTGATAGCTCAAATGATTATGATCAAATCCTGTAAGATGCTACCTTTGTTTTGGGTGATGGCTGTCCAGAGCATTTTACAAAATGGTGCCTGGGACTGGAAAAGATTGTTTACCCCTGGAAATTGCAGTCCTTTGTGACTTGTTTCCCTTCTGGTTCTGAACTTCACTGAGATAGCCAAACTCTGTATTTTATACACTTGATAGGAGAAACAATTATCTAAATATCCACACAACTTGCTAATAAAGGTTTAGCGTTACTCAAGATAACATCACAGGTTCATTGAATCCATCTCACATGACTCAGCTAACTATGACCAATCTTCCTCCTTTTTATTTTCATAACCTTTGTAATGGCCATCGCGTACTTGTTTTTCTGTACCAGATTGGGTTGGAGCTGTTATAAATGGGATGGCAGAAGATTCGTGGTTTACCTCCCTCTCACTGCTTTCTACTCAACTTTGCAGATTCCTCCATCCTGTGTTGTCTTCCTGGACCATAGATAAATTAGAGTAACCTATTGTAAGCCGTAATTACTACCCAGAACATGAAGATCTGCAGCTTTTATACAGAATATTCAGCAGTTGTAGCTTTATGATTTTGCTAAAGCTACTTTAGAAGGTAAAAACAAGACCTGGAGCTGACTGTAGTTCAGATCACGAACTTCTTATTGCAAAATTTAGAATCAGACTAAAGAGAATAGGGAAGACCCACAGATCAGTTAGATATGAGCTCACTAATATTCCTAAGGAATATGCAGTGGAGGTGAAGAAAAGATTTAAGGGACTAGATTTAGTAGATAGGGTGCCAGGAGAACTATGGACAGAAGTTCGCAACATTGTTCAGGAGGCGGCAACAAAAAACGTCCCAAAGAAAAAGAAAACCAAGAAGGCAAGATGGCTGTCTGCTGAGACACTGGAAGTAGCCCAAGAAAGAAGGAAAGCAAAAGGCAACAGTGATAGGGGAAGATATGCCCAATTAAATGCAAAATTCCAGAGGTTAGCCAGAAGAGATAAGGAATTATTTTTAAACAAGCAATGTGTGGAAGTGGAAGAAGACAATAGAATAGGAAGGACAAGAGACCTCTTCCAGAAAATTAGAAACATCGGAGGTAAATTCCAGGCAAAAAATGGGTATAATCAAAAACAAAGAAGGTAAGGACCTAACAGAAGCAGAAGAGATCAAGAAAAGGTGGCAAGAATATACGGAAGATCTGTATAGGAAGGATAATAATATTGGAGATAGCTTTGACGGTGTGGTCAGTGAGTTAGAGCCAGACATCCTGAAGAGTGAGGTTGAATGGGCCTTAAGAAGCATTGCTAATAACAAGGCAGCAGGAGACGATGGTATCCCAGCTGAACTGTTTAAAATCTTGCAAGATGACGCTGTCAATGTGATGCATGCCATATGCCAGCAAATTTGGAAAACACAAGAATGGCCATCAGATTGGAAAAAATCAACTTATATCCCCATACCAAAAAAGGGAAGCACTAAAGAATGTTCAAACTATCGAACAGTGGCACTTATTTCACATGCCAGTAAGGTAATGCTCAAGATCTTGCAAGGTAGACTCCAGCAATTCATGGAGCGAGAATTGCCAGATGTACAAGCTGGGTTTAGAAAAGGCAGAGGAACTAGAGACCAAATTGCCAATATCCGCTGGATAATGGAGAAAGCCAGGGAATTTCAGAAAAACATCTATTTCTGTTTTATTGACTATTCTAAAGCCTTTGACTGTGTGGATCATAACAAATTGTGGCAAGTTCTTGGTGGTATGGGGATACCAAGTGATCTTGTCTGCCTCCTGAGGGATCTGTATAACGACCAAGTAGCAACGGTAAGAACAGAGCACGGAACAACGGACTGGTTTAAGATTGGGAAAGGAGTACGGCAGGGTTGTATACTCTCACCCTACGTATTCAACCTGTACGCAGAACACATCATGCGACATGCTGGGCTTGAGGAATCCAAGGCTGGAGTTAAAATCGCTGGAAGAAACATTAACAATCTCAGATATGCAGATGATACCACTTTGATGGCTGAAAGCGAGGAGGAGTTGAGGAGCCTTATGACGAAGGTGAAAGAAGAAAGTGCAAAAGCTGGGTTGCAGTTAAACCTCAAAAAAACCAAGATTATGGCAACCAGCTTGATTGATGACTGGCAAATAGAGGGAGAAAAAGTGGAGGCAGTGACAGACTTTGTATTTCTAGGTGCAAAGTTTACTGCAGACGCTGACTGCAGCCAGGAAATCAGAAGACGTCTACTTCTTGGGAGGAGAGCAATGGCAAATCTTGATAAAATAGTTAAGAGCAGAGACATCACACTGACAACAAAGGTCCGCATAGTTAAAGCAATGGTATTCCCTGTAGTAACCTATGGCTGTGAGAGCTGGACCATAAGGAAGGCTGAGCGAAGGAAGATAGATGCTTTTGAACTGTGGTGTTGGAGGAAAATTCTGAGAGTGCCTTGAACTGCAAGAAGATCAAACCAGTCCATACTCCAGAAAATAAAGCCAGACTGCTCACTTGAGGAAATGATATTAAAAGCAAAACTGAAGTACTTTGGCCACATAATGAGAAGACAGGATACCCTGGAGAAGAAGCTGATGCTAGGGAAAGTGGAAGGCAAGAGGAAGAGGGGCCGACCAAGGGCAAGATGGATGGATGATATTCTGAAGGTGATGGACTCAACCGTGGGGGAGCTGGGGATGGTGACGGCTGACAGGAAGCTCTGGCGTGGGCTGGTCCATGAAGTCACGAAGAGTCGGAAGCGACTGAACGAATAAACAACAAACTTTAGAAGGGAAAGTTAATGGAAGAAAGCACTGTGTACTACTAATTTCACTGTGGATTACCTTCTGGGTTTTGATGTTCCATTGAAATATTTATTGTAATAAACTTATTTCATTTATTTTTATTTATTTTTCCAATTTCTATCACCGCCCATCTCCACCAAAAAGAGGGACTCTGGGCGGTTTACAATAAAATTAACTATAATTTTAGAGTCTACCATGGTAGAGATGGGCGGTGATAAATTTGATTAATAAATAAATTAATAAAAATAAACTGTAAGCACATAAAATACAATACAAACAACCAGTATAAATAGATATAAAATTGGTAAGATCTCATCTAATGAGGAGGGCTCTATGGTGCCAGCCACCCCCAGCAGGAACTTAACTGTGTATAGAGGTTTTATATCAATACAGTATTCCTTTTTCAGTATTGTTTTAATCTATATATTTAAATACATTGTTACATCATTGTAAATTACATTAGAGATAATTTCTCTTACAAACTGGTTATCAAAACAATAGTATTTCAATTTCTGTAAAACACTTTTGCTGTATAATTATAATGTTGCTATTTGTGTTGTGTATGCTGCTGCTGTTCAGAAATTATAATGTACAGGTATTCTCTGTAAGGAATCTTGAATTTACTTTTCCCAGTTGAAGCAATTAGTCATCGTCTTTTCATTTCAATCCTCAGGCCTGTGAGTGCATTTCAGGTGCATAAACAATTGCTAAATTGTTAGTGACTCTTCCTGTACCAACATAAAGAAGGAGGTAGTCTGATCTTAGGCACATACTGGACCGTATCAACCTGGAAAAATGAAGCAAATTTTGTTTATTTTATTATCTTACTCATGCAAGAAATATTACATTCCTGTAAGTTTTCTTAGGATATTTTAGAAGAGATGAGTCTTGTAAGACCTAATCACATTAAAGCTATAGTTCGTGTGTGTGTATGCACTTATATACACATAGATACATAGGCATACCTGAAGCAACAGGTATTCAGTTTAGCTCCCAAAAGCTTAGTGTGTTTCTACAAATATCTGAAAGGAACCAGTTGTCATGAAAAGAAATTCTCTTTAGTTTGTTCCATGGCTCTGGTACTACAGAATCTTTCATGACAATTGTGTATCCAGTAAAAACAATGACACCTTGACCAAGCTCAAATGGATTATCTATTGACAATTTGAAGGGAAAGATAAATGCTTTTCGAGATTTTGACTGGGATTGTGCATTTATTTATTACATTTATACCCACCTTAATGAGACCCAGTTTGGTGTAGTGGTTTAAGTACCAGGCTAGAAACTGGGAGACTGTGAGTTCTAGTCCCACCTTAGGAACGAAGCCAGCTGGTTGACCTTGGGCCAGTCACTCTCTCTCAACCCCAGGAAGGAGACAATGGCAAACCACTTCCGAAATCTTGCCAAGAAAACTATTGGGACTTTCCAGACAGTTGCCAGGAGTCAACACTGACTCAAAGGACCACAGATACAGTGTAATGGTTGAGTGAATAAAGTCTACACAATATGTAAAACCAAACAGGTCACATTATGACTTAGTGTGAAATGTGAACCATCTTACTTAACTCTTAAAGGCCACCTTGAATCTGATTTAAGTTGCTTCAAGGCAGACGTATATTAAATATGTAGCAGCCCTTATTTAAAGCACAAATGGCAGTAGAGAGTACCCCCTTTTTGGGGGGTAGCAAAATATGTGGGAAACAGTTCAAAGCTGATAAAGGTCAGTCTCAGCTACAGCTGCCACCAGAGCACTACTGAATCTACAAGCATCCAAAGTTATAGAATTGCCTTAAAAGATCACTCAGCAGCTATGATTTTAAGACCCCCCTTTTTTAAAAAAAAGCAAACCACAGCGTAATGAAATGAGAAACAAAATCTAGAATGATTGAGGAGCTGTAAAAGCAGTCCTGAAAGCATCATCAACCAGTGCCCACAAATCTCTTTTTGAAACAGTATCATTTTTAAGTCAGGTATAGAAAATCATGAAGGGGCGTGGTGGCTCAGCGGGTAAGACGCCAGGCTTGTCGATCGGAAGATCGCAAGTTCGGAGGTTCGAATCCCTAGCCCTGCATGCGGAGTGAGCTCCCGCACTAGCTCAGCTCTTGCCAACCTAGCAGTTCGAAAGCATGCAAATGCAATTAGATTAATAGGTACCACTTCGGTGGGTAGGTAACAGCGTTCTGCCCGTGTCATGCAGCCACATGACCGTGGAAGCATCTTCGGATAACGCTGGCTCTTCGGCTAACAAACGGAGATGAGCACCGACCCCTAGAGTCGGACATGACTGCACAAATGTGCGGGGGGAACCTTTACCTTTTATAGAAAATCATAAGCAAAGGTTGGACCAAGTCTATTTCTCTTCAGGGCGTTCTATAGTGTAGGCCTTCCAACAATCCTGTAGTCCCCCTACAGTAGATTTGCATAGCTGTACTTTGTTAGGTAACCTTGGAGCATGGGAATAAATCTGTAGGAATAAACATTCCCTGTGGTAGAAAGGCCCAGGAGGTAAAAGAGTAAAAAAGTTGAATTTACAAGTGGGCTTGTTAGTATTAAGAATAGGATTTTGTTCTCTTGATGAGCTTCTCTCAGTAAGTACACTAGCAGCCAATTCAATAGTATTACTTCCAGGCATGGAATCACTTTATTCACAATATGCTGAATCTTCATTAATTCTAAGGATCTAAGTTACACAGGCCAATTAGACAAGCTGGATTTCTGAGATATTAATATAGGCACATTGTGCTGTTCCACAGGCCCAGTTTGCATCTCCATTTGATCCCCTGCATCTTCCCCTGACTTCTGAAGTGATATCTTCAAGCTTTTAAGAATGGATGAATTCTTCTTCTTTTTATGATTCTGGTTTTAGAAGCTGTACTTAGGTTTTCTGAGCTAGGTCTGAAATTGTAGTCCATTTCAGATTTTTTTCAGAAGAGGTGAAGGATATTATATCCATCTAGAATAGTGTTGCCTTTTGTCCCTTCCTAATACCTTTTAGGGGGCGTGGTGGCTCAGTGGGTAAGACGCCAGGCTTGTCGATCGGAAGATTGCAAGTTTGGAGGTTCGAATCCATAGCCCTGTGTGCGGAGTGAGCTCCTGCACTAGCTTCAGCTCTTGCCGACCTAGCAATTTGAAAGCATGCAAATGCAAGTAGATTAATAGGTACCACTTCAGTGGGATTGTAATAGTGTTCCGCGCGCGTCATGTGGCCACATGACCGGGGAAGCGTCTGCAGACAACGCTGGCTCTTCGGCTAACAAACGGAGATGAGCACCGGCCCCTAGAGTCGGACAGAACTTCACAAATGTGCGGGGGGAACCTTTACCTTTTTAAATACCTTTTATGCTAATTAAAAAGCAAACCAGATCCTGCAAAAATAAACGTTTTGTTTTTTGGGTTCATGAAAATCTTGCCTTACAATCAGATTATGAAATTCTGATTGCTGTGGCATGAGTTAGCAAAGAATCAGAAATACTTGAGGATCACACATGGAATGGGTTCAACCCAATTTCTGCAATTTGCTTTTCTTCCTCCTTCCACACTTTAGTTTTCTTATAAAGCAGTTTTAGTGTCTTTAATGCTCTTGATTTTATGAAACTGAACCCCAGACTAGAACCCTAAGTGTCTTTTAATCTCTTCTCTTAGTTTTTGTTGGTGAACATTTTACAAGATTCTTGCTAATGCACTCGAAGGTCCAAACCTGCTCTTAGGGGAATTTCTTAACTAGCAAGCACAGCTGGTAATACAGTACTTGCCACACATTAATTCATTTTCCTTTCTTGAGAGATCACTTCATCACCCTTGGCTTCTAAATCTTGCAAAAGGGGTGGTAATTTTTAGGTAAATAAACTCCTTGCCAGGTTCTTCCCAAAGCAGTTGTAGGATAAATAAAGCACCTAGCAGCTATTTTTGTATCCCTTCCCACTTTATTTGAGAGTAATAGGAACTCTGAACTTTTTTCACCCTCATTGGTGCATGCGTTAAGGTATCTGACTATCACAGCAGGCTTAATTTTTTCATAAATGTATGACTGGGACTTAAAAACTAAAATTTGGATTCTTCATTTGAAACATCTGAAAGGTAAGTACTATATAAATGAAATAATGGAGAGTAAGTTGTTGCCCAAGAGACAACATGTTGAACTTTGGTCTGATAGAGTGCCCAGATTCTATTAAGCTCAGATTTTCACCTGAATTAATTCTCATCTTCTTTCTTCCATGTTGAATATAGATGTATGAAAGTTTATCTCTCTCCTTAAGGTTACAAGTGTATTCACATATGAACTATGCTGGCTTTTCCTTGTGTAGTTTGTATTCTGTGGTTTTTTGTTTGTTTGTTCTTCATTGCCAATGTTTTATTGATCACTATATACTTAAATACAATTTTAAAAATAGTCATTATTTATAAAGAAGTTTGTGAGAGAACAGGTCTGTGCCAAGTCCATTGCTAAAATAATGTAAGCAAGGATACATGTTGGGCCCAGGCCAAATTCTCACTCATGAAAATTGAGAATGAAAGAACAGATTGGGGTAAAGTGTCCTTGTTCAGCCATCTTTTGCATAATGTGTGCTGGAGTTTTCCTGCAATCTGTTAATTGGATGTCTTTTTAAAAAAAAGATTAGACCCTTTCCTGATGTTAACTTACCCAGGCTGGGATCAGAGGCAGCATGGTGATATCATGTTGTCACAGAGCCAGTCAGTTCAGACTATTTGATAACACAAAACCAAGTTGGAGTAGCAAAAAAGTATTCCTCTCACTCTAGCCAACAGATATCATCTTGGAAACTTCTAGAATAGGAGACTTTATTGTATTTTCCACCCTTGTTAGACAGCATCTGAAATGAAATAGGTCAATATAATGAATGAAACCTCCTTCATACACAGCACTACTATATTAGGCTGAGAGCCGAATAGTCTTTATTTTATTTGCAAAAGTACAATTGATTTAGTAAAAATAAGCACTTCCAGCTACATAAATAGCAGTGGACACAAGCTCAAAAATTATTATTTGGGGACTCAGAGTTCAGGATACAATCTTCTGAGACGTTATATACAGCTTTCCTCAGTATAGCAACCAACAGTGTGTTTGGCCGTGTTCCTATAACCCTCAATTGTTATAGGAGGGATAGGTCAAGATATCTTGATGGTGCCAGATCGGAGAACATATTTTTATATGTATTCCTTATTTCTCTTATTGCCACTGTGACAGTTTTTAAAGGGAGATTTGCAGGCTTCTGAACAGTATGCTGATTACTTTTAGTCATGTTCTTAATGGTAGAAAAAAGAATTAAAACTTCAAAAGTTGTTTAAAGCATTTATAATCAATGTGCTTGTTCCACTTCTTAAGAACCCACTCTCTCTCACAAACAAATGCACACACACATACACTATCCTTGTAATAAAGTTGGGAAAGTCTTTGCCAGTGGCTTTTGAAGAAGCACCTTTGTTGTTTTTCGGGAGCATTTAATTCAGGTTATTTGTGCTCTCCTTGTTTTAAGTTGTGACTTCGTTGGACATGTATTTTCAGAACTGACCTTGTCCCTCAAACAGCAGTGCAAAATTTTTAAACTGCTTCTTCTCCTCCTCCTCCTCCTCCTCCTCCTCCTCCTCCTCCTCCTCCTCCTCCTCCTCCTCCTCCTCCTCCTCCTCCTCCTCCTCCTCCTCCTCCTCCTCCTTCTTCTTCTTCTTCTTCTTCTTCTTCTTCTTCTTCTTTTAATCCATTCAATCGTGTCTGATTCTTGGACACTGCCTGGACAAGTCCTTGCAGTTTTCTGGGCAGGTTTTTCAGAAGTGGTTTGCCATTGCCTCCTTCCTAGGGCTAACAGAGAGTGACTGGCCCAACGTCACCCAGCTGGCTTCATGCCTAAGGAGGGACTAGAACTCCCGGTCTCCTGGTTTCTAGGCTGGTGCCTTAACCACTACACCAAACTGGCTCTCAAGCTTCGTTTAGACCAGAGCTTTCCAAACTTTTCATGTTGGTGACACACTTTTTAGACATGCATCATTTCGCGACACACTCTTACAGCAGGGCATCATTTCATGACACACTCTTACAGCAGGGCACAAGGCAGGCACTAGGACCTTCATGGAATCCTGGCAGGGCTCGGAGGGAGCAGCAGCCCCGACACACCCAGACACTGCAGCCGACACACTAATGTGTCCCGACACACAGTTTGGAAAGCTGTGGTTTAGACAGATTAAAATGGACCAAAATGGTAATGGAATCTCTTGCATCTTCTTGATATTTAGAAAATGTAAGCTGCTACTTCCAAATTTAAATAAATGCAGAATACCAATTCTACCCCCCATGGATAGAGAAAGCTAGCTAACAAAGAGAAAAAAATATTAGCTAGGATATTGTAGAATCACCCAAACAACAGGGTTAGAAAGGTTACCATATCTTTAGTTTCAAAGGCAGCATAACACAGTGCATCAGTTTCATTGACCACATGTATGTTCCTATCTTCACCTTGCTGACAAAGGTCCGTATAGTTAAAGCTATGGTTTTTCCAGTAGTAATGTATGGCTGTGAGAGTTGGACCATAAGGAAGGCTGAGCGCCGAAGAATGGATGCTTTCGAACTGTGGTGCTGGAGAAGACTCTTAAGAGTCCCTTGGACTGCAAGGAGGTCAAATCAGTCAATCCTAAAGGAAATCAACCCTGACTGCTCATTGGAAGGACAGATACTGAAGCTGAAGCTCAAATACTTTGGCTGCCTAATGCGAAGAGAGGACTCACTGGAAAAGACCCTGATGCTGGGAAAGACTGAAGGCAAAAGGAGAAGGGGACGGCAGAGGATGAGATGGTTAGATAGCATCACCGATGTAATGAACATGAATTTGAGCAAACTCCGGGAGACAGTGGAGGACAGGAAGGCCTGGCGTGCTATGGTCCATGAGGTCACGAAGAGTCGGACACGACTAAACGACTGGACAACAACAACAACAAAAATGTTCCTATCTTACATGGAAAACATTACATAGTTGCACATATACATCCCCTAAACAGTCATTAAAAGGCTGACTTGTCATTTTAAAAACGCTGAATTGTCATTTCCCTATTTTGAATCCACCTTGACACGCATACTGGATTTATGGTGGTAGTTTCCTTGTATGTGATTTGCTCATTTAGAAATAATAGTGGAGGGCCTGTATTTGTTACAGGTTTTTTTCTACACAGTGCAGTATGTCCTGGCAAAAGCCACTAGGACAAGGCATGGAAATTTGAAAACTTTCTCAGTTTTAAGATAGAAGTACTTAAATAAATACTGGTAGGGAATAATGCCCCATTCTCTTAGTGATGCAGGAAATTATCCTTTAGCTAAAGATCCAGTACTATTATTGCATTAGTATTGAACAGTAAGAAACAATTATTTGAACAGTGAATGTAAGGTTGATGGTGGTGAGGCAGATATCTCTTAATTTTTACACTTTTTTTAAGAACAAGGGATAGATAAATAAAATAGCTCTCCAGTGCTCAAAAGGGAAGAAATTTGGTTAGAGTTTAGCTAGAAGGGAAAGAAATAAGGAGCTTGGTGCACAAGTTATTTACTGGGTTGCCATTTTGCCTGGCTTTAAACAAGGGACGGATGGCAAAAACCTTCAGGGCCTAGAAACAAGCAGCTACATGACTCTTGTCTGAAAAAGGCAGAAGGAAGAGGCCCAGGAATTAAACCTGGTGCCTAGAAAACCCACTGATAGTAGGGCTTATAGTGGGCGGTAAACCCACTTATCTAGCATTCCTATGTCTGTTTGGAAATGTACAGGGAAAAATTCATTACTGTACCTGATACGAAGGCTTGTCAGAGAATATGATGAGCCCATTTTTACTGGAGAAGCTGCAGCCCTGCCACTGCTCCTAAGATCCTGGTTTTGTTGAAATGGAGTCTTTTACTAGAAACATCTTGGGCAGAGTTTTGTCTGGAAAAAACCATTTGAGGTGCCACAGGGGATATTGAGTTCCCTGAGTCTCCATCTGTACCTGGAGCCACCATAGGATACTGTTCCCCCTTTTTGGAGAGAATCTCCCTAGCACTGAGTTCTTGGAGGGTCATGGTGATTAATAGAAAAGTTCTGTATAATGATTTAAAAATAATTGTTGATTGAAATTGGACATAGCTGAAATAGAATTCTAGAAAAGCTCCAGTTAATTTCACTTTAGGAGGGCACTCCGAGCAGAAGGAATCAATAATGAGTATAACATTGTAGCTTTGAATGATAGGCAGTTCAAGAAACTGTTATTAGATTTTGCCTATTGGTTGCATTGTATTTGTATAAGGCATTTTTTTAGTAAATGCTGAGTTCTGGAGGTAAATAAAAGGTTAGCAGTGTTTTCTTTTGTCCAAACTATTAATCAAACAATTGTAAACTTATTTCCAAAATAGTTGAATGTGATGTAGTTTGCTTACTGGAAAGCTTGATAGTATAGCAACAAAACACTATTTGTATTTTATTTTGATACAAAAAAAAAAGAATATAAATTGGAAATTCAGCAGGTATAATGCTCTGCTAAATATAATCCTGTGCTATTCAACGGGTAAAATGCTATGCTTTGTCTTCATGATAAAACCAAGTGAAGAATGAGTAGGGTAGGCTGTTAGACAGTATGGGTGCACAGATCAGGACAGGTCTTCTTTGACCCCTCATTTGAATTGTTTGATTGATTTAATTCAATTGTTGGTCAGTAAGGATCTCTGAATTAATTTAGTTGTGATTTCTAAATTGGTCTGTAAAATGGAACCAGTTTGGGAAGTCAATTTGACTTGGAAGGAAGCCTGCCTGTGCATGTGCAACAAAGTCCCCAAATCACAAGATCAATTCAGAGGCTACTGATTTGGTTCCATTGTTTGATCTGAACTGATGATTCAGTTAAGAATGTTGATTTGATTCAGTGATTCAATCACAGTGCTTTTAAAATGAATTTGATAGCTGTGCCTCTCACCACATAGAAGAAGGAACACTTACACTTGTTAGCTTCTGTTAGTACTTTTCTTTATCTCCTTGCTACTGCTAAAAATAATAACATTTTCATTTAACAATAATGGAAGCTCTGAAAGGCTTTATGTCCCAGGTAACTGCTACCTGTAATATTGATATGAATTGTTTTCTCCATCATTCATGCTGACATTGCTAGCTCAGAATAAATTGAAGAACATAAGCATAGTCAGAGCTATCAACTGCCTGAATCACCCACATGAAACAGGAAGTCCAGAAGCTAGTCTTTCCAAGCACACTTTTCCCCCTGTTCTGAATCCACCTATTTCCAGCTTTGTTTTAGAGGTCAGATAAAACCACCATTCACAATTGTTTAACAAGTTTTCA
Source organism: Charina bottae (assembly GCA_023362775.1). NCBI lineage: Eukaryota > Metazoa > Chordata > Lepidosauria > Squamata > Charinaidae > Charina > Charina bottae. The sequence goes on from JALMGJ010000006.1 coordinate 68,194,967, forward strand.
CTGTATCTTCCAATCTATAGAAAAATAACTACGGAGTCCTTGGTGCTCTCTGAGCCTTATTGTTTTCTTGCAGATGTTTCAATAACTATGCACACTTGGAACTACACTATTTGTACTTTGGGAAAGGTGTTTCTGTTACTATAAAAATTTCACCATTTCTTCCAGTATCATCTACACACACATACACAAACACACACACACACACAACTTTGAACAGTGACACTTAATATACAAGACAGTGGATTTCATAGCATATTCCTGAGAAATAACTATTAAATCAAAGCATTAAAATACCTTTCTGCAATAGAGTAATTTTTCTATCCTTGCAAACCCCAGAAAAAGTGGTAACAGATATATAATGGAGCAGCTATTGCACTGATAACATACTGTATTTAATGGAGGGATTCATTATTAAAAAAATTTCAGGAGCCAAATGTTTCAGCAAGAAGACCATAGCACTCTGAAACAAAATTAGCTATGGATTCAAACATGTTTAGTCATCTTTGAAACTGTGAGCAATTTTTTTAAACTTAGGCCCATCCGAATAAACATGAAAAACCCTGTTGAACTGGTTTTTCAATTGTTCTCTACTACAGTAGTGGCTGCAGGAATAGCTACAGGGATGATGTAGCTGCATGCTTTTTATGTTATCTAATCCTGTGTGCAGAAGGTACCACCCACAGCAACTGCAGATTTGTTTTTCTTGTGGGAGTCAAGAGCTGGCTATATTTAATAGTATGAATTCTTTAAACAGTATGTTAAGAAAATGCTGAAGCTCTCTGAATAGTACTATGTATAACCATCAGCAGCGCAGTCTTCATACTTAACTAGAGGAACAGTTCATTCTTAACAAGGATATAGAACTGAAGGAAATGTTTGTTGTGAAGAGTCTTGGGAATAACAATCTGGATCTTAATTTGGAGCAGGTTATGCATATTAATTGCCATGGAACTGTTTTCAGAAACAGAATTACCTCTAAATGCAGTTGTTTTCAGTGTCTTATTAAATATACTGTTGTTTTAGACTTGCAGTGTCCATAATTCCTAACCACTGACTGTGCTGGGAGTTGTAATCTAAAATGTTTGGGGAGAACCGGTTTTGACTACCGCTAATAAAAATTACTATAATCCCTGAAAAAAAATATGGTATGTTCAACAGCCATAACAATATAAATCTGTATATGATACTGCTGGTCATCTGCCCTGAAAATCATTCTGGAAATTATATCTAACATGAGGCTGAATGCACATAAGCCTCAGTCTAACAGTCTTCATTCTCTTATCATTTAAATTCCGTGCCCAACAGAGTTACAGTCTGTTATTAGATTATATAAGTTGGAGAAAAATTGTTGCAAGACTATTTTTATTTCAAGATTATTTTCTCGAAAGCTTCACTTTTCATCTTCTATTTCTTTCACATTTGTTTGTTTCACGTAGCACATTTTTCTTATATTACCCTCCCTTCATCAGTCTTCTGGCGTAAAAACTCAGTAGCTGCTTCTTTGGGAACTTTCCCAGAAAGTCTTAAATATTGTTGGGAGGGGGAGGAGGACAAGAGATGCCAAGAGGAAAAAGGCAATAATTGGCTGACTGCTATTTCCTTCCCTGGAATGCTCCAGGGCATTCTGGGGAAAAAATAGGATATTCACCAAAGCTTTTGCTTTTGGGAAGGTAAATCCCTTCTACTTTCTATTTGCCCCTTCCAATACTTCTATTTTCAGTGAACAAGAATTAATATAAGGGCACAAGAATTAATATAAGGGCACTCTTTCATCTTCTCAGCATGTGTTTTGAATGTGAATTAACCTCTGCAGTTCTTGTTTAGTTTGATTTTTGACAAATCCCAAAACAAATATGTAGCCCTAACATTAGTAGATGCCTTAAAATAATATTTCAGATGTCATCTATAATAATTAAATAAATAAGAGGAATCAGTGTTGGTTACATGCTGCAAATATATTTTATGGTATATTAAGAAGTGGGTTTTGGGGTTTTTTTTTGGACATCTGTTGAATTTGACAGAGTAAGGTATTTTAATACAGCTTCTAGAAAACAGGTGCATTAGTAACTATGTATCTTAAGGTTGATATACCTCTGTGAATGAGCCCTGATTTGATTTGAATTTGAGATTTGAGATTCAAAGGGGGGCATGTTTTGACCCAATGGGAATGTGATTCAATTTGAGGTACTTCATCAAGATTTAATTCAAAAAGGGATGCAGCCATAGACTCGAATGGGAAAATGTCAAAAGACCTGCTTCATTTTGGGGCAGCATAGGATGGAAATAATAAGAATGGTAGACCTCTTAGAGACCTTTAAGTACATCAAGGTTCAGCTGGGTATCTCAAGATTTTTATCAGGATATATTTTTCACATAATTCCATACCTCTTTTAGGCAGAGATAGTATAGATGAAGAAAAGACAGCATGATGGCCATCAACATCTGTAGCAAAATATTAATATAGGCAAGTCTCTTCCAGGAAAAAAAAAATCCAGTACATATTGGCTACCATTCACATGCTGGAGTGTAGAGGACAACAGCTGTCTTCTAACCATTTGTTTATTAATTTTAAGAAGTTGAAACCCATTCTAAGGCTTATAAACAACTGTGAATGGCTTGTGCTCATTTTTTAATTTGCCTTTTAATCTTTATGATGGCATGGAGTACTGCCTTTTAAGCTTGAGCTGCCTAACTATAGGGGGTGGGCTTAGAACAAAGAGGTGGATGGGTCTAGGGCAGGGTTCCCCAAAGTAGTCAGTATCAACCCCAAGGGTTGATGGGACTCTCCAAGGGGTGGTTGTTGTTGTTGTTGTTATTCGTACAATTAGTTAAAGTTGTTTGTTGTTGTTTATTCGTTCAGTCGCTTCCGACTCTTCGTGACTTCAATTTATTAAATAATTTTCATATAATAAATGTTTGAGGGTCAGCGAACAATCTGAAACTTCATGAAGGGGTTGATGAGCTGAAGAGCTTGGGGACCTTGGTCTAGGGCAAAAACAAAATTTGAGCTGAAATGATTTAAGTTTAAATAAAATCTAATTAAATGATATGTGACTATTCTACATGTTTTGAAGAGTTTTTCTTTTTTAAAAATATTGAAAAGCAACATTCAGGACATTTTTAGAGGCGGTCTGGGAAACACTTGAAAAAATTGAGGATGTGTGTAGTCCTAAAGCCTTGAGTTTTGTTCCCTGCTTTAATCCTCCCTCCAACTCTGCTGAGAAATGACATGTCCAAATTGAAATGACCTTTTACCAGAGAGGCATCTTCATAAACACAGTAAGGGTTCTGGTATAATATTCTGATACTTTGTTCTGCCATAATGAGGCAAGCTTGGATGTTACCACAAAATATAATAAGAGTCTTTTGGGCATTCAACTCCTTTTATAGTATTTCATAGCCATATTGTTTGAGACAGCAGAAGATAGTTTCCAAATAAATACATTTTTCTTTCCTTTCCCAGATATAGTTACTGAGACATTAGTGTTCTAGTAATTTCCAAATTCTTTCATCAGATGGATTTAGCCGTGTGTGGGTGGTGCAAAAAATGTACCCAAGCCATTTGTTACACTAAGTTAGGCGTGTGCTATTCTATCCTGTGAGAAATGTAGCATGTGGGGGAACAAAGGCATCTCATTCATCATATTGTATCATGGTGTCACTAATTCTATTTTTGAATTATGAATTGTGGGTGAATTTATGAAAGATGCTCGTGGAAGAACCCATCTGTCCAAATGACAAGACATTAAGAACTTACAGTATAGCAGACATAAAGGCTATTTGACATAAAAATTTTGTCTACTCCTTTTGATTTGATTTGATATAAACAACTTCATTTACAATATTTGCTATTTATTAAAACTTCAAAATAGAATTACCATTACCTTAGGGAAGTATTCTAAATAGCATGGACAGGAAATTTCAGTTTTATCTCGCTTTTTAAAGATAAATCAGGTGTTATAAAGGGAAAAGAAGGTCATAGATAACCTGGATTAAGTTAATGGCTAAACCCATTGTCTACATTGTTGCTCTGCATTATTGGAAGATTGTTTACTTCTCCTATTGTAGACATCTTAGGCTGCTGTCTAAGGTGGAACCAAGTAGATGTAGCATTTATGCTACAAAGAATAACATTGGCCCTAAGCTGAATTTAGAAAATACATTTCTGAAGTCCCATGCTGTGTCTAGAGATTGTTTCTTATCATCTTTTGTCCAATATGTCAGCTTATTTGAATGATACATGAATCTATTTTTCTGTATTGCATTTTGTGTAGAACAAAAGGCAGTGGATTTTCTTTCAATTACATTTGTAAAGACCATAATAGTCAAGAACTAGATAATTCAGTTTAGAGGATTTTAATCTTTTTTTTTAAAAAAAGATGTGTATCATTGCTATGCCATGTCTGCTGTAGGATGACAGGAGCATCTTAAAAAGATACCAGTAAACCAGATATGGTTTTAGTTTCTGAAGATCTATTAATTACTTTTGAATCAGATTCAAATTCCTTTGCTTCTATATACAGTACATGCATCAGATATTATACCAAGAAACATCAGATTATGTAGTGATATGTCCAGATGTAATGCTTTGTGGGAGAAATTAAAAGAAATTTGGAGCCATCCACATCCAGTATACAAAATAGGAACACTGTGTAGGATGGATGTCCACATCTCTATCTAATTATTAAGAACTTAATAAATTATCTAGCAATAAAAGAAATCTTCCTACATAGGATCAATTGTTGAGATTTAGCTCTTTTGAATCTTAGGAAAAAGTATTTTAGAGAACCTAGTATTTTAAGAAATAACCTCTTACAATGCTAGTATGCAAATATATGCGTTACCAAGTATTTGCTGTTCAAGGAATTACTTAGATGATGTAGAGTTTTCAAAATACTAAAGATAGTCTGACCATCTAACGTGTGCCCTGTAACTCAACTTTTTACTCTTTTTCAGCATCAGATTGTTTGTTTGTTTGTTGATTGGTTGATTGATTGATTGGATTTATATTACCGCCCATCTTCTCCACAAGGAGAACTCTGGGCGGTTCACAACCAAACCATCATTAAAATACAAACCGGTCCTAAAACAAATACACAAAATATAAAATATTAAAATTCTTAGATTAATCTCAAAGTAGAAAGCATTCATAATTACCATGGTCTTTTTAGTGACACAGCACATTCCCTTTCCTCCTTGTTTTTTTCTGTTCCTCTTATAGACCCAGTCCTAATTCTCAACAATAAGTATAATTACCACATTCTAAGGCTTACCATAATTGGGCTGCAAAACTCCATTAAATTACCACTAGATGGTCATATAGAAACTGTAATTCTTTGTGGCCACTATTAGTCCAGATTTGAATACAATGGAGAAATGGGATTTGGTATTCCAAGCTGTCAGCTCCACAATTAATTCTTGTTAGTCCTGTTTCTACTAATGTATGTATGTGTTTACGGGAATCTGTGTACCAAACTGAGATTCCAGTAGAGCCCATCTGGCACTATATTTTGTCCCATTCCCTTTAAGATCTACTTCTTATATGAACAAAAATGTCTCTTCAAAATGGTTAAGTATGTTAACTATGTTCTGCTGCTATGCTGCTTCAGCTTCTTAATTTAATAGTCTTGTAGCTGATTGAGTATGCTTGACCATTTCTTCAAAGATACAGTGATCAGTTGATGTATAAGTGAATATATGTAATGTGGACAAAGTTGTTCTTTATAGCTGCTGAATTGAATTGATTTTTTGATGTGAGCCACATGAAGTTTATAACAAGCTCTAATTTGGTATTTGAATCAGACTGAGGCATTTCCCCTTCACTTTAGAATTTCTTGAAATGATGTGAAAATTGTAGCTCGAATGGTGTGGCCAGAGGATATAGAGTGCCTCACTAGACATAATTATGATCCTTTTAGTCTTGAAGAGGTTGTAAGAGGATTTGTGATTGCAGTCTGCATCTTGGAACATCTTCTAATTATCAAGAACTAGGAGTACTTTTAGATGGACAATCAGGCATTCATAAATGGTCACCCACTGTTCATTTCAAACTTTGGAGTAGCCTATAATGTGCAATCATACATCACAAGAATTAGTTGGCATAAGTTTATACAAAATGATAAATCATAATGTGGCTTATATGATTTAGGTTTAAAGTGTGTAAAACCAGCAATTTTTAGTTGTAAACCATGAATTGTGGCTTATGTTGTATTCACCTAGTTAGGGATTATTCAATAACCACCTTATGTATGTTATCACAGCCTCCTCAGTGAAATGAAGTAATCCCAAAGTGGGTTGCGTGGTTTATTAAAACTCAGTGGAGCTTGGTTCTGATAAAATGTATAAAATGTTACTATTAGTAGTGAAATTGGATGATACCTTCTCTGAAATAAATTTTTTTAATAATAAATGCTTTTTATTTAATAAATAGTTTTAAATGCTATTACAAATACTGGTGATAAAAAACTAGGATCACCATAAATTAGTTTCTCTTGTATTTTACTGGTTATTTGTTGTGCTACTCAAGTATAAAAGCATTGCTTTTTTAAATTGAGGTGGACAAAATACATATGTTCTAATAATTTTTATGCTAACTCTATAGAAGTGTTCCTTATCCTTTTGGTGTAGTGAACATCACAGTCCTTACCCTATGCATCTGGAGGATTGACTTGTTGATTTACAAGCAGCTTATTTTAAGTAACAGTGCTTGAGAAATGCAGGCATTTGCTTTACCTGACTTTAAGTATTCAGTTTTTTGTTTGTTTTGTATAAAATAAAAGTGATGGAATATGGGCCATGTGCTCTCATCAATTAGCCTTTTCTTCTAGCAAAGCAGGAGGCTTGCAGAAAGAAGCTATGTACTACTCCCATTCAGCTTCATGCCGCACTTTGTCAGATACACAGGCCTGCCTGATGAACTCATTACAAACGCATTTGTTTCTCTCTTCCTGAAATGAGTTATAACAGATTAGGATGGCCTATAAATTAAGTTAGTTAGTTAAATAAATAGATATTACTTAAGCAATTTATCTGGGTTTTTTTAAACCAGAACTTTCCTGGTCAAAGTGGTAACTGAGTAGGCTGACCATAGATAGATAGATAGATATTTTATTGATTTAGTCTTTTGACCATATCAAGTATAAAAGAAGATAAAATAAAAAGCCATTATAAACATACAAGTAAATACGAGTAAATACAAATCAAACTATAATACAAATTCATATCAAACCATCACCTCTACAGTCAACTCCAATCTGGTCTATGTAATCTGTCCTCTTTCGTAGGCTGACCATATTTCAGGATGGCAAAACAGGACGAGGTCTTATGTAATATTCCGTATTCATAAAAAAGACGGGTCCCCGCCCCCCGGTCCACGCTCCGGCTCAGATCCTCCTTCCGCGCCATTACCGCCAGGTTTCAAAAATGGGACAAAATTGAGATTTTTATGAAAAAAACGGGACGGTTGAAAAATGCTAAAAAAACAGGACTGTCCCATTCAAAATGGGACGTATGGTCAGCCTATAACTAAGGAATGTCTTGTGTAGTGCATGGATAGCCGGGGCCATTGTGACTGATGCGGTCTCAGCCCTCCTGATTACACTCTTTGGCTATGACTCCTTTCTGCATGGGTGCATAGTCCAACTCCCTTTGCCACCTCCCATCTTGCTGGAGGAAGGAAATGCCTTGCTTTGTCTCTTCCCTGGTTACACTGGATTGTGAGAGAGATGGGGCACTCTCAGACTGAGCAATTTACCCATAATCTGGGCATAATAATAATGATGGTGATGAAAGCAAAAGCATCAAGCTCATTAAAAATGAATTTTTTTAGATACAAGAAAAAAGAAAACTTGCTTTTGGCTTGTATAGCCAAATAGGTATGTTCGCCGCCTTGAGTTATTTATAAAAAATAATAAAGGCGGGATATGAAATTAAATAAATAAAAATTAAGAAAATGCCCAATCACTTACAGTTGGTAGGAATAAACATTACTCACTGATGAACATACAAACAGCGTTTCAAGCATCAGTCTCCTACGGAATGCTTCGGGGAACCTGTACACAGATCTGATGAGTGGGATCTGGACTCAGATAGCTTAAGATGATACAAAAAGTGTAACTTGTGAGTCTTTGGATTTTTGCAGCCCAGATATTGCATCTCTACCTGAGATGTTTAGAATGCCAACAGAATAGTGAACAGACCAAACCAATTTGTCTTTTAATATAGATACTGGCCATGGCACAATTACTTCCCATTCCAGATTTACATGCAGGCATACAGAACAAGCAAGGTGAGCATAATTTTGGCTGCTAATTTAACCTAGGAGTAGATGGATAATAATCCAGTTACATTCACAGTTCAGCTTCATCAGTTTCAGATTCCAGCTGTTCCATAGTTGATTCAAAGAAGGCAATTAATTTTCAAAAAGCTACTGTATGAGACATGTTCTTTTTTATTTTCTTATTCCTTACTTTTGTTCATTTACATATCACGGCCATTCTTGGAGATTTCCCCCCTACCCTTTTAACAAAATATAGTTCATTATGGATAATGTGTTGTGAGGAGAAGAATGGATTTGGTTGGCAGGAACTTACATCTAGGAATGTCTGCAAGCCTGCTAGGATAATAAATATGATAGATATACTTCGCATTGTCTTTAGTTTCATAACTCTTAATTTGGGGCATCTTGGTTTAAATAATGCTTCAGGGTAGAGCTGTTCATAAGAAAGTAGGTTTCACTCAAAGCAGAATATTCTGAATATTCATAATATGATATAAGGACTAGTTATTAAGAACAGAGAACTTAATTTCCTGCATAGCTGGAGATGAGGCTAAGGTGACAACAGCCAGTGTACTCAGAAATTTATTGGATCATCAAATGACTTGACTACTTACTGAGCAACTGATTTTGCTAGGCAAACATTGTCTGTGCAAAGTTTAAAGTGTGGAGGTTGTAAGAGGTCATTAAAAGACAACAGATAAATGGAGAACCAAACCTGACATGCTGTAAGGTACCTTCTCATGTACCTTACAGCATGTCAGGTTTGGATCACCATTTATATAATATTGTTAGGCAACCTATGGCCATTGAAGAGCATGGAGCAACCGTCAACACTCTACAATGGCCAAAATTTGAAAGGGGAGAATGGTGGTAGTTTATCTCCAATAGACGTCCTTCTTTCAGTGTGGCCACCAATGTCTTCCTTAGCATTCTCCAATGTTTTTGTTACATCTCATATATTGTAGATAAATGGAAAGCTCTACTCTCATGTTTATTTCCAAGAATATCTTTGGGCCCCAGAGATATTCTTAGCTAATAATAATTGGTAATTACGGCTGACTGCTATGTGTTTAAATTTGTCCACCTTTCCATGTTTTATGATGGGCTATAGCTACCTGGCAGCTATCTTGTGAATGGGAATAGGTCCACCTATATGACCACTTTGTGAGAGAATGCAAGATATGCTCTAAATTTTGAAATGGATTCACTGTCCGCAAAAGATAGAAGATTCCTACTGTATACTGGGTTTAATATTATTATTTGTTTGCTTGTTTAATATAGTCTCAACCTGGAGACAATCTGAAATTCTACTAGAGAACTATGCTGATTCTACAATTAATCTGTCAGTTCTTCTCCTTTTGAATCTGAATACCTGGGTCAATCCTCTGTTATCTTCCATTTTATAAGACCAAATAACTGGTCATCATTTGCATTGGTTCTCCAAAAAGATTGAGCTTTTGCTATTCTGATCTTCAAACTTCGATCTTCTGGTATCTGTTGCATGCTCCATATAAGGTCTACAAAAGTATGAAAGAATACTTGTTCATCCTGCTTTGAAGATGTAATTAAATGCTAGGTTGATCCTTTTTGGCAGCAATTTCTTAATGTGGTCATTGCATGCTTTTTATTGTGAAGGGATCAAAGCTTTTATAATACTATAAGGCCAGGCTAGACTTGAATAGTGGTTAATATGTTGTTGAGGAGATTCAGGGTCACACCCCCACTTGATTATCTTGCATTCATAGGCCTGTAAGTGCTGTTAATTCTCTACTAAATCTATCCTTGATATTGATCAGTGGCTCACTTGTATTGATCCTGAGACAATCAGATGGAAATGTTTTCCTTTTTAATACTTTGACCACTATGTATTTAGGTTACGGTTTTTGAAGCCACTGAGTATATGAACCATACCAACAATGGACATATTTAGAATTTTGCTAATTTTTAGTGGTAGAGTGGTAGGGCATACTAGCTGTAAACATAGCAATAAACGGCCATACATCAATTTACTATATTAAAAGATACATGAAATTAGTTTCCTTTCCCTGGTCACTCTTAAAACCAAGTGCTGTAACTTCCATAGGTCGTGTTCATTGTTATAGTGTTACAAAACTGTCCTTTTGTGGGATCAGTTGCTGCTTGCATTCACAGCAGATGGGTAAAGGCCAAGGAAAGTGGCTGGCTATATTGGAATCTCATTCACCAGCTTAGCAACAACTCTGTCAATATCCTAGCAAGAACATGAGCTTCTGGTGAGGACATGGCAAACTGAAGATGTCCCTGAAGAAGCAGGGATGACATTACAGCTGAAATCACCAGCCAAATGTGGGATCCAGGCCGATGAAATCTCTCCGGATAAAGGTCATCGTGATCACCCACGTGTACTCCAGACAGTGGCTCCTCATGAGTAGGTGGCAGGAACCCATCTTTTTGCGGTCTGCTTATGAGTTGAGTGGCTGGGAGTCGGAGATTTCATCAGACCTCATAGACGTAAAGTAGCCTCTAAGGACATAAGGCAGTGCTTTCCAAACTGCCGCCGTTGGCGACACACCAGTGGTGATGGCAGTGCGGGGGCGGGGGCATGCATAGCGGTGGTGTGGGGGGGTGCGGCAGCGGCGGCCTCAATAAAATGCGGAAGCGCTGATGGTGCGCCACCGCTGCCGTGCACACCGCCGCTGCTGCCACGTGCGCCCCCGTGCCGCCGCCATGCATGTCGCCGCTGCTTCGCGACACACTAAGCTATGTGTTGCGACACACTAAAGTGTCGCGACACAGTTTGGAAAGCTATGACAAGGTTTGGCTGATCCTCATTTGTTAATCACTTTGGAATTAATTTTTTGTTGCTTTCTAAATATTGAGAACCTCTGGAACGGCAAGTTTCATGGTATTCAATTCTTTACGAAAGAAGTTTTAATTATGAGTTTAAGGATTTAATTTTTTGTTCTGAATTAACTGCAAAAGGGAGATTAGAGTGTTGATTTTAGAAAGTTATAATGGACTAAGGGTCCAGATAGATTTAAAAACATTCTGAAATTAAATATAAGAATCCTTCCCATGGGAAACTATCCATGTTTTTGCATTTGGAAGAAAAAAGAAACTTGATTAGATGGGACTTTTAAGATTGGACACTAGAGGGCACCAGAAGGAAATAAAGATTATAATTAAAAGGGAAGAATACTTAAACTAGATATGATATTGCAGAATGGAGCAAAATCTTTTATCAATGGATACACTGAGAGATATTTGTGAACAATGGATGAAGAAGTTAGTTTTAAAGATCTCTGCCATTATTGATAGACTAAATGATGCTACAGAAGAGGACAAGACTGAAATTGATTAATTGTGGACTTAAAAATGACAGGCTACAAGAAGGATTTGGAAAAAGATGAAATATTGAATATACAAACAAAACCGGTTACAAAAAGAGGACTTCCGACTTTTAACAGCAAGGATATATAAAATTTTCCATAATCAATCCCTTACTCTATATTAAATCAAAATCACATTATTTCTATAAATCATTCCATTCGGACATTGTAAAAATCACTAAATAGTTACTTCCTCCCCTTATATTAAAAGAATATATATATATATATATATATATATATATATATATATATATCTCCCCTAATCAACTTCCCCCCAAAGATGACATTTATTTATTTCCTTCCTACTACTATTCTATACATTCCTGTCTACTATAATAAAGATCAACCAAAAACATATAAATTGTCCCTTTAAGGCTACAGCACGGCTTGGAAATTGGTGATGTTCCAGCCTCCTGGCTAGCTCTTACCAGTCGAACGCGAACGCTGTTTGTGAGCTTCTGGCTACAAGCAGCCGTCCGGAGGACAGATGGGGTGATTCCAGGTGTTTTCCTTTTTCAAAAAAAAAAAAAAAAAAACACTCCTGGGCTTCAGAAAAAACCTGCCTGAGCCCGAAAAAACGGTTGTCAGTTCTGTCCACTGAGCCTGTGGGCACAGCTGTTCAGTCCGCCATGTCCCCAATTTTTTCTCTTGTGTTTCTACACTTTTTAAGGTTTTTTTGTTTTGTTTTGTTTTGTTTTTCTTTAGCTTTTATCTTTGTTTGAAGCTTAATAAAATTCTTATATATATAAAAAAAACTGGCTGATGTTTTGATAACTAAAAAGGACATACTGTACAAATAATAGACCTGAAGAGTGTCTTGGATAACCTTTCTATATTGGATTTGCAAAAGGGATTAGTTAATGTTGTCAGCAATTTTGTGAGAAAAGACAAAGAGAAAATAAAAAAGAAACCAAGTGCTTGGACACTACTTGAAGAGACTAATGATTAAGATTGTTGGGAGCAAGGGGAAAGAATATAAAGTAGGTTTATTTGGCCAAGGTTAAATTACATAGGTGGTTATTTCTGGAAATTTTTAATGGATTTTTTTCTGACCAGGACTGGATGATGATGTTTTAAGGTTTTGTTCGTAGATAAGTTATATGGGAAAGAGTTCATTTGCTGTATTTTAAATTTATCTGATTACGGTTAAAATAGTTACGTTGTTACCTCTGGTAACTTTGGATTTTTATTGACAAGATTTGAATGATGAGGTTTGAGGGATTTGTTTAATGATAGAAAATGAGATTTAAACATAAAAGGAATGAATTCAAGTGGGTTTATTAGATCAAGTTTATAATTATTTCTGGTAACCTTTAATGGACTTTTGCTGATTAGGATGGATGATGAAGTTATAAAGATTTGTTTATAGAGAATGAGGTGAGATATGGGATGAAGAGATTGTTGTATTTTAAGAGACGGTGATAAGTTCTTAGAGTTGTTTATACTTCTTTTTTTTTTCTTTCTCTTTTAAATCTTTTTTTTTCTTCCCACTTTTTTTTACTTTTATTTTTTATACTTTGTGTTAGTTTTATCTGTACGATGTAATCTTTAATAAAATTATTTAAAAAATCCTAGCAAGAATTTGCCTGTGCAAATTTTGATTCTCCATATCAAGAACAGAAGCTTCAAGTTTGACGTCCATTATGCTTACATTGGTTGCCTCTGACTGCAATAGAAAGAATTGTGAATTATGACTTTTTAAGGTGGATGGGGCTATTTGGACTACAGGATTTATTTTGACCTCTGCTTATTTTTCTGCATATTTATTGATATTTATTGATTAATAGTGCCTATTAAGTATTTGTAGTATAAATTATATCCCCATATTAACTTCCAACTTGGGAAAAACTATGGACAATGATATATTCAAAATATGACTTCTGGTACCATGAAGACTGTTTATTTAAGACCAAAGAACCAAGGTAGAAAACTAAAGCACAATGGTAATTCCAGTGTGGAATTCCACACTGGTAATTCCACAAGGGTAATTCCAGTGTGACAGGCATATAATGAAAGTAGTTACTCTCGAAACAATATGCTCTTATATTTAGTGCCATTGCTTTGGTCGATTAAGGTTGCTTTTTTCCTATTGGTTCAAGGTTTATTGCTGAACATTAAAAGCCTTTTATTGCAGCCTTTAGATGGATGATTATACATAAAACTGACACCACTGGCTTTATGGGGTAACGCTCTTAAGACGCTGCATCTTAGCTGGCTGGATGAGCCAGAGTTTGATGTCTGTGAAATCCAGACTCTACAACAGGGCTTTCCAAAGTTTTTCCTGCGGCGACACACCAACCCGGGAAAACCCGGAAGTGCGGCGCAAAAACCCGGAAGCGCTGCTGCGCTTTCGGGTTTTGCGCTCTGCAGTTGGTGTGTCGCTAATGATCAGCGCTTCCGGGTTGTGTGGCGACACACCAGACTGTGTGTGGCGACACACTTTTGTGTCGCCACACACAGTTTGGAAAGCTCTGCTCTACAAGCAGATCTATATGTTCCTTGTGGAAGAACAATGACAGCTTGCTAAGTTGCCCTTGATTTTGAAACTAAAACAGCCTATGAAATAAGTGTCTATTTTATAGACTTTTAAATTAGTTGTATTAAATAATACCTGTATTATATAGCTTTGAACTAAATCTAAAAACCTCAGATGGCCACTGCCCAAACTTTATAAAGCATGGGGGAGGGATCTGCACGTGGATGGTAAGAGATGGTACTACAATATGACTACCATTGCAGATTCCAGGTGTAAGGTGATTCTCCTGTTTTCCCTGGAGAAACTGGCCTGTCACTTTGCTTGTAAACAATATAAATCGTTTAAACGTTTTATTTGGATTATAACAACCCTTTTATCTTCAATTCAAGTGCAAGGGCTGGTTGAGAACTGAGAGTGTTAAGTGCGGGAGTGGGAGGTGGGGAGAAGAAGTAATGTGCCAATCTGCCAATCTCTCAGTGTTCTGTATTTCAAACTAATATTCTAGTATTTATACAGAAGATTGGTTTGTATGATGGACAGGTAGCACTTTCATTGATGACAAATTCAAAGCACATCTGCTTTGTCTCATCACCTCTCCATTAATCATAAAAAGAAAATGATAGGTATGATTTTTTTTCCTTAAAGAATTTGTCTGTTTCTCTGTTACAGAATATAGATAGAAAAGATGTTGCATAGCTGGTAGGTTTTAAAGAAAAATGTGTATTGAGTAGGTAGGGGCACTTCTACTTCTGATCTTCTAATAAACTATTCTAGGAAAATGTCCGTTATATAAATGATGAAAAGCTCTGGCCTCACAATGTCTTGCCACAGATGAACCCCATGAAACTGCCTATTTTTTGTTTTTTTAATGTGTGACTCAACATTTAAGTTCTGGTTTTTTTAATTAATTTTGCTGCAGATGGAAGAATCAACAGTCCCCTGCGTGGGATAACATCGCTTGATTTCTTAAAGATTATTCAAAATATAGTGCTATAATTGGATCAGTAAACATTTTATGTTGATGGCATTTAAATTATAGCAGTAAATTGCAAGGTTAAACAGCTTGCTCTGTTAACAATGAAATCCTATTAGCTTGCAACAGTATTCAGACATTTTCCCTCTGAATGCACATATTCCTCTAAGATTTATAGGAAATCCTGGCTGTGCTGCAAAAGCTGTACATAATAAAGCTTATCAGAGATGTGAAGAATGAATTGGTTATCTATAATCAAGTAGAATGTGATGTCTTTTAAATCTATGAAATTCGAGAGCCAGTGCCTCAGTAGAGTAAAATCTGCAATTGATCAGCTTTGCCACATGACAAGCTACATCACTTTAAAGCCGGCTTTGTTTTCAATTATTAAAAAGACTTCCTCTTTGTTGCCAGGTGGCTGAGAGCTTTGTAATGCCATTTTCCAGGAGAAGTGCCTATATTGTACCAATGTGATAGGTTGATCTGATTTCCAGAAGTAGCTGATTTTATATTAATGCTGCATTTAACTTTTAATTTCTGGATGATTTTTGTTTTTTCAGTGGTGGCAACCCGATCCAAATTTTCTCTCCTGACTGCTTCCCCCCATCCTCCACACACTTCATTTTGGAGTAAAATGATTACTATTGGCATTGCTGAATTGGGAACAAAGCAACTTTGTTCAAAGAAAGCATCCCTTATAAAAATAACATATACTCAGCGGTCGGGGCATATAGCTCAGGGCTACCTCTTAGAGTCAGAGTCCCTCTGAATCAGCTAGATGCCCTTTATAAATTGCAGAGCTCCACCAAGAAAAGTCATGTGTGACTATGAATCTTGGACTAGATCCAGTTTTTAATTTCCTGTCCAGCTGCATACCAGGAATGTTTAGCAGTAGTGTGAGGTCTAATCTGAATAATGAACTGATTACACCTTTAAATCTGCCATAATATGGACAATGGCAGTTTCAGGAATCAGTTCAAAAGACAGATACTGGACTTAAGGCATGTTTAGTTGACTCTAGAGAGGTAATGGGACAATCATTGTCACAAACCTTGGTTTGTTTCTGTTTTGATATTATTTTGGATTGTGTTTTTATATGTTGTTAGCTGCCTAGAGTTGCTATGGTGAGATGGGTGGCCATACAGAAAGAAAGAAAAGAAAATCTTTGTACATTTATTAACTATTTTAGCAAATTAGACTGGCAGGGGTAGGAACATTTTTCAGACGGCAGCTCACATTTCATCATGGTTACTTTTCAGGCACATGCTAGTCTGTGTGTAGCAAAGTCAAACCAGATAGGAGGAGCAAATTCTTTCTTCCTTCTATTTGCCCTTCTTTCAGATTGGTCTCGTGCTAATTAAGCATATAAAAATATCCCATAAATGCAAGTGGAACCTTTTTCATAAGCCTCTCCCATGATTTATCTGAGTTTAATCCTTCCCTCTCCAGCTGCCCTCTTTTGAAAATCCCTTTTTCTACCATAGTACTTGTCCATTGAAAAAAGTTCTGTGTACATAAATAGGATGGCTGCACGAAATATGTGGGGCTGGATGTAAGGTCCAAAGGTTCAGTGGGCTCCCTGTGGCTACTAGAGGTAGCTGTAGAAAACAAACTAAGTAACCGTATGGTATGAAGACAATCGGTAGAATAATCTATGCCGTTGATTTGTTGCTGGTTTACAGTACCAGAACCACTAGTGGTCTGTGGAAGTATTGCATATCCCTCCTGGTGTGGATAAAAATGCTTTTAAAAAAAGCTGAATCTGGTGAGATCACCATATATTTTGGTGTTCTCACTCCACATTTCAAAAGATTTCAGGTGGGAATACCACATCATATGAAATATGTTTATCTCATGAGGGTTGGGCTCACATTAGTTTTTATTCAACTGAATCCAGTGGTATCCAAAGATTTTGTGCTGCCCAAACCTGACATATGTAGGAGTCTGAAAGCTTTTGATGAGAATATAATGATAGGCAAAAAGGTAAAGATTGGAGTCAAAGGTCAGTCATCACTTTCTTTTAATTTAGGTATTTAATTAAAAAGCATTATATCACCATTGAGAAACATGACAGTAGGTGTGCGGGCATTAGTCACTGTGTATGTTAGAAGGAATTCCTTGGCACACCCAAGGTAAAGGGGTGGGATGCCTATCTAGGATATGTTGATACTTGCCTGGACTTCTAATAACAGTTAAATTGGGGGAGAGGAAATAATCAGTATAATTCATATTTTAAATTTAAATACCTCAATTTAGTTTTTACTTCACATGCAGTAGTGCATTTTTCATGTACTTACAAAACTAATGAAGGTTTCAGTATAACTTACCCAGTGCTTGATAAAGTTAATTACATGTTACAGATGTTTTATTTTTGAAGTAAGAATTAAAGACTTGCATTAAAACATCTTTCATATAGTGACTCTGCAGGACCAAGAGACAGCTGCATTATTGGGTGATATTAAGGGTCATGCACAATAATTTTTCTGTGACAGATGAAAATTATTATTTTTTTCCTGATTTTACATGGAGGAAAAATTATTTCAAGCAGTTCTCTTCAGATACTTTGATCTGAAAAGATCCATGAGCTGGGGTCCATATAGCTCACTCTTCAGCTTTACATGTTATGTGGCCCTATGCACCATACATTTATTTATTTATTTATTTATTTATTATTTAAATTTATATGACCGCCCATCTCCCCCAATCGGGAGACTCTGGGCGGCTTACAATAACATTACATTGAGTGATAACATCTGTATAACTGAGGCCTTTGCTTATAAATCTGGCCTCTTGGCCAATCTTGTCAATCTTAGAATCATCCATATTTAATAGGACTGCCATTTCCATAAGTCATAACTAAAGGCCATGCAGACTGGCAATTCTGTTTTAGTCCAAATGAATCTGCAGGGCATGAAGCTCAGAAAGGCTGTTTCAGGTGTTTGTGTTCAGTCCACAGAGACCTGGGGACAAACAGACTGTGGAATATTGGGGGTGGAGCTGTTCAGACTTCACTCTGCACAGTCACATAACATCTGTAATTACTCAAAAGGACGATAAGAAGTATTCTTAAGACATTATTCCATGGTATACTGCAACTGCAGTGTTCTGGTGTACTGCATTGTTTAGGTTATTGAATTTCAACCTAAGAAATTCTTTTCCCAGGAAGCTCACAGTGTAACTTTACGCCATGCTCAGCCTGATCTATCTCAATGGTTGCTGTGAAAATAAAAAACCCCTCCTTCACCCACATTGGAAAATCCCTCTCTAGCTGTCCTGAGTTTGATGAAATAGTCCTAGGGTTTCAGTCTTCTGGCAGTCGACATTACTGATGCATATTTGCCATTGTCATATTAATCAATTTTCTGGACACTTGGTATTTCCCAGTGTTGGATGGTAATTTGAAATGTAAGAAGGCCACACTGGAATTTTTAAAAAAGGTTCTACATCTGTTTGAGGGAATATGGGAGGTCAGTTGCACCCAGGGCCTCTGTTTTCAATTTTTTATCTGTAAAATGGAACAGTTAAATTAGAGGTCTCTTTAGGGTTAAGTCTGTGGTGGAGTGATGATACTGTAATTTATACTACAGGGAAATGGCTACCCATAGGTTCCATCCCTGAATAAAAGGCATTTTCTATCCTTTCAAGATAATTTCCCCCCAGCAAAATTAGCAACATTCTATCATTCAGCGATTTCATGAATAACTGAAGGACCATTAAAACATTCCAAGAGGAAAATTCCAGTCCTGTGAATTGCTGTTAAAAATGTACTCCTGGTTTTAATCATTTGTAACATGTCTGAAAGTCATTCAGTTACTTACTTGACAGTGTAAACTGGTAGATATGAAACATTTTCTGTGCATTAACTTTTTTAGGTGGAATATGACAAGAAACAGGCAAATGGGTTTTATAAACACGTTCTGAAAACAAAACTTCAGTATTCCTGTCTTGTATAACTGGCAAAACATGAAAACTCATTTTAGCGTCTGTATCTATAATGTATGCTGCCATATGCTATATGTTTCCGTTACTTGTATTTGAGGAAACGTGGGATTGTGATGGTTTGTGCTAATTAATTCTTCTTCCTAGTTGTGATATCATTCTACATTCCCTTAAATTTTCTGCCTTACTCGTACATGTATTTTGACATGGTATTAACAATTAATCCTTTTGACTTCCGGTGGGGACATGGACTGAACAGCTGTGCCCATGGGCTCAGTGGGCAGAACTGACAACACGGCAATTTTTTTCGGGCTCAGGCAGGTTTTTCCTGAAGCCCAAGAGTGTTTTTTCGGAAAAAGGAAAACACCTGGAATCACCCCATCTGTCCTCTGGACGGCTGCTTGCAGCCAGAAGATCACAAATAGCGTTCGCGTTCGACTGGTAAGAGCTAGCCAGGAGGCTGGGACGTCACCATTTTCCAAGCCGCGCTGTAGCCTTAAAGGGACACTAAGACCAGCCACCCCAATTTATATTTCTTTTAAGTACGCGTACCCTAAGAGAGGCTTTCTACAGCAAGGACAAGCGGGCTCTCTTGGTGCTTATTGTTATTTTTGGGATTAAATTTTTAAAAAAATTCTTTTTAAGTTTAGACTTTGTTTTCCCTCCAAATATTAAGGAGGACAGAGAGTAAATAATTGTCTCCCTGTTATTATTTTTGTACTAAATTTGAAGATATTAGCATTTTCCTACACGTTGAATCGGCTGTTTTGAACTTTCAGTTTTCTGCTTCTACTTTCCCTGGGGAACTCTCAGCTAGCTCACCTTCGCTTATGTAAACACATTTCGGAATCCTTTCATATCTTCAACTTTTGCTGGTTAAGCTCCTAGGGGGCACCATAATCTATTGATTGAGACTATGGAGGATTTTAAACACACTTTCTCTGAATTTCTTTTAATATAAGGGGAGGGAGCAACTGTATTTAGTGATTTTTATAATGTGCCAATGGAATGATTTATAGAAATAATGTGATTTTGGTTTAATATAGAGTAAGAGATTGATTATGGAAAATTTTTGTATATCCTTGCTGTTAAAAGTCAGAAGTCACCTTTTTTTGAAAATTTGAAAAAAATTCTCTCGTGTTTCTACACTTTTTTATTTTTTTATTTTTTTATTTGTGTTTTTTTGTTTTTCTGTAGCTTTTATCTTTGCTTGAAACTTAATAAAAGTCTTATAAAAAAAACAATAAATCCTTTCACAATATTGGAAACTAATATGTCAAAAGTGAACGAGTTTGGTGTACTGGTTAAGGTACCAGGCTAGAAACCGGGAGACTGGGAGTTCTAGTTCCACCTTAGGCACAAAGCCAGCTGGGTGACCTTGGGCCAGTCATTTTCTCTCAGCCCTAGCAAGGAAGGAAAGGTAAATCGCTGCTGAAATCTTGCCAAGACTTGTCCAGGGAGTCACCAGGAGTCAACAGTGACTCAAAGGCACACACACACAAACACACACAAAAGTCTAAAAGGAAGAATATATTTTTGTTATATGAATGTCATAATTCAACCAAACCTGAAAGCGGGCTTGAATTATCTCATCCCTTTAAGAAAAACAGCTACTGAGTGACACATCAGGACACCTTGCTTTCTACTAGAAGGGAATTGTATTTGAACACTGACAGCCAATTAGCTTGGTAGCATTAAGCATAGCCTCATTTTCATGCCTCTTTTGAGACATCTTAGAAATGCATTTCAAAGTTTTATAGCTTTCTCAGTGAAATTATCTAGAGGACTGTCTGATTATAATTTTTGGAGGCATTTGTAAAAGAGTAACACCTGCATGGCTTCTAAATTTGTACTTCCATGCTGAAGACTGCTAGTAATTACCATTCTGAGTCATTCTCTTCTGCTCATTGCAGCTTCCTAGTAGGATTTAATTAAAATTCTGTGTCCTAATCTGGCAACAATCTAGTGTTAAGAGCCAAAATCGTGCCTTTGCTCATGCTCTTTGGAATACATAACCCTCTCTTCTGATATGAAAACTTTATACTTTATATTCATAACTGTTTAAGTGCAGATGCAACATTTTAATCAGTTTTAACTTATAGTTAAAATAAATTTACAGTCCATGTATTGTAAGTTGTACTTGTTTAACATTTTGAATTTAAATGTAATGAAAAGGCCATTTAAGTAAAGATTTTGGGACTTCAGTCTTCTGTGTTGTCTGTTTCAAGGTCTCTTCTAATAATAATGAGTCAGAGGTTCATTTATACTGAATGTCTTTATTAGCTAACAACTTCCACATCAAGCCTCCTGCTCTAACTACTTGTTGAATAGCAAAAAACGAAACTACTTCCCGGGCCAAAGGGCGTACTTCCCAGCAGAGGGCGTGCTTCCCCAATCTCAGTCCTTCCTCTGTTACCAACTTTGCCCTCCTGACTCTACCACTTAGTTCCACCTATTGATACATCTTTCCTCTTTTTTTTTTCTTAAAACAAACAAACAACAGACAAACCTCCTCCTTCTCATCCCCACCACTAAACATAGTTTTGTAAGTGTTTTGGTCTCTGTACTAGACGACCTGCCCAAGTTCTGAATTCATTTGTCGTGGTGGTCATTGTTTCTCCTGGGTGTGACGACGCATAGCTCGGTCCCTCAGTCCCATTTGTATACGATTCCAAATTGTCTCTCCCCTGGGACCCAGATGTTGGAGTATCCGCTTCCTCCGCCAGTTGCTGTTCGTCCTGGTTTTGTACCTCTGACTGTTGCTTCTGCGCAGGTGTCAATTTCTCCTGAGTTCCTGACCTTCAGGGGTCACCACCTCAAAGGGACACGTGTTCACCTATTTCTGGACCTCAGCTTTCCTCCATTCCTTTTTGTCCTGTCCATTGGGCTGTATCCATACTTGCTCTCTACTGTGTAGATTAGGTAGGTCTTTAGCCGTCCTGTTGTAGTAATGAGCCTGTCTTATTTTTTGTTCCGCTATAAGCTCTGTGTGACTATTGCAACCTACCGGCTGCAGCAAGATTCCCCTCATGGGAAGTAATGTCTGGCAAAGTGGCCCTTTAGCTTTCTGATAATTGCCAGAGACCTGGTGTCTGGCACAGGGTCAATCTCCCAGAAGTTGGAATAATAGTCCACTGTTACGAGGTAGTCCTTCTCTTGCAGCTTGAATAGGTCTACCCCTACTTTTTCCCACTTTTCGACTCGGTATCTCATGTGGGTGCAGTGTTTCCTTTTGTTGTCTGTCTCCTAGGGAGTCGCATATCTCACATTGCGCCATGTAGGCTTTTAGCTGATCCTTCATGCCAGGCCAGTATATGCATTCTCGTGCCCTCCTTAGGCAACTCTCTATTCCCATGTGTGATTAATGTATTCTCTTCATAATGTCCATGCGCATAGCCGCTGGGATGATAGCTCGGTTTCCTCTAAAGAGAATGCCATCTTGTACACTGAGCTCCTCCCTCATGGAGAAATATGGGGTAGCTTCCACTGGCAGCTGATGCTTGTTCTCTGGCCAGCCAGCAAGGACAATTTGTTTAATTGTCTGCAGCTCCACGTCCTGGGCTGTGCATTCCTGTATTGCTTGTAGGCGTGGCCATGAAATGGGTAGATACTGCAGCATATTTATTGATTCTATGTCCCTTTCTACCGAGCCCTCTTCACTAGGCTCTGGTAAATATGCTCTGCTCAAGGTATCTGTTACTACGAGTTGGGAACCTGGAAAATATTGGATACGCACATCATAATTTTGAAGTCTCATTAGCATTCTCTGGAGTCTTTTCGGAGCACTCAGCAAGGGTTTTTGCACAATGGTTTCCAGTGGCTTATGATCCGATTGGACATGCACTGTCTGTCTAAAAGTAAGCTGATGAAAGCGCCCCACCGCAAAAAGCACCACCAACAGTTCTTTTTCGATTTGGGCATACCCTTTCTCAGCTTCTGACAATGCTCTACTGGCAAAAGCAATTGGTTATTGGTTCTGTAGTAGGGCTTCTCCTAGCCCTTTTTCTGAGGCGTCAGACAGTAAAACCAATGGCTCACCTGGGCTGTAGTATTTTAGCACAGGTTTCTTAGTTATTTTGTCCTTTATTTTATTGAATGCCTGCCGATGACTCTCGGACCATTCCTATTATTATTATTATTATTATTATTATTATTATTTATTTATTTATTTATTTATTTATTTATTTAATTTATTTATTCCCCGCCCATCTCCCATACAAGGGACTCTGGGCGTCCTTGTTCCTATGCTGTTTCCTTGTGTGTCAGCTGCCTGAGTAACTCACAGTCTTTAGCTAACCCTTTGGAAAACTTTGCCAGGTAGTTTACCATCCCTAAAAATCTTCGAATTCCTTTCACGTCCTCAGGTCTTGGCATCTCTCTGATGGCCTTAACGTTCTCTGGATCCACTTTCAATCCATCTGCTGTCAACAGGTGGCCTATGTAGGGTACTTCTTTCAGTCTTAACCGGGCTTTCTCTGGGTTTAATTTGATATTTCTGTCCCTACAGCGCTCCAAGAAACGGCATAACTTTTCATCATGATCCCTTGTAGCTTCCGTTTCCGTATCTCCCTCTCCCACAATCAGGATATCATCTGCAATTATTTTCAAACCCGGGAGGTTCTCCAACTGCGCTGAAACACTTCTGGGGCCTGGCTGATGCCCATTGGCATCCGTAGCCATTGATACCTGCCGAAAGGAGTTGCAAAGGTGGTTATGTAGCTGGATTTCTGACCCAGTTGTATGTGCCAGAATCTGTTCTTTACATCAAATACTGAAAAGACTTTGGCACATGAGAGATCGCATAGTACATCCTCAATAGTGGGCAAAGGATAACGGCTGCATTTTAATGCCTTGTTTAGCGGTTTCGGGTCAATACAAATGTGCAATTTTCTAGACCACTTCCGGACAACGACCAAACTGCTGATCCAGTCTGTGCGGTTTCTACCGGTGCAATTATGCCTTTTGCCTGAATACTTGCCAGTTCCTTCTTCAGCGGTTCTGCTAGTACTCTAGGTACTCTCCTAGTGGGGTTCTTTACTGGCTCTATGTTGGGGTCTACCTCCAGTCTCAGTGTTCCTGTCAACTGTCCTTCCCCTTCAAAAACATCTCTATACTCTATACTCCTGTAGTATAGTTTCCATAGTCCAGTCACTTCCTATAATATTGCCAGGAAAATGGAATGAGTGTGTCTATTAAGTTACAGTAGTGGAACTCAATTTGAAGGAGACTTTTGATCTTTTTTAATTGAATTATTTTATACTATTCTACACTAAATGCAAATAATGGATACTATACCTGCTTTTTTCTGAAGGTAACAAAGCTTGGGCCATAATTTTCTTTCAGATTTTATTTTTTACAAATACAGGCTAACTATCCACTGGATTTGCAGCAGTGCTCTCAACAGGTACAATCTCTCTTCTGTAATTCCTCCAACAGACCAGATTTTACTCATTCTTATTTCGTAGATTTGTTTAAACTATGCATGTTCAGAATTCATTGTGTTCATTCAATAAATAAAGAATCAAACTGCTTAACATTAGTCACCCTTGGTTTTCTACAGCGAAGTATTTCCCATCCCCATTGGGCGCAAGATAATGAGAGGCGAGCAGTATCAGAAGTTTAGTAGTATATCAACCAAAACTGCTATGCTTTTAAGCACAAATTCTCTGTAGGTGCAAGAATTTATTGGAGCTTCTAGTCAAAGCAGGTACTTCTGTTCTTTGATATTTTGCCAGCTGGCACGTTTTTGAACAAGGGTGGGCAATGTGCAACCCCAGAAGTATATGTGACCCTTTAGCCCCATTTTGTGGTCCTTGGAGCACATCTGACCACAACTGCTAAAAATGTTGAGGTAGGGTAGAAAACCAATGAAATTTGCAGAGTGAGTCCTAACCACTTACAAAGGGCACCCCACCGCAAATTTACTTAAGAGAACAAGCCCTGACCACATGTGGGAATGACTCCATGTACATTGTGGCTGATGTTGAACTGGTAGTCTGAGAAAGCACCCTACAACTTTCTAATTTTTGTTTTGTCATTTCCTTGGGAGGGAGGAATGCTGATTAAGTTATGTTTGCCAACAGGCACTTAATTGAGCACTAACTGTTTTTAAAGAAGCATGTGTTGGGGAAGACAGGATATTTGGAAGAATTCAGAAGCATGGTGAAAGTAGAGTGGCTTATTAGTAAGGATAGTGTGGGGGGAAGGGAACAACTGCTTGGTACTAGCCATAGTGGTGGCAATATGTGTCTGGACTGAAGCTGGCTTTTCAGATGACAAAAATGAAATAAACAGGAAATGCCAAATGTCAGTGGGAAGGAAAGCCATAAAAAAGAAACGCTTCAGAAAAATCCTTTAGAGATGCATCTCAGATCAACAGTTAATTCCAAGTAGTGGCTCAGTGGGAAGAAGGATCCCTTTGAAGTCCTTTGGTTGGGTTTTATATAATATTGGTACCTTGACACTGTATGGCAAAATTAAAAATGATCCAATTGCATACATCAGAAAGCTGGAAAGAGAGACTGAATTTCAGCTAAGAGAGCATTTCCCAGCCAGTTCTTATTAATGTATCCTTGTATCATTCATCCTGTCATTTCTTAAAAGGTCAATAATTAATTCTTTTATTCCATCACATATAGGCAGCATCAAGCCATTTTCCTCTAACACGAGTAGACTAATATTGCTGTGCCTTTGGTTTTCATCCATTTCTTTAAAATGTATATTTTGCCTTTCTGCCAAATCACATTCAAGGTGGTCTTAAAAAATGCCATAAAAGTACAAAAGCAAAGAAAAATAATAAAGAGCACACCATGGTAAAAGAATAGAGTTAAAAACTTAACCATTAAAGAGCTCATTCCAGAAATCACAGCAGTGTTAAAGTAGTTCTTACTTTTAAATGCTTCAGAATGTTTGCTGTATGAATGATGCTGGTTTGATGACCACTGAATATGCCACAAGATTATGGGTTGGCATGTGTATTAGAGAGTTGCTTAGGGACAGCCAAAGTTATTGAATCTTATTATGAGTAATACAACTATGTGAACTATGATGAATTGAATTTATCAATAACATGTCAACCAGCATCTCTCCAGGGAAATGAACAATACATGTGTCAAAACGTATCAAACCAACTTACTCCATTAGGGACATGTGCTCTTGATGGGTACATCTTTGCCAGACCTTGGTTTCTGCATTGAAAATTAATCTCACTCAAAACATTATTTTCAAAGAAGAGATTGGCTTGTTTTCCCTTGATTTCCAGGGTGACACATTTCTTTCTTTTATTGCTCTAATCCCAAACCATTAAGATATATTTTGAAATATAAGTAGATGATAGAATGTACGTAATCAAGTAAGTCTCTAGATCAGAGCTTTCCAAACTGTGTGTCATGACACAAAAGTGTGTTGCCACACACAGTCTGGTGTATCGCCACACAACCCGGAAGCGCTGATCATAATCAGCGCTTCCAGGTTTTCCCGCGGCGACACACCAACGGCGGCGCGCAAAAACTGAAAGCGGCAGCACCGCTTCCGGGTTTTTGCGCGCTGCCGCAATGGCAGCACTTCCGGGTTTTCTTGCGGCGACACACCAACGGTGGTTGGTGTGTCACCGCGGGAAAACTTTGGAAAGCTCTGCTCTAGATTTTATACTTTGGACGACATGCAAGAGAGTTGCAAGAAAAGCAAGTATCATCATTCAATTCTGATGGATTGACGGAAGCAAGAAATATATAAACATTTAAAATAAGTTTTATCAGTTTGTCATATTTCCTCACTAAATATTCCCCACCATTGAAATACTGATCAGTATTATGTGCTTAATCTAGAGCTTTCCAAACTTTTCATGTTGGTGACACACTTTTTAGACATGCATCATTTCGCGACACACCCTTACAGCAGGGCACAAGGCAGGCACTAGGACCTGCGTGGAATCACAGCAGGTTTGGAAGCAGCAAGGCACAAGGCAGGCACTAGGACCTGTGTGGAATCCTGGCAGGGCTTGGAGGCAGCAGCAGCAGCCGTGACACACCCAGACACTGCAGCCGACACACTAACATGTCGCAACACAGAGTTTGGAAAGCTCTGGCTTAATCTTACCAATTAATAGTTTTCTACTGATACAGTCTACATACTACAGGTATGTCATTCTTTTAGATGAGCCATTAAGCTATCTGGAGTTTGAATCTGAATATTGGCTGTACTATAGAAAAATCTTTTGCTCCAGTGTTTTACAAGGGTGACTCAAGTTACAGAACTCAAGAATATCAGAGACTTTTTCAACTAGCTGGAGTTGGAGAATAGCCTGTTAGAAAAGCAGTTAAGGAAACTGAGTAGAATTGAATGTAAACTTGAACATTTCAAGATGTTTTTTTCTCCAATGAATTAGAATTGAAACAGCAGGAAAAATGAAGCTCTCTCTTGGCCAAATGAGCTAACACAGGGGCAGCTAGTTCAACATATAAAGTCTTTGAGGATAAAAAGCTTAAGGAGGTCATATCATCTTAAAAAGGCAGATAAACACCACTGCTGTTGTCTTTTCAGAATTTCTATTATACATATGCTATCTTTTGATATTATTTTGATTCGTAAAATGTACTCTCTTTATAAAATATGAAAAAGTAAGTAAATATTATGCTAATTTGAAATAAAAGGGTATATGATAAGCTGAATGCCATATGATCTTTCAGTCAGAAATTACCTGCAAATCTAGACCATGATCTTCACATCTGCTGAGAATAAAATTTAGAGAAGCAACATGCAGTCAATTATGACTTACAAATTTATAACATTAATCCAGAAATCCAGGTTTCTGTCTAGATTATTTTTGTATGTATATTTTTAAATTTGACTATGAGAGAACTGTGACACTCGATGGTTTACTTTTTGGCTCAAAACAAACAGATTCAGTGAACATTGCATAACAATACAGGTTGTCATTTAGCGACCACAGTTGGGACAGGCAACCCAGTTGTTAAGCAAAGTGGTCGCTAAGTGAAACAGCAACTATGCTTATGATCTTACTTTAGCTTTCCTTTGCTTTACAGACCTGCAAAGGTCATAAATGCAAGGATTGGTTGCAAAGTTACTTTTTCATTACCATCATAACTGCGAACGGTCGCTGTATGAGGTGGTTGCTAAGTGAGGTCCACCTGTAGGTGTAAGTTCTAATAGAAGTATTAGAAAAATAAACTATTTACAACAAATTGAAACTGAAATGGATGTTTGAGCATGGAGGCTCTTGCCCAGAATTCTAGCCAGATATACTTCCAAGGTACTGCATAAAATCCTTATTTTTCTTTCTCACATTTTACTTTTTTCTAAAGATACTTTTACTTCTATTAACTGTACAATTTCTTAAGATAGCTTGGAATGCATCTATCTAAAATGTGAATGCTATTATACTACAACTAGGTTTGCTCTCATATCAAAAAGAGATTCCAAAGTGTAATTCTGTATAAATATACTTTATCCTTAGGCTTTGGACAATTTATGTTGTGTTATTTTATCAGAACACTCTGCCTGTAGTTGTTCTGCTTGTAAAATTTGTATATGTATATGCTTTATTCTAAGAAATTGGGATAAAATTCTACCCATCACCTCCCCCCAACTAGATATCCTCACCAACACATGTGCTTGTGAATAAATATGAACTGTTATATTCAAATCAATATAGATTGTTCTGGAAGGACATAAATAACATCTCTAAATAGATTCTTGTCATAATTAAAAAGTCTGCTCCATATTTCTGCTGGTGTTTATGTAAATATCAGATTGAATAGATTATTCCTTGAATATTCTCATACATATTATTGTTAAATTAATTCATAAATAGTGACCTTCCTGTTCAGGAGATTTTCAGGAATCTCTAAAATTTCTGTGAAATAAAAACATATATATTTCAATACAAATATCTACATATCAATATTTCTTATGCTTTTTGAAACGTGCACATCCATGGTGAAACATGGAAGATTTGAATTTGAAATGTTTAATTATATTTTTAACATTTATAATCACGTCCATTAAAATTGTGCATAGCATAAAAATAAAGAAATGCTATTTGCCTAATTCCCCATTATTTGGGTGGATTGGATTGTCAGGCAAAATACTATGATGACCATAGAATACCCCTGTGATACACAAGGGTATATTGTGTAATAATCAGTGAAACAATCAATTGATTTAATCATTGTATTTGGATTTTTCTAATAGGAAGAATGTGTTTCTTGTTTCAAGGTAGGAAGGACTGTCTGTTCCCAAGGCAGCTGTTTGATTCTATAGTGCAAATTTTAATTTGTTGAATTTAATTTGTTGAAAAATGCCAGTTTCATAGCCCATGAAGCTGTTTTGTTTATCATAGTGAAGTAAACCATTAGAAAACCAGCTGCAGATAATAAAGATGGAAGCAAATACATTTGATTTCCCCCAAAGAAGAGTACTGATGGTTGCAAACACAGGCTTTGCCTTGTTTGCTCCTATTAAATCTGAACTCAGTCTTTCTTAAGTAAATCTTAACAATTTTATAATTCAGTTCAATTAACTTAAGGCACTGTTCTTGTCATAGCAAAAGATGGGGGATCTAGCATGGCTTTCAGTTTTTTTGTAACCTGATAATCCTTCATCTGATAAACAGATGAAGACTACTTTTAGGGTAGTACCTTTTTCATATTATAAGGAAATTGAATGAGTTTTATTTATTTATTTGTTTGTTTGTTTGTTTGTTTATTTATTTATTTATTTCTAACTTATATCACCGCCCATCTCCCCCCATTCCGGAGGGGACTCTGGGCGGTTTACACCAAGCCAGCAATTAAAACATATAAAAATTTATAAAATAGAATACATAATTTAATTAAATATATAAGATTAAATATATAAGATCCAAGAGGCTCTGATGTTAGGCTTTAAAGAACCCTATGGAGCAAGCCAACCCCAAGAGGAGCTATTACTCCCCCCATCCCAAGCAAGGTGGCAGAGCCAGGTCTTCAGTTGTTTCCGGAAGGTCATAAGTGTGGGGGCTAGCCTCACCTCCAGGGGCAGAATATTCCAGAGGGCGGGTGCCACTGCCGAGAAAGCCCGCCTCCTGGACCCCGTCAGGTGGAATTCTCTTATAGACGGGGTCCGAAGCAAGCCCTCTCTGCATAGCCGGGTGGAGCGGGTCGATGTTCTGGGGATGAGGCGGATGAGTTAAGAGTAAGTTAACAACCTGGATTTTAGCAGACATGGATTGGCAGTCCCCAGGTTATAGGGAAAACGTTCTCCTGCCACTTTCACTAAATATGGTTAATATTATCTTCATTTGTGAGGGAGGAAGACATACAGTATGACCATACACAACTGTCATTTGGATAGGAGTAGAATCATGACAATATCAAACAGTTTGTACCAACGAATGATGAAGAAGGAGACTTGACGTTCAGTCTGATCAGGAACTGTGAGATGTTAATATATTTCATGGTCATGCAATTTTCTTGGCAGCAACACACAAGTAGCTCGCCACTCTGTTCTTCCAGATTTTACTTTTAACTTCCCAAAGTTATAGGATCCCATTGAACTACTTATTCCAAGCCAAAGACAAGGTTTTCACACAATGTGTCATTGGTTTTAGGAATGTGTTGCCACAAGATATGGTGATGGCCACCGACAGAAGTTCATTGGCATCACTAAGACACATGGTTCACAACTGTGGCAAAGTAAACACTAGGCCTATTTCATCTAGCAGCACTCTTTTTATGTGCTAGTATGTTACCTTGTCTTTCTGTAGTATAGGACGAGTAGCAAGTGAGTTTTCATTTGAAACAAGATTTGCAAGATTATCCAGCCATGTCTAAAATGAATAGCAAGCATATTTTGCACTGATTATTTCTTTCCTTTTTTTTCTTTTCTGGAAGTATGTATTTCCTGTCAAGTCAGTCAGCCTGCCAAGATAAATCATCTTAACTACAGTATCAAGAATATATTTCTGTATTTCTGTATATCTTTATTGCTGAATCTGAGTCTGAGGGAGTAATAGCAAAGACAAACTTCTTTTAAGAAAAATCATACAAGACAGATAAATAAGTAAACTAGGCCAGAAAGCAAAAATGTTTTTTCTTTAGACAAAATAAAAATATCTAAATATTAATTTAACAACCAAAAAGCTATTGCTTAGTACATAAAGACTGTTTAACAGCACCTTATTGAAAGAGGTATTGTTGATGTATAATATTACTTTCTCTAACATATAACACATCTAGGCAATGCTTCTCAATTACATAAATGTCGTCTTCAGATTTGATATCAAAAATATGGAAACCAAAGAAGAATAGAAGCAAATTAAAACTAAGGACATTGAAAAGGCGGGGAATTGTTTAAAGTGGTTTTAATCAATGTAAACTGCTTATTTACAGTTTTTAAAACCTATTACCCTAGACAACCATTTTAAGAAAAATAATGTGGATGTTTCAGTGTGTTGTCAGAGGAAAGGTCTTTTAAGATAAAATGGGCTTTAACCCACAGTCAAGTGAGTATAGGTTTCCACTTGTGCACTGCTTTTTCCCTAGACCCATATTTCTTCATTCTTCATAAGGAAAAAGCAATTGAAATAGCTAATTTTATTCTAGGTTTGGCATACAATTAATTAGGCTGACAGGTTCAGGGGTTCAAATCCCTAGCCCCGCGTGATGGAGTGAGCTCCCGCACTCGCCCCAGCTCTTGCCAACCTAGCAATTCGAAAGCATGCAAATGCAAGTAGATTAATAGGTACCATTTGTGGGATGGTAACAGCGTTCTGCGTGCGTCATGCCGGCCACATGACCATGGAAGCGTCTTCGGACAACGCTGGCTCTTTGGTTAACAAACGGAGATGAGCACCGGCCCCTAGAGTCGGACACAACTGCACAAATGTGTGTGTGTGTGTGGGGGAACCTTTACCTTTTACCTTCTTTTATATAACAGTAACTTTGTTAGAAACAAATACAGTGGATATAAAAAGTCTACACAACCCTGTTAAAATGCCAGGTTTTTGAGATGTAAAAAAATCAGGCCAAGATAAATCACTTCAGATTTTTTTCCACCTTTAATGTAACATACAGTACAAGCTGTACAATTCAATTGAAAAACAAACTGAAATCTTTTAGTAAAAAAATAGAAATAAAAAAACTAGAATAACGTGGTTGCATAAGTGTGCACACCCTTAAACTAATACTTTGTCAAAGCACCTTTTGATTTTATGACAGCATTCAGTCTTTTGGCGTAGGAGTCTATCAGCATGGCACATCTTGCCTTGGGAATCTTTGCCCACTCTTCCTTGCAGAAGTGCTCCAAATCTCTGAGATTACGAGGGCATCTCCTGTGCACAGCCCTCTTCAGGTCACCCCACAGATTTTCAGTTGGATTCAGGTCCGGGCTGTGGCTAGGCCATTCCAAAACTTTGATCATCTTCTGGTGAAGCCATTCTTTTGTTGATTTGGAAGTATGCTTTGGGACGTTGTTGTGCTGAAAGGTGAAATTCCTCTTCATCTTCAGCATTTTTGCAGAGGCCCGGAGGTTTTCTGCCAAAATTGACTGATATTTGGAACTGTTCATAATTCCCTCCACCTTGACTAAAGCCCCAGTTCCCGCTGAAGAAAAACAGCCCCAAAGCATAATGCTGCCACTACCATGCTTCACTGTGGGCATGGTGCACTTTTGGTGATGCGCAGTGTTCTTTTTGTACCAAACATACTGTTTGGAATTATGGCCAAAAGGTTCAACCTTCAAATTAGACCATAACACATTTTCTCGCATGCTTTTGTCAGACTTGATGTAGGTTTTTGCAAAATGTAGCCTGGCTTGGATGTTTTTCTTTGAACTTTTTCTGGGGGGGGGGGGGGTGATCAGTCATCAAGTTTCTTTAATGAATGCAGGTAACAATAGACAACTAAGAAATGTGTTGGATTGCAGCTGGCAGAAGATGGTGATAGTGATGATTTTAAGGAAGCTGGGCAGTGAAATTAACAGGTTTGTGGGATACTGCATGGCAATCAAAATGTCCCTTCCTTTTCATCAAAGCAGTTTGGAAAGTAAAGACAAACATAATAATTTCTGATCCAGGGTGATAAAGAAAGGTCTATGTTCTTTCTATTACATTTGCTGCCATCCCCTATCCCTGATATTGCATCTGCTTCATGTAAATGTGTGCCACAATAAATTATAATGTGTGTGGCAGAACAGGGCAACTGGTGACCAGTTACTTAACATTGTTTACCAATTGGGGAAAGACTCATGGTTTGGCCAAAGGGGAATTAATGTTAATTATAAATGAAAGTAAGTCTCTGTCACCTCACCCTAAAACCCTGGGCCACTGAAAGATTTTCCATAGATACTTCCTGAAAACAGGAAGTGACACCTTTTCAAAGATTAAATCACAGCTGAAAAGTAACCCATGCAGATTGAGTTGGTTTGAGTTCAGTAGAAATTTTAGATGAAAAGGCAGGGCAGTTGGACTGTTGGTGGGCATAGGACGAAATTATATCTCCGTAGCAGCTACAGGTGCATACTACTGTTGGAATATTTCACTGTAGAATTATGTTTGGGGAAAGAATGCCAGAGATAAAATTTATCAGGAAAATAAAAAGAATGGCCCAGTTGAATATTATTATTGTAATAAAGTAGTGTTACCCAACACATAATAAAGTTGTTAGATCCTGTCATACTCTAAATTTCAGTTACATAGGAAAAGAATTCTGAATTATAACTCAACAAGCCAGTATAAAGGCAAGATCAAATGGCAGAAGTGTCTAGCAGAGTCAACAAGTTAAATATTTTTTGGATTTCTTCCAGGAAGCTTGTTGCTAGTAGCAGTCTCAGAGGAAAGAGATGTGATTAAAAACAGAATAATTAATGCTATCAAAGACTAAAGCAGGGAAACTTCCTATAGGAATAAATCTCCACTTTTAGATGCAATTGCATTCTGTCTTGTGTGGACATGCACAAATATACGTAGATAGATATGGCTCTGATCTGTGAAAAATTATATGCTATGAGTTTCCTTGTTATTATTATTGAGAGATCCTGTTTGAGATATATTTGAAGTGAAAAATATTTGATGTTGCAAAATATGAAAAAGATGCTAATAACTTGAACTATGTACTGTAGCTCCAACAAGGGAAAAAATGTAGTTTTTAAAAGGAAAATTGTTCTCTACATGTAGATTTATTTTTAATATGTACTGCAACTTTCCCTACAATTAATTGCTTTAATCCAAAAATTTTGCTCTGAAGTATTTATCGTTGACACTCTACTTTAAAAATGGTTAAGGAAGCAAAGTCTTTTAATGGATTTATTCCAAAAATATAATGACCTCCCCCTACTCCTTACTCCTACTCATCCCACCCCTCACCTTTCATTCTGCATTACCTTATTTGGTTAGTTAAGTCAAGTTATGTGCTTAGTCTTCAGTGCATTTATGCAATATGAAATTTCTATAAATGTATCTGGCTAACCTTCATGCTAAGATTTAAGTGGATTACATGGATGTACTGCTTTACATTAAGTTGGTGACTGGCAGCCTAGTTCCAGAGTTTGTAACATGCCACCTGCTAGCAGAATGCAATTTTGCTAATCTTCCTGTTCTTACATGGTGGGAACTGTTATAAATTGTCAGATGAAAAGTGGCCTTACATTGCTTACCTATACCATGTAAAGTACCATATGCTGCAACACCACATGTTGCGTTATCCAAAGGGTTCTTGGAATAGCCTTGTCTTGCCCTTAAACTACTTAAATGCATCTAGAATGAAAGAACAAGATGTTCCTCCCTTATTTTGCTTTGCAATATCCTGTCACTTCAGACTTTCATCTTATGCCCCAACAGCTAAATATCATGCTTCATGGTGGCCAAAAAAAAAAAAAAAAAATACCAGAAAGTAACTTCAAACTCTGAAATATAATCAGATGTAGTATTGTTCAGTGAACATGTTTTTTAAAAAGCCAGTACTATCCTCTGAGCTACTTTCTGGATTTCCAATACTGATTTCAAATTCAGTATTTGGGTTGACTCTGACATTGTAGCTGTGGGTTTGGAGTCTGGTAGGTTTTGAAAGTAGCCATATGGGTGCTGGACTTTGGAAAGCCTGCTGCCCCAAACTCAAAAAACAAAAATAAAAGAAATGTGATTTTAAAAAAACATGTGAAGGAAAATGGTTTATTGCTGTAGCCTTTCCTTTTAACGTCAGTAAAAATCAAGATGCATTCTCCAAAAATGCTTAGCTTGGTGAGTGTTAATCTTAGTTAGGATTTTGTTTTTTGTGGCTTAGTACAAAACGTAGCCTCATTAATTAGTTTATTATTCAGTGCATTATGGAAACCCAGAAAGTGGATTTATTCAATAGCTGAGTTAACGTATTGTGTGGATGCATCCTACTTGAACTATTAGATATCTGGTTTACACTGTTTTGTACTTTTCCTTTCTAACTTGCAGTTTTCTAGCTCTACTTCTTACCTATAGTCCTCATGGATATGTCAGAACTCCAGCTATGTGAATTACATGTCAGAACCATATAGCCAAACTCTAATCTAAAAGTTTTGTTGTTTTCCACCTTGGATGAGTCAAACTCATCTTTCATTTTCCTAGACTGATCCATGGAATGTGTAAATCCAAAATATCAAGTTTGATTCTTGGATAACTGATTAATTGCTAATTACTGTTTAGATTATTCAGTTTCTAGACCAAAAAGTTGAGTATTAAAACTCTTTTATTGACCTTTTGATTATGTCTGTTTTATCTATTTGAAACACCAGCCTAGTTACTTTCTTTAATTTAGACCAATAGTATGCACTGGTGGTATAGTTATTAGCTGATCCACTTAGAATATATAGAATGAATGAATGAATGAATGAATGAATGAATGAATGAATGAATGAATGAATATATATATATATATATATATATATATATATATATATATTCCTTCCTTCCTTCCTTCCTTCCTTCCTTCCTTCCTTCCTTCCTTCCTTCCTTCCTTCATTCATTCATTCATTCATTCATTCTGTATTCCCCACTGCCAGCTGTAGAACTCTCAGTGTAGTAAGACTCTGCCATCACCCAAAATCAGTTTAGCCCAACTATACATGTATTGTTGCCAAGTTTCCCCAATTCTCTAAAAAGTGCCCTCTTTCCAAATAAAAAATAAAGTCAAAATTCTACAGAGGTTTGCATCAGGGCCATTTCTACCATATACTGGCCCCAGCATTACCAAATGAACTCCTTTAGTCATGCCCCTTCTTTATCAGTGCTTCTTTGGTCATTCTTTGTCTGAATCCAGTCTACAGCCTCACTTTGTCTAATCACTTGCTTTTCCCCCTTATATCCATTCTCAGCTTTTCTCACTTCTCTTTTATCTTCTAATCACTATGGTTGAAGATTCATTCCTCCTCTTTTGTCAGCTGCCTTGGATTTTGTGTGCTTCTGATTCATAACATTCTACTGATGGCTCCCCAGAAGGCATTTTATTTTCTAAAGTGGTTTGCTTTGCA
Source organism: Charina bottae (assembly GCA_023362775.1). Taxonomy (NCBI): domain Eukaryota; kingdom Metazoa; phylum Chordata; class Lepidosauria; order Squamata; family Charinaidae; genus Charina; species Charina bottae. The sequence goes on from JALMGJ010000006.1 coordinate 68,231,497, forward strand.
ACTAGATCGTGATGTGGCCAAAAAATTCTTAGAGATAATTGAGTAAATCACTCTTCTAGTTCACTGAATCTCTTAATATGCCAAAATAATCAGTTCCCATCACATCCTGATTCTCAAAAACATTCTTCTTTTTATCTATTTGGCTCAATACTTCATAGCCAGCATGTGGAGTAAGATATGCCAACTGTGGAAAACTACTAGTAAAACAGCAAATAAGTATTTAACTACGGAACAGGGTCTAATATTTCCCATACCAATAATTTTGTGAATCTAATAGTGTAATAGTCTGTGAGAACGTCCTTGAGAGACAGGAGGAACAGGAGCAGCAGACTAGGCAAATGTCAGATAAGAGGAAGCTTAGACCACAGAAAGAATGGGGGAGTGGAAAATGTCTCATAAAGGACCCTCTCTAGTTTCTTGGACTGTAAAGGCGAGGGGAAAGAGATGTACTTTCAGACTTGCAAGATTCTGTTACTGTAACCTTACAATAAAGGTAGTAGTAGTACTCATGGTTGGTGCTTCTTGTCTGAAAGTACATCTCTCCCCCCTCGCCTTTAGTGTCCAAGAAACTAAGGAGGGTCTTTTCTGAGACATTTGCCATGCCCCCATTGCTTCTGAGGGCTAAGCTGCCTCTTATCTGACCATTGCCTAGTCTGTTGCTGCTCCTCCTCCTATCTCTCAAGGACATTCTCACAGACCATTACCAATAGAGAGAACCCAGGACTAATTGAAGCACCTCTGTAGTAGTGTGGTAGAATAGATCACCCGTGCTGTTCCTAAACTCCACTGTTGGAGGATTCAAACCCAGGAAGCATATCTAATCAGAACTAGGACTGGTGGCAACATTGCTACCAATAGGATTCTCTTGTGGGAATCCCAGTTTTGTAACCATTGGGTACTTTATTGCTATTTTCATATGTGCTAAATCACCCACTTGAAATAGCAGCTGCTTTCCCTAATTAAGCCTAAATACAGAAAATACAAATTAGTAGTCCTGCTACAGGGCTTAGCTGAGTGCTTAAAAATATGGTTGCTCTGTATATGTATATACAGCTTAGAAGCAAAATGTGTACATTGTAGTCCCCTGAATGACCATGATTACATGGTTTAAAATCAAAGAATTTGGCCAATTTATGCTATCAAAATTCTGCAACTGAACCAGTGCAGATAGGAGGTGGCAGTTGTATTTTAAAGCATTTTAAAGCATTAGGGATTCTACCTTTTCTAGGACGTGTCGTTTGTTTTTACTTTGTATCCCTATATTGCTAGTGATGCTTGTGTTAATTACTATTTTTGAAAGAGGATGTTGGTAGGGGGTATGGTTTTACTAATTACATTCTAGGGTGAAATTATATGATTGAAAGCAGAGCAGATGAGCATTTTGTTACATTTTATTTTAAAGACATGAGATTGCTTTGGAACACTTATGGAGAACTAGGAACTTTCCCCCCTCCCTGCTGTGGGCCTAATTGCTACATAATAGCAACATTTTCAGATTATCCGTTCTCCCTAAGTGTTCATGAGGCAACCATACCTATTATATTACATTTGCAAAAGTACATGGTAGATGCCTTACCGTTTTGTCTTTTATGACTACTCTATTGACTTTTATTACTAGTCCATTCCATCAGACCTGGGTCTTCTAATCTTAAATGCAATCAAAGTTAATTCTTTAACTTCTAATTCTTAAATGCAATCAAAGTTAATATGGCTCTTCCTTCTAAAAACAAGGGAGAGCATTCCTGGATAAATGAAATTCTCAGTTTGTGCAGCAGGTTCGCATATTTGCATTAACACTATGTGGTACAAGAGCTAATGAATACTTTTCTTGGTAAGAATTAGAAGTTGAAATATATTGTAGAACTTAACTCCAGCAAAAACTTGGATTGAAGAGTCCCTCTTCAATGATAGGAGATGGGGAGATGGGCAGTGATAAATCAGATAGATAGATAGATAGATAGATAGATAGATAGATAGATAGATAGACAGACAGACAGACAGACAGACAGACAGACAGACAGACAGAGAGATATGAGAGAGAGAGAGAGAGAGAGAGAGAGAGAGAGAGAGAGAGAGAGAGAGAGAGAGAGGTAAAATCTGTAAATATAAGTCTCTTGGATGGATGCCTAGAAACATAAGTAAGTCACTCATTTTTCATGCCTAAAGTAATAACAATTAATTGTTGCTCAATTGAGGTATTACTACAGGGTAAATTCCAGTACTGAGTTTGAAGTTAGCTTCCAGTGGAACCTGATCACATCTAATTTCCAATGTCATGTAGTAATATGGATTTGAGGGGAAGGAGGTGATTTGGAGAAGCCATGGACATGCATAGTAGACCTGCCAGCGTGTACCTAAATCAGTTTCTTTAAGGGTTGTGGTCGGTTCAGCATGTGTGCCCATGCACATTCCAAAGCACATTTACCCTTTTTGAATCCAGATCACTGCAGAGCCCCACTGATTCATTTCAGCATGAAACTTCAAGTAGACATGTAAAGAACTAGGTATGTTTTTCATAGTTCAAGAAGCTGCCCCCCCCCATGTCCCTCAGTTTTATACTTTGCCTCCATGAAAGTCAGTTGTTTAGCAGTTGTTATGGATTTACATTTTGTATGTCTTAGTTCATTAGATTTAATCAGCCACTGCTTCAGCAACACATTAAATTATGTTTCTAATGCTACTGTTCTTAATTTTATTTTTAGACCCAATTTGCTGCTGTTAGTGTGCTGGATCAGTGACTATTAATGAAAATTCAAAGCAGGTTTTGATTATAAATTTTAATGTCTTCTCAAAAGCTGTTAAGATTTAATATGTCAAATCTGTACCTTTCATTAATGGTCATTTAAAAATGTATGTACCTGTGCAGTTATTAGATAGAGAAGGTAAATCAAGAACATTATCTTTTGGGTTGTGCATGGCTTCAACTTTTTAAAAACTTTTCAAAACATGTTGTGCTACTTGTTTCCTCTGTATGTGACCCAAGTACATTAAAGGAAAAAAAAGCTCAAAAAACTTCACATAAGACTTGTAGGGTTAGATTAATACACACACACACACATATAACTAGGAAGAAAATAAAATCTCACTCATTTGTCTCCTGGCAACTACTGGATTAGAATAGCTACTAGACTCACCCAGGACCCCTTCATTAAGTTCATATTTCACTATTTTCTTTTATCTGATCCCATTTACATGGCACCTTACACCTATGTGCCTGTGATAGCACCCAGTTCATGAATTGGGAACAGCTGAAAAAGCCCTGCTCTTGGTCCAAAAAGTTCATTTAACTTAACAGTGGCCAGGCGTAGGGCCTTTTCAGTGGTAACACCCCGATTATGAAATTCTGCCTTGGAGCAAGGTATGGTTGGCCCCTCCCTGCCATCTTTTGAACAACAATTGAAGCCATATTTCTACCCAAGCTGTTGTAGGATAGCTGTCTATTCTAGAAACAGATTGCCTTTTAGATTGCATGTTCAGTTAGTTTTCTTTGTTACAAGGAAATCGGGGGTAATTTTTGTGCTTAGTTCATTTAAAAATTCTTGGTTTATATGATGGATTTATTTAAGATGTATTGTTACTGTTGTTTTTGTTATCTTCTCGGTTTGCCTAGAACAGCCTTTCTCAACCTTTTGACCCTAGAGCAGAGCTTTCCAAACTGTGTGTCGCGACACAAAAGTGTGTCGCCACACACAGTCTGGTGTGTCGCCACAGAACCCGGAAGCGCTGATCATCATCAGCGCTTCCGGGTTTTCCCGCGGCGACACACCAATGGCGGCGCGGAAAAACCCGAAAGCGGCAGCAGCGCTTCCGGGTTTTTGTGTGCTGCCGCAATGGTGGCACTTCCGGGTTTTCCTGCGGCGACACACCAACGGCGGTTGGTGTGTCGCCGCGGGAAAACTTTGGAAAGCCCTGCCCTAGAGGAACCCTTGAAATATTTTTCAGGCCTCAGGGAACCCCTGCACATCGAGGCTCAAATATAGGCCAGAAGTTACAAAATTATTATATTTGTTTCATGGGTAGGCTTGTATATATGCATTAACAGTGCTCTTAAACTAAAAATAAAGAATGAAACATACCTCTTTAATGTGAAGTTCCCCGAATTTGAAATAATTTTTTAAATAAATCGTGATCTCCCAAGGAACCCCTAGTGATTTCTTGCGGAAACTTAGCGTGCCACGGAACCCTGGTTGAGACACCCTGGCCTAGAAGAAACAGCAGCATAGGAGACTGATTTCTCTGGCTGTTGCCCCAATAATCGGCTGTCATTGGGGGGGGTGGAATATACAAGACAATGTCACAAGTTCTTTTCGGAAACAGCTAGACAGGTTGATGTTTTGGGAACTAGCTCTGTGTAAATCATGATGCCTAGTCCTACCCTGATTAGAATCGTAGCAGCATTCTGTGCAGAAGAAAACTATTGAATCAGATTTCTTGGCCCAGCCAAACGTTTCTTTCTAATTTTTTTCAGACACTTTAAATTAATGCAGTGTTTTGGCTTGACAAACAAAACTGTTTGTTTCTGTTCCACTAATTAGCTACTATTTCTGCTCACTCAGAGAAAATAGAATGAAAGTTTTCTGAGAACAAACACATATACTTCCAATTAACAGTGTCAGTAGCTCCAGAGTTGTACACATGTTCCTTCCCAGGCATTTTGCCCCAAAGCTTGATAAAATGCAGCTTATTTGTGGAGGCACAGTCTTTAAATCTGCTCTTTTCATCAGTGTCTACACTTCACACGTCTGTTTAAGCACCGTAACTTCTCCTTCATGCAAACACTGATGCAGAGAACAAACATCTAGAAAACCTGAAATGATGGATGACACTTCGTGAGGAGTTTGAAAATAGGCGTTGTACTCGCATGCTAGACCCATGCCCTCAAGCGATGCGGAGAGAGTGAGGCAAGGTCCCGTTATCCTATGGCTGCCTCCTTTACTAAAGTGCCTATTTTCTTGAGACAGTGTAAGACCAGAAAAATGACATTTTCTGTAAGGATCTGCCAGCTGGTGCAGTGAGCATGTCTACCTCCCTTCCAAAGGAGGTGATCTTTCTGCTTCAGCTCCAACAGCTGCATATCTCTACTTTCTACTCTGTTTACAGTATTGAAAAAGTCTGGTTTGTACTAAGCATTTGTAAAGCTCAGCACTCGAGCTAATGCAGTACATTTCTTGCTATTTGATTTCCTTCTCACTCATACTTTTAATTATCAGAATCTGTCACACTTGACTACTAATTAAAAATCATTAGTTTACAGCTGGTTTAGCAGTTGATGAAAAATTGAATCTAAAATTAAAGTTTCTGTTAAGGCAGGCATCTTCACATTTTTTCTTTCGGAGTTCTTTATTATTTAATAGTAGTAACTTTAGTAGTAGTAACAATATTGCAATCGCTTGACCAACATTTATACAAAAAACGTAGATACACAGGCATTTTCTAGAAGATTAATAAATAAAATGAACTTCAGAATACTATAAATGGACGTAGTAGGATACTAAAAAATCGCAAGCTCAACAGCAGCATGGTGATCTTAACGATCCTCCTTTAGATGATAAAGGGACTTAGAAACAACATCTCAAAATAAACATGACCTAGCCCCAGGTGCAAGGTCACACAGCCACCTAGAAACATATTTAAGGATTCCCTTACTAACTTTGCTCAGACTGAAGAAGCTCCTTGGATAAGGAGCGAAACGTTTCCACTGAGAAAATAGAAATCCAGTTGACATGATTCAAGCTACAGACAATTCCACCTGGATGACTGAGAACCTTCATAGACAAATACTAAAGTACTATGCTACTAAATGAATATGTGCTGCTTATATATAAAGATGCATGGGGAAATAGCTAAATATGGCATATATTGATTGCTTGAAACTTATACTGATGGTTTTTTCAAATCTGTGGTCTAAAAGCACTGTTTCAAAATGCACAATGAGAACAAGGTGTTCTATTTCTTACTATTAAAAGCCATCTTATACTTACTTATTTGAGATTAAGCCTCAGTTGAAGTCAGTTTGACTTTCAATGTTCATATGACTGCTCTGCTACTGGGCTATGTTTCCAAGCAGCTCAATTGCGATCAGCGCTTCTGGAAGGAAATGGAAATATTTTTGTGGGAAGTGTCCCAAAATCCACTGCTATTTTTAGGATGCAGAAGATTTAAGAAAATAGTACTTTATGTGATTTTTTTTTAAAAAAATCACTCACCAGAATAGTTTTCTGTTTGAATCAGAATTATTACCCTGAATTGGCAGCTTTTGCTATTTCAAAGAGAAATCCACATTCCTTTAGCTAAGTCCGAAAAGATTGTTCTAAGTCATTTTCTTCTTGAGGAAATTTATATTAATAATATGCATTCTATGCATGAATAGAGAGCCAGTTTGGTGTAGTGGTTAAGGCGTCAGGCTAGAAACCGGGAGACTGTGAGTTGCAGTCCCATCTTAGGCACAAAGCCAGCTGGGTGACATTGGGCCAGTCACTTTCTCTCAGCCCTAGGAAGGGGGCAATGGCAACCCACTTCTGAAAAATCTTGCCAAGAAAACTTGTCCAGACAGTCTCAGTGACTCAGATATGATTGAACAGATTTAAAAAAATGCATGAATAAGTAATTTTATATTTTAGAATAAATGGGCATGAACTGTAGTATTTTCCTTTACAAATTCTTTTCATTTGCTTATTTTCTTGCACAACAACTCAACTGCTCTTAAATGATGACAAAACATGTATGAGGGTATATATAGTCCAGACTCTATGCCCGAGGAGATCTAAGGTGATGTTTGTTGTCTAAATTTTATTGAATGTAGTTTCCTGCAACAGCTCTACTTTTTTCTGGCATCACTAACTGTTACAAGAGTACTATACCTGATACCAAAAACTTAACAACTTTAAAATTTCAGCTCACGTGAACAAGATATTCAGTGAACCTGCTCATACCATATGATGATGACATTGAACTGTTCATTATTCATTGTATTATTAAAAATTTGTTTAAACACATAGTGACCAATAAAACATTGAAAATAAAAAGTACAAAAATATAAAAAGACTAAAACAAAACTACACTAATGCAAAGGGAGAGACAGAAAGAGAAACAAGAGATGTCTACATCATTTGAGATTTTATATCATAGCTTTCCAAACTGTGTGTTGGGACACGTTAGTGTGTCGGCTGCAGTCCCTGGGTGTGTCGCAGCTGCTGCTGCCTCCAAGCCCTGCCAGGATTCCACACAGGTCCTGCCTTGTGCCCTGCTGTAAGAGTGTGTCGCGAAATGATGCATGTCTAAAAAGTGTGTCACCAACATGAAAAGTTTGGAAAGCTCTGTTTTATATCAATACATTGCAGTCGTAGGGAGAGAAAATATTGACTCTCCTTATTCAACACTGACTGTTAAACTCTCCTTATTCAGTATTTGTATTGAAAAGTCATTTGTCTAGGTAGTGATAGTATTAAGAATTACTTTTTTTAATTCATATTTGGTCTCCAATTTTTAGTTGTATCAACAGTAATTAAAGGATTCTTTAAAGCTCTTTGCTGTTGTGTTAATTTTCCAGCCAACACTATTTTCCATATTTTAAAATACTGTTAATCCCAAGAAATATGTATTTTTAGTTTTCAATTTCCATATACTAAATTTAGGAGCTAACAATGAAAATTGAATTAATTCTTTGTGTTCTACCATTTGATATGTCATAGAAAAAAATAGAAGCTAATTGGTATTAAAAGTTGTATATTAGGAGGCTATTCAGTTTATCTACTTTTGTTCAATACTATCAGTTTTTGTCTTTTCCTTGTTTTGCACAATGCTGGTAGTACAATAACTATCTTGCCTTTTAAGCAATGGACAAATCTCATTAAAGATTATATTGATCTCATGTGTTCCATTATCCTTGGGAACAGTCAAAACAGTCTGATGTATATAATAAAAGTTGGTTCAATTTGAAAACTTTTATTTTTATGCCAGATGAACAAGGTTAGAAAATAAAACCATTTTGCATAGGAATATGTCTATTTTTCAACCATGCTATATGATATAGCAGTATAGGAGAGTCTTCTCCAATCTGATGCTTTCAGATATGGGGTGCATCAATTTGAAGAAAACCAGTATAGGAAAGATATACAGCCTTGAAATACCCCAGGTGATTGCTCTGCAGTTAAAGTGGAGTGCCTATTCACACGCACAATTAATTGTTAAACTCATCAATGTCAACTGTCCAAGATTCTCCAGAGTTAGGGTTAGGGTTTTCTCATGTCCATGAGATTATTATTTTGTTTCATTTCATTTGGTTTAGTGGTTAAGGCAACAGGCTAGAAACCAGGAGACTGTGAGTTCTAGTCCCGCCTTAGGCATGAAAGCCGGCTGGATGACCTTGGGCCAGTCCCTGCCTCTCAGCCCAACTCAACTTGCAGGGTTGTTGTTGTGGGGAAAATAGGAGGAGGAAGGAGTATTAGGCATGTTCGCCACCTTGAGTTATTTATAAAGATAATAAAGGCGGGATAGAAAATAAATAAAATTTAATTTTTTAAAAAAAATAAATGGATTTTGGGCACTAGCATTTGATCTTCAGTAGATGGCAGTATCTAGCTGACCTTCTCTGGACCAGAAGATGAATAGGGTCATGTCTGGTTAGTGCAAGAAAACCAGGGAACACCATAGCTGTAGGTTAGAGCCAAAAGCATCCCAAAAGAAGGGAATGCAAACTTGCTAAGTTTTTAACTTGATAAGAAAACTACATGGACATGTCCATCTAGTTACCAGGGACTGAGTTTATCTTGAGAGGGATTTTACTTTTACTTGATCTACAATCTTAATTCATATTACTTAGTTCTGTAAACTCTAACTCAGGGGTCCCCAACCTGTGGGCCACGGCCTGTTAGGAAGTGGGCCGCGGGGCTCCCTCCTGCAAACCCTGCCCCCGGTGTGTGTGATTACCCCACCCCCCAGTGTGCGCGATTGGCTCCTGCCTGCAAACCCCACCCCCTGGTGTGCGCGATTGGCTCCTGCCTGCAAACCCCGCCCCCCGGTGCGCACGATTGGCTCCTGCCTGCAAACCCCACCCCCCGGTGTGCACAATTGGCTCCCGCCTGCAAACCCACCCACCCCGGTCTATGGAAAATTTTTCTTCCACGACCAGTCCCTAGTGCCAGAAAGGTTGGGGACCACTGCTCTAACTGATCTTTTTTTGGTTGGAAGATAGTGGCTTACTAGCAATTTCTGCTGAATTTGAAGTATTATTAGCAGATGGCCCAATATCGCTTATCTTTGCCATGAAATTCAGGTCTATTTATCCACCTGAAACAACCCAGCTATGTAATAAGAAATGCCAAGCCATGTTTTCCATTTTCAGAAGGGTTCCATAGGTACTTATTTCTATAGTTTCTTTATCTCATTGTAATCTGATAGATTTTACTTCAGTTAGGAATTAATTGTATGGCTAATAATTACATTCCAGTTACAGGTAGTCCTTGCTTAACAATCACAATTGGGACTGGCAACTACCTGTAGTTAGTATGTTCTTTGGGAGGAATGTAGGATTTACAATTTCTTACATTTATTTTTTGGTCACTGACTTCTTAGTATTAGGAGTGAACTAGCTCTTGCCAACCTAGCAATTTGAAAGTATGCAAATGCAAGTAGATGAATAGGTACCACTTTGGTGGGTAGGTCACAGCGTTCCGCGTGCCTGGCTACATGACCATGGAAGTGTCTTCGGACAACGCTGGCTCTTCGGCTAACAAACGGAGATGAGCACCGGCCCCTAGAGTTGGACATGACTGTGGACGGGGGAACCTTTACATTTACTTTTTAGGGGAATCAGGAACCTGCAATTCCCAGGCTTGAGAAAACCTTTATGTCAACATAATCCAGCTGCTTCCCATGAAGCAACCAAACAACCAAATGATAATAACAAACAACCACTGTAACCAAATGATAATAACCAAATGATAATAACAACCAAATGATAATAACAAACAACCACTGATTCCAAAGGGGTGAGGAAAAAAACCTAAAATATAAATTGAGAAGCATGCAGTCATATATAGGCTTTGATTGCTGTGAAGTGCAGTAGGCAATCTTCTCTGTGTTTATGGCTTCATTATTGTCTAGCCATGTGTCTGGGAGCCTTTCTGGTGAGACGCAAGTTCCTGAATACAGGTTTAAGTATTTGGAGAGTTGAGATTCATTTTTCTGTCTGGCATGAAGCCTGACACTAAGACTGATTTACACCTCTAGTATGTGACAGGTTGACTCTGTAGGTCCTTAATCAGTGACACACCTCAAATCATCCTTATATATTTATGTTTCACAAAAGAAAGCTTGATGAAAATAAAGGCATTTGCTTTTCTTCCAGTAGAACAGATTTAAGATACTTTACAGCACATGAGCTCCACATTGTGAAAAAGTCTGGATAGTAACTTACAATCCAGAATGAAATTCCAGTCCATTTCAGAGTGAAATATCATGTTTGTATTGATAAACAGGTTCTTAGATGATCGCTGCTGTTTGTCAAAAATGCTTTTTATTGATTTCCTTTTCCATTTCTTGTTTCCCAAATTAAAAGGAAGAGGTCTACAAATCTCATCTATTGAAAAGTAAATGTTCATACAATTTCATGTTAATTTCTAGTGTTCTAGCCTTGAAGAAATTTACAAAAGTTTAATCTTCTACAGTTAATATCATTTTAATGGAAAAGACTATATGGGCAAGATTTCTGTATACAGAATACAGAATATTAATATTTTCTTCTTAAATCAGACACATGGAATGCTATTTTCGTACATGCTCAGCAGTAAAATTGTCATCTGCTTTGTATTGTAATGAAATAAAATGTGGATTCTGCTACCTTTATTGAATTATAAGGACATTAATTAATATAATTTCTTGTTACAAATTTTGCTTATAAAAAGGGATCAAATAGTGCAATCCTATACATGTCAGCCTGAGAGTCCATCTGAATTTAGTGCTCTAAGGGGAAGGTATTCTCTCTACTTTTAAGCACTAGAAAGGAATATGTATTCTTAAAAAGAACTTTTGAATCACTGGGAATTCAGTTTGAGAGGCAAAGAATTATTGACTTATATGAGTAGAGGGAAAGGATATTTATTCCTAGCTGGAAAAGAAAGTGCACAAACTAAGAAGCATTTGTTCAGACTGGAATAAGGTAGAGTTTTTAAATGAATTAAAATCAGCATCTTGTCAATGTACTTGAAGATTAAGGATTCACTCTGAAACTCTTTTTTTAAAAAGGAATTTTCCACCATGCCCTTTAGATTTGCTGTAATACTAAATAAAACAAGAGCAAGTTTCTTAGCTAGATATTTTTGTAAAATTCATGTTAGCATCTCAGTTACACAGTATTGTCTTTAAAAAAATGCCTGTGCCAGATGTTAAACTAAATTACATAAATGTGTATTTTGATTGCATAGAAAATGATTATTATTTTAATTACAAAGAAAAATAGTGTGTGTCTTCCATAAGGAACTTTCTTCAGTAAACTATTTTTTATTTGTTTGCTTTTTGATACAACATCAGAAACTCTGAATTAATATAAAACCAAATGTAGATTTTGTCATATTAGAATGTATTACTTAAAAAAAAACCTTGTAGCAAGGGAGCGGAAGCTTTTAAGTATGGACATAACCTTATGTACAGAGAATTTTTCTGCTGGACAGTTTACAGTAAGAATTAAAACAAAAGTATGGTATCCAAAGAAATAATATGATTTGTCTGTCAGAAAGTCACACTTAGAAAGTACCTGAAAAGGTATCATACATTTTGAGGAAAGTCAAAAAGACCTATTCTCTATAATACACGAGTGTAAGGTACAAAATAATTGTCTTAAATTACAAGAATATAAATTCCAATTGAACCTGTGGAGAGTAACTTGATGGTAAAGTGATGTGGTAAGCTTACTTTTGTTTTATATGTGAAGCAGAAGCTGGACAGTCATTTTTATTTGGATTCATGCATGGGATAAGAAGATGACCTAAATAGCTGTGCCAACTATGTGATTCTATGTCTGGGGTGGGCAACGTGAGGCCCGCGGGCCGTGTAAGGCCTGCGGGGCTCCCGCCTAAGGCCCGTGGGGCTCCCACCTGCAAACCCCACCCCTTCCACATGATTGGCTCCCACCCGCAAACCCCGCCCCCCAGTGCTTGTGATTGGCTCCTGCCCGCAAACTCCGGCCCCCGGTTCGCGGAAATCCCAGAAACCCCTCCCGCACCCCCCCCGGTTCCCGGTTATAAATATCCAAATGGCCCTGGGCAGAAAAAAGGTTCCCCACCCCTGTTCTATGTAGAGCCAAGACTTTTATTTCAACTGCTTTTGCTCCAGAAGAGGGAAACCTCTTAATTTATTCTCCAGTTTTTGCTCCCCCAAAAAGCAACTTTTCTCTTCAAGAATGACATTGCTACAGAGAAATTGACAGGATAAATTTTGGTGAATTGCTAAAATTGCTTACTTGGATGTAATTAAATGGTTTGTCGCTAATATTAGTAACTCATGAATGGTATACTTTAAGACAGAGCTTTCCAAACTGTGTGTTGGGACACGTTAGTGTGTCGGCTGCAATGTCTGGGTGTGTCGCGGCTGCTGCCGCCTCTGAACCCTGCCAGGATTTCACACAGGTCCTAGTGCCTGCCTTGTGCCTTGCTGCCTCCAAACCTGCCCTGCCAGGATTCCACGCAGGTCGTAGTGCCTACCTTGTGCCTTGCTGCCTCCAAACGTGCTGTGATTCCGCACAGGTCCTAGTGCCTGCCTTGTGCCCTGCTGTAGGAGTGTGTCGCGAAATGATGCCCTGCTGTAAGAGTGTGTCGCGAAATGATGCCCTGCTGTAAGAGTGTGTCATGAAATGATGCATGTCTAAAATGTGTGTCACCAACATGAAAAGTTTGGAAAGCTCTGCTTTAAGAATATAGCTCAAAGCAACTCATGAATATTGGAATTCCAAGAAAAACTCATAATTTTTTAATGACCCTTGTTGAAAGGTCGAACACAGCATTTATGATCTTTCTTCTTCTCAGTAATTAGCACTCCAAATGAATAAGTATGCCAATTTAATAAAATAGCAGCTCATTGGGGATGTAGAAAAATAATTCAGGATTCCAATTAGAAGTACCTATATTGTGGTGAATGACAGATTTTTAATTCTTTAAACAAATTGCTTTAGTGACTTTAAAAAATTAAGACTTAAAAGGTGCAAAAACATTTGCTTCCCTTGGACCTTCTCTTATTTTTTTTTTCATAAACTAACCTCAACTGTGCCTTCATGCTATATCTGAGTTTCACTGTAACTGTAACAAATTAATAATTAATTGTCAGAGAAGTTGAAAAGGATACTCAAAAATGTTTTCATCATCTGATGTGTGATCAAAAAAAGGCTTTACTCTTCTGAAGTTTAAACATAAACTCTTCTGGATAGTAGAGCAGTGTATCAAATATATAATAAAAGTATAACACACTATAATTAAAATTAGCAAATACAATAAATAGATAATATCAAGTATTTAAAATGTTTTGACAATCAAAAAAAGTGTTTTGATCTGATGTTTTGAAAAGATTACAAAGTTTCACATTTGGGGCCAAGAAAGTGATCTCTTTAACATATATTATACCCAAGAAACTTGGAGAAGAGCTTTCTTAGATAATCTTGGGACAAGGTCATGCTGAGGTAAGGGGAGATCCATATATTTGTGTCTGAAGCCATATAGGACTTGAAAGATGAATGTCAGCACTTTGAATTGGGCTTTGAAATGAATAGGCAGTAGTGCTGCTTCCACAGAATCATTGATTAACTCTATTGCTAATAATTTCAGCTGCTCCATTTTGGACTAACTGAAGCCTCAAAATCATGTTCTGAAGGAGGCTCAAATACAACAAATTACAGAAATGCAGGAAGAACAATAATGACCAGAATATTTGTGACCAGGAAGAGTTGTAGCTGATGTACCAGGTAAAGATGATAAAGAGCACCCCAAATAAACAAGGATACTTGAATTGTGCATGATAGAACTGAATTTAGGCATGCTTTCAAGCTGTATGATGGTCTTTTCAAAGGGACTGAATCTCTGTCTAGGATAATATTCACACTCAGTTTCCAGACATGAGAACTGCTGGTCATCAAGTTCCAATTTCTGTCTTGTCCGGTTTCAGCTTCTGCTTATTGTCACTTATCCAACCCACTAGTCAAGCATCTTCATAACTTCACCTAATTCTGATTACAAGTACAGATAGAACAGAGTTCCCTCATCTTCATGTTGAATGCTTATCCATTTACATCATGTACATCTTGAAAACCCGTGGGATAAGATGGAGCTTTATGGAATCCCATAGCACGTACCTTACACCTTATGCATAATCCTGCTCAAATCCCTTCATGGCTTCCTTCATTTGTGTTGTTTTACACTGCAGAGTGCAACCAGTTTAGCAACATAAAATAAAACCCATTTTTATTTAAGAATAAAATAATGTTTAAGAATATTTAATTGCCTTCATGCCCTGCTGTATAGTATATGGAAAGGCACGTGTGGCTGTACAGTGATAGAAGTAGTATACTGAACCAGATCTCTAAGAATATTTAAAATCACATGGACACTAAAACATATTTACCATGTAATTTTTTGGGCTGGTGTCAAGGATTACATTAGGGATGGAAAGCCGAATGCAAAGACTTGAACAGTTTTAAATATAGGCATGCAACTGTCAGCAAGGAAAAGACAGTTATGCTTAAAATAAATGCTTTCAGTCTTACCACCACCCACAAGATAAGGGTTTTTGCCAAAGGAAATGAAATATAATACATCCTACACTTCTCTGGAAAAATTTGTAGACGGATATCACCACTGAATGGCATTTCAGGCTACAAAAATAGATGCTTCACAGTGTGAAGTCTTAATAATGTCTGTCTCTAAATTAAATGTTAAATTTATTATGCACTATGTATACAGTTATAGTATTCACTACTCAGAATTACAGCAGAGCAGTCTAGCTTAGAAAAGCCAGTGGACATATTTATAACATATAGCGCTATCAGTGGCAGCTAAGTGGAACATCTTGCAGTCAGAGAACAGTATATTTTTTAACACTAAATATTGCAGGCCATGTGGATCATGGCATTCATGCCCTGCTGTACAGTATATGTACATATACATCTGGTTGTACAGAAATGGAAGTAGTATACCTCTTACTTCTAACTGCAGTGCAAGAAATCATCTTTATTGCAACCACATTGCTTTATAGTACACAATACTCACATTCAGTGTTTGGTTGTTTAGTAGCATAGCTTTTCACCATTCACACAATGCTAGTCCTCTGTTCTTCTCTCTTGTCTCCTGCCAATTACATAGGCACAAAACATCAGAATTTGTGTGTGACTAGTGTAAGATAATACTATGTGGCTGTGAAATACTTTGCTTAATCATGTGGAAAGGCTTGAGTGTCTCTACTGGCTATCAGTTAAGCAATTTGGTTAAAATATACACTTAGCCCTATTAATATGCCAATATTCTTACAGGGATAGCTCTAGACATCTTACAATTTAGTTTGTAGTATTCTTGACTATGTAAAATTCTTTTTCCTGGCAATATAGGACAAGCAGATTCAGCCTTAGCAAATGAAATTTAATTACTTACTTCCTAGACAAGCTGTAAACACAGATTCAATTGATTACGACAGAAAAGCCAATGACCCCACTTACTATACAGTGTATGTGTGTATAGGATAACCTCGATCTGGGAAAAGATTACATTACTTTGCTTTGTAAATGCCAACAGATTAGTTAAAGACTGAAAACACAGAAAAACATAAAAAGTTTATCTTTCTAGAGAACAATTTAGAGACACCTATGGAAAAATGGGGGCTAAAGAATCATTGTCATGCAGTTCTTTCTGATACTTGCGATTTCAACGAAGGGAATTTGAACATTTATTGGGGCTGAATAAGTCAAACAATATGCATCTATTCTGATTTCTTTCTTGGGATCTTCCTTGCTAGGTTTGAATAGATTGTAAGTAGTGAAGAATTTGATGATAATGTGGCTTAGCTATGCTGAAATTTTAACTGTATTTTGACTGTTTGGTACTCAGTATAGCTTTGAGTAATAGGAGCGTAAAAAGAAGCATGCTCAAGGAGGTTTTAGTTTGGTTAGACAACTTGTACCCTAGAACTATGTCCATGGTCCTTGAAGTTCCTTCCTGACCTCTGTTGCTGAAATTTGGGGGCACAATTTTTCATCATTTTGAAATGGCAAATGAAATGCAAATACAATAGACTTAACAGTGCCTTTCTCATTGTAGCGCTCAGCCTTGTAAAAGCCTACTCTACTCCAACATGCTATTCACATAATAGCTAGTAAGCAGTCCACAGTCAGCACATGAATCACTATAATAATAATTCACTCTTATTTATGTTTCTCAGTAATTGGCACTTAAAGAGGAAGATTTAAGGTAACGTATTACCATCATGACTAGTAACCTTTAACTACCTTCATGAAAGCAGCAGGGACCTGGCCAACCATGTCTGGATTTGAAACTAAGCTGGGTGAGGCCTTGTTACTACTTGGAGAGAATACCATCAGAGAACACCAGAGCTGTAGAGCTGTACTGGGAAGCTGGGAAAAAAAATTCAGATAATAGCAGTAGGGTCAAATAATACCAGATAGTCATGTCCATGTAATCATCAGAAACTGAGCTAACCCTAACTCAGGGATGTCTTTGCCTCTACCTCCATGAAATAGGCAACAATGTACCCAGTTTTATTAATATAAAACAAAACATGGAAAAATGTCTGCATATTTTGAACTTGTCCATGCCTTAAAATGTTCTCCTGAGGCCCTTCTCTGGGAGCTTTCTTTATCAGTGTTGTGACATTCTGGTATAAGGAAGAGGACTTTCTTCATGGGCAACGCCTTCCACATACTGTAGAACAGTGCTTTCTAAAGTGACGCTGTTGGCGACACACCAGCAGCGGTGGCGTGGGGGCACGCGCGTGCATGGTGGCGGCGCGCGGGGGCATGGTGGCAGCGGCGGCGGCCTCCGCTAAAACGCGGAAGCACTGATGGCGCGCCACTGCCGCAGCGCACACCCCCACTGCCACTTCTGGGTTGTGTGGCGACACACCAGACTCTGTGTTGCGACACACTAAAGTGTCGCGACACACAGTTTGGAAAGTGTGCTGTAGAAGCTTGGCTAGTTTTTAGCACTAAATACCTCCCCCCCCCCCCCAAAAAACCCCCTATTTTACCTAATCAATTATCGTGATGTTGTTTTTAATTATTCCATTATTATTTGCACTCTAAGACAAGCAAAGGATAGAATTACTGATATATGCACAGGTCCATACCTATCACCCTTACCTATGGGATAAGCAATGTTATGCAAAGTGTTGCAGGAAACAAAAGTAAGAAACCTTAGGCAATTTTTTTAAAAAAAACTTGAGACAAGAAAAAAGAAAATATAGCTAAATCTAGTTAACACTATCATTTACTACAGGGGTGGGGAACCTTTTTTCTGCCAAGGGCCATTTTGATATTTATAACATCATTCAAGGACCGGGGGGGGGGGAGCTTGCGGGTGGGAGCTAACCGTGCAGAAGGGGGCAGGGTTTTTGGGAGGAGCCAATCACACGCACTGGGGGTGGGGTTTGTGGGCAGGAGCCAATCACAAGCACCAGGGGTGGGGTTTGCGGGCGGGAGCCTTGAAAACAATTTTGCCTGGCAAAATGTAGCTGCAGCTCCCCTCTCCATCCCACCCGCCACCAGCGTTGTATAATCCAGGTGGTGACTAGCAGCCTGTGTGCGTGAGTGAGCTGGGGAGAAGATGCAAAGGAGGAGGAAGCCAGCCAAGTTGGAGACAAACCCGCTTCCCTGATCTTCTCCTCTGCCTGTCCTTCGTTCCCTTACAGCACCTTGGAGACAAAGAGCCTCCCACAATCCGCCCCTTTCCTGATTGCATTGCAACCGCAAGCCCCTTTCTGGACGAGGGATCTTCTTCCCCGCCCCCTCAGCCGGCTCCTCTGTGCCTGCAAGGCGAGGCAGATCAGGTGCAAGATGGCTTTGGCTCGCGTTTGTATCTGGCTTTCTTGCTGCTGCTGCTGCTGCCTCACGGTTGCTGTCGCTAATGTAGCTGCCGCCGCCACCACACCCACCGCCGCGGGCCAGACCAAATGATTTCGCGGGCCTTATACGGTCTGCGGGCCGGACATTCCCCACCCCTGATTTGCTATATGTCTCTGTACCTTTCTATCCTGGCAGATCATCCTTGCTTCCACCACACCCATACACTGCATCATACTTTTCTTTTTGTTCTATAACATTCTCACCTCTCATTTTTTTAGGATGTCATTAGTGCATCCATGCATGACTTCCTTGCACATTTCCTTCTTCATGACTCAAGTACTCTTCCTTTATAAGTTTGTTTTGCAATTCTATCTTCATCAGTTCTTTCTATGTAACCAGACCACCTCAATGTACCTTTTACATATTGGTCACATATTTATTTGTTTTATATTTCTCATATTTGTATATCACCAGAATCTAAAGACCCCTTTTGAATACTTTTGTATTCAATCCACATTCATTCATCACACAATCTGTCTTGACCTTCTCTCTTGTTTTTAACACACATTCCTCTTAAGTCCTCCCTTCCCACTATATTCAGCATGAATATTCCTTGCTAACTTTCACTTCTATATAACAAAATGAGCAGAAGTAGACACTTTTACATAGCCATTTTTGCATCTTTCAGGAAAAATTTGTTTCACGCAATAGACTTCATACAATCCATTACCTTTCTACCATCATTTACACATGTTAAATTTTCTCCATCCCTTTTCCCATCTTTAGTAAATGACCATCTAAGGTACCATTTTAAAAGGAGACAGATTGGATGAGTGCCATATGTACCAGTTTTACATAATTAATACTGCTTAAGTGGAAATAGACAGCAAAGTGAACACAGGTAAATTATCATAATGTGCTTTAGATAAGGAAGGACTGCACGTGCACCCTGGGATGCCTAAATATAGGGTAGGATGGGGGGAAAAGTTAAATTTGGACTGGTTCACCCAAGCATGCCGATGACTTAATAACAGCATGAATAGCTGACATTTATTGGATAGTTATAACAACCTATTTTCCCAATGGACAATATTCCACTTGGTACATTCTGCTGAGAATCTTGTGATTAACCTGCATGAGAACCACTCTTAGTTCTGTATTTCTTATTTTACTACAGTTCTGTTTTAATGAATTAGTATGCATGGAATATTGATTGTATCAGGACCAGACTGCTCTTACCTTAAATGCTTGGTCCTCATCTTAATTTCAGGTTGATTTGAGAAATTGGATTAGGTTGGTTTGACAAACTAAAGTCTCTGTTTAAGAGAGAACCTTTCAGCAGTGCAGAGTGCAAGCATGAGGCAGCAGATACAGATTACAGAACTCATCCAGTAATCCCAGTCTGAATTAACCTCCACGGTGGGGCCAGTTTATGAGAAACCTGTCATCAAGGAAAGAACAAGACAGATAATGTAACATATAACTTGGTTGTAATTCTATACAAAAGCTATTCTGACAACTGAATGTCCGTAAATATCTGTGAGGCCTATGCCAGCATGTTGGTATGAAGCAGCTGCCCCATCTACTATTACATTATCTTCATATTACTCCAGAACATGTGAATATTAAACATAATTAACCTCCAGATACCTAGGAGATTGCTACTGTTGTGATAACTCAATGAACGTTGTAAAACACTCCGTGAATAATACAAAGAAGATACTGAGCACACATTCATACATGCATCATTAATGTTTTGTACTTGAAGTACAATAAATTGAACAATGTATTAAAGCTCATTACCCATCTAAGTACAAAGGTTTAATTTATTTTAGAAAGTTACATATCTTTTCACTTTCCTAGACAGGTAGGCTTTAAAAAGAAGCTAACTATTAGGAATCGAGTATATTTTGTTTACATTATATGGATGCAGAAATTATAACATGAATGTGTCAGGTCAAACTGAGCATCAGAAATCATTTACCTGCACACCTCTATCCCCTAAGATTGCCAAGTTCTTGAAAGATGCAAATATATTATTTGGGAAGATTGTCCCTGTGAATGATTCTCTTGGAGTCAATAGCAGACTGAATATAGTATGATTTAAAATAGGAGAATACTGTATTTGGAAATAAAGTGCTAAGAGGCGAAATATATACCTCAAGTTTGTCTCTGGGGATCTTTGTAATTTTGGCATGTCTTTCTCAATGTGGTAGTTTTATTTTAAATGAGCACTCAGAATCATAGACTGCAGAGAGAAGCAAGACATTTATTCTGTAAATTGCAAAGCAGCTTGTCAAAACCTAGATCCTATTTCTCTGATACTGGTAGACTGTTGCGTTAATCCTCTACCTGTAATGTCTTTTTCCATTCAGGGCCATACTAATGGGCTAATCCATAGGTCCTGGCTGCCCCAAGGATTTGGGAGTCTGAATTAATGAAATTATATTTTTTACTCTGAATTGCATAATTCTGGAAAGAGTGGTTATTACGCCTATAGAGACCAAAACAACAAGAACCCAACCCATAACTACATTACTTAAGAATCACAGCTGATATTATATGATTCAAATGGTAGCATTGAAATAATTGTACATCCTTCTAGTCTGGTGAAAATGTATTTCAGTTGGGAAAATACCATTTCCCCCTCTGTTCTGACAAGGCCATCAAATTCAGTTATTTACCATTTCTAAGTTCACAAAAAGTTGCAATATTTTTTGCTTCAGGAACCTTATTAGGGCTTCGCAAAGTGTATCAGTGAAAGTAAAGTCTTAGTACAGCAGTGTGTATGAATGTGTCTATATGCATAAATATTAGCATTCAACCTGTAACCATCTGAGAACAAAACCACCAATTTAGTTAGAGCAAGTAGCTTTGTACTGGACCATCATCCTTATATCTGTTTCTTATTTACTTTGTTAAACTTTTTATGCTTTGATGTAATGAGTTGAAAATACTGACAGATAAGGTGCAGTTACCTTGTCTGCCTTGAAGTGTGATATTTTAGGCCAGTGCTTTCCAAACTGTGTGTCGCGACATGTTAGTGTGTAGGCTGCAGTGTCTGGGTGTGTCACGGCTGCTGCTGCCTCGGAGCCCTGCCAGGATTCCACGCAGGTCCTAGTGCCTGCCTCGTGCCCTGCTGCCTCCAAACCTGCTGTGATTCCACGCAGGTCCTAGTGCCTGCCTCGTGCCCTGCTGCCTCCAAACCTGCTGTGATTCCACACAGGTCCTAGTGCCTGCCTTGTGCCTTGCTGCCTCCAAACCTTCCCTGCCAGGATTCCACACAGGTCCTAGTGCCTGCCTTGTGCCTGGCTGCCTCCAAACCTGCCCTGCCAGGATTCCACACAGGTCCTAGTGCCTGCCTTGTGCCCTGCTGTAAGACTGTGTCGCAAAATGATGCATGTCTAAACAGTGTGTCACCAACATGAAAAGTTTGGAAAGCTCTGTTTTAGGCTATGAGTGACAAATGGCTTTCTGAAATGTACCCCACATTTTCTATTTAACGAACAAATCAATGCACTCTTTTTTAAAAGTAGCATATTGTAGATAAAGTGAATATCTTCTGCATTACATGCTATTTTATTTTTCCTTCTTGCTTTGTAACCGGAACTTTGTGCTTCATATTTCTTCTGGCAAATCCACCGATTGCTTTGGCTTTCTCTATGGTGTCTTCTATTACTGAATAAAATGCCCAAGAGCTGAGCTAAATCTGTTTGGAACAGAGCACGGATATTGGCTTTGGGAAATTCTCTTCGATTCAGACTGTAGATGGGTTATTATATTTCTAGAAAGATTAATGAAGAGATGCAAAATGTAAGAGGGCATGGGATAAAAGAGGATTGAAATCAGTGTTTAATTTTTAAAGAAATGTCTCGTATCATACTGAAAGTTGTTTTTTATGCAGTATCCCTTTAGACAAGTTGACAGAAGATGGTGGAGCTTAATCAGTGGTGGGAAAAAAGGTATTTTCCTCATCCTTTTAGGAAATAGTACTTTGATTTCTTTGTCAACTATATTTTGGTGCAAACTTCTCACTTGAAAGCTGATGAATGCAATTGCCAAATGTTAAGTCCTTATTTGAAATACTCCCTTAAGGTACAAGCTCACTTTTGCTTACCGAATCCTTATCTGGTGATTCTTCTATTTATCCGGAGGACTCTGTCCACTTCCTCAGGACCAACAGGGTCAAACTGCTCCCAGATAACAAGGTGAGTACGTTCCCTGGGTGTCTCCCCAGACTCTGCCTCACGCTCAGAGTCCAACTTGGAGCGGATCCGAGCGATTTTATCCTGGAGACTCCTAGAAAATTCCTCTTCTATCATTTTACACACACCTTCCTCTGGGTATAAACAAGAGCAAATTAATTGAAAAACAGATATAAATATATTTTATTGTTTTACTTGAAGGATACTTAATGCACAAGCTTTTTTTCCTTTTCTTTAATTTAAAGCGAAGTACTTAGAAGCTTTCATGGCAAGTGAAACTGCTGAATGAAACACTTTGACTCTAGCTTGGTCTTATGTAAGATTGTTTTAGCAATTTTTCTTTCAAGAATGAGGCTTTTTGGTAATGTGTTCAGTAATCAACTAATGATATAATGTGGGCGTGTGATATAACGTTGGGAAAAAAGTGTGAGTGTCTATGAAATGTAACTTCTGAATAAAGGGTGGGCACAGTGAATGTGGAGTGAGTGTTTAGGGGGTGGTCAGGTTCTACCAGTGCCGAGAGCAACGCTGGTGCACTGGTGGCCCTACCGCCTCCTGAGTTTGATTGGGTACGGGAGGATGTTTGCATGGGAGAGGGGACCCCTGTTCCAATCTAGGGCTTTCAAAGGTCCGGTGGTGGAGGCAACTGGGCCTGAAAACTCTAGGGGCTATGGGGCGGGTTGTCCTATTGAGGTGGTGACGGGTCGGGGATGTTATGGCGGGAACCGGAGGGCAGGCCATTGTTGGGGAAGACGCCCCCGGTGTTTGTTACCGGTGGTGTGTTCCGGCCCTCCAGGTTCAAACCTAGGCCCTGGTCTGCAGACCCTCGAGTGCCCTGGTTTCCGGATGCTGCTGCTTAACGCCAGGTCGGTTAATAACATGTGATCTGATCACGGAGGAGGGGGCCAACCTGGCGTGTATTACCGAGACCTGGCTGGGCCCTGGAGGAGGGGTTGCCCTCTCAGAAATCTGCCCAGCCGGATTTCAGGTATGGCACCAGCCGAGACATCGGGGTAGGGGAGGAGGGGTGGCAGTTGTCATCCGAGAATCTACGGTGGCCTTCAGGGGCGCTGCTCCACAAGTGGCCGGTTGTGAGACCCTGTTTCTCAATTTGGGTTCCCGAGACCAGTTGGGAGTGTTGCTACTGTACCAACCTCCCTGCTGCGTAGCAACCTCCCTGCCTGAGCTGCTAGAGGCCGTTTCGGGGCTGGCGGTGGAATTCCCCAGACTTATGGTTCTGGGGGATTTCAATCTGCCATCTCTGGGACGTGCCTCGGAGGCAGCCATGGGCCTGGTCCAGATTATTCGGGACCCGACTCGAGACAGTGGCCTCACCCCGGACTTGGTTTTCTTGTCAGAGCAGTGGCAAGATGATCTGGGGCGAGAGTTACATCTTTCCCCTTTGTCATGGTCAGATCATGCCCTGGTGGCCCTGAGATTCTCATATGCTGCCCCACTCCGCAGGGAGGTTGGACCCATTCGATTGGTCCGCCCCCAGCGACTGATGGACCCGACTGGGTTTCAGAGGGAGCTGGGGGTTATTCCCGAGGATCTACTGCACGGTCCAGCAGAGGTCCTGGCCGTAGCCTGGAATAAGGAAGCGGCCGGGGCCTTGGACAGGATCGCGCCTGTGCGGCCTCTCTTGGCCCATCCAACCCGATATTCTCCGTGGTTCACGGAGGGATTAAGGGTTCTGAAGACGGTTAAGAGACGTCTAGAGCGCCGCTGGAGAAAAACAAAGACGGAATTCGACCGAACACAAGCTAGAGCCGCAGTTAAGGCCTACCTTGTGGCGGTAAGAGTGGCGAAACGTCAATATTTCTCCGCCCTTATTGCGTCCGCAGAATGCCGCCCGACGGCCCTGTTCGGGATTACTCGATCTAGGTAAGGTGGGCCCAGTGACCCACCTTCAGGGCCGTGCGGAGAAATTTTCAGAGCATCTGATGGATAAAATCGCTTGGATTCGCTCTAAGCTGGACTCCAGGCGTGATGCATGGTCTGGGGAGATGCCGAGGGAATATCTTTGCCCGGTTATCTGGGAACGGTTTGATCCTGTTGGGCCTGAGGAACTGGACAGGGTCCTCCGGACTGTAAGAGCCACCACGTGCCATCTTGACCCATGCCCCTCCTGGCTTGTGAAAGCAGCCAGGGAGGTGACATGTGGCTGGGTCCATGCGATGGTTGTTACGTCCTTGGGAGAGGGAGTGTTTCTGGCTGCTTTTAAGGAGGCGCTGGTGCACCTCCTCCTCAAGAAGCCCTCGCTGGACCCTACAGTGTTGGACAATTTTCGTCCCGTCTCCCACCTCCCCTTTTTGGGGAAGGTGGTTGAGAAAGTGGTGGCATTACAGCTCCAGAGAATTCTGGATGATACGGATTATCTAGACCCCTTCCAGTCAGGGTTCAGGCTGGGATATGGGGTGGAAACTGCATTGGTCGCACTTACAGATGATCTCTGGCGGGAGCGGGATGGAGGCAGTGCGTCCATCCTGGCTCTTCTTGACCTCTCAGCGGCTTTTGATACCATTGACCATGGTATCCTTTTGGGGTGGCTCAGAGAGTTGGGGGTGGGTGGCGTAGTCTTGCGCTGGTTCGCCTCCTTCCTCCGGGACCGTTCCCAATTGGTGGTAATAGGAGATGAGAGGTCCGACCCTCGGCCCCTACTTTGTGGGGTGCCGCAGGGCTCGGTTCTCTCTCCTCTCCCGTTTAATATCTACATGAAACCACTGGGTGAGATCATCCGCCAACACGGGATGAGGTATCATCAATATGCTGATGATACTCAATTGTATATCTCCATCCCGGGTGAGTTAAGTGATGCAGTGGCTGCCCTTTCTCAGTGTCTGAAGGCTGTGGGGGTCTGGATGGGGAACAACAGGCTTCAGCTGAACCCTGGTAAGACAGAGTGGCTGTGGATTGATGGCGCCTCGGGATCCAGAGAGTTGTTATCTTTAGATCTGGATGGGGTGGCACTACCCTGTTCGGACTTGGTGCAGAACCTGGGGGTCCTTCTGGACTCACGGCTCCTGCTCGATGAGCAGGTGCAGCCGTGGCCAGAAGGACGTTTATGCAACTTCAAGTTGTACGCCAGCTACGCCCTTTCCTGGACCGAGATGCCCTCCGTACAGTCACTCATGCCCTGGTCATCTCTCACATAGACTATTGCAATGCGCTCTACATGGGGCTACCCTTGAAGAGTATCCGGAAGCTTCAGCTGGTCCAGAATGCAGCTGCGCGTGCAGTTATGGGTGCCTCAAGATCGGCACATGTGACACCTCTGCTGCGTGAGCTGCACTGGTTACCAGTTTGCTTCCGGGTGCAATTCAAGGTGTTGGTTGTTACCTTTAAAGCCCTACATGGCATGGGACCAGGTTACCTAAGGAACCGCCTCATCCCCAGAACGTCGACCCGCCCCACCTGGTTATCCAGAGAGGGCTTGTTACGGATCCCGTCTATAAAAGAATTCCATCTGACGGGGTCCAGGAGGCGAGCCTTCTCGGCAGTGGCACCCGCCCTTTGGAACATTCTCCCCCTGGAGGTGAGGCAGGCCCCCACACTCCTGAGCTTCCGAAAGCAATTGAAGACCTGGCTCTGCCACCTCGCCTGGGATGGGGGGGGGTAATAGCTCCTCTTGGAGGTGGCTGGCACCATAGAGTTCCTTAAACAATAACATAACCTCTTGGATTTTATATATTTATATATTTATATCTAATTAAATTGGAATAATGTATTGTATTTTATATGTTTTTAATTAATCAATTTTGTTGTAAACCGCCCAGAGTCCCCTTGTGGGGGGAGATGGGCGGTGATACAGTGGGGCAAAAAAGTATTTAGTCAGCCACCAATTGTGCAAGTTCTCCCACTTAAAAAGATGAGAGAGGCCTGTAATTGACATCATAGGTAGACCTCAACTATGAGAGACAAAATGAGAAAACAAATCCAGACAATCACATTGTCTGATTCGGAAAGAATTTATTTGCAAATTATGGTGGAAAATAAGTATTTGCTCACCTACAAACAAGCAAGATTTCTGGCTCTCACAGACCTGTAACTTCTTCTTTAAGAGGCTCCTCTGTCCTCCACTCATTACCTGTAGTAATGGCACCTGTTTGAACTTGTTATCAGTATAAAAGACACCTGTCCACAACCTCAAACAGTCACACTCCAAACTCCACTATGGTGAAGACCAAAGAGCTGTCGAAGGACACCAGAAACAAAATTGTAGACCTGCACCAGGCTGGGAAGACTGAATCTGCAATAGGCAAGCAGCTTGGTGTGAAGAAATCAACTGTGGGAGCAATAATTAGAAAATGGAAGACATACAAGACCACTGATAATCTCCCTCGATCTGGGGCTCCACGCAAGATCTCACCCGGTGGGGTCAAAATGATCACAAGAACGGTGAGCAAAAATCCCAGAACCACACGGGGGGACCTAGTGAATGACCTGCAGAGAGCTGGGACCAACGTAACAAAGGCTACCATCAGTAACACACTATGCTGCCAGGGACTCAGATCCTGCAGTGCCAGACGTGTCCCCCTGCTTAAGCCAGTACATGTCCGGGCCCGTCTGAAGTTTGCTAGAGAGCATTTGGATGATCCAGAAGAGGATTGGGAGAATGTCATATGGTCAGATGAAACCAAAGTAGAACTGTTTGGTAGAAGCACAACTCGTCGTGTTTGGAGGAGAGAATGCTGAGTTGCATCCAAAGAACACCATACCTACTGTGAAGCATGGGGGTGGCAACATCATGCTTTGAGACTGTTTCTCTGCAAAGGGACCAGGACGACTGTTCCGTGTACAGGAAAGAATGAATGGGGCCATGTATCGTGAGATTTTGAGTGCAAACCTCCTTCTATCAGCAAGGGCATTGAAGATGAAACGTGGCTGGGTCTTTCAGCATGACAATGATCCCAAACACACCGCCCGGGCAACGAAGGAGTGGCTTCGTAAGAAGCATTTCAAGGTCCTGGAGTGGCCTAGCCAGTCTCCAGATCTCAACCCCATAGAAAACCTTTGGAGGGAGTTGAAAGTCTGTGTTGCCCAGCGACAGCCCCAAAACATCACTGCTCTAGAGGAGATCTGCATGGAGGAATGGGCCAACATACCAGCAACAGTGTGTGCCAACCTTGTGAAGACTTACAGAAAACGTTTGACCTCTGTCATTGCCAACAAAGGATATATAACAAAGTATTGAGATGAACTTTTGATATTGACCAAATACTTATTTTCCACCATAATTTGCAAATAAATTCTTTCCGAA
The DNA here is from genome assembly GCA_023362775.1 of Charina bottae. Taxonomy (NCBI): domain Eukaryota; kingdom Metazoa; phylum Chordata; class Lepidosauria; order Squamata; family Charinaidae; genus Charina; species Charina bottae. Next base: position 68,259,011 of record JALMGJ010000006.1, read on the forward strand.
TCAGACAATGTGATTGTCTGGATTTGTTTTCTCATTTTGTCTCTCATAGTTGAGGTCTACCTATGATGTCAATTACAGGCCTCTCTCATCTTTTTAAGTGGGAGAACTTGCACAATTGGTGGCTGACTAAATACTTTTTTGCCCCACTGTGTATGTATGTATGTATGTATATATATATACATACATACATACATACACACACACACACACACACATATACATATATACATATATACACATATATATACATATACATATACATATACATATACATATACATATACATATACATATATATAAAACTTTATTCCATTAATAAATATTTTAAAGAATTGCTTGTCACTGAGCTGGCACTGATGTTTAAACGGTATAACTCAAATTTATATATACACATTCAAATGTGTTTCCAGTATAGTGACCTAGTTTTCTAAATGTATCTGACTGTGTGATATAAATAGGAAAGTAAATCTATATTCTTTCTACAAAACAGGAGCTAGGGTATTTCCCAGCTTTTTAAAGTATATAAGGAATTTGCAGACTTGTTCTGGACAATGATGCTGATACTGAAAATGGAAATATTTTCAGTGATATATAATACAATTTATGATTTTAATGCACTAATTAGTTGACTGCCATTAATTCAGTCTTAACTTCTGGTGACTACATGGACAAATGCTTCTTATATCAACATAAGTATTTATTACTTTTTAATAAATTGTGGTTATTGTGGGTTGCAATTCCATGAATTGTTTTTAGGTGTTGGTGTTATTAAGGTTGTGGGTTAAATGTATTTATTTGTTTCTTAATTCTTGTTGCTGTGGTTATTGTATTGTAATTATTTTTCTTTACTATGATTCAGCCACATAAAATTTAATGAATAATAATATCCCAAAGTCAGTCCTGTAATTTCTTTCTAACTTACCCATACTTTTTCTGCTTACATTTCTCTCAACCTTGACAAGCATAGTTTTTTCCTAGCTCAACAACCACTTACATTATACTGCATGTTAAGAGTATGTGAGATTCTGCTTGTTGATCATTGCCTCAAGAGAACAATCCTTTATTTGGTTTAAGATTGATTGACTTTTTTTTCTTTTGCAGTCCATGATGCTCCAAATCCATAATGTGAAGGTGTCTTGTCTTCTTTCAATCAGTCTTTTAGTGTCTAGCATACATAGCAGTACAGTACTGCTGGAAAGATTATTTCCTTAACTATTCTGATATTTAATGTCAGAGAAATATATATGTCTTTCATGATCTTGACTAGGTTTGTCATTGCTTAAACCCTCCCGAGGATTAATCTATTTTTCCAGCACAATGTCTATTTTTATCTATTCTTGAATTCAAAAATCAAAGGACCTTCAACTTTAAATTCACTAAGCATGCTGGTTGACATCACATTTCTCTTCTTAATATTAAACATTAACCCAGATTTTTCACTTTCCTTTTTTTACTCTTAAGGCTTACTGGACTAACAAAATGGTGTTGTCTGCTTTGATTCCACCGTCCTTTCTTCCAATCCAGACATTCTTGTAATATAGTCACTGAATAAGTTAAACAGATATGGAGATAATATGTATTCTTGTCCTCCTTTCCTATTCTGAATCGCTGTTTTTCCAAGTTCAATTCCTACAATAGCTTCTCATTCAGAAAAACAATAAGATATCTAGTACAACCACTTACCTTTATATATTCCACATTCTGTCATGATCTACATGTAACCTGCTTGCCACTTTATTTATTTATCATATTTATTTATCATACTTATTCACCGCCCATCTTGTATAATGACAACTCTGGGCGGTTTACAAATGAATAAATTTTACACTTTGCAGTCTCATTCACACAGTACACATCCCCTTGATGGAGACATAGTCCTTGGTCCTATAGCATCTGATTACTCCAGGCCTTCTGACTTTGGAAACTAAAAAAGTTCAGTCCCTTTAAAACAAAGGAGAGATTTCTGGAGAAGTCTGTGGAGAGAGGATAGCAAAAAACAGGATTTTGTATATCTCCTCTGAGCAGTCTCTGAGTAACATGTGAAACATTGAAGAAGCTGGAGAGGATTAGGGTATTGAAACCAAAAAATACATGATTCAGGTTGTTGCTGTTTTTGTAGAAATAGATAAAACATTAAGCCAGGAATTTGTATTTACGGTTTTGATTTCTGTTTTCTGTAGTGTAAGTCTAAAGTTCTTTATGTATTGATACTAGTTTATTTATTTATTTTATTTATAGGATTTAGAGGCCACCAACTCCAAACGGCTCTGGATGGCTTATATGCAAGAAACATTAAAAAATAAAGGATTGTTTAACTTTAGCTTTATTCATACTTCAGGCATGATAACATTTTTTTTTCTTTAGAATCTTCTTGTGAACTATAATATTTTGTACTGTCTCCAAGTTAATTAGTACTGGCTCACCATAGCTCTTTCATTTTTAAAGTTTAACCTACATATTTGATATCATTAATTTGCAGTCCGTTTCACCATCTGCATCTTGAAATGTCAGGGCAGATCAGTCTGAACTTCTCCATCTTCTGCTTTTTATTATGTAGCCCATTCAAGTTCAGTGTTGTTATTTGATACACACATACAGAATCTCTGTTTATATTGCTTAAAGCAGCTGTGGCAATAAGCAAGGAATTCTTTTCTTTTACATCCTGTAAACGTTATTCCATTTCCCAGGCAAAATATTAATGCAGTTCCAGGTTCTTTTTCCACATTTTTAAAGTATAACACCTTGGTATTTAAGATTCTTGCTGCCATGACAGCATTGCTATTTTTTTTAAAAAACCCTGTTTATTGGAAACCAAATTGGTAAAATTAAGGCACCTCTTGCATTCAAGATGCTCCCTGCCATCATCCTAGCTTTAGTTCACCTTTTATGTGAAGTTAGGTGTATTTCTAAGCAAAGCACGCAGCAGCTCATCCAGTTCTTTCATTTTTTAAGTATGCTTAAGGCACTTTGTGGAGGCCTTGTTATAAAGACCCTGTTTGTATTTTGCCTGGGGCAAGCCAGCTAACCATTAAAAAAATGAATAAAAAAGTGATACAGGGAGGGCTAATGGACAATAGAGTAAGTATCCATGACCATACTGACATCTATGGATCTCAGGCTGCCTGCTTGGTAATCCCTGACTATTTTAATAGGATGTCTTGGGTATTATAATAGCAGTCCAACTTAGCAGGAGTAGCTACGGTGACACAGTGGAGCTTTAAGATAACATAGATGAAGTGATTCTCTGGCTATCCTTTTCAAAAGCTCCAAGTAAAGCTTGTCCCAACACTGGAAATCTTATTTTTCTGTCCCTTGATACGGTATGTATCCATTCATGTAATGGCCTTTGCCATTTCCAAACAATGTAAGCCAGTCAGATGTACTAATTAGGTGTATTAATTCATTAATTAATTAATTAATTAATTAATTATTATTTGAATTTATCCCCGCCCATCTCTACCATGGTAGACTCTGGGCGGTTTACAATCAGAATATATAAAAAGTTAAAAAGACTATACATTTAAAAGCTACTATAAAAATGAAAAATCCAAATCCAAGAGATGGTATGTTCTTAAAAGGAGGATATTCCTAAGCTAACCACCCCCAGGAGGAACTATCAGTTCCTTCATTCCAGGCAAGGCGGCAGAACCAGGTCTTTAAGGACTTCCTGAAGGCCAGGAGTGAGGGCGCCCGTCTCGTCTCAGGGGGCAAGTTATTCCATAGGGCGGGTGCTATCGCAGAGAAGGCACGCCTCCTAGACCCCGCCAGATGGAATTCTTTTGATGATGGGATCCGAAGCATGCCTTCCCTGCATGATCGGGTGGGGCGGGTAGATGTGATCGGGATAAGACGGTCCCTCAGATACCCTGGTCCCATGCCATGTAGGGCTTTAAAGGTGATAACCAACACCTTGAATTGAATCCGGAAGTAAACTGGCACCCAATGCAGCTCACGGAGTAGCGGTGTTACATGTGCTGATCTTATAGCACCCAGAACTACCCATGCAGCCGCATTCTGAACCAGCTGAAGCTTCCAGATACTCTTCAAGGGTAGCCCCATGTAGAGCACGTTGCAGTAATCTATATGGGAGATGACAAGGGCATGAGTGACTGTTCGGAGGGCCTCCTGATCCAGGAAGGGGCGCAACTGGTGCACAACCCGAAGCTGTGCAAAGGCCCTCCTGGCCACGACTGCCACCTGCTCTTCGAGCAGGAGTCGTGAGTCCAGCAGGACCCCCAAGTTCCGCACTGGATCTGAACAGGGCAGTGCCACCCCATCCAGAGTTAAAGATGACAACTTCCTGGGAATCGAGAGGCCATCAATCCACAACCACTCCGTCTTATCAGGGTTCAGCTGAAGCCTGTTGTGCCCCATCCAGGCCCCTACAGCCTCCAGACACTGAGAAAGGGTGTCGACTGCAACACTTACTTCACCCGGGATGGAAATGTACAACTGGGTATCATCAGCATACTGGTGATACCTCATCCCGTGGTGACGGATGATCTTGCCCAGCGGCTGCATATAGATGTTAAATCGGAGAGGAGAGAGAACCGAACCCTGCGGCACCCCACACAAGAGGGGCCGAGGGTCAGATCTCTCCTCTCCTATTACCACTGATTGGGAACGGTCCCGGAGGAAGGAGGTGAACCAGCGTAAAACAACGCCACCCACCCCCAATTCCCTGAGCCGCCACAAAATGATACCGTGGTCGACGGTATCAAAAGCCGCTGAGAGGTCCAAGAGAGCGAGAATGGATGCACTCCCTCCATCTCGCTCCCGCCAGAGATCATCCATAAGCGCGACCAATGCAGTCTCTGTCCCATATCCTGGCCTGAAACCTGACTGAAAGGGGTCTAGATAATCCGTTTCATCCAGAATCCTCTGGAGTTGCAGCGCCACCACCTTCTCAACCACCTTTCCCAAAAAGGGAAGGTGGGAGACAGGACGAAAGTTGTTTAAAACATTGGGGTCCAGGGAAGGCTTCTTGAGGGGGTGCACCAGCGCCTCCTTAAAGACCGCCGGGAACACCCCCTCTCCCAAGGATGCATTAATCATCACCTGGACCCAACCACATGTGACCTCCCGGGCTGACTTAACCAGCCAGGAGGGACACGGGTCAAGGTGTCATGTGGTGGCGTTTACAATCCGAAGGATCCTGTCCACTTCATTAGGTCCAACAGGATCAAACTGTTCCCAGATAACAGGGCAAGTACGTTCCCCTGGCATCTCCCCAGATTGTGCCTCACACTTAGAGTTTAACTTAGAATGAATCTGAGCGATTTTGTCCTGCAGATGCTCGGCAAACTCTTCCGACCGGCCCTGTAAGTGGGTCACCAAGTCCACCCGACCCAGAAGAGATCTAGTAATCTTAAACAGGGCTGTCGGGCGGCATTCTGCAGACGCAATAAGAGCGGAGAAATATTCACGTTTCGCCACTCTTACCGCCACAAGGTAGGCCCTAATAGCGGCTCTAGATTGTGTCCGGTCAGATTCCGTCTTCATCTTCCTCCAGCGGCGCGCCAGACGTCTCTTAACCCTCTTCAAAACCCTCAACTCCTCCGTGAACCACGGGGAGTGACGGGTCGAACAAGGCAAGAGAGGTCGCATAGGCGTGATCCTGTCCAAGGCCCCAGCCGCCTCCTTATTCCAGGCTGCGGCCAGGGCCTCTGCTGGACCGTGTAGCAGATCTTCTGGTATAACCCCCAGCTCCCTCTGAAACCTCATTGGGTCCATAAGTCGCCGGGGGCAGACCAATCGAATAGGTCCAGCCTCCCTGCAGAGTGGGGCAGCACAAGAGAGCCTCAAGGTCACCAGGGCGTGGTCTGACCATGACAATGGGGATAGATCTAACTCTCCCCTCAGATCACATTGCCACTGCTCGGACAAGAAAACTAAGTCCGGCGTGAGACCACTGTCCCGAGTCGGGTCCCGAATAATCTGAGACAGGCCCATGGCCGCCATGGTAGCCATGAACTCCCGAGCCGCCTCTGAGGCCTGTCCCAGGGACGGCAGATTAAAGTCCCCCAGCACCATAGGTCTGGGGAACACCGCCGCCAACCCCGAGACAGCCTCGGGCAGGGAGGTTGCTACGCAGCAGGGAGACTGGTACATTAGCAACACTCCCAACTGTCCTTGGGAGCCCAACTTGAAAAACAGGGTCTCACAACTGGCCACTTGCAGAGCAGTGCCCCTGGAGGCCATAAGAGACTCCCGGATGACAACTGCCACCCCTCCTCCCCTGCCCCGATGTCTCGGCTGATGCCACACTCGAAACCCGGCTGGGCACATTTCCGAGAGGGCTACCCCCCCTCTGAGGCCAGCCAGGTCTTGGTGATACACGCCAGGTCTGCCCCCTCCTCTGTGATCAAGTCACTTATGAGGGGAGCCTTATTATTCACAGACCTGGCGTTAAGGAGCAGCAGCCGGACACCAGGGCCCTCAAAGATCTGCTTACCAGGGCCTGGGTTTGAACTCGGGGGGCCAGAACGCGCCACCGGTAATAAACACCGGGGCCACCTTCCCCAAAGATGGCCTGCCTTCCGGTTCCCGCCATAACATCCCATACCCGTCACCACCTCGATCAAATTCCCTGCCCCGCAGCCCCCAGAGTCTCCTGGCCCAGACGCCTCCACTCCTGAGCCACCGGAAAGCCTGGATTTGTGCAAGGGTCCCCTTCTCCATACATCCATCTTCTCACACACAATCTCTCCTGGGTAATGGCAGGGCCTCCAGCGCACCAGCTCACGCTCTCGGCGCTGGTAAGCCTCAACCACCCCTCACACCTCACACACTTCCTCTGTTCCCCCCTGTGGCCTCTCTCACTAGCCACAGCGGGGACCCCCAATCACTCCTACCTACCCTGTCTCTCACTCAGGGATAGGTACTCTCACACAACTCATACAATCCTGGTCACTCTCAGTCACAGAGGGGGGCACCACACTCATACTAAGGGACCCCACAGCCTTCTGCCGCCCTAATAGACTGGGGGTGGTTGATCCTCCACTTTGTCCGCCAAGCCGTTAGGATGTTACAGTGTTAAAAGTCCAAATATCAAAGTCCATATAAAAGTCTCTTGTTTTATCCAGCCAATCTCCCTTGCACGCCCTCCACATTGGGTCGGTAAGGCATCAGCCAGTTCTTCATACGGAGTGCACCAACAATTATCAGCTGAGAAGCACAGAGACCCCAGCTAGTCTCAAAGGACCCCAAAATCCGAAGGGATCCAAGTCTAGCTCTCCCAGAGTCCACCAAGAGCTCAGGAGGTCCACTCTGGTCTACACAGACTCCCACTGAGTCTACTCCACCGGGGGGGGGTCCCAAACATTTCCCAGCCCCTCCTGCAGTGGGCCAGCTGTGCCAGTATTCTTCCTGGACTTCACGGAGGTCCGTTCGCGTCGTCGCTGAACTCCCCCGAATCGCCAAGGTCTGTCCACTATGGTGCCGGGACTTGCCACACCCCAAACGTTGTTTGCCTCGGGGGGGGGGGTGGATCCTGGTCTCTCCACGCTTCCACAGCTTCAGTCTGCCTGCTGGACTCTACAACAACTCCTCTACAGCTCTGGCGCAAAAAGCCTCCAAAAAGTTCAGAAAGTTTAGAAAGCTTAGAAATTTAGAAAGCCGGCCCGGGAAGAGCACAGCCCGTCGTGTCAGGCTCTGCTAAGCCCCCGCCAAACTCCGCTGGGTCAAACTCTAACTCCAGCAGCCTCTGGCAATTCAGCTGGGCTCCATTGTAACTGCCGAGCTCCACACCGCGCTGCTGAAGTTTCGAGACTCAAATGAACTCAGCTGAACTCCGCTGCAACGCTCTGCCCGGAGAAATCCACTGACCCCTAACAGAGATGTAGCCTCTCCAGACCCCCAAAGGTAGAATTATGGGGTGTCCGGAAATTTTTAAAGGGGTTATGGGTCTTTCTCCTGGAGCGATAGCCGGCATCGACTTGCGGTCGCCATCTTGGATTATTATCCTTCTACTATATATATAATATAAATACTATATAAATACTATATAAATACTATATAAATACTATATAATATAAAGTATTTGCTTTATAAAGATAAAAATAAATTCAGAAAGTTGGACCTCTATATTATGAATGGGTAGAGGTGGATGTAATTAATTTGGTTTATATTTTACCATAAAGTAATATAATTCATACCATTACCCTTTGGCTTCTTCACTTTATTGAACGCTGTCATGCACTTCTCTGCCTGAAAACAGAGAAATGAACAAGAAGGCGAAGATTATGGAAAGGTAATACCCGAAAATGAGATGTATTTGCAAAAATACCTACAACAGGGAGAATTGTGTACAAAAATATGTACAAATGTTTGTGTCAAAATGTTTGCAAATGAATGTGGAAATGGGTTTAAATCAATGTTTTCCAAACTGCCGCCGTTGGCGACACACCAACGGCGGCAGCACGGTGGCACGCATGGCGGCAGAGGCATGCACGGCGTGGCGTGAGATGCATGGTGGTGTGCATGGCGGCGGCGGCAGCCGCCTCGCTAAAACGCGGAAGCGCTGATAGCGCGTCGCTGCCACCGCCACCATGCACACCGCCACCACGCGCACCCGTGCGCTCCCGCACCGCCGCTTCGTGACACACTAAACTCTGTTGCAACACACTAAAGTGTCGCGACACACAGTTTGGAAAGCTATGGTTTAAATGAACTTTTGTTAGAAAATGATGGATGTTACAGAATGTGACACAGATTATTCCATCCCTAATAGATATTCCTACTTATTAAAACAGAAACTAGTTGCTGCATTGGATTATATAAAGTTCATCGTTCTAATGCAGAGTTCATTTTAGATAAGTAGGAGATAAACTATTTCTAAGAGGTGTGGTGGCTCAGTGGGTAAGACGCCAGGCTTGTCGATCAGAAGGTCGCAAGTTCAGAGGTTCGAATCCCTAGTCCCGCGTGACGGAGTGAGCTCCCGCACTAGCCCCAGCTCTTGCCAACCTAGCAATTCGAAAGCATGCAAATGCAAGTAGATTAATAGGTACCACTTTGGTCGGTAGGTAACAGCGTTCTGTGTGCATCATGCTGGCCACATGACCGTGGAAGCGTCTTCAGACAACGCTGGCTCTTTGGCTAACAAACGGAGATGAGCACCGGCCCCTAGAGTCGGACACAACCGCACAAATGTGCGGGGGGAACCTTTACCTTTACCTTAAACTATTTCTAAGATACAAATTGCTTATTATTTTGTTCCAGTTTGCCTAACTACGTCTTCAAATATCTCTTCCAGTGACAGGGAAAACTAAGACTATTTCTTTACGGATGATATCTTGTGATTTAGGTTTTTGCTTTTTAATGATGGTATTTTTTTAAAAAAAATGTTTGCAAAATGACAATATGGACTCACATGCCTTAATGAAGGATATGCCTCAAAAGGAGGCAGGCTGCAAATGCACAGAAGGGAAGGCAAATACTGGATGCCCCATAACACGGCTGACAGAAACATTGAACTTCCTGTAGTGAATTTCACTGTTTTCTGATACTTTATGTAGAGAAACAATTGAAATGACCAGCCTTCTGCAAGGAAAGATCTGCCTTTTCATGTATCATTAATCTGAACCCAGGAAATGTTGGTATTTCCAGTTCCAGATGCTTTTTGTGTATGCCCCTATGATACTTGGTGACAGGGAAATGTACTTCTGGGTGGTGATTTTGTAATATTGATGACTTCAGATATATCTGTGAAGTGAGTGATTTGTATTGGGAAGTCTGCAGAATAAATATGTGTCAGCTACTTTTATGAAATGCCTCTGCTGTTCTCATGTGGCTACTGTTTATCAGAGTATTTCTTTCACTCAGCTGTGACACTATGTGTGTGTGAGAGAGAGAAGGAGGGGATTATTGCAGCCTTTTTAAAGAGAAAATTGTTTTTAAGCTTTCTGTAGAAAAGCCATAAATAGCTGTACAACCTACTTTATAGAAATAGGCTATAATGCCAGTGGGAAATGCGAACTGCAGAAATAATTTCATTTTCCCTTTTGCCTTTCTGTGATAGAAAGTAGCGATCGACTTTCTTATCATTTTCTAGTATGCATTCATTGGAAGTGGGCTATAGGAAAAAGTACACCAGAGCAATATTTTAAAAATAAAAGCATTGCTTTAATTCCACCCGTATAAATGTTGAGGCCAGTTACATTTCACTGCTTCTGAAAAGTCTGAGCAGAGAAATTTGTTTATTCATTTATTTAAATGATTTATAGAGCTGCCCATCTCACAAGCCATGACTCTGGGTGGCATACAAAGATTAAAAGCAACAAAACAATGTATAACCCATGATACCTGGTTAAAACATGTAAGCTACATCACCAGCAGAGCTCACCTACCTTCTTGTCCCAAATGCCTGAGGGAACCTCCAGGTCTACAGAGCCTTATGGAAAGCTAACTGGGTTGGGTCCATCTGGATCTCTGGAGGGATCCACAGGGCAGGCACAGCTGCAGAGAAGGCACTCCTTTGCAAGGTTTAAACATAGCAGTAAGGACTTTCAAAACACTTGGTCTCCCCACAACCTTTCTTCTCTGGATGCTATACCTAACAATTATAGGACTCTTCTAAGCCAGGGGTCCCCAACCTGTGGGCCACAGGGCTCCAGCCTGCAAACCCCGCCCCCTGGTGCGCACGATTACCCCACCCCCAGGGTGCGCAATTGGCTCCCGCCTGCAAACCTCACCCCCCCGGTACACGTGATTTGCTCCCGCCTGCAAACCCTGCCCCCCGGTGCATGCGATTGGCTCTTGCCTGCAAACCCACCCCCCCGGTCCCTGGTGCCAAAAAGGTTGGGGACTGCTGTTCTAAACCCTTTGAGAGAGTTTACACACTTCACAGTAAGTAATACTGTGTCTTGTTTAGTTTTGGCTTGTTGTGCTGCCTGGCTTGTAAACTATGACTTGTGATATATTGCTTTGTACAGTTGTGCTTTTTTTTTTGCAAATCGTGATTAAATAAATCTTGGTTAGTATGATGTATGAACCAAATATTTGTATTTATTTGATATCAGGATTAGATATGGGAGAGAAATCTATTTTGCATTTGAAGACAAACTGATCTCTTTTGCCCTTTCCAGGCTCATGAAGGCACAGTAATTAAATATTTCTAAATCTCTTAAGATTCATAATGATTGCTGATGTTGATGGGAGTTAGAATCCAAACTATCTGGAGGGCACCAGGTTGCCTGCTCTTACTTTCTCATTACATGACAATATTGATTTTTGCATTTATGGTTGCCACCGTGAGTTTACAGGAAAGATCCTTGTTATTGATATTCATATGAAATAGGAGGTGTGAATTTTTATATATCTATGGTCAAGGTGAACTGAGTGAACTGAGTACACTGAGTGAACATGTCATCTACAAATTGCCTGTGTTGTGTTGAAAAAATTCTTTTGGTAGACACAGTGGTTTTCATCTGATAAAAGACAATCCAAATAAAAAAGAAAGAAAAAAACAGAAACATGCAAGAAAAAAGAAAATAAAAGAAATATATAAATGACTTCCAACCTTCTTTTCAACAGATAATTACATTCTTATTGTCCCTTCTCCTTAAATATTTTACAAATTCAATAGAAGAGAATATATGTAGCTCAGGGTTCAACGGTGGAGTCCAGGTTTGCTCCCTGTTTATACACAGTAATTTGCCCTGCCAGTGTTGATGGGGGTGTGTTTTTCTCCTTGGTAGTTCCTTGATTAGGGCATTGTTTTCTGCATGATTGTTTGTCTGGGGTTAGTCCCTGCTTATCTGGGTGTTGGCTGCTGGAGAGCATGTGTTCTGGTCTTTTTGTTTCCTTTTTAGCTTTTTTATTATCTCTTTTGAATGGTTTTGTAAATGTGGTTTATCTCTATGTTTCTATTGATGGTTGACTTGTCTGAATACCAAGCTTCCAAGAATTCCCTAGCATTTTTGGATTTAGCTTGGTCTAAGATGCTCACAGTTTCCCAGTTGAAACTATGGTTGAGTCTTTCCATGTGTTGTGAGATTAAGGAGTTTTCATCGTGTCTTCTGACTGCTAGTTGGTGTTCATGGATGCACATCCCAACATTAGTGGCTCCCTCCAGTATCAAACAGGTCCTGGTCAAGCCATACATTTTTAAAACTGGATTATTTTCTTTAAGTTACATGTGTATGCTCATTCCCATTTACCTAGCAAATTCCTTGAGTATTTAGAACTGCTATAATTCTAAGTAAAGGTAAAGGTTCCCCCCGCACATTTGTGCAGTCGTGTCCGACTCTAGGGGCCAGTGCTCATCTCCGTTTGTTAGCCGAAGAGCCAGCGTTGTCCGAAGACGCTTCCACGGTCATGTGGCCGCATGACGCGCGCAGAACGCTGTTACCTACCCACCGATGTGGTACCTATTAATCTACTTGCATTTGCATGCTTTCGAAGTGCTAGGTTGGCAAGAGCTGGGGCTAGTGCGGGAGCTCACTCCGCACGCAGGGCTAGGGATTCGAACCTCCGAACTTGCGATCTTCCGATCGACAAGCCTGGTGTCTTACCCGCTGAGCCACCGCGCCCCCTAGAATTGTTCAAATTGAGATTGAATTTCTGAGCATGCACTCATGTAAATAAGTAACAATTCATTTAAGTAACAAAAATGATAGTACAGGGTATCTTTCAAATTTTGAAATAATGCAAGTAACAATTGGGAGTTTTCAAAATGCTAACTTCTTTTTAGTAATCTGGCTACCTCTCTTTGTAGTTAAAAAATTATCATGCTTCAATATTGGTAAATTCAGCTGGACAGCCAATTGCATTCTTCTATCCCTTCCCATTGTTTACTTAACAAACTTAAGTTTCCAAAGCTATTGAAAGTGTTCAGAATTCACATGTTCATTTTCTTACCCTACTGTATGGTATTTTTTTTTAAAAAATAATTTCTTTGTACTTCTGCAACATTGGAGTTATTTTACTCCAATAGTAATTTCATATAAAAATCAGCATTTATAATTTAATGTCATAAATCAAGAGGTCATTATATCAATATCATATTTTAATAATGCTAATTTTTATATAGTGTTTTGAAACTTATTGACAGTACAGATGGAGGCCCATGTTAAAATTTCCATATTACAAGTTCTGTGAGTTTAGTAAGAATGGCCAGCAGTTCCAGGACTAAGGGATACTGGGAGTTGTAGTTCAAGAAAATCTTAATGGCTACAGATTCCACACCCCCTGGTGTACAGCTGGTTCCAAAGGATCTTTACATATCAGATGTTTTTATGCATAAACTTAACAACCAAGTTGTTAAATTGTACCACTTAGACACTGCAGGTAGTTATGTCTGGTTTACCACCCAGTATCATTGGTTGTTTCCAGAATATATAGTTGGAAGGACTGAGCAGGAAATTTCCAAACCAGTGGAAGAATCCTTCTGTGGAAAGAAATTATTTTATGTTAGTTCCTTCCTTCTCCTTTACCAATATGTCCCCGCACAACTGCTCTAAAGATTTGGGAATCCTCTAAAACAATGGGAGGGAGAGAGTGAGGGCATCTGCTCAGGGAGAATGATTGGTATCCATAGTCCTTTTTGCTAATAGAAGAATTCTGAGAACTCCACTTAGAAATGCTAGTGCTGATGGGGGGGAAAAGTTACTGACAATCCAGTGCAACTTTTCAAGAAATACCTTTCATATACCGAGCATGCCCCACATGGTAGAAACTTTGCTTTGATTGTAGAGGGCGTGTCCTCAGATAAACTAAATAGCTTAACACAAAATATTTTTTCTCTGAAATCGTTGTTATGAAAAGACTTCAAAATAATTAACTGGCAGATGGAGCTGATGCTGCTTCTGTCTCTAGTGTAGAGGAGAATCCTTATTTTGTTCCAATGATCTTTTTTCTTATTCTAGCTCCTTTGTTGGCATACACAAGTAAGAAGTTGACAGAACAAGTTTTGATTTAATTTTCAAACCAAATCAATCTTTATTACAATCATAGATCAGCAAAAGGTTTAACTTTAATTAGAGAGGCAAAGAAAAAACTTAGGATTCATTTTCATCTTTCAAAAACTGGGGGAGTGGCTCCATATAAATCGTATCTAGAGCTTATTTAGAAATATCCCATTGTGTGTATTATAGCAGCCACTGAAACTGGAAAACATCCTCAATATGTAATACCAAAAGGGGTTATACCCTTAACCCATTCACTTTCTTATGGAGAGGGTGTCACTAGTAACTTCAGTAGACTACTATATTTGGTGGATGCTCATCTGTAGGTATATTGAAAAAGACATGGAATACCTTGATCAAGTTGCTGTTTGTTCTTAGTTTCTCAAATGCTGTTGCAGGCAAGTCATACCCATCGTATAATGAAAATGCATCAAGAAGCCTTCCCTGTTATGGATAGTCCTTTCACTGGAGAGAGTATGTCTGTATCCAACATTATTTGCCTTTCTGTTTTGGGTGAAGACCTGCTTTTTGTATGTAGGAGTTAGCTTCCAGCAGAGGAATGCAGAGATAAAGTTGACAAAGGAATGTATGAACTGTCAGCAGAACTGTGAAGAGATAAATAACAAGAGTGTAAAGGACAACATAGTTATGGGAAAGGAGGGTTCATGAGAAAGAGAGCCAAAATAACCCTGCCTTGATTCTGTATAAGAGGGGGAAGATGAAAATTCTGGCAGACATTCAAGATTCTGTTATTTGTTTCCCCCAGAATTGAAAGCATGAGAGCCAGTTTGGTGTAGTGGTTAAGGCACTGGGCTAGAAACTGGGAGACCGAGAGTTCTAGTCCTGCCTTAGGCACAAAGCCAGCTGGGTGACCTTGGGCCAGTCACACACACACAGCCCTGGGAAGGAGGCAATGGCAAACCACTTCTGAAAACTACTGGGACGGGTGCACATGCGCGTGCGCGCACACACACACACACACACACACACACAGAGAGAGAGAATTGAAAGCAAGCCTGTTTGGAGGTAAGGGAAGAATAGGAAATTGTAAGACAATCAACAGAAAAAAAGAAGGCAATAGCATCCCTGATTTTCTTCTTATTCTTCTTGCTAATCCTTTCTCCTGCCCTTGTCTATAGGGAAATGTGCAACAATGTATGTTGATAGGAGCAGTTGTGCCAGTAGAGTTATCTAAGGGGCACATCTCTTGTGGCAGATGGAGATAGCTGAATGCATGGTACCATGGTCCCCAGTGTGTCTAGATGTAGTATATGTGTCCCAGGCCTAAATAAAGGGGATAAACCCTTTACTTTCCTGTTCTGTTTCACCAGTTTAAACTAAGAGGAAAAATATGCAGAATACAGTAGGCTGTTATCTTGGAGAAACAGAGAGATGAAATGCTAGACTGCCACAAGACCATGTTTTTCTTGATTTCAACTTTTTAAAATCATTTCACATGAATGGCATTGTTGCTTTGGGGTGTAAATGGATCATGTCTGTACTTGCAGCGCCTGCCTCGGTGCTTCGCGTCCTTTCTGAATACTCAACGATTCGCTTAGTGTTTTTGGAGGCATTTTGAGCTGTGGTCTGATTTCTCTTTCATAATAGGTGCCAAAGAAATTATTTATTTATTTTATATCCTGCCTTTATTATTTTTATAAATAACTCAAGGCGGCAAACATACCTAATACTCCTTCCTCCTCCTATTTTCCCCATAACAACCACCCCGTGATGTAAGTTGGGCTGAGAGATTGTGACTGGCCCAAGGTCACCCAGCCGGCTTTCATGCCTGAGGCGGGACTAGAACTCTCAGTCTCCTGGTTTCTAGCCTGTTGCCTTAACCACTAGACCAAACTGGTTCAAAGAAATTAAGGTTTCTGTACCAACTTTTCCAATAACCAGGAAAAAAAATAGCAGCGAGTGAAACAGCATTTCTCAAGAAAGCTTTCTTTTTGTGTTTAGCAACCCTGCGTTCTCCCTCTCTTAATATTTCAGTGTTCAGCAAAGAACCCTTTAGCAGGAATGGCAGATAAGCTGCTTCCACCAAGATAGGCATCTGCTTTGCTGCATAAACCTTAGGGCATCAGGGTGCCAAACACGGCCCTGCTTCCTTTTCTTCCCAAAGACCAAGTATCCCTTCTGTGGGATAATTTCTCATTGACAACCTCCTACCAGTGGCTGTTGAGCTGCTGCTTGAAACAGTTCTTTTGCATATGCAAATGTGGAGAGTTTGCTTTTCTCCAGACAAATATGTAATTATTCTTTCTTTTCTCCTACTCCAGCAGTGATTCTTGGGGGAAATTGAAGCTCATTTAATGGCATCATTTAAAGCAGCCATTGAAAGTCTGTTTTACGAGAGGCTACTTTGACTGTCGACAGCTAAGACAAGGAATTTCGTAGGCTGAGATAAAACAGTTTCACAAGGTGAAACAGTATCACTTACAACAACTATTTAAAAACTCCAAAGGTTCCAAATCTTTTGAAAAGATGGGAATAATAATCTCTTGACAATTTCAGATATTTAATACCTAATTTTGTTATCTTAAAATAGAGAAAGTACTTCATTATTAAGAAATTCTTGAATGATTTGAACAAGATTTTCTAAGTACTTGTTGATGGATTATAGAGATTCCTTTTCCTTTTCTTCCTCTAATGGCATCTATATTAAACCAGAAATTAATTTTACTAACCCCCAGGCCATGATTGAGAGCTCTGTAGGTTTCTTGGTGTATCACAGTAGCTCAAGGGCTGCCCAGTTCTCTTTAACGCTGGGGAGTCGGCCATCCGAGCAGAATGAGATATCACTATATCCAAGAAAATCTCTGTTGCCAGTCAAGAGTGTTCTCTTGTTGACAGAAAAGTACAGGATAAGTTTGCACACACTCTATTCTGCATGCATGCTGAAAGTCAGTGTGGTAGACATTAAAGATAAACATCTCTCTAGGGTGGACTAGGTTACCAGTGGTGGCAGGAAATCCTTTTAAATCACTCCTCATTGAAGGCAGAGGTAAAGAATATTTTAAGCAGGGATTTCAGTTTCGATGAGGTAATGAAATATATGTAGTCAAACACTAAAATGCAGGAAATGGGTAAAAGTCAATACTGGGAGGAGGGTATGTTACTGTAATGATTCATACATAATATACAGCTTAGTGATTTAAGAGATGGATACTGTTGACATTAGCTAACATTAATTCATATATATGCATAAGAATTAAGATTAGTTTTATTAAGATTAGTTTTACCTGATTATTTTATGGTAATATTGATGATCAAATTTTCTGGAGCAGACTCCAGTGCTAAAAACAAATTTAATTTGATAACTGTTTGCCCAGGGGAGGGGGGGAAAGGAGAGCAATACTTTTTCCTTAGTTTCTTCTCTTTGAAACAGGCTATGTTGCAAAAAAATATATATACAATTACACTTGTACAGTAAGAGAATGAGGAATCTAATGCCAGAAACAGAAATACATACCACTGGCATCTGAAGTATGTGTTTCATGTCTGGTCTTAATTTATGTTGGAGATAAAACATGGAAGCCATAAGGGAATAATTTCATATACCTCTAGCAATGATCTGTTTGGTCATTGATTATAAAATGTCATAAGAGCTAGATGTGGTGGTCATTTTTCAATAAATAGGATTAAGAATTTATGAGGATTGCTGTGATTCTAAGCTCTTCACAGCTAAAGGGCAGCATTTGCCCTGAGACAGGATGAGCCACATAGTTCATGTCCCATAGGTTAGTTAGTTCTATCTCTCAGTTTACGTTTGCATCAATGTGTTCATCCACTGGTGACTGTTTACAGATAAGTGTATAGCCTTTGTCCTTTTATCCATGACACACATCCTTGCCAGTGACATACTCATGTTTGAAGGCAGAACACTTTTTTATCTCTTCATATCCAGGGCATTTGGTCTGTACTAGAAGCATTGGAGTATATTCATGACTTAGAAAGAGCTCTGATCATTCAAGGGCTTCCTCCAAGGATGAACTGATTAGATTGTATCAAACAGTGCTATGATTGTATGGTACATAAATAAAGTGGCATAAGGTCCACTCAATCTTATGTCTCAGTTTCCTATATGGCACTAAGGCAGCTTACATTTCCTATTTAACCTAGCAAAGATATACCAGAAAATGACAATATCTTGGATGACCAACTTAGCTATGCTCAGTATATATAGCGTATGATGAATACATGACAGAAGAGAAAGCAAATAAATATACACAATCCACACAATTATATGTAAACTCCTGCAGGGATACAGAGTAGTCTCATAACTGGATGTCCAGTTCAGCTAACCAAGCGATTGCTTCTGGTGTTACTTCGTGCAGATCTTCTAAGGAGCCAGGGAACGCACGTCGTGGGCAGTCTTGCACAATGTGTTTAATAGTTTGCATTTTGGCACCACAATCGCAACAAGGAGAGCCCTTCCAGCCCCATTGATACAGAGCAGAGGCACTCCTACCAGTGTCACATCTGATTCTATTCAATTTCGTCCAGACAGGGCGAGGCAGGTTAAAACCGGGAAGTTTGGAAGAGGGATCACTAATGACCAAGCTGCGGGGAGCAACTTGGACCATTCCTCTCTCCAAGCATTCTTAGGTTTGAACTGGGTAGATGTAAAGTGTATGGCTGTTTTCCAAGCTGGCCTTCAAGATTTCAATCTTGTGGTGGTCTGTGCAATATCCTGGTGAATAGGGAGAGCCTTATTGTTCAGCATCCTTGACCATAACCTAGCAAGGGCTTGTTGTCTTCTGATATGGGGTGGTATAATATTGCTGAGTACTGGTAACCAGTACACAGGGGTAGAATGTAATGTGCCAGAAATAATGCGCATTGTCTGGCAAAGTTGGACATCAACCATTTGGGTGTGGAGCTGTTAAGCCACATGCCAGCACAGTACTCGGCTGTGGAATAAACCAGGGCCATGGCTGTTGTACGTAGGGTGTTAGCATCAGCACCCCAGGATGTTCCAGCCAGTCTGTTCAATAGATTGTTGCGGCTTTTCAATTTTGCAGCTGTTTTTTCCAGGTGTTGTCGATAGGTCAGTGATCTGTCCAATGTTACCCCCAGGTACTTTGGAGAGTTATTACACTGTAAAATATGGTTCTGAAACTTCACTGAGGGCTGGTAGTTTGCATGCTTATTGCTGAGGTGAAATGTGGCTACTTCTGTTTTTGATAGACTTGGTTGAGGCGCCATTTTTTGAAGTAGTCATCCATCTTTTGCAGGTCTTGGGAGAGGATATCCTCTGCTTCATTGAAGTTTTTTCTTTGGACTGTGAAATTGATGTCATCAGCGTAGATAAATTTCCAAGAGACAGTTTCAGGCAGGTCGTGGATATAGAGATTAAAAAGAGTAGGGGATAGCACTGCCCCCTGTTGTTTTGTTGTTGTTCAGTCTTTTAGTCGTGTCCGACTCTTCGTGACCTCATGGACCATAGCACGCTAGGCCTTCCTGTCCTCCACTGTCTCTCAGAGTTTACTCAAATTCATGTTCATTACATCGGTGATGCTATCTAACCATCTCATCCTCTGCCGTCCCCTTCTCCTTTTGCCTTCAGTCTTTCCCAGCATCAGGGTCTTTTCCAGTGAGTCCTCTCTTCGCATTAGGTGGCCAAAGTATTTGAGCTTCAGCTTCAGCATCTGTCCTTCCAATGAGCAGTCAGGGTTGATTTCCTTTAGGATTGTCTGGTTTGACCTCCTTGCAGTCCAAGGGACTCTCAAGAGTCTTCTCCAGCACCACAGTTCGAAAGCATCAATTCTTCAGCGCTCAGCCTTCCTTATGGTCCAACTCTCACAGCCATACATTACTACTGGAAAAACCATAGCTTTAACTATACGGACCTTTGTCGGCAAGGTGATGTCCCTGCTTTTTAATATGCTGTCTAGGTTTGCCATAGCTTTCTTCCCAAGGAGCAAGCGTCTTTTAATTTCATGGCTGCAGTCACCGTCTGTGGTGATCTTGGAGCCCAAGAAAATAAAATCTGTCACTGCTTCCATTTCTTCCCCTTCTATTTGCCAGGAAGTGATGGGACCAGATGCCATGATCTGGGTTTTTTTAATGTTGAGTTTCAAGCCAGCTTTTGCACTCTCCTCTTTCACCCTCATCAAGAGGCTCTTTAGTTCCTCTTCACTTTCTGCCATTAGGGTGGTATCGTCTGCATATCTGAGGTTGTTGATATTTCTCCCGGCAATCTTAACTCCGGCTTGTGATTCATCCAGCCCGGCATTTCTCATGATGTACTCTGCATATAAGTTAAATAAGCAGGGTGATAATATAGAGCCTTGTCGTACTCCTTTCCCAATTTTGAACCAGTCGGTTGTTCCATTGTTGCTTCTTGACCCACATACAGGTTTCTCAGGAGACAGGTAAGGTGACCCCTGTGGTAAACCATTATTCAGCTTATGATATCTACTCCTATCAAATTCTATAAAGACTTGGAATAACCTATTGCTCAGCATGTTGTCAATTAAGACAATTGTGTTGCAGCAAGGTACGACCTTGATTAGTTTAAGGAGGCGGCCTTCTCTCCAGACAGTGTCATAGGCTGCCGAGAGGTCAAGAAAGACAGAGACATTTTTCATTTTCCTTTGGAATCCATTCTCCAGATAGGCAGTTAATGCGAGGACTTGATCACTGCAGTCACGACTGGAGCGTAATCCAGCTTGTTCTACTGGAACTACAGAATCTACTGCCAGAGCTATTCTATTTAGCATGAGTCTTTCTAGGAGTTTGTAGGTGACACAAAGAAGAGTGATTGGCCTATAGCTTTGGGGGAGTTTTGGATCCTTTCCTTGTTTCAAGATTGCAATAATTTTGGTCGTCTTGAATATAGAAGGTAACCGTCCTGAGTGTAGTATGGAGCTAAAAAAGGAAGCAAGCCAGCGTTTGGTAGCTGGTCCACAGTTTTTCAGTAGCTCTGGGTACATACCACCAAATCCTGCAGCTTTACCATTTTGTAGTGAATCCTAGCCCATCTGTACCTCTTCTGGGGTGAATGGGCGTGAGTATACGGCATGAGGTAGAGCACCATGTTTCAGCAGTCTAAGCTCAGATCTAACCTGTCTGATGAATTTCTTGTGTCTCGTCGTCTTCGAGGTGGAGACAAGGTTATTAGCTATAGATTCCACATTAATAGTGGAATGTTTTCTCGGTGGTATAGATGATGAATCCAGTTTACGGATGAGGGACCAGGCTTTCCTGCTGGAATGAGTGAAATTTAAATTTTTAACAGTCCTGAACCATTTCTCTTTTCTAGCACAGTCCAAAGATTTCAGCAATTCAGTTGCTGTCTCCAGCTTGCTGTCTTGTTCAAACTCAGCACATAAGGAACTTGTCTCCTCAGTCCACCCAGGCACATAGTCTTTATGATAGCCTCTTGGGATATTCTTCTTAGCTGCAGATTTCATTAGACAAACAAACCGATCGTAGTTCACAGGGACTGCTTTAATCCATCTGATGTTAGCATCAGTGTGATTGGCAGATGTATTCCAAT
Organism: Charina bottae; assembly: GCA_023362775.1. NCBI lineage: Eukaryota > Metazoa > Chordata > Lepidosauria > Squamata > Charinaidae > Charina > Charina bottae. Next base: position 68,280,422 of record JALMGJ010000006.1, read on the forward strand.
CGGCTTTCTGGAAGTTCCAGCAAGGTTTGGGAGTCGACCTAATTACTGGGATCTGGAGTCCTGTTCTATAGATTATAGGCCTATGCTGGCTATGAGGAAAATTATTCAAAACCTGTCTCTGGATGATGATTTTGCTACTCCAGAAGAGATAAAACACAGGTCTGAAAATGCTTAGTCAACCACCACAATTAACACTGCACGCCACAGCTATATCTTTATAAAATCCCACCGAGGCAACCACAAGTTCAGTATCTTCATATTTTGGGACAAGCTGTTTCTTCAGGGCACAATAAACCTCTACAGTAGTTATTTCTGTTCTTTGGGAATGTACCTTCCTATATATTTTTGCAGAGATTTTCCTTTTGACAGAAGTACTTGCAAAGGTCCACAGAGATTTGCCCAACCACATGGTTATCACATTGTGGTAGCTTTGGCACCTATTGTTTGGTTCTCTGCTGTGTCTCACTCACTGGAACTATCTCTGTATTCTGAACCATTCCAATCTATTCTCCACTGGGGCAGGTGTACCACCTGGGTCTCAATTCCCTTTGTCTCAGGGCTTGTTGGATTTGATCCTTCTTTTCCTCAGAACAAATATAGAGAAGATGCTCATTACTTGGACCCTTTCCACAAGACGTCTTTATGTATTTTAGTGGTCATCTTTTATGGGCTTTGCACAAAAGCATCATTTTAATTCTGTGCAATATCAGATTCATCATGTTTTGGCATTTCTTTTAGACTTGAAACAATATAAAACTGTGGCTTGAGTCTGTCCTTCACAAAAGTGTACTTCACAGCCATTTCTTCTTTCTTCTACCCACTAATAGGTGGTACAAACTTTTTTCCTTTTTTATCCACCAGTATTTCCATCAGCCCCTGCCTAGGGTCTTTCTCTCATTTTCCCATTCTAACGTCAAAACTTTTTGATTTGGTTGCCACTATTACCATTTATTTTCTGTCAGGGAAGATGGCATTGTTGAATGGGCAAGTTATATGTCTTGCATAAAGAACCTTCTTTCCTCATTCTCTTTGTGTATAAAGTAGTTATTTGTCCAGATACTACTTTCCTTCTAAACCTATCACCAGAATGCACTTAACTTAGGACAGCATATTTATTACCTTTTCCCCAATGCCAGGACACCTTTGAAGAGACCCCTCCATTCTTTTATAATTTAAACAGCACTTGCCTTCTACATTTGTAGAATTCTTCTACAAGAGCTATGCCAGGTACATGGTATACATGTACATGGGTTCAGCCTTCAACTTTCACTCAACACTGTTTTCTGGATGGTAGTAAAGTAGTTCTATCGTCACTTTATGTCTGCCATTTAATAAGCCCTTCTTCCAGTTAATAAGCCATTTGTGCGAAGCATGGAAACCATGAAGAACAGGTTATTTAACCTGTAAACTTGTTATTCAAATGGGCATCTGTGAATTCTCACAACTCACCCACTTTCTCACTTGGTGTCAGGTAACCTTCACATTCCTTCTTGGTTCAATCATAGATTCTGTGTGAACTGCTCCTAATCATGTTTGGAATGCCTGAAGGCTGAGATTTTTGCCAAGAATTCTGTAAGAAATTCCAAACTGGCTTTGTGCATAATTCAAATTCATAATTTGTATATGAATTCACTAAGGACTACTTGAAGAACTCAGATTACTGGCCAGAAGCCAGTTCTTGCATGTGAGCAAGAGTCCTGAGAATTTTAGACTAAAATAGGCCTATGGCAGAAACTGATTTTCAATGATATCTGAATTTTAAAAATTGTACGTTTGCATTTTTACTATATAGTAACTTGTCATGGTTTAAAGTTTTATAAACTTTGATGAATACATGCAGTCTGGAGAACATTTTCTTCTCTTCTGGGAAGTTGACAAAATTTATTATTTTTGCTAATAGCTATTTAATTGCAGTTTACTAGGCTATTTAAAAATATTCCATTTAAATCTATCGTTCATCTTAATAATATTTGAGGAAGAGGAATGAGCATACAGGATAAACAGAAAAACTAACAGTTACTTTTATTTAATTGCAATTTTATTTCCATTCTTTAATTTGGATTTTTCACCATATCAAATGCCATTCTTGTCCAATGTTCAGAACAGCTAAAAATGGTCAGATAATAAATGGGATGCAAAGATGACCTTCTACTAGCATGTCTCTAACGCTCACAGGTCTTTAACTTACCAAAAGAGTATTTCAGAAAAAAATGTTTTTTAAAATAAAAGTTATCCATCCTCCATTGTTCCAGATGATTATAAAAGGTTTTTTTCACACAAAGCTCATTCTCAAGATTATTTTTAAAATATCAGCCTATATTTCCTTTATACTAGGGGGAGAAGGCTTCTGTACACTGGAATAGCTCAAATGCATTTCCTCTTTCCTCTTACAATACTTTGGACCTAAGCCATGGACATTGCTATACCACTTAAATGTTGAAATAATTAAGTAGTCATCTGCAGTATTATACCAAACAGTGGGGAGCATCATAAAATTAACAGCTACAATTTTGTTCAAAGCTTGTATGGAATTATAAAGCCTTAACGGTCCTTCTGAAAAGGCCATTGAGATGAATATGCTAAGTTTCTCTGGGAAGGCAGTTCAGGATGTGGCTTAGTATAAGAAAAACTCCAATTTTAGTACTCTACAATCTGGATTCTAATGGTGGTGGTATTCATAACAGGTTTTCCAGACCTAAACTCTGTTCTATGGAGAAAGGAGCCAGGTGGTATAACAAACAATATTTTCATTAGGAAGGAAATAGAAATATGGATCTAGAAATAGTAGCTAGTAAAGAAAGAACAAGAGTTGTCAGATCTAGTATGTCTTATAAACATATTTTTGTAACATTCATCTGGATTTGGAGTTTTGTATAATTTTTTTCTCATTTTTGTATTGGCAGATTTGGCAGACCTATCCAGAGCCTGAATTGTTGAACGCTGGAGGAGTCAGTAAAATTTCCTATGGATATGCTTACAGACATCAATTCTTCCTGTTTTTAGAGCATTTTATGGTATTTGAAGAAAGCCTGCAGGGATAAGCTTCTTCGCAGTTCTCAAGCAATTGTCATATGAAGCACTACAGGTAATAATTCATTTTTTTCCTAAAAAGTATTAATATGGTATATAAGAACATAGCTTTGGTAAGAAATGATACTCAAACCTTGATTTAATGGACCAGCTAGGGAGAAGCGCTGTCCATTAAAGCTGAGTGTCCATTAAATCAAAATTTATGTAACTGATGAAAATTATATAAATTTGTGACAATGTACAGTATATTACTTGCTTAATTGTGTAATTAACTATATTTGTGTTAATATATAGTTACACAAATGAAATAACTATCTCAATTAGGTGATTATGTAAATCATAAATGGCATGAACTATGTTGTCTGAACTGCTTTAGAAACAGTAGACTTTGTCCATTATTTGGGAGTGAAGTCCAAACTAAAATTTTGTCCATTGTAACCAAAGTTCACTGAATAAAAATTGAGATTTTACTGTAATTAACAAGTAATTTTTACAAATTTATATATTTTTGAAATGTAAAAATATTACATTTAATCAGAATGCATACATTCAATAATCCCAAGAATGAGCAACCTTTTCATTATTGTCATTAAAATGAACAGCTCTGAAACCTTTTGAGACATTTTGAAAATTAACATTCTATAATCTAATAAATAAATAATTATGGTTTGAGGGTTTAGTGATTGGAATTTTTTTCATGTTACTTAATAAGATGCTTCAGCCTACATCAAAAAATACGAAAAGTCTTGTTGTCCATCACTGACTATAAACAATGTAATATTTTAATGTAAATATTACATAAATAATGTAATATTTAACGTATCATCAAGTATTGCAATTCAAGAACTGATGTAATGTAGAATTCATAACTCTTTTTTGGTACTTCTGGATATTGGAGAAGATTCTGTTCAGTCGTCATGGCCATCATCATATCTTATGTAGTGAGTTTAGAATTCAATTTTGTGAAGAACTATTTCCTTTTATCTGTCACCATAGGTAGCCACAGTCAATTTCGACCAATACAGATATATTTTTTTAAATTTATATATATATATATGGTTTTTTTTTATATGGCTCTCTTGATAGAAGACACCCTAGTATCAAAGATACCTTTTGGTATATTGTAGTTGTGCTATGAGTAATAGAAATCCTAGTTCAATTGTTGTTGTTATATATGGGCTGAAAATGTATGGTAAGAGGGAACATGGTCTGCTACTTGGAAAAGATCATTTTGGTCTATTCCCTGACTTTTGAAACCAAGTTAGAGGAGCCTTGCTTGATATATGAAGAAAGATGCATGCAGCCTTTCTTGAAATTACTTTGATGGTCCTATCATGAATGCTTTTCAGCATGGTACGTACCCATGGTTCATTCAGCAGAGTGTTTGGGATGACAGATCTATGCCTATACTCTTAGAGTGAAAGTAAAGGGTCCTTTGAGTCAAGCTTGAATCCTGGTGACTTCATGTTACATGCTGTGGAATAATTATTTCATGACCAATAAATAGAGAAGGCTAACCAGTAAAGAGAAAAAAATTATTAGCCATGATATCATAGGACCTATCCTGCAAGACAGATGACAGGGTTAAAAAGATCATAGTATTTATAGCTTTAAAGACAAGCAGAACACAGTCATTTATTTCATTGGCTACATGTATGTTGCTAACTTATATAACAAAGTGTTATATCGTGGCACATATATATTCTCTAAATAGTCATTCAAAAGCTGAGATCATTTTAAAAACACGGAATTGTCATTTCCCCATTTTGAAACCCTCTTGACGTGCTTACTGAATTTATTTATTTGCTTATTTATTAGATTTATTATTTATTAAAATATTATTTATTAATTATTATTTATTACCTTGCCACAGTTTAACAACTCTAAACCATTATAAGCTAAGAATTTATAGTACCGTATTTTCCGGCACCCTCCACTCTCCTCCTCCCTCCCTCCCGACCCCCCTCCCTCCCGACCCCCCCCCGCACTGATCCATCACCAGGGAAAGAGAGCGAGAGGGAGGGAGGCTGAAATGACTCAGTAACTTTTGTGCTTGGATCTGCTTTTTCAAACCTCCCCCCATCATCACCACCACCCTCTTCCTCCTCCTCCTTCGTGGTTTGTTCTGCTAAAGCTTGGAGATGTATTTGGGGGGGGGGAGGGCCCGGGTGGAAAATCTCGGCGCCGATCAGCTGTGCGCCGGGGATCAGCTGTGGGGCGGGGAAGTGACCCGCCCTATAAGACGACACCCGGAGTATAAGACGACCCCCGACTTTTGAGAAGATTTTCCTGGGTTAAAAAGTCGTCTTATACGCCAGAAAATACGGTAGTTGTTTCCTTGTATATGAGTTTCTTGTCTAAAGATAATGGTGGAGGGCTTTCATCTGGTCCAATTTATTTCAACAATGTGCAGTGTGGTGGTTTTTTGACAACAATATGGAAGTGGTTTGACATGGTATGGTGGTAAAGGGATAGGACTGGCAGCGGGGATACCCTCAGCCACAGATGCTCACTGGGTGACTTTCGGCCCAGTGACTTTGGGCCAGCCCAACATTCCTCAGTTGTTGCTGTGGGGAAAACATAGGAGGAGAGACCACTGTATATGCCACCTGAGCTCCTCTATAGAGTCAGGATATAACTCTTAAACAAGCCCACAATTGTTAGTATGGGCTTGCATAAACAGTGGAAAACGAGTTTTGTCAGGAGTGTGACAATATGAAAGAAATAAATCCTGCTGTGATATGAAAACTGTACTTGTGATGATAACTTGAGGCAGCAAAAGAGCTAAGAAGAGCATGTTTTTTTAATGGGAAGTTGAGATGGGTTAAGGAGCTGACAGGCACCAGTACTGTGTTGGACTTCAAGTAGGAGACGAATTAAACTGGCTAGCAAGCAAACATGGAATTAGCCCGTTTCAAACTTCTGAAGAGTTACAGATTGCAGGCTGATTCGAGATCACTGAAGAGGAGAAGGAGACAGTGTGGGATCTGTCTACCTATGGCAAATACCCACAGGGAGAAGAAGATCCAAAGAGGCTAGAAAGACCCAAGTTTTACCAATCACAAGTGGTTGCAAGCGTAGTTTAATTAAACCCCTCTATTAACTCTATGGGGAATTTAATAGCAGCTACATTTTAGGGTAAACAAGCTGTTGTATTAACAGGCACGGAAATAGTTAATCTTATGGATTTTAGAGCAATTTACCATATTCTTTTGTAGTACTGAAGCTTGGCATAGTTTACCTGAATGCTGCTTGCAGTTATCTGGCTGAAAGAATCAATCTCATAGAGTAGCTATTATCTTTTTATCCTTAATTATGCTTTGAACAACAAGGAAAACAAATGATCTAGTTCACAGGAAGGTCCTTGCATGCTTTGTTTTGTCTGATGAGTCCTAAAGAATTTGCCACAAGTTCTTTGAAATTTTGCTCTGTCTGCCTCAGTTCTAGGTTTATGTTTCCATTCTCAGTGTAAAACTACCAGCTATATTTTTGGAGGGGTGGGGATGAAAGTAATGCCTCCTCTAAGAAGCTCCATTCCCACTGACTTCCTTTGCAACAGCATGAGAGTGATTTTCCTTTGCTTATTTCTGTGATGTTTTTAAATTCTGAATCTAGCCTACAGCCCTGGTATTCCCTGACAGTTTCCCACCCCAGTACTAACCCAGACATGATGACCCTGCTTAGCCTTTCAAGATCAGCCAAGGTCAGCTAAGTGCTGCCACCTAGCTGGGCATTAATATATTAATGACCACAAATCAAACCTTTTAGGAAATGAGTCCTGCTGAAAAACAAGGGAGAATCTTATGATAGAGACAGCAGCAATAAGAGAAATGAAATAACACCCTGAAAAAGCTAAGTGGATTTGGCGTTCCTAGTTGTTAATAAGCGAGTGGATTTTTTCATGATGCACATAACCAGCTGCAAATGAAGTGCTTTTTGTTTTAGCATAGATAGTGCAGCAGAGGTTTAAACTTTCCCTAAGGAATAATTTGATGAAAACATCTGCCTGTAATTTACAGGCACCTGAAAAGCAAAACGAGAGAGAAAATTTAATTATGGAATCTAGATTCAGACAATGTGGTTAAATGAAGGGAACAAGGTTTAACAATTTGTACTTTGAAGGATGCGTGACCAGAATAATGTGATAGAAGCTGCCCTGCTAAGTGTGGTTTTTATTTTTAAAAGTCACTTTCACATTTCCAGCATGATGACAATTTCAGAAGTTTCAAACCTCTTTTTGTAGCTTGATTCAACTCAAAACTGACTCGAAGGCACAAAAAATAAAAAATAAATCTTGAGCAAAATAAGTTGCGTTTAGCAAATTCTTCAGATGTAATCGTTTTACAGAGATGGTGGATAGTAGTCATTTTGAAATCCATACTTCCTAGTGGTCTCTGAGCAAGTGGTGACCTAATTCTAGAAAGGCTCTATATGCCTGGGTCAGATCCCTTGTTTAAAAGTAATCCTGAGGGGAGGGGTAAAAGGTAAAGGTAAAGGTTCCCTCCGCACATTTGTGCAGTCGTGTCCGACTCTAGGGGCCGGTGCTCATCTCCATTTGATAGCCGAAGAGCCAGCGTTGTCCGAAGACACTTCCACGGTCATGTGGCCGCATGACGCGTGCAGAACGCTGTTACCTTCCCACCAAAGTGGTACCTATTCATCTACTTGCATTTGCATGCTTTCGAGTTGCTAGGTTGGCAAGAGCTGGAGCTAGTTCGGGAGCTCACTCCATCACACAGGGCTAGGGATTTGAACCTCCGAACTTGCAATCTTCCAATTGGCCTCTTTTTGTAGCTTGATTCGACTCAAAACTGACTCGAAGGCACAAAAAATAAAAAACAAATCTTGAGCAAAATAAATTGCGTTTAGCAAATTCTTCAGATGTAATCGTTTTACAGAGATGGTGGATAGTAGTCATTTTGAAATCCATACTTCCTAGTGGTCTCTGAGCAAGTGGTGACCTAATTCTAGCAAAGCTCTATATGCCTGGGTCAGATCCCTTGTTTAAAAGTAATCCTGAGGGGAGGGGTAAAAGGTAAAGGTAAAAGTTCCCCCCGCACATTTTTGCAGTCGTGTCCAACTCTAGGGGCCGGTGCTCATCTCCGTTTGATAGCCGAAGAGCCAGCGTTGTCCGAAGACGCTTCCACGGTCATGTGGCCGCATGACGAGCGCGGAACACTGTTACCTTCCCACCGAAGTGATACCTATTCATCTACTTGCATTTGCATGCTTTCGAATTGCTAGGTTGGCAAGAACTGGAGCTAGTTCGGGAGCTCACTCCGTCACGCAGGGCTAGGGATTCGAACCATCTTGTGTGGAGCCCCCTGAGGTGAGGTTGGCCCGTACTCTTCTGGCCTTCCGCAAGAGCGTCAAGACCTGGCTCTGCCAGCTAGCTTGGGGATCCAAGAGTGATAGGCAGCCCTGGGGTGGTTGGTGGCCTAAAGATGCTCTCTCCCCCTCTTCTATCTTCTTCTATTTTTATAATGGTTTTATAAATTTTATTTCTAAGCCGCCCAGAGTCACTTTTATGGTGAGATGGGCAGTCTATAAATTTGATAAAATAAAATAAAAATGAAATTGTGTTCAGTGGTTGTGGAATGCTGAGTAACAATTGAGAGGGACCCAGAAAATGGGAAAGGGTGTAATGCTGGGAAGACTTTGAATTGGAATATTTTTATTATTTGTTACTACATGATCAGTATGACCAGTTGAAAACCTATGCTGTAAATACAGTCCAGAGAGACTCCAACAATACGAAATAGTTTTCAGTTTTGCAAGACACTTTCAAAATTAAATTGATTCCCTGTGTTATTTTCATTCATATTTTTCAGGAGCTAAAAGTCAATACATGTCCCATGTAGTCTTGGCATCAGACTTGTTGTTGTTGTTGTTCAGTCGTTCAGTCGTGTCCGACTCTTCGTGACCTCATGGACCATAGCACACCAGGCCTTCCTGTCCTCCACTGTCTCCCAGAGTTTACTCAAATTCATGTTCATTACACTAGCCATCTCATCCTCTGCCGTCCCCTTCTCCTTTTGCCTTCAGTCTTTCCCAGCATCAGGGTCTTTTCCAGTGAGTCCTCTCTTCGCATTAGGTGGCCAAAGTATTTGAGCTTCACACTCTAGCATAACCATCAACAAAAAGAAACCAGGTGGATCCTATGTTCCTTGAAATTTAAAGGATTTTTTTCCATTCATAATCCAAATCTCATGGTAAAGGATAAGGATAAAATAAAAGCCAGTTTCTCAAGGTTATTCCATTTAATATTTTGATTAACCCTTACTGAAATGAACTATTTTAACCATTAGTTTTGCTTAATCTGCCTAATAGCTTGTGAAAATTAGTTGGTATTTTATAGGGGGGGTGTTTCCCTTTTCTGCTGTGGAGAAAAGAATGCATTAAGAATGCATTTCCAGTCCCAGTGAGCTCTACTAAAATACTTCACCTGGGAATTGCTGATGAGGTTAGTTAGGAGGAGCAGGGAAGAGGTTTTGACTTTGAGAAAACATGGAAAATCATCGTAGCATGCTGCTGGACCTCTAAACAACCTTGTTCAATTAGAACTTATTAGTCAACATAAATTGATTAACTTTTTGGAGTGCTTTAACAACATGCCTGTTGCAATCTCCATTCCCTTCTCTCCCATTGCTCCAGACCAAGTGTATTTCATTTTAAAAGCTTTACATTTAGTTTCATTGATATTGGAACATAAGTTTATGGTGGTTATTATGCCACATCCAACTAATGGAGAACTTTCTTTTTTCTAATTATGGAGAAGGAATAGGTCCCAAGAGAAGCTAGCTAGATTGCCTACTCTAGTAGCAGAATGAAAATTCATTCAACAGGCAAACAAAACATTCTGTTATTGGGGGAGACTCCCTATAGAATTGGAGAGAGGACATAGAAATAATCAGTAGATTTATTTGCATCTTGTATGGAAGCTATTAAAGTAGGACAATGTGTTATGGGGTTTAAAGAAGTCTGAAAATAATGCAGTGCAATGAGACATGGTGGATGTTTGAAAAAATGGAAATTTTGCTTTGAAATGAAGTCACTAATTTTCTATGTACTGCATAGTAAATAATCTCACTATTTGAGTTCAAACATATGCAAATATCTTTTTCGCTGGAGCAAAAAACTATCTGTGAATTATGTCTATGAAGGTTCTCAGTCATCCAGGTGGAATTGTCTGTAGCTTGAATCATGTCAACTGGATTTCTATTTTCTCAGTGGAAACGTTTCGCTCCTTATCCTTCCTTGGATAAGGAGCGAAACGTTTCCACTGAGAAAATAGAAATCTAGTTGACATGATTCAAGCTACAGACATATCTGTGAATTATGACTATGGTAACTTTCATACAGCAGAATATTTGCCTTTTGGCACACATTTTTTCCTATTACAATGTAAGAGAAGCTTTTGTGTCAAATTCCTTACATTTATTTTGTATTCCTGTGACATATTGATTCTTGGAAAGAATTGGTCTTCTGGCAGAATTCATTTCTGCAATCATAGAGCTTTCAGAGTGCAAATTATTTTAATACTACATAGAATAAAACTAGAAAAGGAAAGAAAAATAATTAATGAAGATTAAAATATTTTTCTTATTACAGTAACCTAATATTCAGTATAGGTTAGAGGTTGATAAGGGGAACTACAATTAGTTACAGAATTGCAATTCCTGTTTAAAATATTTCAATTTACTAGATACAGGAATTCAAGATCCAAAGGTCTGTGGATAGAAACTAGAAAAATGGGGGAAACATCTATACAGTTAGGAAAGCTTCAGCTCTTCCTGGATTAGACTGATTATTTTTATGACAGTTGGAAAGGATAAAATTGGGAAAATCTGGCAAATACTTTCTTAGACGGTCAGGACTAGATTTTTCTCTGCTTCCAAATCTTCCCAGTTCAGTTAACTTCATTCTTTCTCAGACAGCAACATCAAAATAAGGATTTTTTCCTCTTTTGAGAGTTTCTTCCTTCCCTTTTGATACCCAGATTAAGTGATGGGTTATGGTAGAACATGGTACTGTATCTGCAGTTCTTTTAATGTGCCTTGAATTTGCACCCCCACCTCTGTGGACTGAAGTACTCCTAACTTTGTAGCTTGCCTCAAGGTTGATTAATAATGTAAAGATCTACTTCTTGATTATCAGTAAATCTCTGGAAGAAAATCAAACCATACAGGCCAGTGAAGAAATTAAAACACACAGTAAACCCACAGAGAAATAGCTGAGCAAAAAACTACTGACAGAGAGGCCAGTAACTTAGAGATGAGTTAACTGTTTCAGCTACTGCCAATAAGATGTATTTTGTATGTAAAATGCTCCTCCGTTTATTATCTTTTTTGTGTCATTTTTTAATTGCATGAATGTATCTTTAACAGTCATGATTCAACTTGCCACTTTTAAAATATGGTTGGGGAAGGATAGAAAGCTTCATAAACAAATGTTTTGCAAAATCTTCCTTGCTGACAGTATAAATGAAATCCTAATAATACTTCTATTTTTAAAATGTTTTTGGTGGAGATTTATTTTCTGCTTACATGAGCATGTTTGCTCGGAATATTGATGGAACTGATAAAGCCAGGGAAACCTTGCTGGAGATTTTTGATGGAACATATGTGAAAACCAGTTCTGATCTGTTGTGAGAAGCAGAGTAGGACTTGACAGCCTTTAACAGTGCTGAATAGTTTCTGCCCAAACTCTACAACTTCTGCATTTGAGAAGGAACTGTAAAGCTGCAAATTAAACAAATAATTGTTCTCCTTCAATAGATTTTCTTTTTAAACATGGGACTTCAGCTGCATTTGTATAACTGAAAGGTTGCAGCTGAATCTGGTAGTATAATTGTACATTTGCACTGATTTAATTGCAGGGTAAAACCACATTATTATCCTTCAAAGGCCCAATGATACCCTGACTCTCTTTTTTTTTCATATATATGGCAAAAGAATCTCTTCACAGTAATGGCCATTAAGTTCCTGGCAGCCTGATGACTAGATTGCAGGGTACTGTTTCCTCTTTCTTTTTCCAAAAAGAAAAAGGAAGAGAGGCTGGCACACATGTGACCCAATGAATCAGACAATGGAATATGTTGCAAAATAAGAATCAAGAAGATTTGCCCACTTTATGTATATTTCTTGTTGACAATATAATCTGCATGGTGGTTGTACCAAAACTGTTATGAGACAACTGTTAGGATGTGACAAAAATCAAACTTCTCAATTAGAGGTCCCTGTGATGCCAAAGTACTTAACCACAGGCGAGGTTGTTATCATATTCCTGTATGATTTGTGTTTTTGTCTGCCTTTTTTCTGGCATTTTGTACTGGAGGTTGCAAAATTCTGCTGCACTGCTGGATCTGATATAATGGGGCTGTTCAGTCACTCTAGTAGGGATACATAGAAGAATTATCTGGTATCTGAACCAGCTGCCTTTGCACATAGCTTGGGGATTATTACAATAAATAGATCAGCTAAAAGTTAGCTGATTCCTGACTGAATGTCTGCTTTGTGCCCTTGTACAATTTTGGAGGTAACTTCAAGCATGAATCCTCAATGTAGCCTTGGGCATGTAGGATCCTAATGATTTACTGTTTTATTAAAAGGATTCTGGAAAGTATGTATGGAAATTTTAATGACTACTTTAAGCACTACATAATCATTCTTCAGTCTTTCCATTCAATTGTCCAAAGGCTTCCATATAATAAATTTCTTCTAAAATCCTTGTAACTGCTGACCCACAGCAACCCTTAGCCACCTTCCCCAAGAAGAGATTGGATAAGAATTGTCCAGTATGGCTAAGTCCAGGGCTGGCCCCTCATGTAGGGAGTATTCCGCTGCCTTTTTAAAGAATAATGGCACATCCCCTTGCCATTAGAAGCATTCACTGCTGCCAAACCTAGTTTCATGTCTTCTCCTTGGTACCTTATCCTAGCCAGGTTGGCAGAGGTCATTGGCTTTCTCAGAATTCACGTGTGTCTGTGTGTCTGTGTGTGATAGAAAAGAAACACTGTACATTAAGTAGTGGTAATGCAATATGTTATTATAGTTAGATAAACTAAAGAAAAACAACAATACATTATGATGGTTAAATAAGCTCAAATTCTAACTCTAAAACTGGATGGCAGAATGAAATGGAGGCCAGTCAAAAGCATAATTTCATGTTCCTGTTTTATGGATGAGAAGGAATGAGGCAGAGAGATGAACAATGACAGCACCATTTTTTTTTTATTTTTTTTTTCTATCTGACTTTATGTTAGTAAAAAGTGTTGGGAACCAGAAACTGTTGCTGGCTCTACTGGAAATCACTAGATCACCCAGTTCTAGTCACTTCACAGTTGATTTTTTTTTAGTAAGCTTTAAAGAAACTTAAAACATAATCGGTGGCTCTTATTCCCAGGGAAGCATGTGTAGGAGTGAGGCCGCAGTGAAAGAACCGTTAACATAGTAAATAAAAGACTGAAATATAAAGCAACACATTTCCAGATTTGATCTTTTCTTGGCCATGCATTCATTAGGTAGTCTTAATACTGATCTCTCTCCTTACTACAGCTCTGTTGGGGGGAATCACCTTGAATAATTGAAAAATAAAACATTTTATCTATCACACAGTCAATGAACCATCTAAATGAGAAGATCCAGGTTTCCTATAATTGTTGAAAGTTCATTTTATTTGTGTGTGTGTGTATATATGAAATATAATGTAAAATAATATATATATATGTGTGTGTGTGTGTGTGTGAAATGTAAATCCATATTTTGAATGCTAGCTAAAACTATTTTGCCTACTTGACGTATAGCACTATATTATAAAATGACATTATTCAATAGCAGTCACATTCATTAAAAACATCACTCCCACTAGTTTAAAGAAGCAAATAGCTTAATGTTTTATACCACATCATTTAATTGATTTAGGTTCACAGTTGGTGTTGAAAGAGAAAAATGCTGCACTGCTTTCTTGAATTTCATTGTTTGTTTCCCATATCATTCATTGCTTCAAAGATAAACAGTTTCATTATCTTTCCAATCTCTTTTTGCAGTGAAGACTTCCATGACTGCAATGTGGTTATAAGTTTTTAAATTAATTATACATCAGCTAAAAATTTTGATTTCTCTATTAGGACCAGAATAGACTTTACTAAGGGCTATGCTTGGTAAAATTAGTAACTGTTGAACTTCTGGGCCTCAAGGCAATTTGTGATGTCACAAATGTTTAAAAAGGCATGTAACTAAAGAACAGCATACTAGGTCATAAATACTGCATGGCATTTTTATTTTAAAGTAAGAAATTCATCCTATTTAAGTCACACCTGAAGGCATGACAATTTAGCCTTCAGCATAGTTTACATTAGAGCAGGTTGGAAGGAAGTAGAATTCTAGATTTTTATGGATCACCCCTTAAAAAAAATGGGACTTTTTTTTTTTTACAAAATCTTTTACAGGGAAATATTGTTTCTCCCATTATCTAAAAAATAATAATATTTATTATAACTTTATTTTAGTTGAAAATGCCTGATCCTGAATATGTCTTAACTGCTTGTTACAATAACATTTTCCATTTTAGAAATAAATCTAAAATTAAATAAAAATAAAAATAATCCAAAGGAGATCAAGTTAGTGGCCATGATGATTATACAGTATATTATTACCATTATAATATGGATTTAGTAATGTGCAGGTTTTCCCCATGGCAGCGTATCCTTGGGTCTTGCTTTGGGTTTTATTTTAAGCATCTGTTTGGGCTGCCATGGGAAGAAATGTTTGCATACAGGTAGATTTTTTTTGCTGTAATCCATCCAGCTGTTTGGATGATATGAAAGTAACTAGAGCATTAAAAAAGAATATTATTATTTTGGAATACAAACCTGTAATATACCATAGCTTAAATGAAACTTCCATTTAAATTACAAGTTTTCATTTTAATATAATACTAAAATATTAACAAAATCCCCAGTATTATATTAATCTGGGACAGTTCACAAGAATTTGGTTAGACATCAAAGCCTTGGAAAAATATATCATATATTATAGCTGTCTGCTCTGTCTTTTGCATTCAACGATAGAATTGTACTTTTGGCATTTTGTTAGGTGATGACTAAAATTCATTTGTAATACACTAAGCTTGTCATACTTTATTTGGATTAGTAATATTTAAAATTATTCCTTTTTGTCTTTTAGTAGAGCAGAGATATTCTACAGAAACAGAAGAAAATATTAAGCAGAATCATTTTAGAATATTTTAATGTTCTCTAAAATTAATCTACTGTTGTGGCTTCCAGTGGGAATATGGCCAACTTACCAGCTGTGTCTGCGAGCTCCGCGGACAGAACTGACAACGCGGCGGTTTTTTTGGGCTCAGGCAGGCTTTTTCCTGAAGCCCTGGAGCGCTTTCACGGCAAAGAAAGCGCTCAGATTCATCCCATCTGTTCTCCAGAATGGCGACTTGCAGCCCGAGAATCGCAAACAGCGTTTGCACCGATCGGGTAAGAGCTGCCAGGAGACCGAGACGTCACAATTTCCAAGCCGCGCTGTAGCTTTAAAGAGACACTAAGTCGAGCCACCCCATTTCTAAATCACCCAATTTATATTCTTTTTTAAGTTATGTACCCCAGGAGAGGCTTTCTACATAGGCTGACCATATTTCTTTCAGACAAAAATGGGACTTTGGGATGGCAAAACGGGACAGGGTCTTACGCCACCATGCCAGCCTCCAAACCCCGCCCCCCAGTCCATGCAATTGGCTCCCACCTGCAAACCCTGCCCCCGCCCTACACAATTGGCTCCCGCCTGCAAACCCCGCCCCCATCAGCACGATTGGCTCGGATTTTAATATTTTTTTTCGATTTTTAAAGGTTTTTTTTTTCTTCTAGCAGTAAATGGTGCGGCAGAGCTGGTGTGTTTGGGGAAGGCCAGAGCACACACACTGTGCACACAGCACCGTCATCGGCCGGGGGACAAGGGGCGGGGATCGAGGGGATGGAGGCCCACCACTGCCCCATCCCCCCCGGGCTTGGCTGAGGGAGGGAGGAGAGTCGCTGCTGCCGCCGCCGCTGCCACTGCACAGTAGAAGCAGGAGCTGGCCGAGCTAGGGGACTTCAGCCACACCACTCCGCCGCTTGCTGCCTGCCAGGCTGCGGGAGCTCCCGCAGCCCGGCAGGCAGCAAGGTGCGGCTGAAGCCCCCCAGCGCGGCCGGCTCCTGCCGAGGACGCAAGCCCACCACTGCCCCAGCCTCCTCAGACTTGGCCGAGGGAGGGAGGAGAGTCGCTGCTGCTGCCACCGCCACCGCACAGGAGAAGCAGGAGCTGGCCGAGCTAGGGGACTTCAGCCACACCACTCCGCCGCTTGCCGCCTACCAGGCTGCGGGAGCTCCCGCAGCCCGGCGGGTGGCAAGGTGCAGCTGAAGCCCCCCAGCGTGGCCGGCTCCTGCCGAGGACGCAAGCCCACCACTGCCCCAGCCTCCTCAGACTTGGCCGAGGGAGGGAGGAGAGTTGCTGCTGCTGCCGCCGCCGCCGCACAGGAGAAGCAGGAGCTGGCCGAGCTAGGGGACTTCAGCCACACCACTCCGCCCCTTGCCGCCTGCCGGGCTGCGGGAGCTCCCGCAGCCCGGCGGGTGGCAAGGTGCAGCTGAAGCCCCCCAGCGTGGCCGGCTCCTGCCGAGGACGCAAGCCCACCACTGCCCCAGCCTCCTCAGACTTGGCCGAGGGAGGGAGGAGAGTTGCTGCTGCTGCCGCCGCCGCCGCACAGGAGAAGCAGGAGCTGGCCGAGCTAGGGGACTTCAGCCACACCACTCCGCCCCTTGCCGCCTGCCGGGCTGCGGGAGCTCCCGCAGCCCGGCAGGTGGCAAGGTGCGGCTGAAGCCCCCCAGCGCGGCCGGCTCCTGCCAAGGACGCAAGCCCACCACTGCCCCAGCCTCCTCAGACTTGGCCGAGGGAGGGAGGAGAGTCGCTGCCGCTGCCACCGCCGCCGCACAGGAGAAGCAGGAGCTGGCCGAGCTGGGGGACTTCAGCCACACCACTCCGCCCCTTGCCGCCTGCCAGGCTGCGGGAGCTCCCGCAGCCCGGCGGGCAGCAAGGGGTGGAATGGTACGGCTGAAGTCCCCCAGCGCAGCTGGCTCCTGCAGAGGACAGAGGCCCACCACTACCCCAGCCTCCTCAGACTTGGCTGAGGGAGGGAGGAGAGTTGGTACTGCTGCCGCCGCCGCACAGGAGAAGCAGGAGCTGGCCGAGCTGGGGGGCTTCAGCCACACCACTCCACCCCTTGCCGCCCACCAGGACCTCCCGCAGCCCAGCGGGCGGCAAGGGGTGGCGTGGTGCGGCTGAAGCCCCCCAGCGCAGCCGGCTCCTCCAGAGGACAGAGGCTCACCGCCGCCCCGACCCCCTCAGGCTTGGCCGAGGGTGGGAGGAGAGTCACCGCCGATGAGCAGGAGAAGCAGGAGGCGGGCGGCAGCACAGCGCAATGAGGTTGTGACGCCTCCCGGGACAGCGGTGGTGGTGGCGGAGAGAGGGATGGTTCCAGGCGGAGGCGCTCGCAGAGGGGCCACTGCTGGGCAGGGGAGGAAGCTCCTCGGGCCCCTCACGAGGAAAGGCAACGCCATGGCTCCACTGGGCCCTCCTCTCCCTCCTCCGCCACAGTGCCTGACTCACTCTCCTCCTCCAGACACGCTTCAGGCTGCAGCCCAGCCCCGTGGACCCCGCAGCGGCCGGCGCAGTGTCTCTGCCCTACCTCTCATGCAACGCTGCCGAGCCCCTCGCAGAACGCCACCCCACTGCCTGGCTTGGCCGCCATCCTGCCTCCCCAGCGCTGACATCTGCGAGGCGAGACCTAGAGCGTCTTGCGGGCAGGATTCTGAGGCAGGATCTCGGCCTTTTAAGGTTGGAATCTCGCGCCATTTGCGGCTGGGACCCAGTTGGCCAAGCAGCGCGCTGATTGGTAGAGGGGCTTCTTGTTCCAGGCTGCCTCCAATCGGCAGCTCTGGTTCGGACCATACCAGCTTCTTCCAGAGGTCGGCTCATCTTCCTCCGACTGAGTCCGAATCTGGCATGGAGGCGGGGGCTGACCCACTCCTGTCAGGCTTACTCCTGACTCAGATTTTTGAAAAATGGGACAAAATCAAGATTTTGACTATAACGATGGGACACTCCAGAAATGGTGAAATAACGGGACAGTCCCGTTCAAAATGGGACGTATGGTCAGCCTATTTCTACAGCAAGGAGAAGTGATCTCTCTTGGTGCTGATTGTTATTTTTGGGATTAGTTTTTATAATCTTTTAAAGTTTGTGGCTTGTTTCCCATTTAAATATTAAGGAAGATTGAGAATAAATAATTGCCTCCCTTTTAATATTTTTGTGCTGAATTTGAAGGATTTAATATTTTTCTACACGTTGAATCTGCTGTTTTGAATCTTCAGTTTTCTGTTGCCACTTTCTCTGGGAGCTGCTTGTTAGCATACTTTCTCTTATGTCAACAACTTTCAGAAATTCTCCATTAATTCATTAACTCCTTTCCTCGCTAGTCAAGTATCTAGGGGGCGCCATAATCTACTGCCTGGAACATGGAGGATCTCAAGGAGACTTTTTCAGAGTTCCGTTGTGAGCTTTGTTGTGATTTTAAACAGATCTTTTGTGATACCTGTCAAGTTATTCTGCAAGATATTCAGGACATTGCAAAAAACATCTGCCTTAAAATGTGTCATCTGGCTGAGGACGTTGGGGAACAAGTTGAAGATTTTAAGAAAGATAGAGATATTTCTACTGATAGTGAAATTCAAGTCTTTGTTGAAATGCCAGGCGAAGATTATACTTTGGTGTAGAGGGGGTTAAAGGGACAGTCTGAGTTGCAAATTACAAATTGAGTTGTTTTTCTGATGGAATGTTATGGGAAAGAAGAGGCTCTGTTCTGTGGGAGGTATTTTTCTGAGAAGTCTGAGTTTCCAAGGGGGGGCAGTTGGGCTGTTGGATCTTTGTATGAAAAATGCCTTGTGTGTAATATGGAGATATGTAAATGCTCTGTATATTTTGAAGTGGGGTAAAGAATTAAGAATGTTTATTTGGATTGATATTGATATTAAAGCTTATATGATCCCATTTTTCTTTAATGATTTCGATTAAGATTTATTGGATTGTTTTTAAGGTTTGTTTTTTGATTCTTAAGATTCATAAGATATAATAATTGTTTGGTTTTAGGTTTAATAGGGTTAAGATTGTTATAGTATTATTAATTATAAAAGTAGACAATTTAAATGTTTTTATAATTTGATATTTATTATAGTGGACAGAAATATATAGGATAGAGGTAGGAAGGAAATAATTAAATAAATGTTTTGGGGGAGGAAGTTCATTTGGAGGTTTATATATTTCTTTTTCTTTTAATATAAAGGGAAGGAGCAATTGTGTTTAGTGATTTTTATAATGTGCTAATGGAATGATTTATAGAAATAATGTGACCTTGGTTTGATTTAGAGTAAGGGATTGATTATGGATATCGCTGTATATTCTTGTTGAAAGTCGGAAGTCACTTCTTATGTAATCATTAAAATTCTTTTTTCTTGTGTTTTACTCTCTTTTAGTTTTTTTCTTTTTTGTAGTTTTTATCTTTCTTTCAAACTTAATAAAATTCTTATTAAAAAATAAAATTAATCTATTGTCAATTTTCTTCTTAAGACTATGAAGATTGATGGTAATGATAGAATTTTAAAAAGCATGAGAAATGTGAAAAACTGTAACTTAATGCTTTTAAAACAAGCTAACATATTTGCCATTTTTGCACAAATTATGTTTTCCCACATATTCTTCAGCATGCAATATGTAGAATAATTTCATGTAAAAATTACTGTAAGTTATCAACCATCCAAATAATTATAGTTGAAGAAAATTCATCGGTAGATGTTTGAAATACCCAAGATTAAATATTTGCTAACTTGCAAATACAGTAGTACAATTTTGTATTGTGTCTATGAAGGTTCTCAGTCATCCAGGTGGAATTGTCTGTAGCTTGAATCATGTCAACTGGATTTCTATTTTCTTAGTGGAAACGTTTCGCTCCTTATCCAAGGAGCTTCTTCAGTCTGAGCAAAGTTGGTAAGGGAATCCTAAATATGTTCCTAGGTAGCTGTGTGACCTTACACCTGGGGCTAGGTCATGGTTATATTGAGATGTAATTTTTAAGTCCTTTTATCATCTAATGGAGGGTCGTTAAAATCACCATGCTGCTGTTGAGCTTCTGAAATGGTCTTAATCTTCCTAGGCACAGAAGACAACACGGGGAGGAAGATGGGGGAGAGTTTGTGCCTGAGGCCCCCACCTCTATTCAAGGAAGGATTTTCCAAGTTGGCATAAATGGATTCCTTGACCCCTCTCTCAAACCACCTATCTTCTCTGTCTAATTTTGTATTTTGTAATTTTGTATTGTTTTTTGTTTTTCTATATAAAACCATTTGCAACTGATTGTGGTCAGTTTTAGCATATGGGGAAGTTTAACATACTTTCAGTTTTGCTCACAAATGTGTGCATAAAAAGAATAGTATCAGGAAGAAATATAAGTATAGGGTGAGGCAAAGCCATCAGCTGTCCATATCTCTGTTTTTAAGGGCCCTGTAGGGCTATTGTTCTTTTCCACAGTATATTGATTGGGAAATAAAGAATAGTAGATCAGATATAGATGAGTTGGCCAGATAATTGAAGTTTGAAACACTCTTCCAAAAACATTTGGCTGTTTTATGGTCCTCGCCTATTTTATAAATGTTTTAAGCACACAAAATAGCGAGGTGTCTGCAGTTTGAATATAGCTGAATTATTTTGATATAGAGATTATGTTGAGTATTAATAATAAATAGAGTGAAATTATGAATATAGAATGAAGAAAGTGAAGATTTTTTTTTAGCTGTCTTGAGTACTCCCAAGAATAAAAAGTCAGGGAATAAATCAAATAAATAAAATAAAGTTCATTTCCCCTCACTTTAAAAAAGACACCTTCTGTCAGGTTTTATATGTCACATATGATTTTAAATGAGAATGTCACTAAAGCATCTGACCCAATAATCATAATTATTGCCATGTATATATTTAACACTTGGATTATATATTCACTGCACTGTACATGCTTGTTTATTAATAAAATATTTTATCCAAATCTTTGGAGAACAGTTATTTACCTTGAAGGGGTGTGGTGGCTCAGCGGGTAAGACGCCAGGCTTGTCGATCGGAAGATTGCAAGTTTGGAGGTCCGAATCCCTAGTCCCGCATGACGGAGTGAGCTCCCGCACTAGCCCCAGCTCTTGCCAACCTAGCAATTTGAAAGCATGCAAATGAAAGTAGACTAATGGGTACCACTTCGGTGGGTAGGTAACAGCGTTCCGCGTGCGTCATGCTGGCCACATGACCGTGGAAGCATCTTCGGACAACACTGGCTCTTCGGCTAACAAACGGAGATGAGCACCGGCCCTTAGAGTCAGACACGACTGCACAAATGTGCGGGGGGAACCTTTACCTTTACCTTTTTATTTACCTTATTGTGAAATGTCAGGTTGAAGCAAATTTTAAACACATAATACAGTAACAGAAATCAGTTATACAAGAAAATACCTCTGTTGTGTGTTATTTTGGTTTCTACATATTACACTGTGTCCTTGATTTCTCTTTGATGAGTTTTGAGTAGGACCCATGTATATTTAAGAGATTTAGATGTTAGGTCTAAAGTGGCCTTTCTCAACCTTTTGATCCTGGAGGAACCCTTGAAATATTTTTCAGGCCTCGGGGAACCCCTGTACATTCAGGCTCAAACATAGGCCAGAAGTTACAAAATTATATTAGTTTCATGTGTATGCCTGTATATATCCATTAACAGTGTTCTTAAACTGAAAATAAAGAATGAAACTTCTTTAATGTGAAGTTGCCCAAATTTGAAATAATTTTTTAAACAAATCGTGATCTCCCAGGGAACCCCTAGAGACCTCTTGTGGAACCCTAGGGTTCCACGGAACCCTGATTGAGAAACCCTGGTCTAAAGATTGCTTTACAAGGGCAGATTTTTACACTGTGAAGTGACTTCTGTGAAGGAAATAACAGGGATTTCATGTAGGTGTTACAACATTTAATTAATGCCTTAATGTAAGAGTAGGTTTCCAGACTGATAAAGATTCATAAACAAGCTGCATATCTTCCTTCGATGGTTCATATGGAAAGCAGTGGGAAAGAGAATCAGAGAATCTTCACCCTAATGAACATAGAGATACATTGATTCTCAGTTAAAATAGTTTATTTGCTAAAGTTCTTGTATTGCTTACCACTCAGCAAATCTTACTACAGACAGTCATGCTTGGAAAAGAATCATTTTCAGTTCAGGCAGCTGTTCAGAGTGCTAACACATGTTCAGTCAGTGTATTGCAGAGATTTTTTCTTAAAGAGAATAGAAGACAGGACATGGGGAATTAATATTTGGTGATCGCTATCACAGATGCAAACAATTCTGTGTGTGGTATAGATTTCATCTTAGAATAGCAAGACTTACTTTTAACCTGGTGCCTCCAGATGTGTTTTGGGATCACAAACTCTAGAATTCCCAGCTAGTGTTCAATATATACAGAATATTGGCTAGGAATCCTTTAAGTTGTAATTACAACACATCGGGAGGGCACCAGGTTGGGAAGAGCTAGAATAGCTCATTCTTACACTGGTTTTCATAAACTGCTGTTCTATTCTCAGATAAGTAGGAATTTGTTAAGGGTTTTCTAAAATGAAGTAGTATGCTTTTCACAGGGACATCAGAATGCTGTTTTGGAAAAACAAGTATGATTTGTGTAAATTTCATATGTGCCATAAGTCATAGGCTTTCATTATGCTTGATTTCATGTATTTTATAGCTAGGAGCATTGGACCAGATTCCAAAAGTATGCCAGATTTGTTCCTTGGAGGCATTTAGCTCATTTTAGTCACTTGAGTGTTAGGCATCTGTGACTTTTAATAAGAAAAGGAAAGATCAATTTTTGGCTGCTGTCTAAAGCACATGTATGAGATTGAATGCACTTTGGGAAATAAAGCATGAATATATAAATATAACAGAAAGATTTGTTGTCATCTGTCAAGCATTAGAAGTAAGTTTTCCTACCTCACAATCCTTATGAATAATTTTCTTTACCAATATGCTTGCTTTCTATATAATTTCAACATTGCCATTGCTAAATAACTTTAATTTTGAAATGCAAACTTTTTAGTTACTGTGGCATATCTAGAGATCCCCTAAAAGGTTGTGTCCAGTACAGATCACCGAGTAAGTCGCTCTACTAGCCCAATGAATCTTAGTTTGCTCTTTACGCTTCTCCCAATATTATGGTACTATCATCCACTGTTGATTTGTGGAGAAGTGTAGGATGCATTTCTTTATATATCTGGTTATCTATACAAGAGCTAGGGTGCAGGTGATAGAGACCTTCTTTGGAATCTACCCAGACAAGAACACAGGTAATTTAAAAAGAAAGCAAATAATTTATTTAGGTAATGTAGTGCCCAGAACAAATTATTATCTGAAAAATAATGGCTTTAGCTCCTTAATAAAACCTTTCCAATGTCACTTAATTCTGATTGTCTCTTTAAACATTCCTTTCAACAGCACCAGATCATCTTGAACAGATTTATCTTCCCATTCTGTCAATTCCATTAATTGTTCTGTTCAAATAGTACTTGGTAATCCTCTGTTGTTTCATTTTTCTCATAATATATAAACATTATTTCATGTTTCTCATAATAAAATAAAATGTCTTCTTTTTTCATTTCATCTCCAAAACAGAGCAGACTTCTTAAAATGTAGAAAAATTACTTACTGGAACATACCATTGCAGTTAATATATATACCGGTATCAATCTGTGGGTAATGATTCAAGCTCATTTTCTAAAGATACTTTTCTTTAACTTACGATCAACAGGAAACTACATATTTCTTGAAAAGTACTGTATAAAATATTAATGCCTTTAATGATGGTTGTGGAGCTCTAGGTTCAAAAAGTATTTGAAATATCAGGCTTCTTTGTATAATGCTACCTTTGAAACATTAATGCAGGCACTTTGTTTCATAATAAAGTACCATGATATATTGATTTTAAATTTCATTTATTCCCTCCCTCCCAATTATACCCTGCAATAATAGCTGTTCCTTCTTAATGCGTGTTTGCCCAGAATGTGAATATTTTAAATCTCATTTTTAATCTAGCATGTCACTTTATTCCAACCCGTTTAGTTGATTTTGAAAGAAAACTCGTTTTGCTTAATTAGTGTATAGAACTTTATATAAAGAGAATCTGATTTCAGAATCCCTGAATGGAGCTTTAAGAAGCAAAACTATTGACTATGCTTTTAACTAGCTTCAGCAAATTAGCTATATACTTTTGGCTATGCTTCAATTTAGTTAATGGGAAAAAAGTTTCTTTTCACGTGAATCTATGGAGAATGTGTTTTAGTTTCTCACAGAAGTATATTGGAAAAGTCTAAGTGGCAGTTTTTATTTTCTCATTAAGTTGCATTATGCATTGTATGAGATCTAATTTCATTTCCCCTAAATGAGATACCAGAGGTGATTGTGTGTTTTAAAGCATTTGCATATCACATGTATCAGAGGTGAGCATCTTTTTGGTGGCCAGGGTCTAACTCAGTGTTTCTCAACCTTGGCAGCTTTAAGATGTGTGGACTTCAACTCCCAGATTTCCCCACCCCGCATGCTGGACCGTCTAACTTAACCGTTTCGGGGAAGTGAAAGCTGCACTGGGATGTGAAGTGAATAGGACAGAGCTTTCCAAACTGTGTGTCAGGACACGTTAGTGTGTCGGCTGCAGTGTCTGGGTGTGTCGCGGCTGCTGCTGCCTCCGAACCCTGCCAGGATTCCACGCAGGTCCTAGTGCCTGCCTAGTGTCTGGCTGCCTCCAAACCTGCTGTGATTCCGCGCAGGTCCTAGTGCCTGCCTTGTGCCTGGCTGTAAGAGTGTGTCGCAAAACGATGCATGTCTAAAAAATGTGTCACCAGCATGAAAAGTTTGGAAAGCCCTGGAATAGGGCATGTGATGCATACACTTATGACCAAGATTTGCTAGTTTTTTCTTAATTCTGGTTGGCAGAGATTTGTAGAATTTTATTTGTTTTCCCCTTTTTGTGACATTAATGCCGTTTTCTGCCTTATATTAATATTTTATGTGATTCTTCCTCAAAATGGTAGGAAAGTCTGATTTTCATCTCTTATAGTCAGAGAAGGCCCCGTGGGCCTCAAAATAAGAGAATTGGGGCACACACTACCCTGCAGCTTCAGATTCTCCATTCTTGCATCATGCAATTTCCAAAAAGTAATGTCCACAATCACTTTTATAGTAACAGTAGTAGTTTCAAAAATTGCTATACTTAGAGAAATTTCTTCTGTATCTGTATCTTCAATTTGAGATACAGTTGGTTACACAATAAGCTTGCAGAAATATTTACACTTTGAGGAAAAACTTTGGCTGCATTGTATGGGAAGGTTTTAGATATATTAGTTAAGAAGTTTGTATTGTGTGTAGTATATCTTTTGCATGAACTCGATGTTCCTTTCCTTAATGCCCTCTTAAGAAAAATACTGAACAGTTGGGAGAAAAAATGGATTCTGCAAACTAATTTGCCTATCAGCAGGGAAGATTCAATTGAGTATTTATTTCTTTATATAACAGATCACATAAAAGCAACTGAATTTCTCCACCAAAATCAGCCTAATTTAACCTTGAAATTGCTTGACTAAATATGACTCCTGACATGGGTAAAGTAGTATACTACCTTTACAGTTTGTGTTACATTCATTATATTGAACAGCCAGCTTAAAATAGCACTGATCTTATAAGGTTACTTCTTTTCACAAACTGGAATGCTCTAATTAAGGCTTTTCTAAACTAGAGGTCTTTTTGTAGGATTAATTTAATACAGCCTGTTGTATTTATTATAGATGAACAATTTTTTAGTTCATACTGATTATTCAAAAGACTTCTGCAGAAGCTGAAGGGGTGTTGGAAACTTTATCCTGACATGTGTAAGGAAGAGCAAGAAAAGCATAATAATAAGGTGCTGGTACATAAGAAGCTCAGTTTCAAATCTGAATTTTATGCTCATCCTGATGTAAATAAACATGGCTTAAGCATTCATATGAATGTATATGTAACAAGCCAGGGGGATGATGGAAAAAGAAGCATGTGACAGATAGGTTTTTGACTCTACTCCCACTAGTTAGGAACTTGAAATATAATTTGTATTTCATTCATAGAGAAAATTACATTTTTCTTAAAGTAAAGAGAGTATACTTTTGACAGACAAATTTCTTATGAATATGCAAAGCTGCTTTCTTCCATTGCTTTGTCTAGCATTCTAGTGGCAACTCTTCCAGCATTATTTGGAGTTGCGGAGGATTGATCTCGGGGACATATTCATATATGGTAAAGCACTTTCTACCACTGAGACGTGACCTACTGATCTATGATTTCTTGAGAATGGTGTAAAAATTGTCCAAGTTTTGGTTTCAGCTTTCCTTAGCAATAGTGCTTCTTGTTAACTTCTAAACCAGTGCTTTCTAAAGTGCTGCCATTGGTGACACACCAACGGCGGTGGTGTGGCGGCACGCATGGGGGCGGGGGCGTGCACGGCGGCGGTGTGTGTGGGGTGCACGGCAGCAGCGGCGGCGGCCTCCGCTAAAACGCTGCCGCCGCCATACACCCCCCCGCTGCCACTTCCGGGTTGTGTGGCGACACACCAGACTATTTGTTGCAACACACTAAAGTGTTGCGACACACAGTTTGGAAAGCTGTGTTCTAAACCTTTGAACAAATATAGGCAAACTTTGATTTCCAGAAATTACAGAGGACCACCAACTGCCATAGGTGCAGTAGGTGTAGAACGTATATATCTCTGTTCTACAGGTCCAGAGTTGTGATAGCCTAATGTAGGTGGAGTTCTTGAGATACTGTGGTTAAACAATTGGGTTCAGAAACTGTTGCCAGTCTACTGCAAGCCATGTAGCAATATGCTAGCCTATTGTGATCTGCCATCTGTCCACTTTACTGTATCTCATCCATCATCATGACTGATCAATTTGAAAAGGCCAATTGGATGGCAGGTTGTATGGTGTGTGTTCTGATAAAACATGTATACTACTGTACTTCAATTTCAATTTATTTATTACAGTCATAGACCAGTACAAATAAAAATACGCCATATGTAGCCAATAAAAGTTCTCAGCTATAATAAAATAAATAAAATCTATATCTAAAATTAGTTTAGCAAAATACTTAACATTTGTATATAAAATGAGTACTACTGTACTCAAAACACTGTAACATGTTATATTCAGAACTGTAAAGAAAGTCCTAGAAATCTTGAAAGGAAATAAAAGTGGGATTACCATCTACAAATGATAGAATTGTGGATATTTAATGTTTCATCTTCATAATCCACATGCACATGGACATGATTCCCAAGACTGCTTAACTGAAGGAACAGCATGCGTGACAAATAAAAGAAAACAAGACTGCTGCAGTGAATTTAGTTCCCCTGTCAAAAGTTAACTACTCACTGACTTTATGCATATCTCATTATTTCCATAAGTTATGTGCGAGTAGAGTAAGCATAAGCCCATGCTGTTACAGTTTAACTTTCTTCTTACTGTATTACTATTATATTCTTCTTCTGCCCCTTCACCCCAAATTAATTTATTCGCTTGCTATCAACATACTGCTTTCTAAAAATGGAAAATATAATTGTATTTTATTTATTTAGTAGCTTTATATCCTGCCTTTCTTTCAGGAGCTCTAGGTGGCATACGTGGTGCACTCTCTTCCCATTTCCCCCCACAACAACAACCCTGGGAGATATAATGTGTGAGAATGGTTAGCCCAGCAAGATAGCCAAGATCAAGAAACAGGCAGAGCAGAGATTCCAGGAATGTTCTTTACTGTTGTAGGCTAAAACTGGGTTTCACAACCAGGATTCCGTGGAACCCTAGGGTTCTGTGAGTGGTCACTAGGGGTTCCCTAGGAGATCACAATTTATTTTAAAAATTATTTCAAATTCGGGCAACTTCACATTAAAGAGGTAAGTTTCGTTCTTTATTTTTAGTTTAAGAACACTCTCAATGCATACATACAGGCCTACACATGAAACAAATATAATAGTTTTGTAACTTCTGGCCTATATTTGAGCCTGAATATGCAGGGGTTCCCCAAGGCCTGGAAAATATTTCCAGGGTTCCTCCAGGGTCAAAAGGTTGAGAAAGGCTGGGCTAGAACAACAACAACAGAATACCAGTCACTCATGCTCTCGTCATCTCCCATGTAGATTACTGCAATGAGCTCTACATGGGGCTACCCTTGAAGACTATCCGGAAGCTACAGCTGGTGCAGAATGCGGCCGCACGAGCAATTTTGGGTGCACCAAGATCTGCACATGTAACACCACTGCTCCGCGAGCTACATTGGGTGCCGGTTTGCTTCCGGGTACAATTCAAGGTGTTGGTTATCACCTTTAAAGCCCTACATGGCATGGGGCCAGAATACCTGAGGGACTGTCTTATCCCCATATTATCGACCCGCCCCACCCGATCATTCAGGGAGGGCCTGCTACGAGCCCCATCAATTAAAGAGTGTCACCTGATGGGATCTAGGAGACGGGCCTTCTCTGTAGTTGCTCCTACACTGTGGAACACCTTGCCCCCGGAATTGAGACAGATCTCCCTCCCGACCTTTAGGAAAGATCTGAAGACCTGGTTCTGCCGCCTGGCATGGGAAGGAGGAAGGGATAGTTCCTCATGGGGGTGGCTTGTCCCTTAATCCTAAAAAGTCCTCCCTTTATTACTCTTTCCTCCATCTGGATTTTATTTTTATAATTATTTATTTTAATTGTATGAATTGATGTTTTATATTATATTGATGTTTTATATTGTATGTTCTATTTTAATTCTTTTTTGTTGTAAACCGCCCAGAGTTCCCCATTGGGGGGAGATGGGCGGTCATATAAATTAAATAAATAAATAAATAAATACCAAAAAGAAGTCAATATGTGCTTCATTGATTATAGAAAGGCCTCTGATTGTGTCAAACATCAAGCTGTGAAATGTGCTTAGAAAAATGGGAATCCCTGAACATCTCATTGTCCTCATGAGAAACTTATATACAGGTCAAGAAGCCACAGTATGGACAGAACATGGTGAAACAGACTGGCTCCAAGTTGGCAAAGGAATGAGACAAGACTATATATTCTCCTCTTATTTATTCAATTTATATGCTGAATATATATATTAAGGAAAGCTGGATTAGCTTGGTTTTAAAATTGGAGGAAGAAATATCAATAACCTCATCTATGCTGATGATACTACCCAGATAGCTGAAAATGCAAAGGAACTGTAAGGTCTAGTAATAAAAGTCAAGGATCATAGTGAAAAAAATGGGACTAAAATTAAACATAAAGAAGACCAAACTAATGACAGCAGGTACAACAACCTGCCTTAGGATTGATAATGAAAATATCAAAGTGGTAGATAACTTCTGCCTTTTAGGATCAACTATCAATAGTAAAGAAACAAGCAGTCAAGAAATATGCCATAGATTAGCACTTGATAGAGCAGCTATGAAGGCCATGGAAAAGATACTCAGGTGCCGTGATGTGCCTATATCTACAAAGATCAGAATTGTGCAAGCCATGGTGGCACTCTATGGAAGCAAAAATTGGACTTTGAAGAAGCAGGATAGGAAGAGTATTAACACTTTTGAACTTTGGTGCTGAAGAAGATTCCCGAGAATACCGTGGACAGCCAAGAAAACAAACAAATGGATCATAAAACAAATCAACCCAGAGTTCTCACTAGAGGAACAAATGACCAGGCTTATCATATTTCAGATGCATTATGTGAAAACCTAGCTCTCTGGAGAAGGCTGTACTGCTGGGAAAGGTGGATGGAAAGAGAAGAGGATGACCAGCAGGAACGTGGATGGACTCCGTTACAGTCGTGGTGAGTGCACCATTGGAAGACCTGAAAGTCTTGGTTAGGGGCAGATCATCATGGAGAAAATCTATCTATGTGGTTGCTAGGAGTCAAAAACAACTTGATGGCACATAATAAATTAGAATAACAATATTGAATGGCTGCCACAGTTTTGCTCTGTCCCCTCTTATGCAAAATCAAGGGGGATTATTTTGAGTTTCTTTCTTACACTTCTCTTTTTTTCTCAGGACTGAGTAATCTTTTCGGAAGGTCTTCCTTCACAGTGTGCTCCTTCCTTCCCCATTTCCAAGGCCAGATATACATTCCTTCACAGACTCAGTCATCCAATAGACTCTTGTGGCTGAGGGTGGACTTGGATATGGGTATCCCTGGTGCCAGTTGTTGTTTATTCATTCAGTCACTTCCAACTCTTTGTGACTTCATGGACCAGCCCACGCCAGACCAACACCTTAATCACTGCACCATGCTGGCTCTATTTTGAATAGCAACACTGCCACCACTATCATATAAGGACAAGTCTTCAATTACGTTAAACTATTAATAGCCAGGAAGAATTATCCTCTGTCAGTTTTAACCCACCAACAGATATTGCAAACCATGAAGATTTCCATGTTCCTCTGAAAGCTGTTAGGCTTACAGTCTAGGGCTTGCATACTGCACAGTTGTGAATAATGCTCAATCTTTATAGTTTTGCTTGTAGATTTCACCACTGTTTAATAACCTCTGCTGGAGTGTGAGTCCATTTTCTCAGTGGTTTGCAAGTTACCTCAATTAAATTTAAAGCAATTGCACTTATGCAAACCAACATTAATAATAGTGGTTACATAAGTTTCATATATTCCAGATGTAGAAAATAGCCTATAGTGTCTCAACAATTTTTTTGGGGGGTGGTTTGAATACAACTTCTCATACATCAGTAGATAATTTGGGGTAGGAGAGGGGGGAATTCTCATCACTATTTTGTTTTCTTATGTGTTAAAATCAAGGTCTGAAAAAGTAACCAGACACCTCTGTAGTATGTTAAATTCTAACTCCTTTTAAGTTAAATGAAGTTAAGTGTTCTGCAGGGTCAGTCCATTATGGTGTCCAGTGGTTTTATGATAAATATCAAGCCAAGGTTCATCAGTAGTGGTGCTTTGGAAGTAGATTGACCATGATCTCATTAACAGCCAATATAGGTAGAAAAGATGACATGAGTCTCCTGAAACGTCTCCGATGACGCTTCCGTGGTCATGTGGCCGGCATGACGCACATATAGGTAAAGGTAAAGGTTCCCCCCGCACATTTGTGCAATCGTGTCCAACTCTAGGGGCCGGTGCTCATCTCCAGTTGTTAGCCGAAGAGCCAGCATTGTCCGAAGACACTTCCACGGTCATGTGGCCAGCATGATGCACGCAGAACGCTATTACCTACCCGCCGAAGTGGTATCTATTAATCTACTTGCATTTGCATGCTTTCGAATTGCAAGGTTGGCAAGAGCTGGGGCTAGTGCGGGAGCTCACTCCGTCACGTGGGGCTAGGGATTTGAACCTCCGAACTTGTGATCTTCGGATCGACAAGCCTGGCGTCTTACCCGCTGAGCCACCATGCCCCTTTTTATATACACGTGCATATATGTATATATAAATACTTACATTGCACAGAAATCTCTCTTGCTGGAAGAGAAGAGACAAGCGATACACACACACACACACACACACACATTTTACAAGGAGTCTGGAGCTACAAGGTCCCATAAAAAGCGTCAAAATAAAAAAAGATTGCTGTTTGGTAGAAATGGATAAGAAACACAATATACATTTAGCTTCAATTTAATGAAAAGGTCTACTTGGTGACAGCAATAAGGATGGAGAAATATGGCACAGAATGAGACCATAAAACAAAGAAAACCCCACTCATAATAAAAGGCTGTGGAATTTAATATATAGTTGAGCATCATTTCAGACTTTACATGGCAATAAACCAGATTTGCTACTAGGTGTTGCATCAACGTAGTACCCCGTCATCCCTCTCAGGAATTCAGTGTAGTACACAAGCATGTTCAATTGTGTGAAAAAATGTTTGTTGAGGTATGCACATAATGTAAGCTTAGCTATGAGTTCACACATTACATTCAGCCATAATGTTGCTTAGTTTTGGTTTAACAAATTGTGAATTTAACTGACTGTGGCTTATTCCACCAGTCAATCTATGATGTCAGAGAATATGCATCCTTCCATGTTTTATTTAATTTTGAATCAATAATCAATTATTCTTGGATATTTGAGTTTCAGTTATACAGATACCCATTTTACATTATAAAAGATACGTTGCTATCTCATTTTATATCATTATCATCACATTCATCCGGATGGCATTGATATCTGAACCAACAATTTTAACAGATCCATATATGAAAGGTGGTCTTTTGCTATGAACTTTTGGTAGTTCATCTCTCCATCCTGTAGGAGCTTATCCAAGTGCATTGTGCAGTTACAACACACCACTTTTCGTGTCCACCTATTGTCAAGGAAACACCTATTTATGTTTTCGTTTTAATGCTCTTGTTATTACATCTTTGAAGTTAGTTCACTGTGGAATTTCCTCATTTCTGATTTGATTTCTGAGCTGGTCATCATTTTCATTTTATATTAGAAGAGAAACTTTATATTAGCTCCATCTGAGGAACGAATGATGTCAGGCCAGAAACTGGTTCACTTTATCAGATATTTGCAGTCATTCATTTCTTAATGCATGTGCTTATGTACAAAGAATCCATTGTTCTTTGCCATGTTTAACTCTGTTTGGGTGAGTTCTTGAATGAACAATTCTATATGCAGTATGAAGCTGCCTCTGCTAAATGCACAGTCAAAAATTTCCTTACCTTCCAAACCGTTCATATCCATCTTTCTGTCCCTCCCTTCCTCCCTTCCTTGTTCTTCTGCCTATTTTAGTTGAGTTTCCCCTAGCATAAGCCTATCATTTACTTCTTGGTGTGTCAGCATCACTTTGGCTTTTAATGCAATCTATGGTAGATTCATTTAATGTGTCACATATAATGGAAGGAATACGGAATTTTTCTTTTACAAAGACTGTGAAATTAATAGTGGATCATTTACTGTGGTACCCTTGATGACGGATAAGTTTTTTTAATCTAACTAATCTAAGTTCCACATTCAGGACCTTTTTTCCGCAAACTATGGAAATATATAATATAGATTTAATTTCAATGATTATATTGCCTTTGGTGATGATCAAGCATGTGATTTAGGCTAAGCAAACAAATGATTGTATTTTTAAGATTTCACAGTGAAGTCTTTGCTTTATTGCTGTTGCAGCATAAGAGCTTGGGTAACTATGAAGCATCTGAATGGATGAGTTAATTTGGAATCAGGCAATTTCATGGCTTGTTCTTTTGTTTACTGAGTGGAAGAGAGGAATCAAAGAGGTGAGAATAGCAGTGATGTGCTTCAAAATAGTCCTTAACTTTCTCTTTTATAAATGGTGTGAAGTAATTACTGTTGAATAGTCTAAGCCAGTAAAGCAGTGACTTCTGTGGTACAAAGCATGATTGTGTCTTGGAGGTAAACTAGCAGAATATTTACTCTGAACACATATATTTGTATTTGCAATATGCTAGCACTTTTTTAAAAGTTTACATTTACATGGTGGAATTTCCATAGTGATAGGAAGAGAGCATTGTAGATTTGCAGAGTATGCATTAAATTCTGTGTTTGTCATTTTTTTTCTTTTAAAAACAAAATGACAAACAGTGGGTAGATATTTCATATTTTATTTAACATTTCAGTTTGCTACAGAGAAATACTGTTCAGAACATTTTAACTTACTCATTTCCAGATTCCTAAACTGATATGGTTCAGAGAAAATATTTAGTAGTAACATGATGCTCTAATCTTTTTATCATGGAAGTCAAGATGGCTTGTATGAGGTTTCAACCTTTTCTTCTTGAATTAAGTAGATGCAGTCAGATAATGGATTTTAAATAAGAAATCATAGGTCTGTCAGTCATGAAAGTTGTGATCATTATCTCTTTTATTCCAGCATCAGCTTTTGCTCATTTGCAGGATTAATTAGATTTATTATTATTATTATGTTTTATTAGATTTAGAAGGCTGCCTGATTCTGAAATGACTCTGGGCAGCATACAAATTAAAAAGAAGGGGGAGAGAGAAAAACACAGTTAAAAAGGAAAGGACATATAAGCCTTGAAAAAAATCACCATACCTTACCAAAAAAAAAAAAAAAAAAGCCTGCCAGGTGCCCGACAACAGCACACCCTAGGCTTGGGAGCAAAGTTTTTAAAGACTTGTGGGACCCTCCTGTGGGGAAAATCACACTTTTGTTTCAGGAAGCTGAAGGTAGTTCACCTGGGTTTCCTTACCTGTTTTTATTTTCATCTGGTGAGGTAGGTTAGGCTGTTTGCAGCAACTGATCCAAAGTCATCCAGCCTTAGATTTGAAACCAGGTGAGAATTTGAATCTAGTTCTTTGCAATCTACAGAATACTTCAAATATTTCAAGTGCCATCCTTTACTTGGTTTCTGGGATATTTGAAATAGCTACTGTTGAAAATAGATGGGCTGGATTGACATTAGCATTGATGAACAATACCGCTCTTACCAAGCACCCAGCATGTTCTGTGGCATACTCTTACAGACTACTTAATTATCTGTCGGTGAAGAGTATTTGCCTTGGGTTTGTAACTGGAATCCAGATGAAGTGTATGATTAGGAGTTTAGTCCCAGCGCTATTACTTCATATTTATATTTTATGCTCTAACTTGCAATTAAGACCCTTATTACTGAAATCTCCTGTTTTAACAGGAAGTTGTTCAGATAAGGAAGGAATATAATACAATGAGACCGGTTTCTTTAGAAGATGTTGCAGGAAAAATGTTAGCTGGGCCTCTTAGGCATTTAATCAGCATGGACTTTTGACTTTGGAGAGTGGGACGAGAAAATACATATTCATTCCTACTAATTAGGCATTACCTCACCCCCAAAGCTGCTATGAAAACTACACAATTTTCATCTACCCACTTTCACAGGACATAAAGTTAAACCAAATTCACATATACCTAGTTACAAGAAAGAAAGAAAAATGTTTCTTTTTCAGATCTTCTTTTTAAAAATGCTTTGAATGAACATACAGGGTTAGTGAATTAGTCAGAATAGTGAGCAGTTTTCTCTAGTCTGAGGAAGAGACACAAATCTGAACATTCTCTAAAGATGCTGAACAAGCTTGTTTGCCTGTGTCTCAATTGCCATGGTCGACTGAAAAAAAGAGAAGTGTCCTTCTAGTCAAGCTCAACTCCTGAATCAGTGAGCAATTCATTTTTCTCAGTAGAGAAAGTTGTCTGCAACTATCTTCCTTTGTCCTGCCAAGACTGATGAGTTATAATCCCTCTCATCATACTTCCTGCATGTTTTCCCATTTTGCTGATGGTTGCAAACTTTTTTGTGGTAGTCTGTATCATAGATGGATTCTCTGTATCTTCTACAGTTGTGACTTTAAAGGCTGTATTTGGTAATGCCAGTGGATGTCATATTTAATATAATAGTAGTAGTAAAGTTTATTGTTGTAACCACAGGTCATAACATAAGAATGCAATAAAATACAATGAAATATAATAACATTAAAACAATAAAATGAAATTATAAAATAAAATAATAAAAGAAGCATTAAATATAAAAGAAAAAGGTTACAGCAAAATAGAGCCAGAGCTACAACTAAGACCTTAAATATTTCTTCCTAACTTTAAGAGAGAGCAGAGCAAAAGTAGCAACTTGGTTGCTAACAGTTGGAAACATGTCTGCAAGAAGATAAATAAGTTTTTCAACATCAGAGCCCTTGAGTTCATCTGTCATTAATAATTTGGCCCTGATCTCATTATAAATGGAGCAGTGGAGGACATAATGGATAACATCCTCCACTTGACCAACACCACAAGGATAGAGGCGTTGTTCGACAGGAAGCTTACAAAATTTCCCTTCGAGATATGCGGAGGGCATGGTCTGCAGGCGAAGGGATGTTAAAGCCCTTCTCAGTGACACACTGGTTATGTTAACCAGGTACTGGGAGAGGCTTCTATGTTTTTTATAATGATAGTTGTTGTTGTTCAGTCGTTTAGTCATGTCCGACTCTTCGTGACCTCATGGACCATAGCACGCCAGGCCTTCCTGTCCTCCACTGTCTCTCGGAGTTTACTCAAATTCATGTTCATTACATCGGTGATGCTATCTAACCATCTCATCCTCTGCCGTCCCCTTCTCCTTTTGCCTTCAGTCTTTCCCAGCATCAGGGTCTTTTCCAGTGAGTCCTCTCTTCGCATTAGGTGGCCAAAGTATTTGAGCTTCAGCTTCAGCATCTGTCCTTCCAATGAGCAGTCAGGGTTGATTTCCTTTAGGATTGTCTGGTTTGACCTCCTTGCAGTCCAAGGGACTCTCAAGAGTCTTCTCCAGCACCACAGTTCGAAAGCATCAATTCTTCAGCGCTCAGCCTTCCTTATGGTCCAACTCTCACAGCCATACATTACTACTGGAAAAACCATAGCTTTAACTATACGGACCTTTGTCGGCAAGGTGATGTCTCTGCTTTTTAATATGCTGTCTAGGTTTGCCATAGCTTTCCTCCCAAGGTGCAAGCGTCTTTTAATTTCATGGCTGCAGTCACCGTCTGCGGTGATCTTGGAGCCCAAGAAAATAAAATCTGTCACTGCTTCCATTTCTTCCCCTTCTATTTGCCAGGAAGTGATGGGACCAGATGCCATGATCTGGGTTTTTTTAATGTTGTGTTTCAAGCCAGCTTTTGCACTCTCCTCTTTCACCCTCATCAAGAGGCTCTTTAGTTCCTCTTCACTTTCTGCCATTAGGGTGGTATCGTCTGCATATCTGAGGTTGTTGATATTTCTCCCGGCAATCTTAACTCCGGCTTGTGATTCATCCATCCCGGCATTTCTCATGATGTACTCTGCATATAAGTTAAATAAGCAGGGTGATAATATACAGCCTTGTCATACTCCTTTCCCAATTTTGAACCAGTCGGTTGTTCCATGTCCGGTTCTAACTGTTGCTTCTTGACCCGCATACAGGTTTCTCAGGAGACAGGTAAGGTGGTCTGGTACTCCCATCTTTTTAAAAATTTGCCACAGTTTGTTGTGATCCACACAATCAAAGGCTTTAGCGTAGTCAATGAAGCAGAAGTAGATGTTTTTCTGGAACTCTCTTGCTTTTTCCATGATCCAGCGAATGTTGGCAATCTGATCTCTAGTTCCTCTGCCTCTTCGAAACCCAGCTTGCACTTCTGGTAGTTCTCGGTTCACATACTGCTGAAGCCTAGCTTGTAGGATTTTGAGCATAACCTTGCTACCATGTGAAATGAGCGCAATTGTACGGTAGTTTGAACATTCTTTGGCATTGCCTTTCTTTGGAATTGGAACGTAAACTGGCCTTTTCCAATCCTGTGGCCACTGTTGAGTTTTCCAAATTTGTTGGCATATTGAGTGCAGCACTTTAACAGCATCATCTTTTAGGATTTTAAATAGCTCAGCTGGGATACTGTCTTCTCCACTAGCTTTGTTGTTAGTAATGCTTCCTAAGGCCCACTTGACTTCACTCTCTAGGATGTCCGGCTCAAGGTCAGTGACCACACCATCGTATTTATCAGGGATATTAAGATCTTTCTTGTATAGTTCTTCTGTGTATTCTTGCCACCTCTTCTTAATCTCTTCTGCTTCTGTTAGGTCCCTGCCTTTTTTGTCCTTTATCATGCCCATCTTTGCACAAAACGTTCCCTTGATATCTCCGATTTTCTTGAAGAGATCTCTAGTCTTCCCCATTCTATTGTTTTCCTCGCTTTCTTTGCATTGTTCATTTAAGAAGGCCTTCTTATCTCTCCTTGCTATTCTCTGGAAATCTGCATTCAGTTGGTTATATCTTTCCCTTTCTCCCTTGCCTTTTGCTTCCCTTCTTTCCTCAGCTATTTGTAAAGCCTCATCAGTCAGCCACTTTGTTTTCTTGCATTTCTTTTTCTTTGGGATGGTTTTAGTTGTTGCCTCCTGTACAATGCTATGAACCTCCATTCATAGTTCTTCAGGCACTCTGTCTACCAGATCTAATCCTTTAAATCTATTCCTCACCTCCACTGTATATTCATAAGGGATATGATTTAGGTCATACCTGATTGGTCTAGTGGTACCACAATTGCGTCTTTATTAGCATCCCTTTCAAAAAGCCAGTGTCTAATATTTTCTCTATTCCAAGTTCTGAGTTCTCCCAAAGATGGTAGGGAATACATTTGTAAAATGGGTGACAAAAGTTTAGTCCACTGATTTCCAGCTGTGTAATGGAGAAAACAGAGTTTGACGAGATGGGATTCTTGAAGGCTTTCTAATTTCTTATAGTGGCCCGACATTGCAAGGTGTATTCTAACAGTGATGGAAGGTAGTCCTACCTCCATCCTTAAATAGGCAGCAGGGGTTTAATATACTGCAAAACTTTTTAAATGGTTTTAAGTATATTCTTAATTACAACCAGTATGTGAGCACAAGCTTCTGTAATGTCTTGTGCTTCATGGTCATAGATAATTGGGGGAAAAAATTGTTTTAATTCTCTGTGGTTAGAACAGTTTTCTATGGCTTATTTGTACATAGTCAGGAGTATTAAGATAGGTCAATGCTGGTATGCTTTCTCAACCTTTTACATTAACACATGCAAAATCTTTTTAGATCATCGCAGCTGAACCAATTTCTAGTATTAGGTAATTTCCAGTATTTATAGTGTCTAGTTGAAAATCATACTTAATAAAAGTTATTAAAACTGATCAGACAATTAGACACTAGACAATTTAGACACTAGAGCCAGTTTGGTCTAGTGGTTAAGGTGCTGGGCTAGAAACCAGAAGTCTGTGAGTTCTAGTCCTGCCTTAGGCAGGAAAGGCAGCTGGGTGACCTTGGGCCAGTCACTCACTCTCAGCCCAACTCACCTCACAGGGTTGTTGTTGTGGGGAAAATAGGAGGAGGAAGGAGTATTAGGTATGTTCGCTGCCTTGACTTATTTATAAAAAATAATAAAAGCAGGATAAAAATTAAATAAATAAATAAATAAATATTGAAAGTAATTACATTACTCTTGAAATCTGTTAATCTCTTTGTGTGCATGTATATATCTGCCTTGCCTGCCTGCCTAGTTGGTTTTTGACTGTATATCAATATCATTCATTAGAGCCTGATTTATTACTCACTTTCTAAGGTGTATAACTAGGTCCACTCACTGGTCTTGACTTTGGGGATAGTTTCATAAGGAGAGGCCAATATCTGTTGGCCCTGTTGGGTGTCAAACTGATTTAGTTCTCTGCTCTGCTTTGTGTTTTACTGCTGTTTCCAGTTTAATGCCTTGCCATTTCTGTTAGATGCCTCTATGCCTTGGTTTATTTTTCTCTGCCTTTTTCTCTCCCCTTAAAGGTTGTAGCCTTTTATTCTTTGGTT
Organism: Charina bottae; assembly: GCA_023362775.1. Taxonomy (NCBI): domain Eukaryota; kingdom Metazoa; phylum Chordata; class Lepidosauria; order Squamata; family Charinaidae; genus Charina; species Charina bottae. Next base: position 68,319,928 of record JALMGJ010000006.1, read on the forward strand.
GTTCTATATCTTTTATCTGTTCCTCTTGCAGCATTTTGATTTAGATTTAGAGATTTGTAAAAGTTTTGTTTTCCTTTGTCCTTTGTTGTTTTTGGAGTCCAGAGGCTTGATAGATAATAAAACAGAACTCATGATCAATGCCAATATATTTTTGTGATGAAGGCTCTTTTCCAAGCACATCCTGGTTATGTGTAGCAGCCATCTTTAACATGTCATTCCTTCTAGTCACCTTCCAAACTCCATTTGTCTGTTAAGCGGAAGCTTTTATCCCTAGATGGACTTCATCAAAAGTATGCAACATAGAGCAAGTTTTTTTCAAACTGTGGGTCCTGCAAGAACTTGGTGGGTATCCATGAGGGACTAAACACACACACACACACACCGTTACTTGAACACTACTAATTTTCTATCACTAGAACTTTGCTTGAATTTCATATTTTTTAAGCAGATACTGTGGCCTGAAAAAGTTTGAAAACCCCTTCCCTAGATCAGAGCTTTCCAAACTTTTCATGTTGGTGACACACTTTTTAGACATGCATCATTTTGCGACACACTCTTAGAGCAGGGCACAAGGCAGGCACTAGGACCTGCGTGGAATCACAGCAGGTTTGGTGGCAGCAGGGACAAGGCAGGCACTAGGGCCTGCGTGGAATCCTGGCAGGGCAGGTTTGGAGGCAGCAAGGCTCAAGGCAGGCACTAGGATGTGATTTTTTTGGGGGGTAACTATTTGTAACTGAAGAATGTAAGTATCATCTTGAATATGGCATAAACTCTACATTTTGCTGTGTTGTGTATCATTTCAAGTGTTCAAGAAAGAATGAAAAATGGTAAACTCATTGAGGTCTGTGGTCTGTGTAGACAGAATTGTTAACTACAACCCTGAACTGACAGCCTGTGAAACCACTTTAGGTAACCTTGCATTTGTGTAAACAGATCTCAAAATACATACAGAGCCTCCATAAAGAATGACAAGTTCAGTCAGATGAACCAACCTATTGCTTCTTTCTTCTTTCTTTAACTATACCAAATGCCTCACAACAGTCATCTGCCCCACTGAACATTCTCATCCAAAGCGTGAACTGATTTCCCCATCACTAGACTTGTTGCAACACATCTGTTTTACATTGTGCATGCCAGGTTTTTGCTTAAACCCCCAAGCTTAATGCTGTTTCCTTTTCCCCTTTTCTGAATCATTTATTCTGTATTCCAGAGCCAAGTAATTTGCTAGGAGAGGGGTGTGTGCTCCATTCACTACTTTGAACAATTCAGAATCTGCTTCTAAGGAACATGTTTGAAGTGAGAACCTGCAGCGTGTAAGTACAGCAATGAACACAGTTAGGAATTGGAGGCAGCATAGGCCAGTTTGATCAATACGAACTTTCCAATAGATTTTAAAATGCATTAGCTGCTGTGCACTTCATATTGATTATTGCTGGCTGACTTTTTCTGCACATTCTTTCATGTGTTATCTTTAATAAGGTACAGCCTCATGCCTGAAATAGTTTGCTTCCTGGGCTCACGTCGGTTTAATATTTAAATTGAGAATGATAAATGATAACATACTTTGCTTTCAGAGGGAAAATTATAGCTCTGTAAACGTGTACATTTCTAAAATATAAGCTTGCATTGATTAGCCCAGCTCATTGCGTTTCATAAATCATTTACAAACAAATTGTTACATTTTATAAGGTAAATAATGCCTTATTCTCCTCTGGAGGAAAATATTATCTTAACAAATGAAGCAGCGATCAATGTCATCATTGGAGGATTTCTACAACAGCAGCTTGTATTTCTTGGTCTCCAAATACTAGAATATTTTTTTCTATTATAGTCAACATACTGTAAAACGCTTGGGGCATCTCTTTGACAGGTCTAAAGTTATCTAAGAGAAATGTAAATTCTTACATATTAAAAATCGAGCTCAAATGTACGAGCACCAGATAGGGAAAAACAAATGTTCCTTTTTAATTTTATGAAAAAAATGAAGTATTTTAAATTAACTCAGCTTTGATTAGTGTTGCTTGACAGGATTACATTTATCTTTTCTTCCACTTTGAAAAAGGAAACTTAGAATTAAAGCTCTTCTTTGAAATGATTATTTACAATATACAAAGGATTCAGTTCTGTTTAATTTGATTGGTTTTACTTAACATGAGAGGGACAAACAACCTATTTCCTTTTATAAAAACTTTTCACATATTTTCTGATCATTACAGTATAAATTAGGAAATCAATACCAAGAATTTGGTAGAATTTCATGCATCAAAACCCTGTCATTGTTTTCTCTATATCTTAAATAGAGGAGTTCACGTGTGTTGGATACCTCATCCCTGTCCACCAAATGATTTCTCTAATGGTGCAGAATAGAGGAGGTATCACTTAGTGCAGAGCTTTCCAAACTGTGTGTCGGGACACGTTAGTGTGTCGGCTGCAGTGTCTGGGTGTGTCCCGGCTGCTGCTGCCTCTGAGCCCTGCCAGGATTCCACGCAGGTCCTAGTGCCTGCCTTGTGCCTGGCTGCCTCCAAAGCTGCTGTGATTCTGCACAGGTCCTAGTGCCTGCCTTGTGCCCTGCTGTAAGAGTGTGTCACAAAATGATGCCCTGCTGTAAGAGTGTGTCGCGAAATGATGCATGTCTAAAAAGTGTGTCACCAACATGAAAAGTTTGGAAAGCTCTGACTTAGTGGCATACTTTCTATCAATGTGGTGATATTCTGTCCCTAAAAGGGTTAAAGCCAGAATAACCAAAGGCTGGTCCCTTTGGGATTGTCCATGCTAAATACCTACAGTAATATTTCCAGGGCCCTAGAAAGTTCTGTACCTTTTGATATATAGAGATATTGTGAATGTTGTTATTAAAACCTTGCTCTGCTTGTGGTTCATGTTTCTTTCTGCTTTTGCCCACTTTTTCTTCCATTTTGCCAGTTAACTGTTTTTGATGCTTGCTGATGTTTAATAAATACGCAATGGACTCTATTTTTGCTAGCTGAACTTTGTGGTGGGTATGCTTGCTCTGATCTGGACGTAGGGATTGACTGGGATTGTGCTGGGTGCAAATCAAACTGGAAGTTACCTGCAGTAATTTTCCAACAATACCATCATACCAAATTGGGATTGGTTTAGTAAAGCCACAGTGGCGTGTTTATTAATGCAAATTGACCAGAACACAATACTATAAGGGAAATTTAATGAGACTGCCTAATGAATCCCTTATATGGCCCTCCCTTTCATACTATTATGCAGCCTTTTTAGAATTCCCAGTGAAAATGGCTCAATATCACATAGGTGGAGAATTCTAGATACTGCTTCTGAACAGTGAAGGGTGCCAGGTTGAAGGAAGGTGTCCTGCCAGGAACTAGCAATCCTCTGTCTATATTTGTATAGTTATCCTAATAGATAACTATAATAGATATACAGTATTTCACCACTTAATACAATATTTTCTAAGTGGATTATGGTTTTATTGTAGTCACTAAAATATTTCTATTTTTTTTCTCTTTCACAAAGGCCTTCCTTTAGTATTTCAGCAATTTGGCTATTCGTATCTTAGAAGTTGGTTATCTGTGTAACTCTCAGATTCCCCTCCTTGTAGTCTGGACAAGAACAGTTAATCCAAGGAAAGAGAATCCAAAAGGTCTAGTTATGACTATTTATTAGAAGGTGAATGTTTCAATACTAATTCCAGTATTTACTCCACTTTCCAATGAGGTGCCCACATACAGGCAGTTTTAGGGAAGCAAAATTCTGTTTTCTCCATTCTTCCTATGCCTCTCTTGTGAAGGAGGCATAGGGTCCATCTCTTCACTCTAATGATAACTCAGTCTTCTTAATGGTGTGAGAAATAACTCTCACACTAACAGAGATAGGATCATGCACTTAAGAGTGGCGTTTCTCTTGGCAGCTGAAGAGAAAAAGAACTTTGTGTTCTCATGGAGTATGGCCTATCTAGCGGTATGTTTGTTTATACCCTATTTTACTTTGAGACAATGAGGTCCCATCTACTAAGAGTGTCAGTGCCTTAAACTCAGTTTGGCTGTATTTACATGTCATGGAAAGCCATAATATGATTTGCTTGGTTTGGTTTAGTACATTGTGGCTTATAGACCATGATTTATGAATTAGCATATAAAAGATCTTCCTAATGCCTAAGTGGAAACACAATCCATGCTGGAGGATTTGCATTGTACACCATAGATTGCCTCCTAGCTTGTACAACATGCTGATAAAGATCTTAGTCTTATCAACTAAGTCAGTGACCCTTCTAGCTGCTCACTCACTTTTTCCTCAGATGATATATGGTTTGTTTAAGATTTGCATAAAATATTACCTAAGGGGGGGGAACCAATAGAAGCACTTCTTGTATATTAATATATCAAACTAGGATCAGATCGTCAAAGACAAGTACAGCATTACAATGGCATTCCCACAGCTGTTTAGCTTTCCTAAAAAAAATAAACTAAGGAAGAATCTTTTTCTGAATTAAGGCAAGGCAGTATTAGGCTTGCTTTTATTTCAGAAATGTCATGCAATCTGGTGATATTTTTCTATCTGGTAAGAAAGGAGTGGAAGTTGATACTTATTTTAGAATGGGGTTTCTAAAGTATACCAGACAGCAGCAGGAACCACAACTGATTTACAGTTTGCGTTGGACTGAGCGTTGATGTTTTTAAATATCTGTGACAGAATTTAGAGATGATCAGTTCTTTATTAAGAACTGTGCCGAGGTCAGATAATTCAGCTCTGTCTCTGGAATGGAGTCCTATACTGTATAACAAGGAAATAGAATCTTTTGAAACTTGCCTTTCTGTGCTACTAAAGCAGGCCGATATGCAGGAAGTTAAAGATAGCCCATATTAAAAAGAGTAAGAAATGGTGTTTATGTACCATTATTCACTCACTTCTACCTCTCTGTGGTAAGTAGTGCTTTACCTAATAGAAGCCATACTTTTCACCAGCAGAAGCAGCTGACTACTTGCAATCCCATTTGCCCTGCATGAAGTTCACGTCATTTGCTTAATGCTCAGAACCTGTTCTAGTTCCTTCGTAGGAGTCAGGTTGCGACAGGAGGTACATGCACTGGTCATTTCATCATCAATACCTGGGCCATATTTAGCTGTTCCTGTTTTAAAGGATAATTTTAAAGCAAGGGATACCATAATCTTTTATATCAAGCCCCCTTGATGTGAACTCGGATCATTTATATTGGCACCCTGATCTCAGTGCTTATCAGTCAGTTACCAGGAAGCAAGTGTGCTTTGAAATGGCAATTTGAAAAGTACCGTTTTAGTTCAATATTACTTCTTTTCATAAAAAGCTAAGATTGTCACAAATGTTCTAAACCAGTGGTCCACAACCTTTCTGGCACCAGGGACCGGTCGTGGAAGAAAAATCTTCCACGGGCCGGGGGGTAGGTTTGCAGGCGGGAGCCAATCGCGTGCACTGGAGGGCAGGGTTTGCAGGCAGGAGCCAATCATGTGCACCGGGGGGGTAGGGTTTTCAGGCGGGAGCCAATCACGCGCACCAGGGGCGGGGTAATCGCACACACCAGGGGGCAGGGTTTTCAGGAGGGAGCCCCGCAGCTCACTTCCTAACAGGCCGTGGCCCACTAGTGGGCCACAGCCTACAGGTTGGGGACCCCTGTTCTAAACAAAAACAGAACATCTTCACATAACTGTAAAAGATCTGCAGAAACGTAGTAGAATTCGGCATACAATTCTGGCTCATTGAAGTGTATATTTTGTATTTTTATCTGCATAATTGATGTGGTTGTGGGGGATGCAGGGGACTAGTTTGGGGACATTCTCTCCTTTTGTTTCCCTGATGCAAAGAATGGCATGGAATCAGGCTTTTGGATGGCAAGAAAGCATCCTGCTTTGATGCGGTTTCCTTCAAGAGGAGAGACAGCTGGAAGCCTTCAGTTCTTTCTTGATGGCCAGACTTCTCACAGTTCAGGCCATCTTGGTGGTGGGAAGATGAGAGTGAGTTCTCATTTGCTTCTCAGCTTCATTGTATTTATGAACCCCAGAATTGTTACTAGAGCTAGTCTGGATTCTTGTCTTATTTCAATGGCAGATTTAGACGGGGGGGGGGGGGGGGGCTAAACCAGAGAGGATAAGATCAGTCAAAGAATTGAAGCTTGTATAACGTTCGTTGACATCTTGGCTCTTCACCTTGTTTGGATTGGAATGGCAAATAGCTTTTCTTGGACATGCAGGATAATTTAACATGTATTACATTTTAAAGAATCAATCTGGATAAGCAGGGCTGTCAATCCATAAATTTTAAGAGAGGATGAAATAAAGACTTTATTTTTTAAAAAAGAAATATTTCTAAGTTTGAGTTAACAATTGTGGCTTAAAGAGAAAAGAAGATAAGCAGAGTAGAGTGTACCAGATTGAGAAAGCATAAAATATCACATTTGGGATACTGGAATTATTTAATATATAATATGCACCACTCTTAGAAGTGTACCATTTAAGAAAATGTAGTCTAAGGAATAAAACCAACATATAATCACTGCTCCATTTGTGCATGTAATGCACATATACAAGAACAAGCATTTCTTTCTGCAGATGGGAAATTAATAGAGGGGAATATTTTTTACATCTTTTCCAGAGAACCTTCACTGAATAAAACATCTCTGAATATGTTGCCAGATTGCCCACCCTTTTCAGTTTATTTAACAAAACAAGAGATAATGTGGTAAACTCTTTTATCCAAAATGATGACTCACAATTTTCACATGAAGTTGTATTTGTATAAAAAAAAAAACAATGTGGTTATGTTAGTTGTCAAAAATTATACATGTGTCTTCATTAACATTAATAGGCTTGCTTCCATTAATATTAAACAAAGCACCTGCATCTATCTATCTATCTTTCTTTCTTTCTTTCTTTCTTTCTTTCTTTCTTTCTTTCTTTCTTTCTTTCTTTCTTTCTTTCTTTCTTTCTTTCTTTCTGCCTAGAAAGTAAATACTGACTATATAGTGTTTCCCTTGCCGATTCAAAATATGTATTTGTATTCCTGAGTCAATTCTAAAATGATTCTGTGTGTAGTTATTTTTAGAAGTGAATTAAACTGATAAGAACAGATACTACACTTGATCTTAGGCCGAGAAGCGATTTAGAAGTGAATTAAAAACTTTGCTTGCATCTTAAATATCCACAGGAAACTGAGCTTTGTTGTATATTCAGTTGCAGAAAAATTCTCTTTTCATAGGTGTGGTTGCAAGGAACCTATCGGGATATGCATGGGTGCTCTACATGCACTTTGTTTGTTTCTTTTTCACCATCCAGAGTCTTAGTTTATTGGTGGCCTACAAATATTTATAAATATGATTGATTGATTGATTGATTGATTGACAGGCAGACAAATAAATAATCTTGGAGCATACACTTAGGGACAACTGTTGAATAAATATAAATTGAAACCAATTAGGCTTGGTATCAAGTAATTTTTGGTTGTAATATAGCCAGGTGTTAACATCTGGAAGATTCTCCCTACACAGCCAATTTATTTTGGTACTAACGTTTTGAATGTTCATGAAGCGGCTGCAGAATATGCATGTAGCATGTATGGTATTCACAAGAGGAAGAAAGAGAGAGAGTTCCAATTATACCTGCTGGATCAGACCAGAGCCCTGCCTAGCTCAGTATTCTCTTTCCCAAAGTGGTGTCTCAGATGGCAAAGGAAACCTGACAAGCATAAGAAAAAAACCATCTCCCACTGTTGTTTTGCAACAAACTCTACTGAGGAAAAAAACATATAGTTGTTGTGATTAATATCCATAGATCACCTAAATGTATAATCCGTGTCTAAACTGTTTTTCCTTGGGTTCCTTTGCAGTAAAAATTATCTCAGAGAACACATTTTTCAAATACTCATTTCAAACTTGGGCTTTTCTACTGTCATTTTTTTAAAAGTTGCTATCATGACACCAGGTGGAAGCTTCATTTAACTTTCCTGCATGTTGCATCCTTAAAAGACAACTGTGTAGCATCTTTTGAATAGATACATTTCTTTTGACTTTTCAAATATTAGCTGTCATGTTCTGTGCTTAACTCCCACACTGAACATGTTTCATTTAGCAAATTTGAATGAGTTACAAGATCACTCCCATCTCTGTGGATTTAGTAATCCTTTTTTTTAATGCTCTCCCTTTTCCAAAGATTTCTTGTTGACATGCATGTTGATTTTACCTACACTCCATTTTATTATTTCAAAAATAGGTTCATTGTGCTCATCAATGGTTCTGTAGCACCTCCACTAAATAGTACAGATGTTAATCAACGGTCCTTGTTAGAAAGATAGTTCTGAATTCCTTTGATGGAAGGAAGGCATGGTCACCCTTAGAGCAAGTAATAAGGAGTAAAATGGCAAAAAGACAAGCAGGGAAAATAAGTTTACTAGTCCTGCTTGTTTTTGTTGTGTGGACATAGTTTTACATTTTGTGTTGGTGAGTTACTACAAATAAATGGCCACACCTCTCTTTGGCAGCTGATGATTTCTAGAATCAATAATCAGGTTTATTACAGAAGAGACAGTCCTTCAGATTTCCTGTTTCCAAATCACTGCATATGCTTGTTAATGCATCCTTTTCACTTCATTTTAGCCTAATCATCTTGACGTGACTTAATCATAGCACAAGGTGTAGTGGCTACCCAGAGTGTGTCACCCTCACCAGAAGTTATTGTGAGTCCCCGGAGCTGTGATTAGCTCTTTTGTTTCAAATTGTCAACATACCGCCATTCCTTTCCATGTGCATATCAGCAGGCACAGTTTGGCCATCTTCGAGCCAGATTTAAGTTTGCATGACCGGAATGGATTTAATTGATGAGTTTATCATCCCATCATTTTTAAAGTCTTCTGAGGGAATTGACTGTTTTAGATTTAATGAGTGAATGCTTGTTACACTTTTTGCCTTGTTGAATAGATAATTAAGGCTATTGAATATTCATGTACACATTTAAAAATCCACTGTTTTATCTACTGCTGCTTCCCAAAGCATCAGTGTTATGTGAGCACAAAACTATTACCTTTTTATCGATTCAGAAATACTATGTAAGAAGCTATTCACATCTAATTAATTTGTCAGAAATTGTGTTTACTTTTAACTAAATTCCCCTAAACAGGTGTCACTAATAAGGGTACATTGCTCCATAGGAGGAAAAAAAAATGACTGACTGACTGACTGATTGATTGATTATGTGCCATCAAGTTGTTTTCGACTCCTAGCGACCACATAGATTTTCTCCATTAAAATTGCACAGTCATTATTCTATCCCGCCCCCTCCTTCACTGAAGTAGCAAAGAACTGCAAGCTTTTGCTGAAGCTTCACTTTTGAACTGAGGGTTGTTCTGGTTTTTATACTTTTTTTTTTCTCTGAATGGAGTAGCTGTTTGTGTAAAATTTCATTGGCCTCAGCCACAGTTTTATACCAGTGGTAAAATTAAATAAACACATGCTGGAGGTTTGAAAATCAAAACCAAAAATAAAAGTTTTGCCAAAAGGATACAAGTCATTAAACAGCTGTTTTGGAAGCTACTCCTGGCCATCTCTGCATGCATGGGCATGCACAGCCACTTTGCTTTACATTTTTCGCATGCACAAACAGCCAGGAACAGCTTGCATAGGTGTTGTGTGACCCTAGAAAAAGATATAGTCACTTTAAAAATCTGAAAAAAAGTGTTCAGTGTGAGCTCCCAGATTCTCTGAAGTGCATCTTTTGAAGGATTTGCACTGACCTATGAGCAATCCTGAGCCTCATGTGGCGCAGAGTGGCAGGCGGCAGTACTGCAACCGAAACTCTCCCCACAACCTGAGTTTGATCCCAGAGGAAGTTGGTTTCTCAGGTAGCCGGCTCAGGTCGACTCAGCCTTCCATCCTTCCGAGGTCGGTAAAATGAGTACCCAGCTAAGCTGGGGGAAAGGGAATCACGACTGGGGAAGGGAATGGCAAACCACCCCGCTATAAGTCTGCCTAGAAAACGTCAGCGAAAGCGACGTCCCTCCAAAGGGTCAGTAATGACTCGGTGCTTGCACAGAGGACCTTTCACACACACATGAGCAATCCTGCAATCAGAGGAGTTCCCCTTCATATGTACTTGCTCATTTTATATCTAGGTTGTTGCTAAGAGTCAACAGCAGTTTGATGGTGTATAATGAAAAAAATAACTATAATATATAATATCAAATAATGGCTTGTGAACAAACTGTGGATAGTCCTGATGGTAAGATTGGCGAATCATTACTAACTTGAGTGCCAGGAAACAAGAAGGAATATGTGAATCTTAATCAGCACATTCCCACGCCTTCATACTAGGATTCACTATGATTTGGGGGAGCAAAATCTACTATTATTCCATGCTGATCGAAGTTGTGGTCAAACTATGGAATGCAGAAACCACCTTGATGTTCCAAGCTAAGACAAATGTAGATTGATTTTAGATCTCTAGAATCTATTATTCTCAGAAACAAAAAATAATATATTGCTGTACTTATGTTACTGAAACACGTCTTAGACTATTCAAACATTTTATAGAGACACTGTTCCCATTGAGTACCATTAAGGGTTAATCCTCAGTAAGTGTGTTCAGAGTAACAATTTAAATGAATCAAACTTGGCACATAATTAGTTTATCCCATTCAGCAAGGGATAATGTAGGAGAAAAATGGGTGTAAAGGTTTCTTCCTGTCATGCAACTACTAGAACTATTATTGGGAAAGTAAAATGAAAGTGGAAGGAGAGAGACAAAGTGATCATGATAACTATTTAAATTATATGAAAAGTATGGAGTTCACTAATGGGAAGAATGAAGGAGAAGCAGAGGCATACCATTTAGATAAGAATTATTTGGAGCTCAACCAAAAATATTTGAAACTTCTTATGGAGTGTTTTCAAACATGTAGTGGATATATTTACCTTCAAATTAAGTTAAATTAAAAAGCAGTTTAAAATATGTTGCTGTCATCAGGCATTTCAGATTGTTGTACAGTATTACATTTAGCTATAGTATTGATACAGAGGTACTGATTTATCACATTGCTTCAGCCTTAAAAACAGTCAGATAGTATTTCACAATTTAACATATATACATCTCCAAATTTCTGCAATGTTTTCCTCTACAGATTTGATAATTAAGTAATATGTTTAAAACAATCTTAACTATGTTTTGGCTCATAAGGTGAGAAGTTATAGTTCAACAAAGGAATTAGACAGCACTGTTGTTCAGTGTGAGTGCCATAGAAGGGATTGTGGTATTCTTGGAAACAATAGGGGAGTTCCAAAGCGCAAATAGATCACTATTATGACTGCAACTACTTCTCCTTTTCATGATGCTATTTCTATTCTAATCTTCCGAACTTCTGTGCTACCGTAGACTAATTTGGAAGAGTGTTCTGACAATGGACATTGCTTTGCTTTGTTGTTGTTTATTCGTTCAGTCACTTCCAACTCTTCGTGACTTCATGGACCAGCCCACGCCAGAGCTTCCTGTCAGCCGTCACCATCCCCAGCTCCCCCATGGTTGAGTCTGTCACCTCCAGAATATCATCCATCCATCTTGCCCTTGGTCGGCCCCTCTTCCTTTTGCCTTCCACTTTCCCTAGCATCAGCTTCTTCTCCAGGGTATCCTGTCTTCTCATTATGTGGCCAAAGTACTTCAGTTTTGCCTTTAATATCATTCCCTCAAGTGAGCAGTCTGGCTTTATTTCCTGGAGTATGGACTGGTTTGATCTTCTTGCAGTCCAAGGCACTCTCAGAATTTTCCTCCAACACCACAGTTCAAAAGCATCTATCTTCCTTCGCTCAGCCTTCCTTATGGTCCAGCTCTCACAGCCATAGGTTACTACAGGGAATACCATTGCTTTATCTATGCGGACCTTTGTTGTCAGTGTGATGTCTCTGCTCTTAACTATTTTATCAAGATCTGCCATTGCTCTCCTCCCAAGTAGTAGACGTCTTCTGATTTCCTGGCTGCAGTCAGCATCTGCAGTAATCTTTCCGCCTAGAAATACAAAGTCTGTCACTGCCTCTACTTTTTCTCCCTCTATTTGCCAGTTATCAATCAAGCTGGTTGCCATAATCTTGGTTTTTTTGAGGTTTAACTGCAACCCAGCTTTTGCACTTTCTTCTTTCACCTTCGTCATAAGGCTCCTCAACTCCTCCTCGCTTTCAGCCATCAAAGTGGTATCATCTGCATATCTAAGATTGTTAATGTTTCTTCCAGCAATTTTAACTCCAGCCTTGGATTCATCAAGCCCAGCACGTTACATGATGTGTTCTGCGTACAGGTTGAATAGGTAGGGTGAGAGTAAACAGCCCTGCCGTACTCCTTTCCCAATCTTAAAGCAGTCCGTTGTTCCGTGCTCTGTTCTTACCGTTGCTACTTGGTCATTATACAGATTCCTCAGGAGGCAGACAAGATGACTTGGTATCCCCATACCACCAAGAACTTGCCACAATTTGTTATGATCCACACAGTCAAAGGCTTTAGAATAGTCAATAAAACAAAAATAGATGTTTTGCGGATATTGGCAATTTGGTCTCTAGTTCCTCTAGAGGAACCAAGCACTGCTTTAGCCACTTTATTATTAATTATGAAGGCTACTCCATTTCTTCTGTGGTCCTCTTGTCCACAGTAGTAGATCTGGTGGTCATCTGATTTGAAGTGGCCCATTCCAGTCCATTTCAGTTCACTGACACCTAAAATGTCTATATTTAATCTTGACATCTCACCAATAACCACATCCAATTTGCCCTGGCTCATAGATCTTACATTCCAGGTTCCTATGGTGTGTTGATCTTTAGAACATCGGATTCGTCGTTCACCACCAGCACCGTCGGCCGCTAGCCGTCCTTTCGGCTTTGAGCTAGCTGCGTCATCACATCTGGGGCTAGTTGAACTTATCCTCTGTTCCTCCCCAGTAGCATTTTGACCATCTTCCGACCTGGGAGTCCCATCTTCCGATGGTATACCGACATATCTCTGGTTGTACTGATCCATTTAGTTTTCACGGCAAGAATACTGGGGTGGGTTGCCATTACCTTCCCCAGGGATCGTATTTAGTCTGACCTCTCTGCCACGACCTTCCCGTCTTGGGTGTCCCTTCACGGTTTAGCTCATGGTTTCATTGAGGTGCTCAAGCTCCAGCACCACGACAAGGTAACGATCTCCTTTGCTGGAGTTTACTTTGCTTACTGACTATTTTAATTCTGTTGTTCTTCAATCTGTCCATTTAAAAAGTCACTGGAGAGCAAAGAGGACTTTGTGTTTACAGGAATCTTGAATTACTCATGAAGGACCTTTTCTCTTTGAACAAACTGATCTCCGCAAAGAATTAAAACCATAAAGTGTTGATCAATGTGATCATACTTTCCTAATCTTCATGCCCATACATGAGTTCAAATTCCTGCTCAACCATAAAATGTATTTAAACCAGTCACAGTACTCAATCTATGCTACTTTATGGGCTGTTGAAATACTTTTTAAATTCTTTACAAATGGGATCTATCATACTTTTTTCTGACAATTTCGAAAGCAGTTTAGGGCAATGATTAATTCATATTGGTTGTGACAGTAAAATGCATTATGCTGACATGGAACATGCTGAAAAACGTGTTTCAAGAAAATGAGGCTTCAATACATTGATTTTAATTGTCAGTCCACAAGGAAGAGGCAGCAATTTAATGCCTCTGAAGTCCTCTGCAAAAGCATTCTTGATTCTGCTTGTTTATTTTTATTACCTTTTCATTTGAATGATTTTATTTCAAATAGAATGACTTCTCCAATTTTAGTAAAAAATATCCACAAAACACAAGGCAGGATTAAAGCACTTTTCATTTTTCAATTTTACTTTAAATGTGTTTCTGGAAAAAATCAAAATGTTAATATTAAATATTACATTTACATAGAAGTAAATATGTAATATATGCTTTTTCTCTAAAAGGTAAATTATAAAATTTAAAAAATTTAAAAAAATATTTTTCTGCAATAGAATACTTGGAATGCCTGAAATTTATTTTTATCTACTGATAGGAAGGTTTTGGTCCCATTGTCTTTATTTTCTGAGTTGTTTCTGATAAATTCAAAGGCACGTAGTATTATGTCAGGGGTGGGGAACCTTTTTTCTGCCAAGGGCCATTTGGATATTTATAACTGGGGACCGGGTGGGTGGGGGGCAGGGTTTCTGGGATTTCCGCGGACCGGGGGCCAGAGTTTGCGGGCAGGAGCCAATCACAAGCACTGGGGGTGGGGTTTGTGGGTGGGAGCCAATCGTGTGGAAGGGGCAGGGTTTGCGGGCAGGAGCCCCACGGGCCTTAGGCGGGAGCCCTGCGGGCCTTATACGGCCCGCGGGCCTGACGTTGCCCACCCCTGTATTATATGAAAGAAACAGAAACCATGGGAATGAACTATCAGTGAATTATGTGCATATGACCATTAGATAAGGGTAGTTTAGCCTGAGCGCTGTTTGGTGTCAAAATACTGCAGCTGAATGGATTATTTTATGACACAAAAACATCTGCATTTAATATAATCCCTTGTGATGGATGATCTGCGTGGGGAAAAATGTGCCAATTTTAGAAGGCTTACTCTGGAGAAACAATGTCTGGATTATGATGCTAAGCAGACGTTTTATTTATTTCCATGATTTTACTGTGTATCTGCCAGAATTTTCTGGAAAAAACATGCTTTTGTAAATTTGTGTGGAGATAATGTGTATAGTTTGTACAACTTTTGGCTAGACTAGAGATCAGGATCTGACATTCTCTGGACTAGGTTTTCTCCACTGAGAGACATAAAATACTACTTCCTTAGTTACAAACTAGGGGCAATTTTAAAAAATTATGAAGAGAGTTATTGTTGAAACCACATTAAATGCTAGTTGTCTGGTATTCAAAATTACAATGATTTCTCCCACTATTAAACTGTGTCTCCAGTAAATGTAATAACTCACCAAGAGTTGTAGACTAACAAAGTAGTAATTTCTATACATTAATTGCAGTGGGGTTGATCATTAAGCCTGCTGTTTTTAGCTTTCCATTCTCCTGTAAAAGATGGCCCTACATGCTAATTCTAATGATAATTAAAGATGCAGTGATTTTCTAGTGCTAAGATTTTAAAATGTAAATTATTTATTCTTAGATGCTGTGTTTTACAGAAACAGGTTTTTGCTGCATTCTGCACTTAAATTCCACATGGTATTTTGGTCTACTGTGTATAAGCATGTAGAAAGACAAATCAAGCATAGTAGACAGAAAGTATTTATCTAGACTTCTCTTTGGTTTAAAGTTAAAGTCAGGAAAGACAGGACTGCTATTTGGGTCACTGTAGAAGAAATCCCAGTAGAATTGATCACCTAGGCATAGAAGTTCTGCCAGTTACAGTCTCCGAACATTGAGGATAATGCTAGATTGGGACAACTGCTTGGACATTTTACAAAATTCATATCTACACTCTAAATTATTGAAGGAATCCGTAGTTATATTTTTACTAATAGCCATGCCTAATCCTATATTACATTGGCTGGAGAAACATGATGCTGTCTGTAGAATATTACTCAAAACATTCACATGCTAAGTTTGAGTTAATAGCTATTATTAAAATGGCTGGTTTGGTAAACCTTTTTTTTCTTAAGCTGAAGCTGTACATTTAGTGCATTGATTTGCTGTTTTCATACAGAGCCAGAATTGCTAAATATAGAAAGCACTCATATTTTTCTTAGCCATTCCAGCAATTCTTTGTTTGGCAATAGGTGAGTTTGCACTGCAGTCTGATGGAGATGAATTAAATGACAGTTAACCTTGATACCAATTCAGCTTTGAGTACAATAAAAAATATTCATGGGTCTCCCATAATCATACCTTTTGTGCATTGTAGTGAAATTAATATATTGTGAAGACTGGTTGAGTGATTTTGCACACTTGATGGAGTCAACCTATGAATTATCTTAAAGGTGTACCTTGCAGAGTTATTTCATTTTCATTTTTTCTGTAAGGAACACACCGGCAATTCAGGTAGAAGAAATGTATTCTTTTGCTCCTGCTGCAGTCCTAGTTAATATTGGATAGCCAATGCCTGCAGTTTACATTAACAAAAGCAATCTGTTTAAAAAAAAAAAGCTATACCCCATCAAGATGAGTATATTGCTTGTACTTTGAAATAAATAGATGTATCTTCTGGGTCTTTAAAATAGCCCACCTAGCAAAACATCCGATGAGCGTGATGGGAATTGTAAATCAAAACACCTGGAGGATATTAGGTAGGGTAAATTTGTTCTAAAGACATGTCTAAGTTGGCCTTGAATAAAATAATTTAACGTTAATTTGAAAATAACAGATTATCAAAACAAAAGCAGGATTTTAAAAGCTGCATTCATACATTTCTAACTATGACATGTCAAGTCATGGGATGGCCAAACTGTGCTAATCTGTTTTCATACATAATAGGGCTGTGCAGTGCTGGGATCTGATCTCTAAAAGGTTCTGCTGGGTGTGAAGATAACACCTGCCTGCAATTCTTTAAAGTAGCCACGTAAATCTCTGGAAGAGTTACCACTGCTCAATGGTGTTGCATACAGGGGCTGTGTTTGTGCTGATGCATGCTCCAACCTTCTGTTTTGAAGATCAGATCTCAAGGGCTGCCCAGCCTTGTCACAAACCATAAACTCTACCCACAGAATATTCTGTCATCACCAAGAGAAGTTAGGTTGGTTGGACCAGAAACAAGGCAGACTCTTTGAAGACAGATTTCATCATTTAATCTTTCCTCCTCTGCTTGGTTTTACAGTGATTTTAAATTTGGTAACATCACACTTTGGTTTAAGATATTTTTCCCCGAGTTTCATTTTTTTATTATTACACAACTTAAAATTTCAAATTCATCATTTGAGGATGAATCTTTCAGGGCCAAAAGGCAACCCCCAAATATTTTTATGAATGAATGAATGAATGAATGAATGAATGAATGAATGAATGAATGAATGACACAGAATCATTTAAGGGGGAGGGGGTAGTAGAAACAGTTCCTTAGAAACAAATAGATAATAGTGACAGTGTTCAAAATAATATAGAACTATGAATGCACAAAGCAGAAAATAGCAGGATGAGTGGGTTCGCAGAACAAAAAAACAAAGCAAACCATAATGAAATGTGATGTGTGAACCTACTCATCCTGCTATTTTCTACTTTGTGAACCAGTCATTGTGATTTATGGCTTAGTGTAATATATGACAGTATCCAGTTGTTATAATTATTTTACAAACCTTCGTTAGTGACTGAGTTCACACAAAACTTTAAGCCATTGTTTAACCATAGTTTATTAAACATAACTTGGTTAGCTCTGTACAACATAGTAAATCATGATTTACAAACTGCAGTGGCTGGATTCACACAACATGGCAAGTTAAAACCAAATAAATCCCATTATTACCATGTTAGATAAATCAATTTGTGTCCTTTGGAACTTACACAGTGTAGCATCCAGAGGTGGTGGTGATGGTTAAGCCACCTGAATCATTTAGCTTCATATTTCTTCATTTATTCTGTTGTTACTGTTTACAGGGAAGAGAAACTCCAAAATAAGTAAGAATTAGTTTAAAGAAAATATACTTTGAAGAATACATTGATTATTTAGCAAGTTATGGTTTGTTTTCCTGTTTGGGCCTTTTTTTAAAGGATTGCCTTGAACCCCAGCCACAGAAAAAATCACTTTATGCTCAGATGGGCACAGCAGAAAATGACTCATGACGTCTTTCATTTTATCCATCTCAGAGTTCTGGCCTTCATCTTTTGCAACAGGAACACAGTGTAATCTGCAGACAGTTGTTACATGACTCAAATTTTATACACAACTTAATATCCTTTTGCTTTATTAAAGTAGCAAGCAGGGCTGATGAATCAAATTCAGTTTTTTTTTAAACTTGCAGCGTATTGCAAATTCTTTTACTGAACACAAACCAGTATACCAAGTTGTCTGGTGTTTTTTTTTTTAAGCAAATGGAGATGATAAGGGAAGTCTCAAACAGAAGGCTTTTGGTTGATTTATCAAGTTGATTCTTTGAAATCTTCAAAATTTCACAGTACTCCTGTAATCTGAAACTGCACTATGTAAGTCTACAAAGTTTACACCTGAAATCAGAAATCAACAGAGAGTCTATATCTACAGTTTAAAGGTAGCAAATCAACTAGGATAACTTTGCATTCTGTGCGGCAGGAGAAAAAGTGATACCGAGAGAGAATATGAATTTTACCTTCATCCCTCCCACCCTAAGATAAGGTCATATTCCAGACTGGGAGAAGCAGGCTAGCTTTTGAAGAAGCAGCTTTGAGGTATTTCTTTAAAGTGACACTCAGTTAAACTTTTAGTATAAATTTATTTATAGATTCTCTACAACCCATCCTTTTCTTCTTGGTTTCTCAGCAGCTTCTGTACTCTTGTTGAAAATAGTCAGAGAGGTACCAGGTGATGTCTTCATCTCACAGTATATATGCTAAATCACATTGATGAACTTACGTTTTGCTCTATTCAAGACAAGAACACACTGTTTCTACAGCAGGCTGGATGTGATATTGTTCCGTATGACAAATGGCAATTGGTTTTATCAGTAGTAGCTACTTGGCCATAAAGAGCACATGACGTGCAAATGAGCATATGTGCACACCTCATACAGCCTTAGAAACAGCAAAGAACTGATAAATCGTACAAGAGGCACCAATTCATATTTAATGATACATTCATATTTTATTAAGGGTACTGTATATACATTTACCTGACAAAACAGTGAGGCTTCCTTACGTTGAGAAGGCCCCGAACTTCCAAATGTAAATATTTGCAGTGGTCATGCTGTGTGAAGGCTTCTCTCACATCTGTTGAATGCAGCTGCCCTTTCAGCAGAGAAAACGTTTTCTCCTTTCACTTGTATTCCTGATGATTTTGGAAGGTGGCCAACCCAAAAACTAAAATCCAGAAGCACAGTCCACATAAAAACTAATCTTCCCTCTCCCTGAGGGAGCACCTGCAAAAACAGCAGTAGCTGCTGCACTCCACTGACTATTCATAATAGAAGCAAACGGAAGTTTTCTGAGCTAAGGCCATTGTTTACCTCAGAGCAAGGCTAGATATACCACAAATCTAGATCTACTGGTAGGACTCTTGAGTGATTTAGAGTCAAGGATTTCTAACTGTAAATCATTGAAAACCAGCAATAATGTGGTCATTTTGTTTCTCCCACCCGCCCATGCCCCAGTATTTTGTTCTACATCTACATGAAGCCACTGAGTGACCTTCACTGGCTCCAATAGGCTTCTGGGTGCAATGCAAGGTGCTGGTTATCACCTGTAGCAGGGCCGGTTCTAGGCGTAGGCAACCTAAGCAGTCACCTCGGGTGCCAAATTTTAGGAGGCGCCAGAATTGAAAAGACTTCTGAAATACACAATTTTGTTGTTTATTCGTTCAGTCGTTTCCGACTCTTCGTGACTTCATGGACCAGTCCACGCCAGAGCCCTCTGTCGTCCGTCACCATCCTCAGCTCCCCAATGGTTGAGTCCGTCACCTCCAGAATACCATCCATCCATCTTGCCCTTGGTCGGCCCCTCTTCCTTTTGCCTTCCACTTTCCCTAGCATCAGCTTCTTCTCCAGGGTATCCTGTCTTCTCATTATGTGGCCAAAGTACTTCAGTTTTGCTTTTAATATCATTCCCTCAAGTGAGCAGTCTGGCTTGATTTCCTGGAGTATGGACTGGTTTGATCTTCTTGCAGTCCAAGGCACTCTCAGAATTTTCCTCCAACACCACAGTTCAAAAGCATCTATCTTCCTTTGCTCAGCCTTCCTTATGGTCCAGCTCTCGCAGCCATAGGTTACTACAGGGAATACCATTGCTTTAACTATGCGGACCTTTGTTGTCAGTGTGATGTCTCTGCTCTTAACTATTTTATCAAGATTTGCCATTGCTCTCCTCCCAAGAAGTAGACGTCTTCTGATTTCCTGGCTGCAGTCAGCGTCTGCAGTAATCTTTGCGCCTAGAAATACAAAGTCTGTCACTGCCTCCACTTTTTCTCCCTCTATTTGCCAGTCATCAATCAAGCTCGTTGCCATAATCTTGGTTTTTTTGAGGTTTAACTGCAACCCAGCTTTTGCACTTTCTTCTTTCACCTTCGTCATAAGGCTCCTCAACTCCTCCTCACTTTCAGCCATCAAAGTGGTATCATCTGCATATCTGAGATTGTTAATGTTTCTTCCAGCGATTTTAACTCCATCATTGGATTCCTCAAGCCCAGCATGACGCATGATGTGTTCAACCCATCTTTTGCACTTTCTTCTTTCACCTTCGTCATAAGGCTCCTCAACTCCTCCTCACTTTCAGCCATCAAAGTGGTATCATCTGCATATCTGAGATTGTTAATGTTTCTTCCAGCGATTTTAACTCCAGCCTTGGATTCCTCAAGCCCAGCATGACGCATGATGTGTTCTGCGTACAGGTTGAATAGGTAGGGTGAGAGTATACAACCCTGCCGTACTCCTTTCCCAATCTTAAACCAGTCTGTTGTTCCGTGCTCTGTTCTTACCGTTGCTACTTGGTCGTTATACAGATTCCTCAGGAGGCAGACAAGATGACTTGGTATCCCCATACCACCAAGAACTTGCCACAATTTGTTATGATCCACACAGTCAAAGGCTTTAGAATAGTCAATAAAACAGAAATAGATGTTTTTCTGAAACTCCCTGGCTTTCTCCATTATCCAGCGGATATTGGCAATTTGGTCTCTAGTTCCTCTGCCTTTTCTAAACCCAGCTTGTACATCTGGCAATTCTCGCTCCATGAATTGCTGGAGTCTACCTTGCAAGATCTTGAGCATTACCTTACTGGCATGTGAAATAAGTGCCACTGTTCGATAGTTTGAACATTCTTTAGTGCTTCCCTTTTTTGGTATGGGGATATAAGTTGATTTTTTCCAATCTGATGGCCATTCTTGTGTTTTCCAAATTTGCTGGCATATGGCATGCATCACCTTGACAGCATCATCTTGCAAGATTTTAAACAGTTCAGCTGGGATACCATCGTCTCCTGCTGCCTTGTTATTAGCAATGCTTCTTAAGGCCCATTCAACCTCACTCTTCAGGATGTCTGGCTCTAACTCACTGACCACACCGTCAAAGCTATCTCCAATATTATTATCCTTCCTATACAGATCTTCCGTATATTCTTGCCACCTTTTCTTGATCTCTTCTGCTTCTGTTAGGTCCTTACCATTTTTGTTTTTGATCATACCCATTTTTGCCTGGAATTTACCTCCGATGTTTCTAATTTTCTGGAAGAGGTCTCTTGTCCTTCCTATTCTATTGTCTTCTTTCACTTCCGCACATTGCTTGTTTAAAAATAATTCCTTATCTCTTCTGGCTAACCTCTGGAATTTTGCATTTAACTGGGAATATCTCCCCCTATCACTGTTTCCTTTTGCTTTCCTTCTTTCTTGGGCTACTTCCAGTGTTTCAGCAGACAGCCATCTTGCCTTCTTGGTTTTCTTTTTCTTTGGGACGTTTTTTGTTGCCGCCTCCTGAACAATGTTGCGAACTTCTGTCCATAGTTCTTCTGGGACCCTATCTACTAAATCTAGTCCCTTAAATCTATTCTTCACCTCCACTGCATATTCCTTAGGAATATTAGTGAGCTCATATCTAACTGATCTGTGGGTCTTCCCTATTCTCTTTAGTCTGATTCTAAATTTTGCAATAAGAAGTTCGTGATCTGAACTACAGTCAGCTCCAGGTCTTGTTTTTACCTACTGTATAGATGTCCACCACCTTTGGCTGCAAAGGATGTAGTCAATCTGATTTCGGTGTCGACCATCTGGTGAAGTCCATGTATAAAGTCGTCTTTTAGGTTGTTGGAAGAGAGTGTTTGTTATGCACAGTGAGTTGTCTTGGCAAAATTCTATCAGCCTGTGTCCTGCTTCATTTTGTTCTCCCAGACCATGCTTGCCTGTAATTCCAGGTGTCATCTGACTACCCACCTTAGCATTCCAGTCTCCTGTAATGAAAATAACATCTCTTTTTGGTGTATTATCTAGTAGGTGCTGCAGATCCTCATAGAACTGATCTACTTCTGCTTCTTCAGCATCTTTGGTTGGGGCGTATATTTGGATCACTGTGATGTTAAATGGCTTACCCTGAATTCGAATTGAGATCATTCTATCGTTTTTTGGATTGTATCCAAGCACTCCATTTCTTCTGTGGTCCTCTTGTCCACAGTAGTAGATCTGGTGGTCATCTGATGTGAAGTGGCCCATCCCAGTCCATTTCAGTTCACTGACACCTAAAATGTCTATATTTAATCTTGACATCTCACCAATAACCACATCCAATTTGCCCTGGCTCATAGATCTTACATTCCAGGTTCCTATGGTGTGTTGATCTTTAGAACATCGGATTCGTCGTTCACCACCAGCACCGTCGGCCGCTAGCCGTCCTTTCGGCTTTGAGCTAGCTGCGTCATCACATCGGGGGCTAGTTGAACGTATCCTCTGTTCCTCCCCAGTAGCATTTTGACCATCTTCCGACCTGGGAGTCCCATCTTCCGATGGTATACCGACATATCTTTGGTTGTACTGATCCATTTAGTTTTCATGGCAAGAATACTGGGGTGGGTTGCCATTACCTTCCCCAGGGATCGTATTTAGTCTGACCTCTCTGCCACGACCTTCCCGTCTTGGGTGTCCCTTCACGGTTTAGCTCATGGTTTCATTGAGGTGCTCAAGCTCCAGCACCACGACAAGGTAACGATCTCCTTTGCTGGAGGAAATACACAATATGAGTATAAAATCTGATCATCTTTCCTCATTGCTTTAGAACTTTTACTTACTGCGCTTTTTGAAAACACTTACCCACAAAGTCCGTCAAGTGTGACTTTTTGTGCTCCAGTGCACCCGCGCTAGGGTTAAATGTAATTTCACTGAATTGTTGTCATATGACAACAATGGATACTGGACCAACTCCCGAAGCTGGTCCAGAGGAATACCATGATTGATGGTATCGAAAGCCACTGAGAGGTCAAGAAGAGCTATGATGGATGCACTACCCCCATCCCACTCCCTCCAGAGGTCATCCAAGAGTGCAATCAATGCTGTCTCTGTCCCATACCCCAGTCTGAATCCTGACTGAAATATTTAATGTGATTCACGGTAAATAGGGTGAAAATGTCTGAGAAAAAAAAATTCACCGGTACTGAAAATCAGAAGCATAAAGCTAAAAAACACGAAGAAGAAAAAAAGAAACAAGGGCACCTTTTTGAAATTCTTAACAAAATCAGAAGATGAGCCAGACCACAAGGGGCACCAGAATATGACTTTGCCTAGGGTGCCAAAATGTCTAGAGCCAGCCCTGCCTATAGAGCCCTCCATGACATAGGACTGGCTTATCTGCTGGACTGCCTGTCTCCAACAGCATTTGCCCATCCCACATACTCCAATAGGATGGACATACCTGGGGTTGCTTCTCTGAAGCAGTGTTATCTGGCCAGACCCGTGACTCCAATTGATTGGAGTTCCTGCCTGGATGGGTATTATATGAATTTAGCTTCCTGGCCATCTATTAATTGTTGCTGCTGTTTTTAATTGTATTGTTTATTTTTTGCTAGTGAATTGTATATGCCCCAGAGTTGCAGTTGTTCAAGTTGAGTAGTCATACATTTTCCTAACTAACTAGTCATTTAAATAAAGAAGCATCCTAGATTATACTTTTCAAATAAAGGCAGCTTGAGAGCACAAGAACTAGAATTTTGAATGGAAGAACTCCCCCCCCCCCAAAAAAAAAAAAAAAATTCTGAGGGTCAGAATGATTTAATTGCATTCCATTTTTTATCAGGGTCATTTTTTGATGGATCTCAGAATTCTTGGAAAACATAATAGTTGTTTTCAGACAAGGTTGAATTCTGCTAGCTTCTGTTTTAGATTTTATCCTCAATATAAACAACTGGCTAAGAAAATCTTCAGTCTTCAGTCTTGATAGATGTATTATAAAGTCTGAATGAGAAAAATATGAAATATAATTTCTACACACAGCTTTTGAAATGGAAAGTTCTATCAGTTCATTCTGCTTCACCTGACAGACCTTGTGTTACCACTTAGGTCCCAGATCATAGAGCTGATAAACAATTTGGATAGAGGCACCTTGTCCAAGAAACTACGGACTAGTCATTTCAGCTTTGATAATGGGGAAGACATAAGAATAGATTATAAGGGAAGTTGTAAACATCTTGATAGCAGGTCAAGGATTGTTGTAACTAAGGCTGTGATAGTTGGAGTCAAAAAAGAATAATGGATTTGTGAAAAAGGAATCCTAGTACAGTATTCCATTTTTATGGGATTAATAATTTAATGAATAGAGGGAATGCTGTTAATACATTTTTTCTTGCATGCAGGAAGGCCTTTGATAGAATGTTCTGTGATAGTTTAGTTAGCAAACCCATTAAATATTATCAGGTATTTTGGGAAACTCATCAGCAGTACCTGTTCAAACTGGACAGAAGTTTCAAGTGAGATGCTGCATAGTTTTGTTCTTTTTTCTAGGCTCAATAGTTTTCAACATGATAAAGAAATATATTTCTTTGTCATTTTAAAAGGATCTTGGGAGGAATAATAATAATAATAATAATAATAATAATAATAATAATAATTAATAATAATAATAATAATCTTTATGTTGGAAAGCTTGCATGAATCTAACAAAATGAAACTCGACAAAGTCAAATGCAACATTTTGTATTTAGGTATGAGGGCAACAAGAAAAATGTATAGAGATAAGATGGCAGATGCATCACTTGGAAAAATTCAGGTGCAACAGAGCTCAAGATGAAAGTTGAACAAAGGTAAAACATTAATAAACATCATGCAAAAAATAAGAATGTAATTTTAGGCTGCTCTAAGAACCATCGTTTCCATGTCATGACAATACGGATTACCTACTTTATTCTGAATTAGTGTGATCTCATCGACAAAATGGGGGGCGGTAGCTCAGCGGGTTAAACCGCTGAGCTGGTAGTCTGCCGATCATAAGGTCGGCAGTTCGAACCCGCGTGGCGAGGTGAGCTCTCGTCACTAGCCCCAGCTCTCTGCCAACCCAGCGATTCGAAAGCTAAATAAGCAAGTAGATAAATGGGTACCACTCTCGTGGGGCAATATGCTGGCATCCTGTCGGGGAGTCGCCTCGTAGCCGAAGACGGAGACGGAGATCTGGAGAAGCCGGAATGGCGGCTGAGGACGGCGGCAGAGGACGACGGATCCCAGCTCAACTTCCGGGATGTCAGCAGCCGGCTCCGAAAGCGAAGAATTCTGGGACCTGTAGTTCCGATGCCTGGAAAGAAGAGCCGGTTCCCTCACCCCCTCCCTAATCGCGCGGGTATAATATGATTGTATAAATGAAAGTACATGATTGTAAGCCGCCTAGAGCCCTCCATTAGGGAGGGGATAGGCGGGGTATAAATAAGATAAATAATAAAATAGCAGTTCTAAGCTTTAAGAAGAATAAAGACACATTGAAGGGTTCAGAAGAGGGCAGCAAAAATGGTTAATTACAATATAAAACAAGTTATGGAAAGAAAAGTCAATCAAAACAGTGTTAGGTATAATCAGGAAGAGAAAAGTTTGAGGAGGTACCCAGTACCATTCTTTAAATATCTGATTAGCTGATCAAAGGCTTGTTCTTTGCCTCTCCAGAAAAAAACAAGATCTAATAGTGTTAAATTTAGGGGTGATAGATTTCAGTTGACCACAGCAGGATTATCTTGACATAGAACCAGTTTTACAATCAAAATATTACTTGGAGAGTAAAGGCAGCTTTTCCTTTTATCAGCTTGAAACCTTCTATTGGGCATGCTGTAGCCAAAGACCAAAGATTTGGACTCATAGTCTATACCCTGTATGATGCCTAGATTGCACTATTTTTATTATTTTTACTAGTATCCACTTACTGCTTGTTCTGGAATCGGTTTAGATCTGCTAGGATGAGTGATCAATTATAAGAGTAATTGTACTGGAATATTACTATATCATGAAACAGTAGGTCTGACATTGAAGCAAGCTGTAGTAGTTGCTGTTCACTTGGTTTTATTCCATGTTTTGTTAGTCTTACATGTCAATGTAGGGGCAAGATTAATCCTCTTAGCCTAGTGAATTAGGATCCAGGAAACTCTTTATTTTTTTTATGCCAAAACTCTTCATGTGGTTGCAGGCAAATCTTTAATAACAAAAGTCTCGTAGTATGTTTTTCCTTAGCATTGCATATTTCATCTCAGCTTCTGATATCATTGCTCTGTCTTCAAAAATGATGTCAAGGAATTGACCTTCTTTGCTAATTAGATTCTAGTTGTTATTTGGAAAGTTTGCAAATGCTTGCCTATATATGTCCTAGAATCACTGCTTCATTATGACACTACCCTATCCATTGCAGTATTTTCTCAATGCATAGGAGAAGTAATGATTAGTTTTTGATGTTCCAACATAGGCAACTTGTTTATGTCTTGGTTGCATTAACATAACATTGCAGAATGTTTCTGTAGAATGCTTTTTAGAATCTTTATATAATGTGTTCCATGATTCAAGTAGGCAGCAAACTGCAAACAAACATCCTAGATTTTTATGTTATGCATTTAGAATAAAACCGAGAAACAATTTGAATGAAATCTGATGAAATGAATGAAATGGCCAAGCAGTCAGTTCTACAGAGAGATAGACAAGAAAGTTTCTGGGAGACATTTCCTAGTTTAAATTAATCATTTATATTTTAAATCTCTTATTTGTTTTTAGTAGCTAGAGGGCTTGGTGTCATTTTTAGCCTGCAACCAAATGATTATAGTTAACACTCAGCCATCAAAATCCATCACTTGAGAGATACCACTGCTCTGTCCCTCTCTGCACTTGTAAACACCAAGAAGAGTTGTATTGTCGAAGGCTTTCACGGCTGGAGTTCAATGGCTGTTGTGGGTCTTCCGGGCTGTGTGGCCGTGTTCTGGAAGTTGTGGTTCCTAACGTTTCGCCAGCATCTGTGGCCAGCATCTTCAGAGGGCAGGAGCACAGATAGAAGCACAGATAGAAGCAAAATCTCTGTCAGAGATCTCCGACAGAGATTTTGCTTCTATCTGTGCTCCTGCCCTCTGAAGATGCTGGCCACAGATGCTGGCGAAACGTTAGGAACCACAACTTCCAGAACACGGCCACACAGCCCGGAAGACCCACAACAGCCACCAAGAAGAGTTGTTGTTTTGGTGAACAAGTATTAGCTACATACTTTTATTGGCAATTAAAGTCTCTATCTATCTATCATCTATCTATCTATCTATCTATCAAATAAGTTTTCAACAGAATAAAAACAATACAAATGAATTGAAGAGAAGAATAGGGAAAATAATAAAGTGAAAAAGAAATAAAGAAAAAGAAATAGAAAAGAAAGAAAAAGAAAAAAAGAATAAATCAAAGTCTTGTGCAGTGTATATCATTTTTGAAAAACAGACCTGCGGATTGTTCAGTTTTTTCTAACATTAATTTGTTTTTCTATTATCTATTCCATGAGTTTACTTTGGTTTTCTTTCTGTTTCAAAAAAAATTGACAATCTAATACATGTAGTATACTTGGAAACACAAGTTTGGTTACTCAAATAGCTGAGGTTGGATTGACACAACACGATTGCTATGTAAAATATAGTGAATGATTTTAATGTACCCAGTTGCCAAAGGATTTGTCCACAGCAACTGGTACATTTGTCTGCTACCGGTAAAAATTGTAGGTAGCTCATCTGCAAAGCAAAGTGCTAAACATCAGTTGTTTTGCCCTGAAGCCCAGCTAATCCAGGCAGTATTCATATGAAATGACATAGGCCTTCACATGAAGCCACTGATGGTCGCTTCACTTGAAAACTGCTTGTAGCAGTTACCAGGGAAGTAATTCACATGTTACCAGGGAACCATTATCAAAAAGTAATTAGCAGTCAGAGAAGTAATCTGTTACTGGGGAAATAATTTATATTTCAGAGTCTGTGGTATTCCCTGTTTTAATGCTGCTGATATCCATTTTCTGATTTCATGGCCTGAGCAGTATATGCAATAGCTGCAACAATAGGTATGTGTATGGATGTGCTCAGACTTCAATCTAGGACAGTTTTCCCATCTTTCATTTCTTCTTATGCTCTTTTCTCTCAGCAACTCCCTCCTCCTATGTAAATCAATGGATCAGATTTTATTATACCATTATTGGGGTTTTTTTAATTTCATTGTCTTGGATCGTGGTACAGAGCAAGTTCTTTACCTGTGTCTTCAGTACAGTAATTGAAATGAGGGGGTCCATGGGGAATAAAAAAGTCAAGATGGCACCCACAGCAATATGATTGAAGCCCTGCCCCTTTTATGTGCTTTATGGTGCACTTTAAGGCAGGCTTCATAACGCAGTTAGATGGAGGCGGGTAGCTGACCTTAGTTCTTTCATGGGAATCCATTAGGAAATCCCAGGGCTGTAAACTAGTCTGGAAGTCCAAATAACATCCTGGAAGAACACAATGGCAAACCATTTCACTATTGTTGCCATGAAAACTACATATTTAAAAATTCACCAGTAGTCAAGTTGAACTCAGAGGGGAATTTAAATTTTTGCTTTGCAGATGACAAGGAATGCATTTTTATTTTATTTTTTTTGGTCTTTGGTCATGAACTTACTTACTTACTTACTTACTTACTTACTTACTTACTTACTTACTTATTTTTCGAATTTATGACCGCCCATCTCCACGACAGCGGACTCTGGGCAGTTTACAACATTATGACTAATATGTTCCTTGTTCATCGTAAATACTACGTAGGACTGCACACACACACAAAGTCTTCTAAACAAAGCATGAAAAATTGGAAAGTAAAATAAGAAATAAAGCCTGAGGTTGGGCATTTTGTTGGAGCTGTTTTTTAAACCCTTTTTAATGTTTGTGGTTTTGGCTCACTTCGATTGGCCATTTACATTCATTTCCCAGAGAACGCTCTTGAAAGATTAAGGAATGTCTGTGGTCACTGAATTTCCTCCCTGCCTCCAGGAAGAGTAAATTAGTTACAAGAATTGACAAACTCTCCAGAGTGAATTAACTCTTTCTTTTTGGAAAACAGCTCATCCTTCATTCCAGTTGTTTTTGAAAGGAAACACCACCAAAGTATTGTGTTTCCTGTCAGGACAAGTTGTCAGTATAATTGAAGACACAAAACAAGGTTTTTACATAAAAGGCAATTTTTCTTGCTCTTTGAATGAGTTTTTGCTTAATATGGTTACTTTTTTGGTTATATCTCTATATATGGGAAACATTTTATTGACTGCTTGTGGCTGAGTTAGCATAGGTAGCCCTAAATCCAGATTAATAAAACACAGCTGCTGTATTTATATGAGAATTAATATTAAGTATTTGTGGGTTTCCTATAAGGAATTGAACCTACTTTATTTTAGCTTACTCTGGTGTGTTGTGCAGACCAGCCCATATGCTATAATAATAATAATAAAATGGAACAAAGTGGCAATCATAATTCTGGAGGGAGCTTAGTATACTATTCCAAGATACTTGGAAAAAAATGCATTTTATGCAGGCAAAATATGCCCTAAATAAAACTTAGTGTGCTTGCAGAAAAAAAGGCACTAATTTCTGCTTCCCATATAGTGAGTCATTTTTTTTGCCCCAGTACTTTAATGAAAAAAAATGCAATCTCATCACAAATATCAGTAGATTTATTAGGACATGTTATTCCAGGCTATTTTTGGGTTTTGGAAAGAAATGGAGGTTGAAATCTATTTGTGTCTGCATGAAAACAGAATTACATCTGCCACCAAAATAGATTCCTCTAAAGCTTTATGTTTCCCATCTGTTTCAAGTTGGATTCCATATTCCCAAGTGGGGGGTGGGGGGCAGAGAGTATGTTCAAGAAAAGGAGAGAATTGGAAAGTTTCATTGTATAAGTAGAAAGCTCTTTGTAAAACAGTGGGTGTAATCCAGGAAGCATTTAATCTTCATTTTTGGATTAGTTTGTGCCTTTTAATCCCAAATAAGATACAGCACATTTCACTGAATGGGACAAAAAAAATCCCAAACCCAAATTTAAAGTGGGGCTTGGGACCAATTGTGTGTGTTTGTGTGTGTCCGTCTCATAAAGCTTGCTTGCTTTATTTATTTATTATTTAAACAATTTACACAGCCACCTATCTCAACAATGACTCTGGGCAGCACCACTGTTATAAATAAAACAGTAAATGTATTGTCGAAGGCTTGGCGAAAGATGCTGGCGAAACGTTAGGAACCACAACTTCCAGAACACGGCCACACAGCCCGGAAGACCCACAACAGCCATAAAACAGTAAATATTAAATGAGTGAAATTTGAAGACAGTTTATTACTGCACAAGGGGAAATAGACTAGAATGAAACAGTAAGCCTAAATTTGTATGCATTCTGTAGTGAAAAATTAAAATAATGTTTACAAGATTAGATTTCTTCAGCTTCCATGTCAAATTCAATAAAATTTCTCAAGGGAAGCAATAAATAATTCTTTAAAATAATATGAGTTTTGCCACTGTTAATAGCTTCTGGACACTTGTTTTTAAGTTGTGTCTTTTAGAAATATACCCATTGCCAATTAAGCAGACAGTGATTTAATACAGTTTGATGTATCATTTTGATACAGAAGATAACAGAAGATACATTTGCTTAAAGGAAGAGGACAAACTGATTTCTTTTAAAGAAGGATGTGTTTTATAAATGCTTTCATGCATTACTGTAGTGTGTTTTAAATATATAATGTCTTATTTATGAAAACCCTTTCAGTAAATAATGCATGGGCAGTTCCAACCTTGCTCAAGGCATCTTGCCTAAATGTTTTGTCTAGGAAATAATTATTTGGGTTTGAGTTGGTTTCATAGTATATCTAGCTGTCTTATTTACAATTGACAGCCATCTGAAATTAAATGTTTTATAGCTTGCTGGAGTTAAGTGACATGTATGCCTTTTGTTACAATGTTCAAGCATGTGGAAAGAGTAGCCTTATTCAGGTTTTATACTTGAATAAAATAAGGGCAAAACATAGAAGAAAGATGAAGCTATGTCTGCCAGCCCTATCTCCAATACAGACCTCAACTGCTCCTTAATGAATGGGAGTTCTACAGGGGCTTGAATGCAACTAGAATTCCTGCATAATTAGGAATCTTACAAATTAATGAGGCACCAACACCTCATGCAAAGCGTGGAAGCCAAAGGTGTGAAGTATTACCTCCAATGTGATTGGCTCCATGCTTCTTAAGTGTGTTACTCTATCCTCTTCAGATATAATTCCCAAAGAAGTCTAATTACTGGTGTAAGTTCATTCATTGGCGATCACTCGTAGCCGAGTAAGATTGTCTTCCAAAGGTAAAATTTTAACAGTGGATCCGTAAGTGGCTATAAAGGCTAATTCTGGATCCGCACAACCTCCCACAGTGAGGGCATAGGTTTCCGGGTGGGAGACGGTCATGATGAGGGTTTGCCTGACATGCCTTCCTTTTAGCTCTTTTCTCCCTTTCACCCTGTACTCGTGCTTCTTCAAAGTCCATAGCGCCTTTAATAAAGGCTGACCTCCAATTGAAACGCTCATGAGTTAGGGCTTCCCAGTTCTCAATGCTGATATTACATTTTTTTAAATTAGCTTTGAGAGTGTCTTTGAATCTCTTTTGCTGTCCACCAATATTCCGTTTTCCATTCTTAAGTTGGGAGTAAAGTAGCTGCTTTGGAAGACGATGGTCAGGCATTTGAACAACATGACCAGTCCAGCGAAGTTGATGTTGGATGATCATTGTTTCAATGCTGGTGGTGGTGTAAGTAGCTAAAGAAGAACAAGGTTTGATTTAATAGAATATATGGATCTTCCGTAATTTTGGAGTATGAATTGGCTAAAATTGGGTGGAGAAGGTGGGGAATTTCATTTACATGAACTGAGGGTAAAACATACAGTGGAATTAATGCTAAGCATATCTAGAGATGCAAAGGTCTTTGAAAAATCCTGCATAGGATTTTTTTTTCTTAGTTTCCGCTCAGATTACAAAATTTGAAAATTAAAAAAAATGGATAGTGATTTTTTTTCCAAACCATACATTCACATCAGTTTATTATTGATTAGCCATTAGGCCATATCAAACTACAGAATATAAAACACAGAACATTAATAAGACCGTATATAAAAATAGAATAAAATAAACAGATTAAATGAGAAAAAGAATTTTAAAAATGCAAATCCTATTTCTGTATCTCCCCTACAGTTTACCCCAATCAGACTCTCATATGCAGATCTCAACTGAACTGTTTTATTCAAATAAAGGGCCATATTTTATGTATTTTTTTTAATTCTGACCACACATGAAATATGTTGGTTTAATGTAAGGATCCCAATAGGTTGTTCGTCTAATGTGCGGTCCTAGATACTGATCTCTCTCTTTCTTATACAACTGACATTCAAATAATATGTGTATTATGTCTTCTATCTCTGGAGCTCCACAAATACAAGTACGTTCATTATAAGGGACTTGGTTAAATCTTCCATATTTTATAATTGTGTCCAGTTGCTCGAATCTTGCTCGAGTAAATACCGCCCTAAGAGGTTTAGGCATTTCTGTGTGTAAATACTTAGCTGTTCGGAAGGTCCAAATTTATCTCTAAAAGCAAGCAGCAGGAAGACTTGTTTGTAGAATCATTAGGTCTCCTATGCTAAGGAAATACTGTAAGTAGCGCTTGGAAGAGCAAGATGCATTACTCTCTGCAAAACCGCTGCCATCTTCAGAAAAGAAAAAATAAATGCAGAGCCTCCTTTATTTATGGACTCTCTTGTTCACTTTTGTAGAAGTTGATGAATCTATTCCTGTCCTCTTGCTAGCCTAACTTGGCCTCAGAGGACTAGTGGTGCTCTGAAGTGGGCAGCAGTCAATTTATTCCTATTAGATCAGAAATGAAGAACTGATTGCCTGCTTGTTTAGAAGGATTAAGCAAGTCTAAAGGTTTTAGAATTGGGAAGAATTCCTCCTCCTGGATATGAATTGGTCTTTGGGATCAAGACAGAACAGGACAAGCGAGCTGAAAGAAAGTACTGTTTTTCTTAGTGAAAAATAAAAATGCTAGATTCTGTATACTAAACTCTGTGTTAGCTATACTGATACATTGTTATAACCAATATGAATTATAATTGAATTCTTATTAATCTATGTTGTGGAGTCCTTGGTGCTCTCTGAGCCTTGTTGTTTTCTTGCAGACGTTTCATTGCCAGGCTAGGCAACATCTTCAGTGCGAATCTATGTTGTTTTTAAATCACTCACTGGGGCACAGCTTTAAATTTATGAATGTTCCATACTTTTATGTTGATTAAACCAACCATTAATTTTCTATAAATTTTCAGAAAACAATCAATTTTTCATACACACACAAACACACATACACTAGAAAAAAAGAAAAAAGCTTTTGATGTATTGTATTGATGTATTGAAGGCTTTCACGGCCGGAGTTCGATGGCTGTTGTGGGTCTTCCGGGCTGTGTGGCCGTGTTCTGGAAGTTGTGGTTCCTAACGTTTCGCCAGCATCTGTGGCCAGCATCTTCAGAGGGCAGGAGCACAGACAGAAGCGAAATCTCTGTGCCCAGGTAGAGTGGCAATGTTTTGTTTGTTTTCTATTTATAGAGCTAAGTTATAGGAGATTAGGTGGAGTTTTTTGTTGTGTTGAAATGTTAATGAGTGGCTGATGAGCGTGATTAGCATGTTCATTGTGAGAAGTATTCCCATGTCCTGGTGGTTGGACTGAGTTCGTTGACCTTTTGCAGGCTGTGTTTTTCAGGACTGGTAGCCAGGTTTTGCTAATTTTTAGACTTTCTTCTTTTTTATTGTAACTGTGCTGGTGTTTGTGAATTTCAATGGCTTCTCTGTATAATCTGGTGTAGTGGCTTTTGGTGTTGTCCAGTATTTCTGTGTTTTCAAATAGGATTTTGTGTCCCGTTTGCTTGAGAGCATGTTCAGCTACTGAAGATTTTTCTGGTTGCTGTAGTCTGCAGTGTCTTTCGTGTTCTTTTATCCTGGTGTGAATGCTTCGTTTTGTGGTTCTGATGTATACTTATCTGCAGCTGCATGGTATGCGGTATACTCCTGCAGTGGTGTGGGGGGTCCCTTTTGTCTTTTGCTGATTTTAGCATTTGTTGTATTTTCCTGGTGGGTCTGAAGACTGTTTGAAAGTTGTGTTTTTCCATCAGTTTTCCCATGCGGTCAGTGACTCCTTTGATGTAGGGCAGGAATACTTTGTTTGTGGGGGGCTGTTTTTCTTCAGTTTTCTACCTGGGCACAGAGATTTCCCTTCTGTCTGTGCTCCTGCCCTCTGAAGATGCTGGCCACAGATGCTGGCAAAACGTTAGGAACCACAACTTCCAGAACACGGCCACACAGCCCGGAAGACCCACAACAGCCAAAAAAGCTTTTATTTTTTCTGACTTCAAAATTTTCATAAATTTAATATCTATAAATGTATCTGGTTTAAATAAGAGAATGCCTTCAAGTCCTATTCATATTTCCTTAAATTACTTAATTAAAGAAAGAGCCTGACTAGTTTTATTTATTTTTTTATTTATTATTTGACTTATATCACCGCCCATCTCCCCCCACAAGGGGACTCTTGTTTTGTTTGTTCTTGACTCTGATAGACAGAGAAGTTGGAATATTCCTTCCCCACCAGTGGCCATCCATCCTGTTTCTCTTTCCTTCCAAACTCATTCTTTCTACTTTGAGTAATTTTAGTAACTGAGTTTCTGAAAGTTTCATTCATACATCTTTTGTGTCTTACTAATATGAGCTTCAGCCTTTCCAGGTTCACACAACCTGCTCTAACTGGCAAAACTTTTGTGCTTTCTTCAAAGCTTCTTTCTGCCTTCCCAAAAAGTGTAATACAAAATCTCAGCTGACAACTTCTTTTTAGTAAGCTGCCACTTTGCCACACTCCCCTGTCATCCACTTTTTCCCATCAGTAAGATGGTTTTTGATTTAGCTGTCACTAGCCGTCATTTTACCTATTATTTGTACTCTATCTCCTTTTCACCGTGTTATGCACTATAAATCAGAGGGGTTTTTTTTCTTTCAACATACCCTGTCCTTAAATGTCCCTTTCTTCCCTTCCTCGTTCCTTATTTGTAGCACATTTTTATTTTTTTAATAATTTGTATTGAAAGTTTTAACAGCAATAATAAGAATAAATACAAACTAAAATAGAACAGAAAAAATGAGAAAGAGAAAAATAAAATTAAAAAATTAAAAGTGCAATAAGAAAAGAGTAGAAGAGAAAGATATAAAGATATAAAGAAGTAGCTTCCAATATTCTTCACAGCAGTTATAAATACAATTGTATTTTAACCTCTCTCTCTAAAATTACATCATTACTCTCTTCTTTCTATGATCTACCCTGTCTAATCATCAAAACCATAAATCACGTTCATTTTTTTCATTTTTACACAAAAAGTCCATAAGGGGTTTCCAGTAATTGATGAATGTCAATAATGACCTTTCTCTAATTAGAGAAGTCAGTTTGGCCATCTCAGCAAGTTCTGTCAATTTCACCAGCCATTCCTCCATGGTGGGTAATACTGAATCTTTCCATCTTTGTGGCTATAGTAATCTCACCACAGTAATCATATATTGAAATAATCTTCCATGGCTTTTTTCTCACTGTTTATCCATCAATCCTAAAAGGAAAAGTTCAGGCTTTAGTTGAATATTAATCTTTAAAATTCTCTGTATCGATGTATGTATTTGAATCCATTTTTTTTTTTTGGCTTTTTACATGTCCACCAAGCATGATTAAATGTTCCTTCATGTTGTTCACATTTCCAATGATACATCATTTTATAAAAATTCTTTTTAAGATCATAACATAATGTAAATTTCAACCCTTTTAGCTACATATTTTCCACTGATCCATCTGTATATTATAACCAAAATTCTTAGCCCACTTTATTGTTTGTAGCACATCCACCGTTAAAATTTTACCTTTGGAAGACAATCTTACTCGGCTACGAGTGATCGCCAATGAATTATAGATGGGAGGAAAAAAACCACAAATCAATAGGTAGGTATCCTCTGTTCATACACATATGCATTCTTTCATGTGTTAGGAGCCAGAACAAGAAACAATTTTACTTAGATGTGCCATACACACAGCAGTGTGTGCATTCATTTCACTGCTATGGATTCACAAATGGGTGTGTGTGTATCACTAATATATATACATATACACTATATATATATATATATATATATATATATATATATATATATATACACACACACACACACACACACACACACATACATACATACACACACACACACATACATATACATATACACATACACATACACATATATACATATATACACACACACACACATACATACATACATACATACATACATACTGTGTGTGTGTGTGTGTGCATGTATATGTATACACACACACTATATTAGCTCAAACAAGCAAGTAATTGCACATAAGTAATATTTGTAAATATTACAAGTAAGTTATAATAATTTTATGTAAGGATTAGAGTACAATTTTGCACACCCATGCAACAATAAAAGGTTAGGGGCAGTTTGATTCACATTATAGAAAAGAATGTTTTATTATTTGTCAAATTTGTCTTACCCTGGTTAATACAATCATTCACATACAGTATACTCCAACCAGTTGTCTGGCACTGATACTAAATATCCTAATCTAAACAGAAAAGAAAGGAAGGAAATGGTAGAGAAGAGAAATAAAGGAAATAGAGAAAAAACGTAACCTGTTCCAGAGATAAGGAAGCACAAAACCTTTACTTTGGCCTAGCTTGTGAGGCATTAAAATGACATGCTTTCTACTGGCTACTTTTAAGTCATAGTGCAATCCAGCAGCTGAAGCATTCTAGCACAGTCCTTTTTTTTTTTAAGGCCAAAAAAAATAAATTATTCTAAATGAAAGGTTTGGTTATAATCAGGAAAAAAATTGCCTTAGATCTTAGAATTAGAAGTTGATGAAAAAAATAGTCAATAATAGTCTATAATAATAGTCAATAAGTGTGCTTGAGATCTTATAGAACAGTTTCTCAAAGCCAGAAATTGATATTTTTTTTCTGCTCAACAGCATAAAAGGATATATGAAACCAGGCCTTGAACTCTGCAGGTGGTTTATCAGGGGATAAAGTGTCTTAAGACATCTCTGGATTAGCAATACAACAAATGGGTCAAGGGAAGAAACTGTGATTGTGGCCCTGATGGCAGCATAGAAAAGAGATGGGAACCAGTCTAGCTAACCCAGAAAATAGGCAGCAGGGCAAATTACTTAAATCTACCAGAGTCAGAAGATTTCAGACAAAGGCTTCCAAAGGCTTAATATATCCAGGGCTGTGCTCAGGATGACTCACAACAACAACAGAAATAGGTGTGTCTTGTATTGTGAAAAGGAACCTCCGGAGATTTAAAATGACTTTATCTAACGAAAGGAAATTTATTCTGAAAAATGAGTGTTGTAGAATGCTCTTGTAATAAGCCAGTGCTGCTAGGAATGTCTTGAGTTGCAATAGGAATGCAGCAGGTTTCTAGTTTTTTCCCTGCCAGGCCTCTGGATAGTCCAATTCAGAGATTCTCTTCTTTGGTTCATTAACAGGATGTGGTGGTTCTAGCGAGCATTCAGTGCCACACTTTAGACATTCTCTCTCGGAAATGACCTTCATTCTAATTAGTGGAAGGAGGCATCCACCGCTTCTTAATTCAGTCAGTACCACAGCTATGTGTACAATAATAAACATAGATTTTTGGTCATGGCATTTCTGTGAATAGCTTAGTTAAACTGCTTTCTCTACAGCAAAACAAATTTTGAGCCAGGATCTTTAGCTAATAAGTGGAAGCATTAGGTACTATAATGCTCGGCATTTGACCCTGCATATTTGGATTTCCTTCTTTGTAACAAATGTTTCTCTTGATAATCCGTGATGGTACAGATGGAAGGAAGATGTGTTTGACACCACTAGACCTTTTAAAATGGCCTTTTAAAGGATACATCTTACAATAGCCCAATTCTTGTGCTGAATAGTATTAGACTCAACTAAAACCAGAAACAAAAAACTCAGAAGGCCAAATAAAGAAAATTATACTATGTACTAAAGGTTACGCTACTGTGTGTGATGGGATCTAGAGGCAAAACAGATTTTCTGCGTGAGCCCTATGTTATGGGATTTTAAAAAAAAAACACCTGTCGGGGATTGTCCTTGCCTTGGATTCAGAAAAATTGATGCAGTAATTGAGTTGGTAGTAGAAAACATCTTATGCTGGTATAGACCACTTTGGAGAAGTCACCTTAAGACTCCCAAATGACCAAATCGTTGGATGGCAGTAATAGCAAACTGTAGTGCAATTATTGCTAGCAAGAAAACACGAAGTTCTCTAGAATTGGAAGAGGATTTGATTTATAGTGTTACTGTGATTTTATGGCAGATGGAGAAAAAAGCACAGACTTTCATAACAAAGAGCCAACATTTCACCAAAATTTGAGTTCCTTTTTATATATAGCAAAAATGGAATGCTTGATTCAGCCAGATAGATATGTCAGTATGTTCTACCCACTCAGCTAATATCACTGAAAGAAAAGAAAAGCTGACTTTAAACATCCCCACATCAATGGCTGTTGTGGGTCTTCCGGGCTGTGTGGCCGTGTTCTGGAAGTTGTGGTTCCTAACGTTTCGCCAGCATCTGTGGCCAGCATCTTCAGAGGGCAGGAGCACAGATAGAAGCAAAATCTCAGAGATTTTGCTTCTATCTGTGCTCCTGCCCTCTGAAGATGCTGGCCACAGATGCTGGCGAAACGTTAGGAACCACAACTTCCAGAACACGGCCACACAGCCCGGAAGACCCACAACAGCCATTGAACTCCGGCCGTGAAAGCCTTCGACAATACATCCCCACATCAGCTTGATACTTTCTCATGTGAAAGTGTGCCTTCCCTATTCTCTACTTTTCTTTTATCGTGTCTTGTCATTAATGTCTTAGGTTTGCATAATTTGCTAGAACAAATTGAGAAGAGTTCTTTTTTGTTGTTTATTTTTACTAGTATATACTGTAATAAAGCTGCTTACTACTGTTCTGTAGGCTATAATAGGTTTTTGCTTATTCTTTGCTTCTAAAAGTAGCCATAACATCTTAACTTATGACACAATTAATGAAAATCCAAAAAAACTGTCTCAAATAAAACACTGTATACACTAAACCAGGAGACACAAATTATGCCAAGATATGCCCAGTACTTTGTGGCCATAAATTGAGGAATTACACAAAAGATTTCCTAATCAAGTTTTCAACTGGACCACCAAAGACGACTACTGTGGGTCATATCATTAAAATGCAGCTTTTTGAAGATTTATTTATTTTAGTTGCTTTATCCCTGGTTTACAATTCTGTGATGATTTCTGTATGGGTGTATGTTCCCCACTTATTTTATACTGTTTTCCTGATTCTTTTTAGGTATTGCAAAATTCAAGAACTTGTATGAGCCATAACCAGCTTCATTCCCACAACATGCTGAAAATGACTTTATGTCTGAGTTCTGTCAAGCTCTCACATGAGAAAGTATCAAGCTGATGTGGGGAGGTTTAAAGTCAGTTTTTCTTTTATTTTAGTGATATTTAGCTGAGTGGGTAGAACATACTAACATATCTATCTGGCTGAATCAAGCATTCCATTTTTGCTATATCTAAAAAGGACAGTGAGCCTCAGTGGACAGAGTGATAACAATGTAGATGTTTGTCCTCAAGCTCTTCAATATAGAAAGCGATATTATTTCTCAGAGAGCTATGAGTCTTGACAAACTGAATTGTTGGTTAATATCAAATTATGCTGAAGTTCACAAATAAATTGGCTTTTTCCCCCTACTAGCAATGATACATTGGGCTTCCTTTTCTGAGTCTAATGCTCAGTAGCTATGTTCAGTTTTTGTAAGTTTCAGCCACATGACTGGAATGATCCAGCATTCTTTATAGTAATTATTTGGTTATATTGTAATCAGTGTTTTTCATATTTACATGTTTCATCCTGCAGACGAAAGACAGCACTTTCCCATCACACAAATTTTAAAATGCTCTAAATACCTTTTCTTAAAAGTATGTTGATTACTGCCTCTGTCAAACAGCTGAAATCTTTTGGAAATATGACATATTCAGAAAGCTTTGTATGATTTAATTTTTCTCATAATCCTTGCAGTAATTCCTGATCAAATAACACATAATTTATAGCAGTAAGTTTGGTATTATTTTCACTAATTTAGTGGACATAAAGTTGGGCCTGGTTTTCTGGAAATTGCTCAGTATAATGTCGGTATAACTGCAGTGATGTGTTACAGCATTAGAAGTAGCATTGTCATTCATAACCATCTAATCCAGAATTATGTGTGCTCAAATGCACATAGTGTTGTGCTTTTATGTTGCACTTTCTGAATCTGTAATTCTTGGTGTGCATAGATCTTTCTTTGCACTGAAAAGAGGGAGAGAGATCTGCATATGGGAACTGCTGCTCTTCAGAATAATCTTTTCATTGTCGCTCAAAAGTTTTAGCATGGATATTTTCAACTCTAACTTTGGAAAAGCGTGATTGAATTTAATTAAAGATCAGCCTTTCAGAGGGGGAATATCTTAGCATGGTGTTAATGGCAGGTGGTACTTATTTCCTTGTACTTGTTTTGCTTTCATCCTTAAAATATTGCTGTTTTATCAGGATGAATGGAAAGATTGGAAAGGATCAGACCTAGAAACTTTGGAGAGCTTTTATTCCTTTCCTGTGTTAAAGCTCACATTCCTGGAGCTTACAGGTGTGTGTGTGTCTGTGTCTCTCGGTGTGTGTGTCTGTGTCTGTGTTCCCCTTGGTTGGTGCAATAGCAAGGTTTGATTTCCACAAAGATAGACGAGCTCTGCAAATGAAAATCTTTTGAAGTTTTTAGGCAGTGAAATGTGGATAGAAGTGCTTGAAGTTACAAGACCAAATAAATATATTGACAGGTAATTTAGGTTGTTTATTTTCCTTTCCCTCTTCTTTTCATTGCAGCTACCTGGCAGGCTTGCTATGCTTTCTGATTTCTTTGCAAAGTTCAGTTGCATTGTCAGCACAATCCGACTTCGTGAAAGTAGTTCCTTCTTGCGTTCAGTTTTTCTGCACTGCTTT
The DNA here is from genome assembly GCA_023362775.1 of Charina bottae. NCBI lineage: Eukaryota > Metazoa > Chordata > Lepidosauria > Squamata > Charinaidae > Charina > Charina bottae. The sequence goes on from JALMGJ010000006.1 coordinate 68,361,159, forward strand.
CAGTAAATCTAATGAGTTGTGATGTTCATTAGTTAATTGGACCTGTTCGGTACGCAGTTGACTCAAATGGCTTGTAGTAGCTCATTAAATGTAGTTCTCCAAAAGTACATTGATGTTGCTTTGTAAGTAGGAATTGTCACCTGGTCTCATTTCTGAAAGGGAAGCACAATTTTTTCACAGTATGCTTGGTGTTATATGACTGTCTTTTGACTTTTTTTGCAGAGAATGTAGAAAACCAGGAACAAAAATATATTTTACCAGAGAGTATTATCACCTATAAGAGGGGGAAATGGACTACAAAAAAGAATTTGTTGGGCTCCCTTACTGTCCCTTTGGTTAAAGCTAGATATGAAATTTTGCTATTCTTTTGTTGTTTTGTGCCAGAATGTCAGTGAGCTTCTGATCTCAAGCCAATGTGACATGCAATTGGCTGTGGTGTGTTGCTGTCTACAGCATTCTACTTTCCCTAACAGGAATTAATGGCAACTATTCATTGATGTATAAAAAATTAATCTGTCAGAGATATTTTAATTTGGATTCAGCACTGAGTAGGGGGTTAAACTGAATGTGATTGCATAAATGTCCATTCCAGCTCTGTGATTCTGTGATTTTATGTGCTTTTACATGTTAAAATTTGAAGCCCCAATTTTGATTTGACACTCACAGCAAGAACTCAAGACTGAATAATTTCAGTTGAGGCCTCATTTAAACCTGAAGCTGGTTACGTGAAAAGACTTATCCATTGGTACAGCTTCTAGTTGATGGCTTCTAAATACAGTAGGCAGAATCAATTTGCTGTTTATCTGCCCCATGCATGTATAATAACAGGTATCTCAGTTTAAACAGCAAGTCCATCGTAAGCAAACGTTATCATGTGCAATTTTGTTCGATTTTTCCATCAGTCTTTATTTCTGAGTCTCCAGATGTGTTAGACCACACATCCCATAGTTCGAAGTTAGTATGTCTGCCTTGACAGATTTATGAGAATGGAGTCCAAAAAATGTGGAGGATACTTGAATTGTGAGAGACCAAAGCTGCTTATTTAATATTAAAGAAATCACAATTTATGAACATGGTGTTACTCACAGATTAGTATTAGTATCTAGTTTCTAGTACCTGTTTTTCCGAGTGGAATTTAGTTAAGTATTGCACACCATATTTGTGCAGCTGATGAGTTTTCTTTTAAGAGTTCTAATTTTCTGGACTTGATCATAGGTCTTACCATTTTTTGTGCATTGTTTTCTTTCATGGGGTGGGATGATCAAACCCTTTTACATATTTACATTTTGTGCAATAAAAGCTAGCGAAACTCAAATTTGCAGTATTTGAATTTTTCCCAACTGTAAGCTTGTCTTTAATATAATTGTATGTTGCTTGCTGTTAGAAGAGGAAACAGATGGCTTTCCCAGATGATTACAGTAGATCTCTGGGTCACAACTAATGTAAATAGGTTTTGTTTTATTTGCTCAGCATGCTGGCTGGGGAATTCTGGGAGTTGAAGTCCAGACATCTTAAAGTTGACAAGGCTGATAAACATTGCTATAATTTCTTATCTATTTCTGTCCATATATAGTATTTTGCTATAAAATGAGAAATATATTCCTTGAGTAATTCAGAAATAATTACAGAACTATTTTTTTCTGGGTTTAGGGCTATCTTGTATCTTTCCTTTAAATGAAAACAGTTATGACGGACTGTTCAGACAGTTGCCTGAGAAATAGTGTGCCTCACTGCAAGTTAGACTATGCTTATATTGGCTGGATATCTTTATGTTCCTGTGCAAGATACATGATTTTTCCAATAGATGAAAGAGGTATATTTGGCACAGGAATTGGTAAAAGTAGTCAGCAAGATTGCTTTTTGTTTTCCACGTGAAAGGTAAACTTTATGATAAGTAGAAATTGTTGATAGTATCAGTTAGAAATACAGAGTTTTGATCAGGTAGTTGGCATGATCCAATGTTTTAAGGGATATCTTCTCCCTGGATTTCTGCATTTCTCCCAAAGTTTTCTGCAACTTTGTGTCCTTGATGCATATTGGGAATAGTTGTCTTGACACATCTGAGGAATACCAGGTAGGAGAATGGTACATTATACCTTGTACTCCGCTGCTGTGGAATGAGGAGTATCACAGTTGCCAGAAATTAAATCTATGGTGCACACAGAGATGTTGTAGCTGAGTCTATTGGGGCTTGTTATGTTTTTATTCCATTTGTCTTATACTGGAAAATTAATGTACCTGAGTGATGTGTAAATTGCTATAAATTGCAAATTGGTTAAGTGCAAATTACATTAGAATTTATTTTTGTGACTAAATCCTGTAAATTAGATTACCCAATGATTTTGTGGGAGGAGGGAATTCCTGTTACATTATATGACTGGGTACCTCTTTTATATCACATAATGAGGACTGTATTAAAGCTGTTAAGTACAGCTGCCAAGAATTATCTTTCCCTTCACAACTTCCACAACATCTTGAAGGCTGTTGAACATTTTCATAAATAAACCATAATTTCAGAAAGATACAAGAAAGCAACTGCCATAATATTATTCCTGTCTTTTTCCATCCTTCTTAGCATATCCCTGCTACATCTTTTGATAATACATGTATGTATATAACAATAAAGGGGGGGATATATGGCTGATAAACGTGTAGGAAGTGCTGAAATAATGGCAGTTCTTCTGTTTCAGAAATCGTAATTGTTTCAGAATGGTCTACTATGAAAAATACATGTCAGTTTTGTAAGATGGCTGACAGAATTTAAGAAAACCCATTTCCCATATTATTGTTCAAAATATAGAAGAGGGCTTGATCCTGTTCCTTAATAGAGTAATGAACATCTGTGTTTAGAGAATTTTATTTCACTACCTTTCAAATGATAAAAACAGAGTACAATGTTAGAATTTCTAAAGAGACACAACATGCTATTATTGGATCATTTAAAACACATTAGGAGATTTAAAAACTACTTGTTAATCAATAGTATGTAAATAATTGTCTAATTCAGGGGTGGGGAACCTTTTTTCTGCCAAGGGCCATTTGGATATTTATAAATGGGGGCTGGGGGGGTGGGGGGGCGGGGTTTCTGGGATTTCCGGGGGCCGGAGTTTGCGGGCAGGAGCCAATCACAAGCACTGGGAGGCGGGGTTTGTGGGTGGGAACCAATTGCGTGGAAGGGGTGGGGTTTGCGGGTGGGAGCCCCGCAGGCCTTAGGCGGGAGCCCCGCAGGCCTTATATGGCCCATGGGCCTGACGTTGCCCACCCCTGGTCTAATTCATAGGAAATCAGAGGTAGCTTTTTTTCTTATGTTTTAACTTGCATATAGCTTAAATAGCCTAAACAGAGAGAGAAAGTGTTTCAAGGAATAATTGTTAGGGTCTGTCAGCTTTGTAATATGGCTTATTTGGAGCTATAAAGAATTAGAACATCCTGTGTTATAGAGAAGAACAACCTTGTGACTATTTGACCTTAAAATGTAGTTCTGTGCAATGCAAACCCTAGTCATAGCTGTTCTCAATATTAATTGCCTCAGCAGAATGTAAAATGGGTAAGCAGTGTAATCTCATTAGGTTGTGAAAGACACATAAGGGCAGAGTACAAAGGTGAAGTTAACTGAAACAGTGACTGTAGTCATGCAGTGACTAATTGGGCTGAAAGTTAAAAAGTTCTATTAATGCAGAAGAAACAGGTATGACTCCATTTTTAAGTACATTAGTAACCAAAAAGATTTAGAATTACTTGTATTACCAACATAAATAAATACTGCCGCCTCCCTGAAAATTTAAAGATGTGGCCACAAAACTTAATTGGCAAGCAAAATTGACAAATGGCTGTTGTGGGTCTTCCGGGCTGTGTGGCCGTGTTCTGGAAGTTGTGGTTCCTAACGTTTCGCCAGCATCTGTGGCAGATGCTGGCGAAACGTTAGGAACCACAACTTCCAGAACACAGCCACACAGCCCGGAAGACCCACAACAGCCATCGAACTCCGGCCGTGAAAGCCTTCGACAATACATTAAAATTGACAAACGTTGTGGAGAGAAGCTGAGATAGAATTGTTGCTCGCTTCTCAGACATTGGGGCACTGAGAATATATTGTGTCAAAGTGGACATTCAAAATGAGATCTGTAAATATTTATGGAGTTACACTGGCTCCAGGATTCCATGGAATAATTGCATCCATAATATTGCAGTGAATTTTATACAGAAAATAGAAACTACTTACTTTGTGTCAGAGGGCGCGCGGATGGAGAGGCCTGCTTCTCTCCTAGGCACCAGTGATCCAAGTACTATGCAGTAAATAGACTCCAAACAGAAGTTATATCAAATATCCTATTTACTTTATATACATACGTATTTACAGATCACTTCCACAGGTAACAAATGATACACCATCAACGATACAGCTTTCACGAGGTAAATGGGAATAAAATGGAATACAGAATATCTCTGCATTTATAGTCAAACTGACCAATCACATTATAGGTCAATCTCGTTAACTACCACACCCAACCTAACTCTAAGCACCTGTTGAATGAGTCACACATGACATATCATTCTTACAACAATGGCTGCTAATTGGGTGACTGTGCAGAATATTTCACCTTTTACCTAGAAATCAAGCCTCTCTGTATAATTTATATCTAGAAGTAAATTCCTGGGTTTATCAAACCCTAACACCCCTTCAATTTACAATAGATATTACATTCACATATACAGAATAGAAGACATACACATTTGAGATATACACATCCTATGTCTCTCTAAGCTTAGAGGCTTTGTCATCACATCTGCTACATTACACTCAGATGGACAATATTGCAAATCAATACAATACAATACAATTCCAATACAATACAATAAACTTCCAATTATTGACTGATCACATATTCTTGATCACATGAAGTTTGTTCATCGTCTCCAGTCTCTGTCATGACAAAATCTGTTGTCATCGGGGTTGAAACTTCTAACCCCCATCAACCTTCTGAATACCCATTCCTAGGTAATTCTTAATTTCTCCCAGATCTTTGACATCAAAGTGCTGTTTCAGATTTTCAGTAAATTCAATTACCCTGCTTTGATCTTTCGCTATAAGACACAAATCGTCTACAAATATCAAAAGCAAAATCTGTTCATCATTTTCACATTGCTTTACATACAGACATGGGTCAGCTATACTACACTTGAATCCCATTCTTTGTAATTCCTTATCTAAAGTTAGATTCCAGCAACGTGCCGACTGCTTGAGTCCATACAATGCTTTCTGCAACTTGTATACCCTTCCTGCAATCTTTGATTCATACCCTGGGGCTTCAGTCATATAGATCTCTTCATTCAAATCAGCATGCAAATATGCTGTTGTGATATCATAATGCTGTACTACACAATTCCCAGCTGCTGCCATTGCTAAGGCAAACCTAAATGTCTCCCCTCTTAGCGTTGGTGCAAAAACTTCATCATAAGTCTGATTCTTTATCTGGGAAAAACCTTGTGCTACCAACCTAGCCTTATACTGAATATCACCATTCACTAAGGTTTTCTTCTTATACACCCATCTACAGCCTACTGCTCTATGCCCCTCAGGCAGCCTAGTAGATTTGAAAACCTTATGAGAATTAATGGCTTTCATTTCCACATCCATAGCAGCTTTCCATCTACTCTGCTCATGTTGTGGCAACTTCAATACGTCCCTGTAATTACGAGGTTCATAATCAATAAAACACACTTTTACATCACCTGGTGTATAACGCTGAGGTGGTATGCCCTTGTTAACTCTCTCAGATCTACGCAATACTGTAGCATCCTGCATCATTGGCACACTAGGAGTTAATTCCTCTTCCTTCTTAATCACATCAGTGGCCTCACTCCGCTCTGAAAACTCAAAACTTCTCTGACTAGGAAGATAAACCTCACTGCTCCCGTGTAATCTCTGCCAATTGCTGTGCTCACTAAAACTTGCTGACCTAGAGATAACAACTTTACTGCCATCAGTGAACCTATATCCCTTGGTCCCTGGCTCATACCCCACAAACGTCAGCTTCTGTGCTTTTGCCTGTCCTTTCCTACGTACTTCCTTATGCACGTGAACATAGGCAGTGCACCCAAACACCTTCAAATGAGCTAATGGTGGCTTCTTGCCATATAACATATAATATGGAGTTTGGTTTACAGATACACTCCATAACCTGTTAATTAAATAATTAGCAGTTAATATTGCCTCTCCCCAGTATCCTCTTGATAACCCTGAGTCAGCAATGAGTGAATCCTTCACTGTCTGCAATGCCAAATTCCTACATTCAGCCACGCCATTCTCAGCTGAACTATGTGGGTTAGTTCTCCTATGCACAATGCCCCTTCTACGGAGCCATTGCTGAAAACTCCCACTCAGAAACTCTGTACCCCGGTCAGTTTGTAAACTACACACCTTTGTGCTATACCTACGTTCTACAAACTGCACCCAGTTTCTAAACTTTTCAAATGTTTGGCTTTTAGCTTTCAATAGGTAACAGAACCCAAATCTAGTGTAATCATCTACAATGACTAAAACATATTTAGCACCCCCTATTGAAGCTGGTAATGGACCAATTAAGTCAGCGTGAACTAATTCAAAACATTTATGTGACTTCCTATCACTGAATTTGCTCACAGGAAACACCTTTGACTTTGCAACCTTACAAGCTGTGCAATCCAAATACACTTGGCACTTTTTCAATTCCATTCCAGAACTTGCTTCTGACATCTTTTCAATCACTTTGAAACTCGGATGTCCAAGCCTCCTGTGCCACCAGTGCGCACATGAATCATGTGTTGGCTTATTAATCGTAGCTAAACCATGATGGCTGCTGCTTGTCCTGGCTTGTACAATTTCATAAAGACAGTTTTGCAAAATACCTTTGCCACAAACATTGTTATCTTTCATAACAATACATTCATTATTACCAAACTGTACAGTATAACCCTGTTTATCCAATTGTGACACACTAATTATATTGTACTCCAGTTCAGGTACACACAACATTGATAATTCAATATTTAACCCTGGTACATATACATATCCCTTACCAGTCACAGATCCAATGCTTCCATTAGCTAGAGTAACATGATCTCTATCAGCTTGCATAAAACTCTTAAACATCTGTCTGTTATTTCCTATATGCTGACAAGCCCCACTGTCAATTAGAAATGGTCCCTTTAAATTTTCTTCTACACTTGAACTAATTAAAGACAGCTGTGCAGCTTCTCCCGGCTTGGAAATTTTCAGCTTGGTCTTCGGCTTCCGTTTCTTATCACAATGTTTCAACAAATGCCTTTGCGACTCACAGTTAAAACATTTTCGTACATGCAAAACATTCTCAGAATATTCCTTAACACAAACACTGTTTTGCTTAGCACTAATTACATTAGAACACTGTTGCCTTCTTAGCTCTTCTTCCAGTAATCTGCCAGATAAGTAATTTATGGTTAAATCATTCTCAGATAATGATCCGAAGCTCATTGCCAAAGTATCCCACGTTTCATTTAAAGAACTGAGAATTATATACACTTTGTTAGCTTCTGTAAATGGCATATCTCTCTGAGCCAATTCCTGGAACAACCCTGTCATAAAATGCAGGTGATCCCTTATATTATCAGATACCCCTAATCTAGCGTGATAAAGTTTTCTTGTTAGTAAAACCTTACATAACGGTGAGCTTCTTAGATAAACATTCTTTAAAGCTTCCCAACACTTATAGGCTAACTGACAGTCTCTAACATAACACAACTGGCTATCTTCCAGACATAAAATTATGCTTGCCAATGCTCTATCGTCCTTTAGAGCAACTTCTTCATCTTCCAGGTCTGGTTCAGGGCAAAGTACACTCCTCCAAAGCCCTTCACGCCGAAGATACATCTCCATTTTATATGACCATGACGAATAATTAGTGTCATTCAGGCTCTCCAGAGGAAATCCTCCCCCGACTGCAGGCAACATCTTCGCTGTGCTCATCTGTCCTCAGCCCCTTCTGGGCAGACACCGATGATTAAAGACACAGACCTTATCAAAACGTCCTCCAGCTACAAAACAAGCGTAGGAGAAAAAACACACGCAGACACGGAGCCTGGGAAAGCTCCAAATCACTCCAAATAGCCACACGACTCCTGGATAGGCTTCCAAAGCCGCCAGCTCACAGACTGCACACGATCCACCGATCCACAGCCAGTGCAAAGCCTTCCGTCGTCTATGGCGTCTCTGCCGCCTCTGGGCCCATAACCCTGTCAGAGGGCGCGCGGATGGAGCGGCCTGCTTCTCTCCTAGGCACCAGTGATCCAAGTACTATGCAGTAAATAGACTCCAAACAGAAGTTATATCAAATATCCTATTTACTTTATATACATACATATTTACAGATCACTTCCACAGGTAACAAAATGATACACCATCAACGATACAGGATTCACGAGGTAAAATGGGAATAATGGGAAATGAGAATGTCTCTGCATATATAGTGAAACTGACCAATCACATTATAGGTCACTCTCGTTATTCACCACACCCAACCTAACTCCAAGCACCTGTTGTATGAGTCACACACTGACACATCATTCCTACAACAATGGCTGCTAATTGGGTGACTGTGCAGAATATTTCCCCTTTAACCTAGAAATCAAGCCTCTCTGTATAATTTATATCTAGAAGTAAATTCCTGGGTTTATCAAACCCTAACACTTTGGCTACCTTTGCTCTGCTGGCTCTCAAGCTTCTCCTTTGGGAGAAAAATGGAATCTAATAACTAACATAATTCTGAGCTTCAGAAATGGGGAGAGGGGATTTCTTCATCACATAAGCTTCAAATCATATGAGCTTCAGGCCCACTAAAACAGCTCAACTGTGGGAGCCAATTCTCACATTCTAAGGAAACTAGAAAATTCATTCCTGTCACTATGTCTATGAAGGTTCTCTCAGTCATCCAGGTGGAATTGTCTGTAGCTTGAATCATGTCAACTGGATTTCTATTTTCTCAGTGGAAACGTTTCGCTCCTTATCCAAGGAGCTTCTTCAGTCTGAGCAAAGTTGGTAAGGGAATCCTAAATATGTTTCTAGGTAGCTGTGTGACCTTACACCTGGGGCTAGGTCATGGTTATATTGAGATGTTATTTTTAAGTCCTTTTATCATCTAAAGGAGGATCGTTAAGATCACCATGCTGCTGTTGAGCTTCTGAAATGGTCTTAATCTTCCTAGGCACAGAAGACAAAGCAGGGAGGAAGATGGGGGAGAGATTGTGTCTGAGGCCCCCACCTCTATTCAAGGAAGGATTTTCCAAGTTGGCATAAATGGATTCCTTGACCCCTCTCTCAAACCACCTATCTTCTCTGTCTAAAATGTGAACATTAATGTCCTCAAATGAGTGTCCTTTTTCCTTTAGATGAAGCTAAACTGCTGACTCTGGTCCTGTGGTGTTACTTCTCCTGTGTTGGGCCATCCTCCTGTACAAAAGTTGTTTGGTTTCTCCAATGTAGAGTTCAGAGCACTCCTCACTGCACTGGATTGCATAAACTACATTGCTTTTCTTGTGTTTTGGAGTTTGATCTTTGGGGTGTACAAGCCTCTGTCTCAGTGTGTTGGTGGGTTTGAAATATACAGGTATGTGGTGTTTGCCAAATATCCGTTTTATCTTTTCAGACACACCAGCCATGTAGGGAATGACCAGGTTCTTTCGTTTACTCTGAGTCTCAGCCCTATCTGTCGCTGTTTTAGGTCTGGTAGATTTAGATTTGGTGAAGGCCCAATTTGGATATCCACAGGCCTTCAGGGCTGTTCTCAGGTGCTGATTTTCATTCTTTTTGGAATCCATGGAGGTGGGGATGGTTTCTGCTCTGTGTGACAATGTCCTGATGACTCCTAGTTTGTGCTGCAGTGGATGGTGGGAGTCCATAGAGATATGCTGCTATTACTGTGCTTGTATACAACATTGCAACATTGGACAGAAAATTGTTTGATATTGGACCGTCTTGACTAAGCATATTTGTTCTGCCACTAGACAGCATGTTTCATGAGAGATCTTTCTCAGAATTTTTACTCCTACAGTATAGGCTCAGAAATCAGTATCTTGAGAATAGTGAGAAGAGAGGAGATAGAAGTTAAAATGAAAGAAGAAAAATAAGTTGTCGCTGTAAGTTCCAAAGGGATAGTGAGAGATAGAGTAGAGAGAAGAAAGAAGGGAGAATTAAGTAAGTTAGAAAGGAGAAATAATAGATTGTCTCGAAAGAGGGTTGATGTCATATTAATGTGTAAGTAATGTTATGTGTGCAATGTAATGTTAGTTTTGTATTGTCATGTCATTTTTGTTATGTTACGTGATGGCAGTTTTTGTTCTAAAAAAAGAATAATAATAAAAAAAGAAAGAAATCAGTATCTTGTGCCTTAGAACCATTTTGACATTTCTGGGCTCATTTGGATGTTTAGGTTCCATTTCACACATTATCTCGTGTATTTAGTGAAAGTGCAGAGATGGGAGAAAGTTATGCCGTAGGTCTTGTCCCATACAGATAAAACTTTAGGGGATCCCAAATACCTGGAAAATCCTTCATGTATACACAGTTGTACACACAATAAGATCTACATATCAAACAATACTCACATCAATGCATGTGTAGATTAAAGGGGACCAGTGAGTTCATCCCAGTTTTTTAAACGTGTTTTCCACTTCCAGAACCCTTTTACCAAGTCTTATTTTTCATGACTTAACAATGATGAGTTGAAAGATGTATAAAATTAGTTTTCCCTCCAAATTAATGTACAAATGTTAAGTTGTCATTTGTCAAGCATGGGTGATTTATGACATTTGTAATTCATGACACTGAAGGAAACACAGTTGCCAAAGGGCAACACTGACATTTGCAGCTAGCTGAGCTGAAATTTCTCTGTATCGTTATGCTGACTATTTTGGAGTTACAGGAATATTCCAAATGGCAAAAAAGAATTAAATTTGACTATCTTATTCTGACTGATGAGTGCAAATGACAGAAGAATCTTTTCCAAAGATATCACAAAAAAGGTAGTGGACTGCAATAAAGCTTGTCTTAGTTCTCCAATCATACACTGTTTGAATAACGGAAGAGGGAAGCAGAATACTGCTGACTGGTTGTCTCTTCAACCATCATTCAGCCAACTGAAGGTATGAAGGGTCTCCAAGGACATATACAGCTGTTATGAAGCCCAGTCACCCATGATTCCTGATGACATGGAAGACCCTTTTACAGCTTCTGATGAATCTGTGAAAAGAAAGTCTGGGGCTAATGTAGCGATCACACTCTCCAGTTAGGAACTGATCATCTATATGGAGAGGAGGTGAGAAGACAGTTTCTGTATTGGGATTTAAACTATACCACTGGTTCAAGTCTCCACACAGCCAAGGAGTTCACTTGGTGACTTCAGGCAAGTCACTGTCTCGCAACACCTCAGAGATGAGATATAAATAAAAGAAATAAAGAAATTGCTTAACTTGCTTAATATTATCCAAATGGTATTAATCTTGTATGAGTATTTCAGTCTCAGCTACTTTACTGGGTGGAAGTGGAGCAGCTTTTTAACTAGAACTGCTTGGGAGAAGTGTGGAAAACAAATGGTATAAAGCGAGGAGGGGTAATGCTGTGCCCTCCAGAAATGTTAGTCTTCTAACTGGAATTTATGAAAACTACAGTCCAGTCATATCTGGGTGGCATCAGATTGCCTATCTTTGTTGTAGATAAACAAGTAAGTACATTGGATACTTTGTGAATACTCAATGGTTCTGCAGTTGACAAGAACATTTACTTCCTTACTTTGTTTTTTTAGAAGTAATATATTTCAGTGGTGTCACTTACATGCCTTGCCCCAGTTTGCTCTGAATTTTGAGTTGATTTCAACATTCTTGAGATCACCATGACAACATTTAGAAATATGTATGCTGCAGATTTGAAGCTTCCTTGTTGTTGTCCCTGGGAGAGTTCTTGATTACCTATAGGCTAATGGAGATAGGAAGAAGGAAAAGGGGGCAAAAGGTAAGCTAAGATTGGCTTGCACATTTGCATGTAAATTTTGGAGATCATGATAGTGCTGCTGCTGTTCTAGGAGGTAAACCAGAAACTAGTCTATACACAATCGCTAATGGTTTTCTGAAAGCTCCATCATCACATTGTGAGTGTGAATGATAGTTTAAGACCAATTTGCTTTTCCGCTTTGAGCAGATCCTGGTAGTAAATCTCTTCCAAAATATTTAATTTATGAAAGACATTTTAAAAAATAATCAGTGAAACAAAGTAAGAGCCCAGGGTCCCCGTTGGGGGAGATGGGCGGTAATATAAATCTAATTAAATAAATAAATAAATAAATAAATAAATAAATAAATAAATAAATAAATAGCCAAAACTTAACTCTGTCAAGTGCTGAATATTTAAATTCGGAAGTTAAGCAAATTGGAGTTAATTGGTGCTTTCAAAATAGAAGGAACGACCTATGGCTTTAGTAAGTATATTATCACAGTCACCCCTGCAGTCCTAAACACATTTATTCATGCATACATCTTGTTGATTTTGTGTCTTTACAAAAAAGTCAAAGTTGTACAATTTGAACAAAGTATGAGAAGTTTGGCCACATAATGAGAAGACAGGATACCCTGGAGAAGATACTGATGCTAGGGAAAGTGGGAGGCAAAAGGAAGAGGGGCCGACCAAGGGCAAGATAGATGGATGATATTCTGGAGGTGACGGACTCGACTGTGGGGTTGCTGGGGGTGGCGACGGCCGACAGAAAACTCTGGCGTGGGCTGGTCCATGAAGTCACGAAGAGTTGGAAGCGACTGAATGAATAAACAACAAAATGAGAAGTTGACAACTTGAAACAAAACTTTTGTATCTTCATGAAGTGGATTTTAGAGGTTATCTTTAGGGGAGAACTGCTTTGTTTTGGATTGGTTTGATTTTATAGTCTGAAATCTTTTGTCACAAAATAGAGGAATAGGGATAGAGGTGGAGACTGTGGGACCTAAAAGCAATTATCAGTAATGAAAGTACAAAAATCAGGGGGTAAAGAAAGCTGGTAAAGTATTTTCCTACAACTATAATTTAAGCTTTGCATACTTCTATAGTGTCATGGAAGTTCTGGCTAAATCTAAAAGAGAGTTCTACAAACAATTTTGGAACAAGAAACCTTGAAATTTGTACTCTGGTCTCATACTAGCCCCTTCTAACCTTATTACTAACTGGTTTTTGGTGTTCATACAATGTGCTAAGCCCCAGCCTAGAACCATTTGAATCACTAATGATGACACAAGAGCAAATATTCTTTTGTGTCTCTTAATAATGAAGATCGAGCTCTATTTTTTTCCTGGAAAAATGACTAAACAGCCTTTCCGGTGACTTATGTACTTCTTCTAGCCTACATGCTGGTCTATGGAAAGATTCAATACATTTCTTTTGGAAGAGATAAGGATTGCCTGTGGTAACCTTACCAGAGCTATTTCAAATCCCTAAAAATCTAAAATGAATTTCCTATAAGGGAAAGATGGATGGATGGATGGAAAGAGAAAGAGAGAAAGAAAGAGGAAAGAAAAGAAAAGAAAAGAAAAGAAAAGAAAAGAAAAGAAAACCACCCAGAGATTACTTTTGCTTACATTGGTTTACGTCAGTATTAGCTGGGAGATTTCAGAATAAATCTCAAGACACCACTTCCTCAGAATACCACTGTGAGGATGAGCTGTGGGTATTACCAAGTCAGAAAGAATTTTATTTACTTGATCCTGCCTCTCCCAGAGAACAGCCTTATAAAGAACCTGTTTTGTCTTATAGAACACCCCTATCCAGGCTGTATGCTCCCATTGTCTCCCCTCCCCCCAGTGTAGTTTATTCTGCCATCTTGGCACCAATGATACAGAAACTTGGGAAGAATAAGCAAGTAGGCAATGTTTTTAAGCACAATAAAAAGCAACTGGATATCCAACTGTGCAGAAAAAAGGCAGAGAAGGTAAAAGAAATATCTCCTTAAATTGGCCTTATTCACAGAGCTTTTATAGTACCACAATCACACATTTAAAAATAATTGTTTCATAATTGTGATTCATTTCAGCAGCATGAAATGTCAGATTCAACATGGTAAATCCATTTCCAACCTCCTGTGTGAAAAGCAAACGCTTAGGTACTGTTAGTAAACTGCTAAAACTGAGATTTCTTTCCAGAGAAGAAAATAGTGGTTGGATAAATTCACAGATTAAAATGTGGAGGGAAACAGTTGTTGCTTAAGCCAGAAGTTAACGACAATTTTTTAAAAGTTCCATAAGGAGTCTTTATTATGGCAAAAGGAATGAGAAATCCCTGATTTTGTAGTAGTGTAGCTGCTAAGTAAGGTTGTGAAGGTTGTAGCAGTAGTGGCTGCTAAGTAAGGTTGTGAAGAAATTTAACATCTTTTAAGTCTTTCCCCAGAATAACTTAGTAATAAATAGTAAGAGGAAATTTGAAATAATTACTAACTTTGAGGAAGGAAGACTCTGGGGCAGTGTTCCCCAGCCTGGTCCCTTCTGGTATGTTGGACTTCAGTTTCCATCAGCCATGATCTATGCTGTTTGAAGGATTATGGATATGCCATAACAATAATAATGACATAATAATTTAATAGTGACATAAGGTACCACTAGGGAAGTGTCACTTTTGGTATGAAAAATGTCATATGACCGAACTAATAGAATTTTCTCATACCTCCTGTTAAATATCTAAGACTGTGGACTTTGTGAGATCTGTTGATTGTGCCCTTACAGCCCCATAATCTATTGTTTTGTTGTACTTGTTAGCTATTTCTTGTTAGCTACTTCTTTGTTGTTCATTCCATTATTTGTTCAGGATTGGAAAGAATTGTCTTTGCACACAGAGAGAGGAGAGTGCAGGAAAGGGAGAGAGAAACATTTATCCAGAAGTGTGTCCAAGTTTCTCCTGCCTCCATGTCATTAATTTGAAACAAGTCATTTGTTTCAGAGATGGTTAATCATTCACCTGTTCATATAAATTTGTTGAAATCTATGCAAATAAAAATTAACCTGTTGATCAGCATTTATGAACAAGACTGAAGTACTGGATTCTTCTCTTGGTAAATAAACTCTGCAGTTTATTTCCTCTATTTTATTTTGGCTTGCCACAAAGTTGTATAAAAAGGCAGATTCAGCCTTAGGATTTTGTAGAATCATATTAGTTTGCTGCCTTGTTACAGTGATATACACAACTATGATTGCACAATGCACATTTCATTAATGAAAATGGTTACAAGCTAATTACCAATAAACTTTGCAGCAATTAAATAAGGAAATGGGTGCACATCAATTGGTACAACTAGTAGAATGCACCATATTAGGAGATAAAGGTTTTGATGTTTCAGCTTTTGCCCACTGCTAGATAATAAAGAAAGTAAAGTCGTCTACTAGGATCCAAAATCCTTATTATACAGTTGTTTCCCTGAACAGATTTTTTTTCTGTCATGAATTGATATAAATTAACATAATTACCTTCCTGAGTTTTTCTCTAATATGAACATTGTGATCCTCTACAAGAGAGTAAAAAAAATCTAATGTTAAACCTGAGTTTGCTCATTTAAGGATACTGCACTACAATATATATTCCTGGAAACATTGGATCAAGGTTTAGAGATGCAAGTGTTATTATATGCAAGTAGTTAAGAAGAGAACCAACAAGCTATATTCTAATCCTAACCATAAAAACACATATTTATTTATTATTTATTTATTATTTCAATTTATTCCCCGCCCATATCCCTTGCAAGGGACTCTGGGCGGGTTACAACAATTGAAAGTTTAAAAACTATACAAAATATCATCTAAAAGTACAATAATAATAATAATAGTAATAATAAACAGTAATAAATTATATAAATCCAAGATGGATTGGAGACCGTAGTATAGATCGTATTACTACGGGGCCAGCCAACCCCAGGAGGCACTGCCACCTCTGTCATCCCAGGCCCGATGGCAGAGCCAGGTCTTGAGGGCCTTCCGGAAGGCCAGGAGTGAGGGGGCGAGTCTCACCTCCGGGGGCAAGATGTTCCATAAGGCGGGCGCTATCGCAGAGAAGGCACGTCTCCTGGACCCCGCCAGATGGAATTCTCTTGTTGAGGGGGTCCGAAGCATGCCCTCTCTGCATGTACGGGTGGGGCGGGCCGACGTTATCGGGACGAGACGATCCCTCAGGTACCCTGGCCCTATGCCATATAGGGCTTTAAAGGTAATCACCAACACCTTGAATTGGACCCGGAAGCAAACTGGTAGCCAATGCAGCTCGCGCAGCAGAGGTGTTACATGTGCCGATCTCATGGCACCCATAACTGCTCGCGCCGCGGCATTCTGAACCAGCTGAAGCTTCCGGATACTCTTCAGGGGTAGCCCCATGTAGAGCGCACTACAGTAATCTATAAGGGAGATGACAAGGGCGTGAGTGACTGTTCGGAGGGCCTCCCGATCCAGGAAAGGGCGTAACTGGCACACAACACAAAGTTGTGCAAAGGCCCTCCTGGCCGTGACTGCCACCTGCTCTTCGAGCAAGAGTCACGAGTCCAGGAGGACCCCCAGATTCCGCACTGGATCCGAGCGAGGTAGTGCCACCTCACCCAGGACCAAAGATGACAACTTCCCGGATCTAGGGGGGCCATCAATCCATAGCCACTCCGTCTTACCAGGGTTCAGCTGAAGCCTGTTGTTCCCCATCCAGGCCCCCACAGCCTCCAGACACTGAGATAAGGCATCGACCACATCACTTACTTCACCTGGGATGGAGATGTACACCTGGGTATCATCAGCATATTGGTGATACCTCATCCCATGGTGACGGATGATCTCGCCCAGCGGTTTCATGTAGATGTTGAACAGGAGAGGAGAGAGAACCAACCCCTGCGGCACCCCACAAGTCAGGGGGCGCGGGTCAGCCCTCTCCTCCCCTATCAGCACCGACTGGGAACGGCCCCGGAGGAAGGAGGTGAACCAGCGCAAAACTACGCCGCCCACCCCCAACTCCCTGAGCCGTCCCAAAAGTATACCATGGTCGACGGTATCGAAAGGCGCTGAGAGATCTAAGAGAGCTAGGATGGACGCACTCCCTCCATCCCGCTCTCGCCAAAGATCATCCATAAGCGCGACCACTGCGGTCTCCGTCCCATATCCCGGCCTGAAACCTGACTGGAAGGAGTCTAGATAATCCGTTTCCTCCAGAATCCTCTGGAGTTGCCAAGCCACCACCTTCTCAACCACCTTTCCCAAAAAGGGAAGGTGGGAGACTGGGCGAAAATTGCCCAGGATGGTAGGGTCCAGGGACGGCTTCTTGAGGAGGGGGTGCACCAGCGCCTCCTTAAAGACCTCCGGGAACACCCCCTCACTCAAGGACAGATTAATCATCGCCTGGACCCATCCACATGTCACCTCACTGGCCGATTTCACCAGCCAGGAGGGACAAGGGTCAAGCTGGCATGTGGTGGCGTTCACAGTCCGGAGGATCCTGTCCACTTCCTCAGGCGCAACAGGATCAAACTGTTCCCGGATAACATGGTAAGTACGAGCCCCTGGCATCTCCACAGATCCTGTCTCATGCTTGGAGTCCAACTTGGAATGAATCTGGGCGATTTTATCCTGCAGATGCTCAGCAAACTCTTCCGATCGGCCCTGTAAGTGGGTCTCCCCCTGCTCCCGACCCAACAGTGAACTTGTAATTTTAAAAAGGGCCGTCGGGCGGCATTCTGCGGATGCAATAAGAACGGAGAAATATTCACGTTTCGCCGCTCTTACCGCCACAAGGTAGGCCTTAACTGCGGCTCTAGATTGTGTTTGGTCAGATTCATTCTTCGTCTTTCTCCAGCGGCGCTCTAGACATCTCTTAACCCTCTTCAAGGCCCTTAACTCTTCGGTAAACCACGGAGAGCGGCGGGCCAAGTAGGGCCGGAGAGGTCCCATAGGCGCGATCTTGTCCAGGGCTCCAGCCGCGGCCCTGTTCCAGGCCGCGGCCAGGAGCTTCACTGGACCGTGAAGCAAGTCCTCGGGAACAACTCCCAGCTCCTTCTGAAACCTCACTGGGTCCATTAGTCGCCGGGAGCGGACCAATCAAATAGGTCCCGCCTCCCTGCAGAGTGGGGCAGCACAAGAGAGTCTAAGGGTCACCAGGGCGTGGTCTGACCATGACAGTGGGGAAAGATGTAGCTCTCCCCTCAGATCACATTGCCACTGCTCAGAAAAGAAAACTAAGTCCGGGGTGAGACCACTGTCCCGAGTCGGGTCACGAATAATCTGAGACAGGCCCATAGCTGCCATGGTAGCCATGAACTCCTGAGCCGCCTCTGAGTCCCGTCCCAGAGATGGCAGATTAAAGTCCCCCAGAACCATAAGTCTGGGGAACTCCACTGCCAACCCCGAGACAGCCTCGAGCAGCTCAGGCAGGGAGGTTGCTACGCAGCAGGGAGGCTGGTACAGCAGCAACACTCCCAACTGTTCTCGTGAACCCAACTTGAAAAACAGGGTCTCACATCCGGCCACTTGTGGAGCAGTGCCCCTGAAGGCCACAAGAGACTCTCGAATGACCACTGCCACCCCTCCTCCCCTGCCCCGGTGTCTCGGCTGATGCCAGACCTGAAACCCGGCTGGACACATTTCCGAGAGGGCCACTCCCCCCTCTGGTGCCAGCCAGGTCTTGGTAATACATACCAGGTCGGCCCCCTCATCCGTGATCAAGTCACTTATAAGGGGGGCTTTGTTGTTCACCGACCTGGCATTCAATAGCAGCAGCCGGAGACCGGAGCCCACGAGGATCTGCTTACCAGGGCCTGGGTATGAACACGGGGGGCCGGAACGCACCACCGATAACAAACACCGGGGGCGCCTTCCCCAAAGATGGCATGCCCTCCGGTTCCCGTCATACCGTCTCCTGCCCGTCACCACCCGAATCAGATGGCCCGCCATATAGCCCCCGGAGATTCCCGGTTCTGGCCCAGTAGCCTCCACTCCACTCCACATATCCTTTCTTACTTGAGCCATTCTGTAAGCATCCCATTTGTTCTCACACATGTTTTACTTGCATCACGTACTGCTCTTACCTCATTAAATGACCAACTTCCAACTCCATATCCAGGCAAACCACTCCATAATTCAAGCTTGTTACACTTTCTCTAAACAAGCAAACATACAACAACATTTCTTACATTCATACATTTCTCAGTGACCTGCTTAAGAGCAAAAATCTTCCCACAATTTCCTCATGGTCACCTTTTATGTCCTTTCAGTCAGAATTTTGCAAAATATCTTCCCAAACATATTTAAGAAGCTAATACCCTGTAATTTTTGCTTTCACTCTTACTACTTTTCTCTTTCAATAGGGAACACTAATGGATCATTTCCAATTGTCAGGCATAGATGCAGTCTACACACACACACACACACACACACACACACACACGCACGCACGCACGCACTAAACAGGTTGCAGAAGCAAACCACACTCATACTTTAACATTTCTCCAGTTGCAACTTTTATACCTACAGCCTTACCATTTTCCAGCTTTGTGTTATGTTTCTCATGACATACCCAACATGATGTTTTTCAACTTATGCTTCATCCTTTGCAACAATCTACTCTCAAAGATTTCTCTCGGAGATCCAGATGGTGCCCTCCATACTTGTATTTTGGAAGGCAAATCTCTTTTTGGAGAGATTTAATTATGATTTAAACACTTTTTAGGAAGATGAAAGTATAGGCTAGTCCAGGGGTAGGCAAACTTTTTATGCCGGGAGCCATTTTGACATGCTCGTGCACATTTTGAAATGCTCGAGAGCCAGGGGGCGGGGTTTGCGGGCGGGGGCCAATCGCGTGGAAGGGGGCGGGGTTTGCGGGCGGGAGCCAATCGCGCGGAAGGGAGTGGGGTTGGCGCTGGGCTGTGAAGCTGGACGAGCCGCCGGACCTGGAGCGCTTCCGCGCACAGCTGAGCGAGGCCCCGCGCCGGTCTTTTTTTCGCGCCTCTGGGAAGCAGGGCCAATCGGGCTTCGCCTTGTTCAGCCTGCCTCTCTGCTCCCCTTTGGCGCACGCTGATTGGTGGAGGCGTCCTTCCTTCTGAGCCTCCACCAATCAGCATCTGTTTCTTCCCCAGGGTTCGCGCTGCTTCCGGACACCGGCTTTCCGGATGTCGGGCGGCAGACAGAGAGAGAGAGCCAGAGCCGAGGGGCCAAAGAGCCAGATCTGGCTCAAGAGCCGCCATTTCCGACCCTTGGGCTAGTCATATCTATGCCACATGCACATACCTTGCTAATAGTAAGAACAGCATTTGTCGATTTGGGGCATTGTGCCACAAGTATGGAAAAGAAATAATTGAAAAGCATCTGTTTTTAATTTTGATAAAACATTTGTTCACCTTGCATGCCCCTTTGTTTAACTCTGTTTATATCTTAGCATGGCTTCTAGTGAAAAACTGCAGTTTCTCCACAAAATCCCTGGAGAAACAAATAGTTGCTTTTGTTCTGGTAAAATTTCCACTGTCAAATAATTATTTTACAAAATGCAGGTGACCTTGTTTTTGGCCTCAGTGGTAATATATTTAATCAAAAGACTAACTGTATTTAATATTAAACCACATACTATTTCAATATATTGTGTAACAAATTAAGCTTTGAAATCCACTCTCAAAACCACACATGTTTGTAGGGTGAGCCAGGTGAAATTCTAATAATTATTGTGCTGTCTTAATATGAAATTATTTCCAGATTTTAAAAAGCCATGCAAGCAATGCAAAGATGGTTTCTTATGCTTTTTATGTATAACAAGCACTTTTGGAGAGACGTAATATCCTTGCCTTTTATTTT
The DNA here is from genome assembly GCA_023362775.1 of Charina bottae. Lineage (NCBI taxonomy): Eukaryota > Metazoa > Chordata > Lepidosauria > Squamata > Charinaidae > Charina > Charina bottae. The sequence goes on from JALMGJ010000006.1 coordinate 68,382,000, forward strand.
TGAACTGAGAAACGTTGCAAGTCAACTTAGCCTGAGTACTGCTTTTCTTTTTACAAGTAGCTCTGTGAACTGGCAATACTCCTAACTTTGTTCTGTATTATCCAGCTCTCTGGCTTGCAGTAGAGTACCTGAGTGTGTATTTTCTCCACCAGTGAAGGTAAAATCAGAGATATAAAGAATTTGATTCAGTCAAGCTGGAAACAGAAGGATATGTTTATCTAACATACACTGAATTTTTAAAGACCTTGTGATTTTCTACTAGCCATATACAAGCAGGGAGTGGAGGAAATCATAACTTTCTCATTTGGGGACATTGCACCGAAGCAAAATTCCTATGCTACATTGCTAATAGCTATTAGGAACAGTGTAAGTAAAAGCAAAAGTCTATAGTGTCAGTGTTTAGTTTTATGATGCAACATTATGCCACAGATGTAGAGTTTTTTACGTGGAAAAGTGGCTTCTGTTAAAACATATAAACTGAACCCCATTAAGGCTTTATTACTTTTCAGTTGTTATATGCAGTCACTACTCTGTATAATCAAGGATAAAGGTTCTTTACTGTTTTCTCCTTAACTCATTATTTGTGCATTTGCTTCTTTATTATATAGATTTCTGGTAAGGAATCTTCTTTGCACAGCCTGCCTTCGGTTGGGAACCTAACATCTATGTTGCTTTAAGCAGCTTTCCAAGCCTGGTTCCCTCCCTTAGCCCCATTGGTTAGAGGTGATAGGATTATACCATCTGGAGGGCACTAGGTTGGCACAGCACACATGGAATATTTACTTTGACTTATTGCAGCTCCAGAGGATCCTGGATGAAATGGATTATCTGGACCCTTTTCAGTCGGGTTTCAGGCCCGGATATGGGACGGAAACAGCATTGGTCACACTTTTGGATAATCTCTGGCGGGAGTGGGATGGGGGAAGTTCATCCATCCTTGCTCTTCTTGACCTCTCAGCGGCTTTCAATACCATCGACCATGGTATCCTTTTGGGTCGGCTCAGGGAGTTCAGGGTTGGTGGTTCTGGATGGGGTTGCACTGCCCCAGACAGACCCAGTACGGAATCTGGGGGTCCTCCTGGACTCATGACTCCTGCTCGAAAAGCAGGTGGCAGTCGTGGCCAGGAGGGCCTTTGCTCAACTAAGTGTGGTGCGTCAGTTACGCCCCTTCCTGGATCAGGAAGCCCTCCAGTCAGTCACTCATGCCCTAGTCATCTCCCATATAGACTATTGCAATGCGCTATGCATGGGGCTACCTTTGAAGAGTATCCGGAAGCTACAGCTGGTTCAGAATGTGGCTGCATGAGCAGTCCTGGGTGCCCCAAGGATGGCACACGTAACACCTTTGCTGCCAGTTTGGTGCCAGTTTGCCTCCGGGTCCAATTCAAGGTGTTGGTTATCACCTTTAAAGCCCTACATGGCATGGGTCCAGGTTACCTGAGGGACCGCCTCATCCCCATTACATCGACCCATCCCACCCAGTCAGGCAGAGAGGGCATGTTATGGGTCCCGTCCATGAGAGACTGTTGATTGGTGGGGCCCAAGAGGAGAGACTTCTCTGTCGTGGTGCCCACCCTATGGAATACTCTTCCCCCAGAGGTGAGGCACGCCCCAATTCTCCTGACCTTCCGGAAAGGGGTAAAAACCTGGCTCTGCCATCTCGCTTGGGGTGAGAAGGGGGGGAGCCAATCCTGGGGGTGGCTAGCGCCTTAAAGAGGCTCCATGATTTTATGAATTTACAAATTTAAATTAAGAACTATTAATACCGCCATCTTGGATTTTATATTTTATACTTATATTTATATTTGTATTTAAGAAATACGTTTTTTTAATGTATTTTAATTTGTATTTATTTTTAGTTTTATTGTAAACTGCCAAGAGTCGCTTCATGCGAGATGGGCGGTGACAAAATTTGAAATATAAATAAATAAAATTAAGGAAGAACTATTGAAAATATACACATTTGGTGTTGTATTCGACCTCTTCCATAATTCTATAAACGTAATCTAAATTAATTGCTTGATTGTGTGCCATCAAATCTGTGTCAATTCTTAATGACTACATGGATAGATTTTCTTCAGCACAACCTGTCCCCAGCCTAATCCTTCAGGTCTTCCAATGGTGCACTGATTGCCACTTGAATGAGTCCATCTACCTTGCTGCCGGTTGTCCTCTTCTTCACTTAGTTTCTCCTTTCCCAGCATTATAGACTTCTCCAAAGAGCTAGGTCTTCACATAGTATGTCCAAAGTGTGATAATTTGAGTCTAGTCATTTGTTCCTCAACTGAAAACTCTTGGATGATTTGTTCAACAATCCGTTTGATTGGTTTTTTTGGCTAATAATCTGGATAGCTATCTTTAATTGGATTACTGCACTTGAGCAGAGGGCTTAAAAAGCCCCTTCAAATTCTGGGGTACTAAAGTTCTGCATATATGTGTTATATATCAGTTATGTTGCTCCTTCAGTGAGTTCACTGTAGACTTGAGTTGGAGAATTCTGCTCATCACGTTGTGCTGTTCATTTTCTTCTGTTTAGCAGAATGACATGTGCCCCAGAGTTCTTTTTCCTATCCGGACAGGGCAAAGAGGAAGGGGAAGGAGAGTTGCTGTCACACTTTGAAGGCCTTGGGATGTTTTAAAAATGCACCACAGTAATGTTCTAAAATGGAGAGGGGGCTGAGATTTCCTGTATTCTATTGGATTGCCTACATTGTGTTATCACTAAAACAAGCCCCCAACCCTCCTTTCAAGATACAGAGAGGGAAGTAAGACTCATCTTGTGAAGTCTGTCGAGGAGATGTTGGCAGCCCAGCAAATTCCAAGCAATTGAAAGTCAGCGTCTTTCAGCCATAGCCTCTCTCCCTATCTGCAGTATGGAGAATGCTAACATTTGGGCATTGACACATGAACGCTAAGCATTTAACCATTTGGAATTGAACCCAAACCCACTTTGCTATGATCTGTTTTTTACTGGACATCTACTGCTGCCAAATTACGGCAAAAAGTCTGAATTCTTTCCCTGCTTTATTATAGGAAACTTCTGTCTTCCAAAGAGAGGCGAGAGAGGGAATTATAGTGGCTGATAATAGGTCTTATCCCATATCACTCGTATCAGGGATTTTCCACCTTTGGTTCTGGGTAGGGTTGCACCAGACAGAATTTGAGGGTCTTCCTGTATCTCAGCTCTTGTTTGAGGAGCAAGTGGCAGCTGCTTCTCAAACAAGAGGAGGGTGTTTGCCCAGATTCATCTGGTGCACCAATTAAGCCCTTACTTGGACTGGGATGCTCTTTTCACAGTTATTCATATCTTTGTCACCATATGTTTGGACTGTTGGAATGTGCTCTACACAGGGCTGCCCTTGAAGACCCTGACCCTGACCCTGCTATTCTTTAAATGGGCCTTGAAGACCTGGCCCTTTTCCCATGCCCTGGAATGAGAAGTGGCTTTCTTTGGTTGTCTTGTATTATCAGGTCTTGGTCTTTTTGGGGTTTTATTTATTTATTAGGTCTTGCCGTCTTACTGGGGATGGGAGGAGGGGGCATTGACTGTTTTTATTGTAAGCTACCCAGAGTTGATTGAGTTGGATAGCTCTATAAATTGGATAAAATAAAATATTCAGAAACAAGATCTCTGATTTGTATTTAAGAATTTAGAAACTGAATGCCCAAGCTGAACTTCAGTTAACAATGTATATCTATCATTTGATTGCATTAACAGCATTAATGACAGGTTACAGTCTGAGTAAAATATTGTTGATTACAGATGCTAATCCAGCACTAACATGTCTATCAAAGTACAGATAATGTCAATTATTTGACATTATCTGTACTTTGATAGACATGTTAGTGCTGGACATGGAATTATTTGACATGGAATTTCAAGAGCTATTTGGTAGCAAATATTTCAGGTTCACAGAAAATTGATTGATTGATTGATTATGTGCCATCAGGTTGGTGTCAGCTCTTAACCACCACATAGACAGATTGAGGCATATATTTGGCAGAGAATATTTCTACAGTTAATATCTGAATCATGTCCCTCTGGTTTCTTTTTCTCTACCACCATATACTTAAGATTGAGTAATTTTTTAAAAAAAAATCTGTAAAACTTCACTGCAACACTCATTTTGGTTTTGTTTTTTTTTAGCACCCAGTTCTAAATGCAGGGAGGGCATGCTTCGGATCCCATCACTAAAAGAATTCCATCTAGCGGGGTCCTGGAGGCGTGCCTTCTCAGCGATAGCACCCGCCCTGTGGAATATCTTGCCCCCTGAGGTGAGACAGGCGCAGTCGCTCCTGGCCTTCAGGAAGTCTTTAAAGACCTGATTCTGCCGCCTTGCTTGGAACAAAGGAAATAATAGTTCCTCCTGGGGGTGGTTAGCTTAGTAATATCCTCCTTTTAAGATCTCACCATCTCTTGGATTTTTTATTTATTTTATAGTAGATTTTAGATGTATAGGTTTTTAACTTTTTATAATATGATTGTAAACCGCCCAGAGTCTACCATGGTGGAGATGGGAGGTGATAAATCCAAATAATAAATAAATAAATAAAATAATAAATGCAAGTTTGTCGTTGGAGGCAGAAATGTATTTCCCACACTGGTTGGGAGTTATGAAATTCAGGTAAAATATACAGTCTCAGAGGTGGGCACATCACTTCTAGCTTGGTGTTTATAGATCTTTTCTGACTTGAGTTGACAACAGCAGTCTATCTTTTGTCAAGGTATTTGCTACAATGATAAAGCATTAACTGAAATGTAAATCCATTCTTGACTGGGCAAAAACTTAGATTCCAACTTCTTCAGGGAAGGCACTTCCTAACTAAGGAAATATTCCAGTTTTTATTAAGATCCATGCACAGTTGTTCATCCATATGATGTCAAGAGTACTGTTTAACAAAAAATGAACTGCTAGTTGAATTCTGGTCATTGACCACAATAAAATTTTGTGTCTTGCTTGAACTGCTAATTGGTAATTTAGAATTACAAGTTGTACTCCAGGACTTAGACATATTAACAATGAAGGGAGTAGGAGGCAAAGCAATTTTTGTTAACTTAACCTACCAATGCAATCTGCTGGATTTTTGACATATCACATAATGAACAAAATTCATGTTTCATAAGCACTACACTTATCTAATCACAGAAATTTGCAGTTTTGGGTGCTGAACACTGAAAGTTTTTATTCTGAAAAATTATCTAACTTATACAACTTTTCTAAATAATGATGTACATAGCACTAGCTGGATTTGAAACAGATTTGCCAGTGCTTGGGGAAAATGGAGTTGCTTAACAAGGAGTAGAACTGTAGTGGTTTGCATAGCACTTAAGTCCTATCCAGGGCAAACAGTAGCAGAATGTTAGGCAAAAAATAAAATACTTATAGTTTTGTTTATTAATTATAGAAAACCAAATTTGGTTTAACCATCATGGCACTACATTTTTCTGCATACTATAGAAATTCCCCTTTTAATGAAATTAATATACAATTTCAGTATTGGAAATAGCATAAAATATGTGCTTGTATTTAAGTCCATCCTCATTCACTTACCTTATTCAAAGATGAGTGAGAGTGCATTCTTTGAACAGAATACAGAATAGACTACTTTATATATTTAATAAAACTATTTGTAATTGCTCAAGAAAAAAAATCAAGCATTGCCTTTCCAGAAAGGGGAAAAGGAGTGAGCAACATTGTTGAATTTTATTTATTTGTTTATTTTATTTTTATTTTATTTATTTATTTTATTTATTATTTCAATTTATTCCCCGCCCATCTCCCTTGCAAGGGACTCTGGGCGGGTTACAACAATTGAAAGTTTAAAAACTATAAAAATATCCTCTAAAAATACAATAATAAATAATACTATACAGTAATAAATTATCTAAATCCCGCCTTTAGTATTCTTATAAATAACTCAAGGCGGCAAACATACCTAATACTCCTTCCTCCTCCTATTTTCCCCACAACAGCAACCCTGTGAGGTGAGTTGGGCTGAGAGAGAGTGACTGGCCCAAGGTCACCAAGCTGGCTTTCATGCCTAAGGCGGGACTAGAACTTAAGTAATTCATTTTATTTAACCATATTACTGGGTTTGCAGGAAGTTGTAGTTCAGCAATATCTGGAAAGTCCAAGATTCTCCATGTTGTTATTCATTTTTATTACATCCAATTTTCACAGAATCTGGTACAATACAGTTGGTTCGACATTACTTTTTTACTGGAAAATATGTTTTGTTTCAAACCTAGAATAAACCATCAAGCTCCAGAAGTTCTGCCAAACCATTTTGGATCAGATGTGGTTCAGCAGAAATTAAATCCAGAATTGTCCCAGATTTCAGCCAAAGCCAAATTTGAAAGATCTTGGAAGAATCCTAGAATGATTTTATGGGTAACTAGGGCAAGGCAAGCATATCAGCTCCTCCCTCCTTTCCTCTAAGCTTCTCCCAGCACAGGATATCACACTGGTGCCTTGCCTCCCTTCCTTCCCCACCACCATGGTCCTTGGCTTTTTCCTGATGTACCCATCACCACCACCATTTCTGCTTGAAAACAGCTCTTCTTCTTTCCATCTATAGATCAAAACATCCAAAATAAATATGTCGTGGTGTAGGCATGAGCCATCTGAAGCCAGGTATTCTGCATATATGGAATGATTCATACACAAACATTTTGTACCTCTCCACTGAAAAAGCCCATGCTAAGTTGATTGTTTTGTTGTAACTGTGGTGCCATGTAGTTGGTACATGCATGGAGCCATATGTGTTTTCATTTTCCAGAAATGAGAACAAGCTTCTTTTCTGTGTTTTATAAATGCAATCTATCAGCTCGGTTTCCATTTCTCCCATACTGTTCTAGCCATATTTTATGATTCAAGGTGTTGGCAGTAAAGCTGAACGACCTTTTTCCAATCACAGAGCTATAGCACAGCCGCTAACCATGATTATATCAGACAATCTTGGGCCTTTTAATATTTCTCCTTTACTAGGAACAGATCAATTTGGCCAGGTTTTTACGATGTCTAGAAGTGGGCGATAGTTAAAAACTCAAATGTTCTTCCAGTAGCAGGAAAATATAAATATATATGCCTGGTCTTTATACAAAGTTCTTGTGCTAGCAATATTCCTGTGATGATACACAATGTGTGTAATTATAGGTTTCTTCAGGAGTTTCTGAGAATTTTTTGACATTGTTAGAATTTAGTCTACCTCAAATGAAAACACTGCACACTGATAATTTGAAATAATTGAGGTGAACTATGGGATTCTTTTTTGTGTAATATGCACAAATTATTCAGCTTTATAGCAGCAACAGCGGTGCATACAAAATACCAATAAACTTTAATCACACTTATGAGTTTATATGTGTGCTGATTACATTCTTATGTATTTCTAAGGTTGCATGTTGCAGTACAATAACTCTTCCTGATTTGATGGGGTTTGGAACTACAAACTGTCCTCCTCAAAACAGTGCCAAAACTAAAACCAGAAAAAGGGGGGGGGGGGAATTAAATAATTTTTTTTCTTACCCTGAAGATCATAGCATAAGCATTCAAATAACCCAGAATGGTGGAGGTGGTGATTAAAGCTGCTTACCAGAAATCTTTTGAAGATTTCCTCGCTAATTGGGCATGCAGTATAGAACTAGTCATGCAAATCAAGATAGATAGATCTTCAACTAAAAGAAAAAATAGTGTGCGCTATCAACAACATGCCTAGTTTTATTAGCTTTGATGAATAAAATTATAATATGTAGACTATTGCATGGAAATCTTATTAATAGTTCTAAGTTGTCATAGAAGTGGTTAATATCCCACCCTGCAGTTGCCTAGCAACCCCAGAGGTTTTTATCCCCTCTGCTCCAGTAAAAAATGCCAGTGAGGAAGACAAGCAAGCAGATGGTATACCATTTGCCTTATGAATCATCTATTCTTTCTCAAGAGCTTGCATTTGTACGTGACAAATAATAGACCCAAATGAATTCTGTACAGTGTACACACATTATATTACATACATACATATCCATCATGTTACTCCCTTTGAGAGTAAGGAGGGCTATGCAAGTGCCAAAAGGGAATAAGAAACTGTCAGTCAAAGAAACTAAAGATGTGAAATGAGAAAAAGAAAAGGACATCTAGTTTATACCAACAGCATTCATTATACCTTGCCATACCTCTCTATTGTTGCAAATCATTCTTGCTTCTACTATACCCCTATATTGCTTCACACACTGTCTTTTGTTCTTTAAATTTCTCAGTTCTTTCTTTACTTGATACAACCACAACTTGCTTGATACTTCCCTTCTTAAGCTATTCTTTCTCTGTATATTTATTTCGCAGTTTGATCCACATTCGTTCTCTCTTTATGACCAAACAGTCTCAATGTACTGGTCACTCACATTCGTATTTAATGCACATTCATTCAGCAACCACCCAGAGTTGTTCCCTGAGTGATATGGGCGGTGACTAAATTTGAAATATTAATAAATAAACCATTCATTCTTGACCTTCTCTCTTCTTGTTTTACTACACAGACTTTTAAGAACCCCATTCCCACTGCATTCAACTTTTTCTCGTGTTTCTCTTGTCATACCCAATTCTCATTTCCATATAGAAGTATATACAGCTATTTTCACTTTTTTCAATAAATACTCATCTTTACAACAGACCACATACTATCTATCCCCTTTCTACTAGTACTTGCACATCATGAAATTTCTCCATAGGTGTCCCAATCTTTAGTAAACATTCTACTAAGGTACCGAATCCATCTAATTGCTTTAGGTTTTACATCATTTATGTATAATTTGGTATTCATTTTCAAACATAACTACCATGGTCTTTGAAAAACATAAATGCTCCTATTTGCTTTCTTTCCCTTTCTATTCATTTTGCTGGAAGATTAATCTTCCCTCCAATACTTTCTCATACAGGATATACATTTTCAGTTCCTGCAATCGCTGTACTTTCGCTCTTGTTTCTTTCTCTTTGCTTTTTTTCCATGTCAGTTTTTCCCCCCAAACCTAACACTACTAAAAACTGACAGTTCTCAGTATTGAGAACCTTTCATCACCATTGTATCCTTCACTAATTCTCTCAATCTTTCATCATGAACAATCCAATAATATCTTTAAATACATTCCTTTGCAGTGAATTCATATGAACAGACTGATATTTAAGCCTTGTACTCAAAACAAGCAGACAATTTTCTGAGCAGATACCAGCCATCATTCTTGGGTTTCCATGTGGCCTAATCCCTTTTTTTGTATTCTCCCATCATGTCCCACACACCTGTTCATGACACCTAACAGAATAATTTTTCCCCTGCTTCTCATTCATTAAGAATGTTGCACTGTGTTTCCCAAAGTCATATTTAATTCTTACATTATCACCATTCATTGGATTGTTGTAGGTATGAATGCCTGGTTTCATATGCATCTAGAACAAACTTTATGGCATCAATTCATATTGGAAAACATAGCCCTTTCATCAGACATACATTTTAGCCCTTTCATTTATAATTAAGCTTACACTTTTTTCCTCTGCATTTATTTATTCACTCCATATTAGACCACCTTCATTCAGATCTATTTTTTTTCCCTTTTCTCGTTGTTTCACTGGCATACAACATATTTGCCAACATGCAAAAGCCAGTTTGGTCTAGTGGTTAAGGTGCTGGGCTAGAAACCAGGAGTCTGTGAGTTCTAGTCCTGCTTTAGGCATGAAAGCTGGCTGGGTGACCTTGGGCCTGTCTCTCATCCCTAGGAAGGAGCCAATGGCAAACCAGGAGACTGAGAGTTCTACTCCCGCCTGAGGCATGAAAGCCGGCTGGGTGACCTTGGGCCAGTCACTCTCAGCCCAACTCACCTCTCAGGGTTGCTGTTGTGGGGAAAATAGGAGGAGGGAGGAGTATTAGGTATGTTCGCCGCCTTGAGTTATTTATAAAAATAATAAAGGCGGGATAAAAATTAATTAATTAAATATTTTTCTTTCTTTTATTTCATTCATGAATTCATTTTGTCTACCATTTATTCCTCTTTACATTCCAACTCCCAATCTCCAATATGACAAAGTCATCACGACATGAGCCAAAGTTACCAACCTCTGTCCCCCACCATAGGTTTGATTGGTTGAGGTTTTCATATAAAGTATTTAGAGAGAGAGATAAGATTTTGATTGTCACCTGCCTTAATCATACCCATGCCAAATCAGCATTCCCTGCACACAGTAAGGCAATACTGATCAGTTTAGGCACATTTGGACCAATATGCCACAAACACAACCAAAGCCCAGTTTTGCCAAAGTATGCTGACACTATGCTAGGCAAACTGGGCTCTCTAATCTAGAGGCTTTCTTGTAAGCCAGCATATTGTTGTTTGCAAGCCAGCATCTCACCAACTTGGAGGTATATGCACTAGATCAGAGCTTTCCAAACTGTGTGTCGGGACACGTTAGTACAGAGCTTTCCAAACTACGTGTTGCGACACGTTAGTGTGTCAGATGCAGTGTCTAGCTGTTTCACGGCTGCTGCAGCCTCCGAGCCCTGCCAGGATTCCGCGCAGGTCCTAGTGCCTGCCTTGTGCCTTGCTGCCTCCAAACCTGCTCTGCCATGATTCCACGCAAGTCCTAGTGCCTGCCTTGTGCCCTGCTGTAAGAGTGTGTTGCGAACTTATGCCGTGCTGTAAGAGTGTGTCGTGAAATGATGCATATCTAAAAAGTGTGTCACCAACATGAAAAGTTTGGAAAGCTCTGCACTAGATAGACACACTCAGGATGCACCATACAATGTGATTTTACATTTTTGATATGGCATTTTGCAACTAGAATAGTATCCATTACTTTATTCATTTTGCTATCAATAAAATGATAAACTAAATAAATCTGTTATTCCTCTTTCCTCTGCAATTTCATTAGAATGGAAGAACAAAGAAAAAATGAAATTACAATCTAATGTTTCTTTTCTGATCCATGATAAAATATTGAAAGAAACATTTCACACTTGAAACTATAAACCTACAGATTTAAATCGAAATGTGCATGAGCACTAGGCCAAAATGATTGTAGATAGAAGTCTGATTTCAACTAGGATATTCGTTTTTAAAAATAGCTAAGACTAAAAAGGGAAGGAAGAAATTGAATAGAAGCTCACATGATTTTATATCAAAACTGGAAGTCCATGGTTTTGTGCATTTTATGAGACGACATCAATGCTTGGCTTATGAATTTTTCATTTGATGCCTTCGAGAATTTTTATCCAGATTTCTATTTAAGCTACCACGTTTTACCCTCTGTTTATGATGTAGAATGCAAATGCTAGACTAGATATTGCTTAACCTGACCTGCTAATGTGTAGAGCTTTGTCTTGTGCATGATTGTGTGTAAATAAATATGGAGACAAAACTAGCGGAGAGGTGGGTAATTTATTTTCCCCCAGAAGTTGGTGTATTGCAGCTCCCATTGTCCTTGTAATTGGCTACACTGACTAGAGCTGATGGGAATTGGAATTCAACAAAATTATCCCTGGACTAAACTGTTGAAATATTAACTTGCTCTTCTAAATCCTTTTTCGTGTTGTGCGCGAGAATGATAGATACATAGACAGGAGTTGCAGCAATAGCTTCAGTTTTCAATGTTCCTTCTGCTGTTTATATTTTTGAAAAATATCCTGTACCCGTATTATGAAGCAGTAAACAGAGGTTGGGAAACGTGCAGCTCATAGTTAGCCCAGAATGATTCTCCGTATGGCCTGTCATTTCCTTGCTTCTCTCTGTATGGAGAGAATGGCTGCCTTGAGGGGGTGGATTTCCATTTAAAAGTAGAGAGGGGCTTTGCAAAGTTACTGCTAGGAAGTCTTCTGAGGGACAGTCGGACCCTTTAGCTCAATTAGGCTCCACTTTTCTGTTTTGTTTTAATCCGTTCAATCGTGTCCAATTCTCGGAGACTGCCTGGACAAGTCCCTGCAGTTTTCTTGGCAAGGCTTTTCAGAAGTGGCTTGCCATTGCCTCCATCCTAGGGGTGAGAGAGAGTGACTGGCCCAAGGTCCCCCAGCTGGCTTTGTGCCTAAGGTGGGACAAGAACTCACGGTCTACCGGTTTCTAGCCTGATGCCTTAACCACTACATAATTAATAATTACCTATTGTTTTGTACTATTGTGGTTTTTATATATTTTTAGATTCTATTTTAACTTATTTATTGTGAACCGCCCAGAGTTCCCCATGTGGGGAGATGGGCGGTCATATAAATTGAACAAACAAACAAACAAACAAATAAATAAATAAACTGGCTCTCTACTTTTCTGTTAGATAAGTAATAATATATTAACGAGCAATGTTCTGCTTCAATTCAGAATGCGCTGTATTTAATGAAAAGGGCAAAGATCAGGACATCATTAGGCAAGGTGAAAACGTCAGAACAAAAACAACTGAATTCACGCAAACTAATTTAAAAGTAAGTATGAAAATTATTCAATGTTTTCTCTTCTAACAGTTAAAATTTATGATAAAATGTTTTGGGGAGGGCTTAGAAATGTTCAGCCCCCTCCCACTTCCTGCCTGCAAGTCTTGAGGAACTTTGTCATTCTTGCAGAGAGGGTTTCTACTTACGCTTTTTCTAAGAGAGATCACATTTCTGTTATGATTGAAGGTAATGTGGCCTTAATCATGAGTAAGCTTCAGTAACATGCACACTTTTGCAATGCAAATCAATATAAATTTGACCCTTGCTACAGCCTCATTGCTCACATTGGGATCCCTTAGGAAAAAGGAACATGTTGAATGGTTTAAAAAAGGTGAGCGTATTGGTTACATTGCTGTTGTCATATTTGATGCCTCCAAGCAAATTGCTCAAAAGGTCATGTTTAGAATTCTGTCTCTTCAGGAGACCCTCCAGGAAAATATTCCTAAATCAGCAAGAATGCACATTGAGGTATAAACATATTATAAACATATTTACACCCCACTCCCCAGAAAACACACAAAATGAAAATGTTTTTATGACCAAAATCTTCTTGGACACCTCTCCAAAAATAGAGAATAATTTTATGGCCACACTGTACATCCATTAAAAATTGATTATATAATGGCTGCACTGAGAGGCCATTAAATAGATGGGCAAGCTAGGTGCTACTGTCTGATTGTGCTAGTTATGCTTAACTGGCTGTGTAAATTTGGGTGAAAGGTGATGAATAAAATAGAGGGAAAATGCATTCTGCTCCTGCACAGCTGGATTTAGATCATTACACGTTTTTGCCAGTTTTTGGACCAAGAGCATCCCATTCATTCTTTTTCTTTTCAACAACTCTCCCTTGATCTTCTGTTAGGAATAAGGAGGAGTAAATTAAATAATGGTGAACATCATAGGATCCAGGTGTGATTTTCAACTCGGAACACCAACCTTATTAAATTTGATGCATTTATTCGGACTTTTCGGAGCTATATTTCTGTTGTGCAGATGTTTTATTTTCTGGATCTTTGCTTAGGAAAGCAAGATATGCTATTTTTTGCATTTTAATGAATTTATATCTGCTATACCATCTAAACATTACTTCCAAGGCCTTTTCACCACTTGTTTGATTCTTTTTCTTTGTGTTTTTGTGTATTATTGCATGGACATGCACACTCTGATAAAGATAATACTGCCTGTACTTGATGCCCACAATAAGACTTTCATTCTTGGTGACACAGAACATATGCAATTGCCTAGGGAAGATACAAATGCTCTGTAGTAGAACCCTGGCTTCTTTGATCTTTGTCAGATTGTATTTTGCCTACCCTATTCTGGTGGGGATGGCATGCTGGGCAGATTTTCTTGTTTCAGTTCTCTTCTGCCAAACTGAGATAATATACCTGGGGGAAGAGTGATGGTTATGTGTACATATTAGTCTGCTAAAGCTTAGAGGGAAAAGCCCTTTAAGGAAAGATGGAAAACAATGGGAGCTTTGCAGTGGAAAACTATGCATAAGAAAGCCAGTAAATGAAACAAGGGAAAAAATGCAGGCAGACAAATAGAAAATGAAAAGCCTAATGAACAACAAGCCAGACAAAAATGTGAGATATTTATAGAACAGGGAGGCAAAACAAACAAACAAACAAACAAACAAACAAACAAACCTGTCCCAGTATTATGTATTTAAGATGCAAACTTTTCAGATTTGTAAACCTGAAACTATATTATTTCCTTGCATTGGTAGACTTATTTACATATGTGCAATGTTCAGTGTGGTGGCGTGGTGGCTCAGCGGGTGAGATGCCAGGCTTGTTGATCGGAATATCACAAGTTTGGAGGTTCGAATCCCTAGTCCCGCGTGACGGAGTGAGCTCCTGCACTAGCTCCAGCTCTTGCCAACCTAGCAATTCGAAAGCATGCAAATGCAAGTAGATGAATAGGTACTACTTCGGTGGGTAGGTAACAGCGTTCCGCGTGCGTCATGCGGCCACATGACCGTGGAAGCATCTTTGGACAACACTGGCTCTTTGGCTAAGAAACAGAGATGAGCACCGGCCCCTAGAGTCGGACACGACTGCACAAATGTGCGGGGGGAACCTTTACCTTAATGTTCAGTGTAGATTCCAAATAGAATATTAGGTCTGTTGGTAGTTTACAAATTTTCCAAATTCCATGAACTTTTAATCATATAAAACATTGGGAACAGTAGAGGTTGGGTGGTTTGGGAATATGAGTGGAGTTCAAGCCATATCTGCTCCCAGTTAGAGACTTAGATGGAATGTGGGTTTAATCTGCAGACACATAAACTGAATGCTGTCAAGTTCAGGAGTGGTATGAATTTGTGCCAAGAATCTCCCTTATTTGTTGAAAAGAATGATGCAAATAGATTACTTGGATTTATAAAATACAATAAAACTGAAGTCCTTTCTCTTACATCCCAGCACATCTTTGGCTCAGTAAACCTTTGACTAGTCTTATAAAATATACATGCATATGTCCCCATTGTAGCTACAATCCAAAGCTGAGGTCATAATACAAAGGCTGCCTTGTGAACACTGCTGGGGCTCTCAACTCCCAACCCACATGGCTGACTTTTGTCCTGTCCATAAAAATTCTTCAGATACAGAAAGTGAAAATCAAAGTTGACGTGTTTAATAGTAACAAAAGCATTCCAATTCAAGAAAAACTTAAACAAAAAGAAAGAGGACAGGATCAAACTTCCAGGCTCCCAGTCCTGATATTGAGACAACTTCTGTGTTTTTTGTACATTTCATTTACTAGTTATAAATATGCTCAGGGTTGAAGTGAAAAAGCTATATATAGATAAGACAATGAGAGTCTGTAAAATGTGAACAGTGAAAACAACACATGACAATTCTGAATCAAGTTTTATATGCATATAGAGGTTTCTAAAGACACAGTAAAATGTATGTTAGATTTATGTTAACTTTTGAGTTAATAAACATTCATCTCTTCCTGTCCATTCAAGATTAATAGGCCAAAATTATAGATTTCTTTGGTATCAAATTACACTTAATGTGGAGTATAGAACTGCATAATGAGCATGAATAAAGAGACTCCCATGATTTGAAAAATATGTACTTTCATTTGAAATAAGAGTGCTGTGAAAGACATTTCACAATGTCTTTCAAATTGCAAATATTATATGCTGATTTGGTGAACTTCAAGGCTCATGAGTGCATTGCTTGTTTGAAAAATTGGTTCTAGTTCTAGTTGTGTTGCTTTTTCATATAGTTTGCTTGATAAAATCAGTGTATGTTTTCATTGCTTTTTATTAATGTGATTGATGAAAATCCTGGGAAGTATACTTGTTTAGTGGTATTGTTACTTAAGTAAATGATTGATAGACTAAAACTAATCCCTTGTTCAGTAAATTTCTTGCTGAAATTCTTTTGTGTTGTATAAAGTTCTTCCTTATTTGTTTAATCCAGGGACATTCCAAATGTAGTCCTTGAAAATAACCTTTGAATTATAAACAAACAAATATTCAGAGGAACATGGGACTAATAGCATGCAGTCCATTTTATCTACTTTTGGAGAGGGAGAGAAAGAAAGAAAATAAATAAATAAATAGATTTGGGGCTTTTTTTTCCAATAAAAAGGCCATTGCCACAGAGCCCAAACCTGAACAGAAATACATGTGAAGGGCACTTACTTGTAAAATATCTACATTTTTAACAGTTTTCTATGATTAGATGTATTATCATTTGAACTTGATAGCACACATATAACACAAATTCTAAATTCAAAAATCCACTACACAGCTGTTCCTACTTATGGAAAGGAGAGGCAGGTTAATAAGTTGGTGAAACAAAAGTACATTTATTTTTCATTTAGCTTCCTATATTTCTGTTACATGCATCCAGTAATTATGATTATAGTTGTTCAATCCAATTAGGCCATGAAATTAATCCCATTTAAAGAATGCTGATGTAAACAAAGTGGGTACAAAGCTGGTTTGCATTCTTTTGCACCCATTACCTAGTTTTATTTCATTAAAAAAATAAAGGAGGAAGAAGAAAGGAAAAAAATGAATTGGTTTATCAAGTGCAAGAGGGAAGTGAGTTCACACAATCCTACTTCAATGGAATGAGAATTTCTTTGCCCTTCTCTGCAGAGCAAACTCATTCCACCTAAACTAGTAACAAGGTGTAAGCATGACAGCAGCCTCATTTTTCTTCCCTTCCCATAATCTGTTTGCTTGCTTGGCCTGATGAAGAGTTCTTATGAAAGCAGAACCTTGCAAATTATTTTGATTTGGTTTACTTTATAGCATTAAAAATTAAAGGAAGAAGAGGAAAAAGAAAATATAAATTGGGTTGGTAACTGGGGGAAGAAAGTTAATTTGCATGAGCCAAAATTGCCTAAATATATTATATTGCCTTAATAGATTGATTTTGCACATTAAATAAGGAAGCTTATTTAACATGAGAAAGTTCGTGTTGAAGGCAGTGTTGAATTTTGTTGGGATTATCAGTCTAAATGGATATTATACAAAAATATAAGAACTTAAGAAAAGCTCTGCTTGATCAAGACATAGACACAGTGAGTCCAGCATTTTGTGTCCCCCCACAGTGGCCAACTGGTTGCAATTGGGAAGCTCACAAGCCTAACTGGAAGATGATAACTGCCTTCCCGTGTTGCTTCATAGTTTCTATAGGCACATTGCCTATGATTCAGAAGATAGTAAACAGCTATCAGAATCAGTGGCCATTAATAGCCTGCCCCTCCATGGAACTGCCTAATCCAAAATTGGTTGTTATTTCTACCAACTGACAGCAAATTCCACTTTACTTTACTTTACTATGCACTGGGGTGAGGGGTACTTTATTCTGTTGCTTCTGAATCTTCCTGAACTTAGTCTCATGTTCTAACATTGTGTGAGAGCCCCCCCCCCCCCCATTTAGGCCCATGCATGATTTTCGGTACAGAAGCCACCAAAAATATGTAACATACAGGATGAACTGTTTTTATGGGTGTGACCCATAAAAATCAATTAGCTCTTGGCTTTGATCCCATGGGGATTTAAAGTGTATATTAAAGAAAGGCAAGAAAGCAAAGAGGAATTCTTGAAAAAATAATTAGTTTTCCACTATAGAAACAGGACAGTTTTGCTTACTTGTCTTTATGCACTAGGACTAGAGTCATTAGAATTTCAGGGTGTCTAATTCAAACATCAGATATAAAATAAAGAGTAAAACCAGGAAAGTGGCCACAACATTGGGGGAGTACAACTTCTAGCCAGCACAGCTACAATACATTTTATGTTCCATATTATGGTGTATAGTTTGTCATGAAACTTTATAAGATAATAATAGGCTTTAAAGTACCACAAGACTCTTTGTTGCTTTAGCTGCAAAAGACTAGATGTTCTCCCTCTCTAGAAATTAAACTTATTTTCTAAAAATGTGACCATATGATTTGCACAAAAAAAAGATACTTAGTCATTCTGGGAGTGCTGGTCAAGAAATTAGTCTCCCTGAAAGCCACTAAAAGTGATTGCTAATGATTATTTTAAAAAGCTATTGTTTGTGTGTGTATGTATGTATGTATGTCTCAAAAGTGTGGTAATTAATATTAGGATTGTTACTAAGCAGTAAGTCTGGTCTCTCTGTGTATTTTAATTCAACTTAGAAACACTTGGTGCAGACAAGAAATTATCTTCTTTCTGATTTGACTGATTGTTTCTGAATAAAGAATTGTTCATTTCTTTTCTAATTTAGACTTCAAAGGACTGAAAGGTCTCTAAAATTCACTATTGCAACAATAAACAATTCATTAGAGCTTAGATTTTTGTTCCAGAGTTGTGCTGCTATGAATGATATCATAATAACATTTGGAATATATTATTAATCCACTGAATAATATTGTTCCCTGCCTAATCATTAATGGTGTAAACTAAACAAACTATTTAATATTTTGTTGCATAGCAGATAATTTAAGTTACAGTATTTTCTCTCTCCTATTTCAGCCTTCTTTTAAAAAGTTCTAAATTCCTACTATTGTCTAATGTCAGAATACATGAATATGAAATAAGGAAAGAGTTCACAAAGCATTTTTGGCTCAAAGTCCATTTTGTCAGGTTCAAGAATTATGGGGAGGGGAATCTTTCTAGAGAGATGGAGATAATTCATTAAATCCAAGAAAGTGAGCATATTACTTAAAGGCATATTTTAAAGGCACATTACTTAATTATTTTTAATTATTTTGAAGGCATATTACTTAAATGCATATGTTACTTAAAGTGAGCATATTACTTAAAGGCAATCATCTGCCTATTCTTCAGAAAAGGGAATATCTAGCCAGTGCTGCACCCTGTCTCAAATGTGCTCTTCTTAGCAAGCCTAATTAACAATGTCATAGCAAAGGAAGCACATCTAAGTGACACCTTCTTCCTCAGGTAGAAATAAATAGGAAATAAATAAAATATTTCAAGCTTGGCCAAAGGCCTTCACCGTTTTAGTGGCATTGATACACCAACCGGCTACCTAAAACATCTTCTGCAAAGCTCAGTTTTAACATAAATTCCACTTAATGTCAACATGAGCTGCTGGCAGACGTTATTCAGAGATTTAGAGATGGGCTTTATGGATATGTGGATGATGCTCACCTTTATATTTCATGAACTAAGCATTCAGAGGCAGTTATCAAGCACTGAAACTTCAGTTATGATGCAGGATCCAAGTGGTTGAGTATGAATAGATTGAAAGAAATTCAAACTAGTTGGAATAATACCAGCACTCAGGAGAGACTGGTCTCTCCTACAAAATATTGTTTAGCTTCCTTGTCTGATTGACTTAGGACAGGTAGGCATTAGAGGTGATCAGAAAAGCTTTTTATCTATTTCACCTGTTCTGCAGGTGGTGTCATTTTTCTTGTAAGTCCAGCCACTGGTTATAGTCTATATAGCAATATGTAGTCTATATAGCAGTGCCTTCTCTGGGTGCCCAAAGCATATAACAGTAAGTCTCAACTATCTGAGATCTCCACTCAGCTCTTCTCTTATGAAAAATATAAATAGTCTCAGCAAGGAGATGAATACTTGTTTAGCTCTTATGCATTTTGGGGTGGGGGGTCTTCCAAAATGCATACTATGTTACTACATCTATTGATTTGCACCAGGAAACCAAGGTGGCTCCATATATATGATTTGTGAGGATATTAAATACAAATTGTGAAATGAAACAAGAAATATCTCGTCAAATAAGTTTGGTTACCAAGATCCTGAAGTTAGTGGCCCTGATTTTTCAGAAATCTCATATGACTAAGTGCTAGTTGTTCACAAAAGTAGGATGATCACAGGACAAAGCCACTCTCTGGAACAGATGATGTGTGCAAATAACCTTCTGTTAGGGGACCCACCATTCAAGTCTGAAGCATGAATAACTGCAATTTGCTAGATGTGTTTTGGAGATGTGGAAGTCTTTTGAAGCACTGGTTTATTTGACTGGGTACACCTACCTTCATAAGGGGACAGCCAGGAGCAGCTTACAA
Source organism: Charina bottae (assembly GCA_023362775.1). Classification (NCBI taxonomy): domain Eukaryota; kingdom Metazoa; phylum Chordata; class Lepidosauria; order Squamata; family Charinaidae; genus Charina; species Charina bottae. The sequence goes on from JALMGJ010000006.1 coordinate 68,401,959, forward strand.
AGTAGCTATGCGAGCATGGAAGAAGACAGTGCTATGTTATTAATTCAAAAAGAGTGCTTGGTATGCATATTTGTGCATTACAAAGTAGGTTTTCTGAAGGATTTGCACAGTGCCCGCACAGACACACACAGATACACATTCCATAGCATGTCTTTTTTTAGTTTATATCCTCCCCCAGGAGATATGGGAGATTATGTTTTTAAAAGGGTTTTAAACCAATGTTTTTCTTTGCCCTATACCTCCAGAGACATAACACATTATTCTATTTTTATTTCTCTAGACTTTATAAAAGGAATCTATATGCAGATTGGAGAATGTCCAAAACTTAGTCTTTTGTACCTTTCAGTTGCTGCCCTTTGATTGAGTTTCATCCTTCCATAAAGGCCCTTAGAATATCTGGTAAGGATGACCTGTAACTTCTAGTTAATAGGTAGCTTCAAAGAAGTTGAAATAATAATATCACAGTATGAATGGCATATTCATTACATAAATCATTAACAGTTTTTGAAAAATACATATAGATGAGTAATTGTGTTCAAAATCCTGTTAAGTGAGAATTAAGAGGGGTAGTTACTACTTTCATAAGTTCAAAAATCTGGCATATGTGGTATGATAGGTAATACTTCATATTTGGGTGTTTTTAATTATTTCTCATAGCAGTTTGTTAGTACCGGGCTATTAATGAATAGTTAATATACCCTGAACATAGTTTTAATTTGATATTTAGTTTGATATTTGTTCTGTGATTCATTGTTTTTTGTTCTGTAATTCAGAGAGTTTGGGCTGTTTTTTTTAATTTTGTAATAGTTGGTCAAAAACAGTGGTAGCCAGAAATTGGACATAAGTTGTTTACAAGAGACTCATATTTGTAAAAAAGATACTAAATATTTGATTCAAAAACAGCTTGGAGAAGAATTTATTTCGGCTGGATATAAAAAAACTAAAGGGGTAGTCTTATATGTACAACCAAAGTTAAACCCAAAATTGATATTAGCTGATGAAGAGGGTCGATACATTGTAGTAGAAATTAACATACAAGGAACTAAAACACTGATAGTTGGACTTTATGCACCGAATATGGATAAAGGAGTATTTTATAAAAACCTGATGGATAAACTTTTGGATTTAACTTATGACAATTGGTGTTTCATGGGGGATTGGAATGGGGTAATTTACCCCAGATTGGATAGACAGTCACAAAAAGAAGTGAAGCAAACACAGGGAAAATTGCCACAAACATTTTTCGACTTGAAAGGGATGTTGGATTTACAAGACATTTGGAGATGTATGAATGGGACTTCCAGAGAATTTACATATTATTCAGAGAGATTTAAATCACATTCTAGAATAGATATGATTTTGATATCTAAAAATTTGATGATGGATATTAACAAAGTTGATATATTACCTAAGACTTTATCAGATCATAATCCAGTAATGTTGACTCTTAAAGGGAAACGGAATGTATTTAGATGGAGATTGAATGAGTCACTACTACGGAATAATGATGTAGTTGATGTATGCAAAAAAAAATTAAGAGAATATTTTCAATTTAATTTGAACAAAGGGACTAATATTCAAACTGTATGGGAAGCCAGTAAAGCATATATGAGGGGTTATTTTATTCAATACAATGCTCAAATGAGGAAGAAAAAACAAAAAAGAATTCAATTGATTTTAGATGAAATTAAAAGTAAAGAGTTAGATTTGAGAGATAAACCAATGGATGACACTTTGCTCACTCAAATTAAATTTCTACAAAAGCAAATATCAATGATATTAACTCAAGAGATAGAGACTCAAATGAAATTTACAAAACAAAAATATTTTGAATATGCAAATAAACCAGGTAGATGGCTGGCTTATAAATTGAGGAAACAAAGACAAAAGAATTTGATTACTAATATTCAACATGAAGGAAAAACTCTGGTGAATAATATGGACATTCAAAAAACCTTTCATGACTATTATTCTAAATTATATAAAAAACAAGATGTCAACTTGGATGAGATTGAAGAATATTTGAATAAACAAAAACTAACTGTTCTTAATGACCAACAAAGATTGATATTAAATAATGTTATAACAAAAGAAGAATTGATAAAAGCTTTTAAGAAAATTAGTAGTGGAAAAGCTCCTGGACCGGATGGATTGTCAGCAGCCTACTATAAATGTTTTGAAGAGGATTTATGTCTACCTTTGCAGAAGACTATGAATTCTATTTTGGAAACAGGAATTATGCCTGAAACTTGGAAAGAAGCACATATAACATTGATACCCAAAGAACAACAGGACTTAACATTAACTAAAAATTACAGACCAATATCTTTATTGAATAATGACTATAAGATATTTACAACGATATTAGCAGAAAGAATGAAGAATATACTTAAGGATTTTATTCATCAAGACCAAACTGGTTTTCTACCCAAAAGACAAATTCATGACAATGTCCGAAACATAGTAGACGTAATTGAATATTTGGATCAACACTATGATAAACAAGCTGCCTTGATATTTATTGATGCTGAAAAAGCCTTTGACAACTTAAATTGGCCTTTTATGTTCAAAGTTTTGGAAAATATGAATTTTGGAGGAAATTTTATAAAATGGATTAAATCAATATATACTCCACAATTTGCCAAAATAATTGTTAATGGAGAATTTAGTAAGCCATGTGAAATACAAAAAGGTACTAGACAAGGTTGTCCATTATCTCCACTTTTGTTTATATTGGTATTAGAGGTTTTACTTAGAGATATTAGACAAGATGATGGTATCCATGGTATTAAAGTTAAAAAAGAAGTTTATAAACTAAGAGCATTTGCTGACGACCTAGTCATTACTTTGGAGAATCCACTAGAAGGAATTGAAATATTAATACAGAAACTAAAAGACTTTGGGTCGCTAGCAGGGTTCAAAGTGAATTTACAGAAGACAAAAGTTTTGACCAAAAATATGGATTACCACCAACAAGAGAAATTGAAAGAAATAACAGGATATTCAATGGAAGAAAAAGTAAAATATTTGGGAGTATATTTAACAACTAAAAATGTTAAGTTGTTTAAGAATAATTATATTCCACTTTGGATGGATATTAAAAAAGATTTGGAACATTGGGAAAAACTGCAATTATCATTATTAGGTAGAATTTCAGCAATTAAAATGAATGTTTTGCCAAGAATTTTATATCTTTTTCAAACACTACCTATATTGGCATCAGAAGAACCTTTTAAACAATGGCAGCGAGATATTTCTAAGTTTATTTGGCAAGGGAAAAAACCAAGAGTAAAATATAAAGTATTGCAAGACTCTAAAGAAAGAGGAGGACTAGGTCTACCGGATTTGAAATTATATTATGCTGCTTGTTGCTTGGTTTGGATTAAAGAATGGATAGTTTTGAAAAATGAAAAATTATTGAATTTGGAAGGACATGAATTAAGATATGGATGGCATGGATATTTGTGGTACGATAAAGTTAAAGTTAATGTGGACTTTAAAAACCATTATATTAGAAGATCCTTGTTAAGAATCTGGAATAAATATAAATTAATCTTATGTTATAAAAGACCCTTATGGATTTCTACACAAGAAGCATTCTACAGAACAGAAGTAAGAAATAAAGATAAATGGTTAACCTACAAAGACTTTTTAAAGAAAGAACAAGGACAATATATAATTAAATCAATAGAAGAATTGGTATCAGAGGGATACAGTTTTCAATGGCTTTCATATATGCAGCTCGTAGAGAAATTTAAATTAGATAAGAAAGACCTTGAATTTGAACAAACCAAATCGGAATTTGAGATACAACTATGTGAGACAGATGATCATCTAATTGCAAAAATGTATAAATTATTGTTAAAAGGTGAAATGGTAGAGGAACAAGTTAAAGACTGTATGATTAAATGGGCTAAAAATATTGGCCATAATATTCAAATGCAACAATGGGAAGATATGTGGACCAAAGGGTTAAAATTTACTTTGTGTTATAATTTAAAAGAAAACTTTTATAAGATGATGTACAGATGGTATATGACCCCACAAAAACTTTCTAAAATGTATGGAAATGTCTCCAACTTATGTTGGAAATGTAAAAAAAAAGAGGGGTCTTTTTACCATATGTGGTGGACATGTGAGACTGCAAAGAAATTTTGGACTCAAATACATGCATTGATGCAAAATATATTACAAATTCGAGTTCTATTTAAACCGGAATTTTTCTTACTGGGAATAATTGATGGACAACCTGGGAAGCAATTTACAAGGATTATGCAATACATGATTACAGCAGCAAGACTTATTTTTGCACAAAATTGGAAAAACCAGATATCGCCTACAATACAAGATTGGATGTTAAAATTGATGGATATGGCAGAGAATGATAAACTGACATGTTTATTAAAAGAAAATCCAAATAATTATTTCCTTAAAGAGTGGAAACCATTAACTGACTATTTACAAGATGCGGGAGGGGCAAAGCTTATATGGGGATTTGAAGATTAAAATATATATATATTGATGTAATAGACAAGAAATATTCTTTAATATTATATATAGACCTAGCATGTAAGATAAAATTTTTAAAATACCATGACCAGATACAAATCGGAAGTTGACCAAATTCTGTTTCAGCTTTATCTTTTTTTCTTTTTTCCTTTACTACACTTTTTTATCTTTTCTTTTTTCTTGATTTGTATTTCTATTTTCTTTTCTGTTTCAAACTTTTATCTATGTAAAATTAAAATCTAATAAAATTTGTTAAAAAAAAAAAAAAACAGTGGTAGCAAAAATGTCATATTTAAAAAAAAATTGAAGACTATTTAGGATATATCAGTAAGTTATTAATCTAATACTGGAGATATAAAGTAAAGATAAAACGTCCTTCAAGTTAAGTTTGACTTATAGGGACTTCATAGACGTATCCATATTGTATTCTTGGTAACAACTTAAAAAATGGCTTGCCAGTGCCTTCTTATGGCATATATTTACTTCCTAATGTAGCTATAGTAAAGGTAAAGGTTTTCCCCTGCACAGTCGTGTCTGACTTTAGGGGGCAGTGCTCATCTCCGTTTCTTAGCCAAAGAGCCAGCGCTGTCCGAAGACGCTTTTGTGGTCATGTGGCTGGCATGACGCACGCGGAATGCTGTTACCATCCCACCAAAGTGGTACCTATTTATCTACTTGCATTGGCATGCTTTCGAATTGCCAGGTTGGCAAGAGCTGGGGCGAGTGGATTTCATTTTGGTCTCCCATCAAAGCACTAATTAAATACAACCTTGTTACACTTTTTGGAATGATCAACCAAGTGCTGATCCAGGCTGTTCCAATGGATTTCTTAATTCCCTGTTTCATAAGAGAGGGTGAAAGTTGGCTTTAAATGGAAAATGGATTTCTTTTATTTAGGGCCCAGATTGCAATTTATAATTAAGGTTAACTTTATCAAACACTTCTCAGACAAAATTATAGCACAGTCTATAACTGGGAAGTATTTTTCAACAGCTGTGGAAATCTGTTTTTCCTGCGCCTGTTTTTCCCACTAAATCTTCTTTTTTACATCTCCATATCAGCTAAGTGGCAGCACCTGGCTGACCTGGGCTGATCTAAAAAATATGCAATAAAAGAAATTACTTTTCCCTTCAGAGTCTGTTATATGGAGATACTGTCATGTTCCAACATATGGTAATTCATCACTTCACACCTAATAAATCTTTATATGCAAGAGAAGTGGGTTGATATAATACTTTTCCCTTTCCATGACTCTTGGGAAAACATCAAAAGGTGCATTTGAAGATGTAGAAAGCCACAGGAAGGATTGATGGTTAAATGCTTTTGAACTATCAAGGATATCCAGCTTCAAACCAGCAAATTTCTGATCTTGGATAATTTAAAACCAATTGTCTCCCAGCTATGTTCAATGGTGATTTCTCTCCCCCCCCCACACACACACACACCCTGATGATAATAATTACTATCTGCTTAAGCAAAGGGAAGAATAGTTGACCTCTGTATCAGAGCATAATATTTTGCCCAATACAACTTGCTGGTGTTGATGCTTATAGCCATTACTTTTTAAACGGAAAATAATTCCCAGATTCATGCATTTGCTCTGACATGATGATCAGCTGCTTATATTATTATATTATTAGGATTACACCCTATTCATTTCAATAAAGACAGTGGATCCTTTATATTGCAAAGGAATAAAAATGAAAATATGCTGCTTGTATTGAAAAATAAGAAACAACTACAGTATGTTCTGCACTCCTACAAAATTATTGGATTATGTCATTGCTGTTAGACAGTGATTTTCCAACACCCATTTCTCCACAAAATTAATCACATTTAAATAACCTAATCACAGTTCAGGAGTGTTGGCAAAGCACTTATAATTTTCAATCAGTTACTGATGATTCAGTTTATACAGTTGTGGAATGATGGCTCTGTACTTCAGAAACCATATTTTTAATCATATTCTAGTAGTTGCCCTGTCTTATATACGAGTGAATTAAGGTATCTCGTAGAACAGAAGGGTAGCAACTAGCTGCACTTGGTTGATTCTGTACTGGGTGAGCAGCAGGAAGTATCAGAGTTATTGGGTAGACTGGCAAGTCACTGTCTGGAAGAGGACAGTGGCAAACTATTTGTTTATTACTATCAAGAATACTTCATGGATATATTCATGCAGCTACCAAGAGTCCTGCTCAACTCATAGGAGTCTTTACCTACCAAGTGGAATATCATAAAACACAAGAGTTTTCTTCATAAGGCATAAGGAGATGATGTTAAACTTCCCTGGGAATATATATGATTAATAAGAAGAAAGTGTTTATAGATCTGACTGACTAGTTCCATAAAATGCATGTTTGGTGTTGCTTTTGTCCTAATATAACTCTTACATTGGATAGTTGTGCAGGACTATAGATGGAGATGCATATCCAAATGCAGTACAGATGAAGAAAGCCATGGGTTGAGTAAGCATTTGGAGGACTATTTTATTTACTCTATTAGTTCCTAGTCTATAAAATGTTCTATATGCCCACTGGGTCTGTAAAGTAATTCCATGTGCAGAGATTCTTCTGCATAGCCAAATATGTCTGTGTGCATGGACACACACACACACACACACACACACACACACTGTATTGGGAGTATATGGACCCTATTTCATTATTTAATTAAAATATTTCTGGGCTATCTTTAAAAATAGAAGATAAGCCATCTTAAGATGCCTTACAACAATAATGCCTTACAAAAATATTGTTGCCTGTCATTAGGTGGGAGTATCATGTCCCTTTAGCAGCCTTCCAAACCTGGTTTTCTCTCCTTAGCCCTTTCACTATCACCATTGGCTGGAGGTGATGGTGTTATACCAGTTGCAGAGTACTGCACAACAAACATAGAATATTTACTTTGAATTACCAAGGAAGAGCAATTAAAAATACATACATTTGGTGTTATATTTGACCTCTTCCATAATTTTATAAACAAGATTGATTGGTTGGTTGTTGGGTTGGGTTGGGTTGGTAGATTTTCTCCAGAACTATTATCCTCTTTTCTTTTCTTCCACCTTTCCCAACATTATAGACTTTTTCAGAGACCTAGGTCTTTGCATAATGTGTCCAAAGTAGGATAATTTGAGTCCAGTCATTCTTGCCTCAAGTGAGAACTCTGGGTTGATTTGTTAAATGATCCATTTGTTTGTTTTCCATGGTATTCTCAGGAGTCTTCTCCAATATCAAAGTTCAAAAGTATCAGTATTATTTCTATCCTGCTTCTTCAAACAATAGAAGGTAACTAAAAGAAACATACTGTGGCTTGAATCATGTCAACTGGATTTCTATTTTCTTAGTGGAAACGTTTCACTCCTTATCCAAGGAGCTTCTTCAGTCTGAGTAAAGTTAGTAAGGGAATCCTTAAATGTGTTTCTAGGCTGGCTGTGTGACCTTGCACCTGGGGCTAGGTCATGGTTATTTAACCAAACAACCTTTGTACAGGAGGATGGCCCAACACAGGAGAAGTAACACCACAGGACCAGAGTCAGCAGTTTATCTTCATCTAAAGGAAAAAGGACACTCATTTGAGGACATTAATGTTCACATTTTAGACAGAGAAGATAGGTGGTTTGAGAGAGGGGTCAAGGAATCCATTCATGCCAACTTGGAAAATCCTTCCTTGAATAGAGGTGGGGGCCTCAGGCATAACCTTTCCCCTATCTTCCTTCCTGCTTTGTCTTCTGTGCCTAGGAAGATTAAGACCATTTCACAAGCTCAACAGCAGCAGGGTAATCTTAACGATCCTCCTTTAGATGATAAAGGGACTTAGAAACAAACATCCCAAAATAACCATGACCTAGCCCCAGGTGCAAGGTCACACAGCCAGCCTAGAAACACATTTAAGGATTCCCTTACTAACTTTACTCAGACTGAAGAAGCTCCTTGGATAAGGAGTGAAACGTTTCCACTAAGAAAATAGAAATCCAGTTGACATGATTCAAGCCACAGACTGTTCCACCTGGATGACTGAGAACCTTCATAGACATAAAAGAAACATACAATAGTAAAACAGCCAAAATTGCGAAAAAATTTAAATGTGTTAAATCCTCCTACTTTCCTACTGAGCTTTCCTGGTTATTTTAGAGTCCAGAAGGACTCTCAGGCATTACAGTTCTTGCCAGCTGCTCAGACCAAGATGGGCAATGAACTATACAGCAAACGAGTCCTCACTAGATTTGTACTCAACCCATCTATCTCTGATTCTTCTCTGAAAGAATAAAGCCAAGTGCCAACAATAAAATAACATTGGTGAAGCCATTCTAAATCAGGCTCTTCCTGTTACACATTTGAATCTTTAAGATAAGCTTTTAGATCTAAGCCACGGAATACATATATTCCATTTCCTGTACAAAACATTTTCAGATCAGCGAAAGAAGTATCAGGTTTGATTTTTAGCAAGTGTTTGAATTTGAATTTCGAGAGAAGATATTGAAACAGAACAGTGTTCACATTTAAACTTGGAAGCAAGAGCTACAGCTGTGGCTTATAATTGTGTTTGGCCACACTTGACTTAGGTTATATGAGCATAACAAATTATTTTAGGCAAGAACTTTTGTTGCTTCCACAAAGGATGATGAAATCGAAGTTTTCTGATGTGTCATTGAGATAATTTACGATTTCAGACAAATTGCTGCCAATTTATTTATTTATTTATTTATTTATTTATTTATTTATTATATAAATTTATATGACCACACATCTCCCCCAACCGGGGGACTCTACTGGATGCTTGAATTCTAAGTTACTGTCTTAAGGTTCAAAAGAGAAACCATAAAACCTATTATGGTGTTTTTAGTTGCACAGAGAGGCTTACTAAAATAGATAAGGATTGAGGATCCAAGATGGCGGCCGCAAATCAGCGCGACCGATGAACGCTCCAGGAGAAAAGCCGCAAACCCACCGAAAACCCACCGAAAATCCCCGAATTTCATCCTGGGGGTTTGGAGAGGTGGTGTTGCTGATGGTGAGTGGCTTGCTCCGGAGGGAAGAGCTGGGGCGAGGCCTGTGTCTGGGTCGGAGCTCCGTGAATCTGCGCGAGAAAGCCCAGTGAACTGCCGAAGACGCCGAAGTTTGCTTGAAAGCCGGAAACCGCAGAGGCTTCTGAGGTTCGAGCTAGGCCAGTGGAGTGAAGCCGGTGGAGTTAGTGGGAGTCTGGAGTCCACCGAAGACCGGAGAGTGTGAGAGGCTGCAGGAGGCAGCTGGATGCTGTGAGTGGGCCGGCGACGCTTGCGGGCTGGAGTCTACCGGGCTGGAGTCCACTGAGGGCTGCGGAAGACTGCCGGAGGCCTCGGATTTCGTTTGTTGGAGGCGGGAGACCGTCGGAGCTCGAGTTGGGCCGGTGGAGTCGGTGAGGGCCTAGCGGAGCCGGCGTGATACAGAGAGGAGCCCGGCTGGTGCAACGGAGTCCTCGGCTGAGCCCCCCACACACACACATAGACAAGCAGACAAGCTGGACTTTTTTTTCCTGGGCCGATTCTGGAGAGGGTTCAGAAACTCTAATGTTAGAACTGGTTGGAGTTGGGGGCGAACCCTGCGGCCCTGGAAAGTGCAGATGTTGCGGAGGCTGGAGCCCAGGAGATCAGGGCAGAAGAAAAATCATAATACGGACTAACCCCCATGAAGACCTGGATGTTGTCCCAATTTGGGCTAAGGCGGCAGAGGGTTTGTAGGGGTCCCTTAGTATGAATGTGGACCCCCCCCCAGGTTAGAGACGAGGTGGGGGGGAGCCAAGATTGTATGGTTTTGTAAGAGTACCCCCCTGGGTGAGAGTCAGGTGGGGTAGGAATGAATGCTGGTGAGTGTTGGTGCCTCTCCCTGACCAGTGAGAGAAGTTGAGGGAGAGGTGCAGGGTGTGAGTGTAGAGTGTGAGTGGGGGTGGTGCTGGACCCTACCAGCGCCGAGAGCGAGAGCTGGTGCGCTGGGGGGTCTTACGCGCTATCCGACATTGCATGAGATTGGATGATGGATGAATGGGATAAGGGACCCTTGATTAGTCCCAAGAATTCCGGAGGCCTGGGAGTGGAGGCTACTAGGCCAGAGTTGGGAATCTCTGGGGGCTGTGCGGTCGGCCAAGTGATTCAGGTGGTGACGGGCAGGGGACGGTATGACGGGAACCGGAGGGCAAGCCATTATCGGGGAAGGCGCCCCCGGTGTTTGTTACCAGTGGTGCGTTCTGGCCCCCCGTGTTCATACCCAGGCCCTGGTAAGCAGTTCCTCGTGGGCTCCGGTCTCCGACTGCTGCTGCTGAACGCCAGGTCGGTGAATAACAAGGCCCCCCTTATAAGTGATCTAATCACAGAGGAAGGGGCTGACCTGGTGTGTATTACCGAGACCTGGCTGGGCCCAGAGGGGGGAGTAGCCCTCTCGGAAATGTGCCCAGCCGGGTTTCAGGTGTGGCATCAGCCGAGACACCGGGGCAGGGGAGGAGGGGTAGCAGTGGTCATCAGAGAGTCCCTTGTGGCCTTCAGGGGCGCTGCTCCACAAGTGACCGGATGTGAGACCCTGTTTTTCAAGTTGGGTTCACGAGAACAGTTGGGAGTGTTGCTGCTGTACCAGCCTCCCTGCTGCGTAGCAACCTCCCTGCCTGAGCTGCTCGAGGCTGTCTCAGGGCTGGCAGTGGAGTTTCCCAGACTTATGGTTCTGGGGGATTTCAATCTGCCGTCCCTGGGGCGGTCCTCGGAGGCAGCCCGGGAGTTCATGGCTACCATGGCAGCTATGGGCCTGTCTCAGATTATTTGTGACCCGACTCGTGACAGTGGTCTCACTCCGGATTTAGTTTTCTTGTCCGAGCAGTGGCAATGTGATCTGAGGGGAGAGTTACATCTTTCCCCATTGTCATGGTCAGACCACGCCCTGGTGACCCTGAGACTCTCTTGTGCTACCCCACTCCGCAGGGAGGCGGGACCTATTCGATTGGTCCGCCCCCGGCGACTGATGGACCCAGTGAGGTTTCAGAAGGAGCTGGGGGTTATTCCCGAGGATTTGCTTCACGGTCCAGTGGAGGTCCTGGCTGCAGCCTGGAACAAGGCAGCAGCCGGAGCCCTGGACAAGATCGCGCCTATGCGACCTCTCCGGCCCTGTTCGGCCCGTCACTCTCCATGGTTTACGGAGGAGTTGAGGGCTTTGAAGAGGGTTAAGAGACGTCTAGAGCGCCGCTGGAGAAAGACGAAGACGGAATCTGACCGAACACAATCTAGAGCCGCTGTTAAGGCCTACCTTGTGGCGGTAAGAGCGGCGAAACGTGAATATTTCTCCGCTCTTATTGCGTCCGCAGAATGCTGTCCGACGGCCCTGTTTAAGATTACAAGATCGCTCTTGGGTCAGGAGCAAGGGGAGACCCATATACAGGGCCGATCGGAAGAGTTTTCTGAGCATCTGCAGGACAAAATCGCTCAGATTCATTCCAAGTTGGACTCCAAGCGTGAGACAAGATCTGGGGAGATGCCAGAGGCTCGTACTTACCATGTTATCTGGGAGCAGTTTGATCCTGTTGGGCCTGATGAAGTAGACAGGATCCTTGGGATTGTAAATGCCACCACATGTCAACTTGACCCATGTCCCTCCTGGCTGGTGAAATCAGCTAGAGAGGTGACATGTGGCTGGGTCCTGGTGATTATAAATTCATCCTTGAGTGAGGGGGTGTTCCCGGCGGCCTTTAAGGAGGCGCTGGTACACCCCCTCCTCAAAAAACCATCTTTGGACCCTACTATTCTGGGCAATTTTCGCCCAGTCTCCCACCTTCCCTTTTTGGGAAAGGTGGTTGAGAAGGTGGTGGCGCTGCAACTCCAGAGGATTCTGGAAGAAACGGATTATCTGGACCCTTTTCAGTCAGGTTTCAGGCCGGGATATGGGACAGAGACTGCATTGGTCGCGCTTATGGATGATCTCTGGCGAGGGCGGGATGGAGGGAGTGCGTCCATCCTGGCTCTCTTAGATCTCTCAGCGGCTTTTGATACCGTCGACCATGGTATACTCTTGGGGCGGCTCAGGGAGTTGGGGGCGGGCGGCGTGGTTTTTCGCTGGTTCACCTCCTTCCTCCAGGGCCGTTCCCAGTCGGTGTTGATAGGGGAGGAGAGAGCTGACCCGCGACCCCTGTCTTGTGGGGTGCCGCATGGATCGGTTCTCTCTCCTCTCCTATTCAACATCTACATGAAGCCGCTGGGCGAGATCATCCGTCACCACGGGATGAGGTATCACCAATATGCTGATGATACCCAGTTATACATCTCCATCCCGGGTGAAGTAGGTGATGCGGTCGATGCCCTATCTCAGTGTCTGGAGGCTGTGGGGGTCTGGATGGGGAACAACAGGCTTCAACTGAACCCTGGTAAGACGGAGTGGCTGTGGATTGACGGCCCCCCTAGATCCGGGAAGTTGTCATCTTTGGTTCTGGGTGGGGTTGCACTACCTCACTCAGATCCAGTGCGGAATCTGGGGGTCCTCCTGGACTCGCGACTCCTGCTCAAAGAGCAGGTGGCAGTCGTGGCCAGGAGGGCCTTTGCACAACTTCGAGTTGTGCGCCAGTTACGCCCTTTCTTGGATCGGGAGGCCCTCCGAACAGTCACTCATGCCCTTGTCATCTCCCGCATAGACTACTGTAATGCGCTCTACATGGGGCTACCCCTGAAGAGTATCCGGAAGCTTCAGCTGGTACAGAATGCGGCGGCGCGAGCAGTTACGGGTGCCATAAGATCGGCACATGTAACACCACTGCTACGCGAGCTGCATTGGTTGCCAGTTTGCTTCCGGGTCCAATTCAAGGTGTTGGTGATTACCTTTAAAGCCCTATATGGCATAGGACCAGGGTACCTGAGGGACCGTCTCGTCCCGATAACGTCAGCCCGCCCCACCCGTGCGTGCAGAGAAGGCATGCTTCGGACCCCCTCAACAAGAGAACTCCATCTAGCGGGGTCCAGGAGGCGTGCTTTCTCTGCGACAGCCCCCGCCTTATGGAACATCTTGCCCCCGGAGGTGAGACTGGCCCCTTCACTCCTGGCCTTTCGGAAGGCCCTTAAGACCTGGCTCTGCCGCCTGGCCTGGGACAACGGAGGTGGTAGTGCCTCCTGGGGTTGGCTGGCCCCGTAGCAATAAGACCTATGCTACGGTCTCCAATCCATCTGGGATTCTATTTTATTTTATTTTATATTTTATTTATTTTTATACATTTTCTACTTGTATGGTTTTAAATATTTTAAATTTTTAAGTCTTGATTATTGTAACCCGCCCAGAGTCCCTTGTATGGGAGATGGGCGGGGAATAAATTAAATAAATAAATAATTAATTAAAAAAAAATGCATCATGCAGATTAAAAAAAGCAGTAAACAAATAGAATATGACTTGCCTTGGCTGTTATACATGTATTACATTATTTCTTTGTGTAACAGGCATGTCAAGGAAGGTTGAAGCACCAGATGAGCTGCTCTATTGTTTGGCAGGTCTTTAAAGACAAGAAAACAATGGAGGAATATTTATTATTGAGTGTATTTGAAAGGTTTAAAGCATTTGGAAGAGTAATTCTCATAATTCAGGGGTGGGCAACATCAGGCCTGCGGGCCATATAAGGCCCGCGGGGCTCCCGCCTAAGGCCCACAGGTGTCGTGTGTAGGTGTAGAAATAACACGCCAAGGCAGGGAATCTAGTCTCTAGTGTTTATTGGTACCTACATACAGAATCCTGCTAAACTGATGGTGCCCGAAGAGCTCCAGAGATATGAGTCCAACCTAGGGCGGAGCTTTCCTGAGGCGTTTGGGAAAGAAGGCCAGGCTTTCCGAGCTACGTGCTCGCTTGCCTCCCATGGGCAAGCTCCCCCCTCCGCTCTCCTGTGTCTCCCTGACACCAGGGCTCCTGCCCACAAATCCCGCCCCTTCCATGTGATTGGCTCCCGCCCACAAACCCCGCCCCCAGTGCTTGTGATTGGCTCCCGCCCGTAAACTCCAGCCCCTGGTCCACGGAAATCCCAGAAACCCCGCCCCCCACCCACCCGGTCCCCGGTTATAAACATCCAAATGGCCCTTGGCAGAAAAAAGGTTCCCCACCCCTGTCTTAATGCAACAGACATTTTAATTAATGTGACATAAGTGGTTAAATGTGGACATCAATTCATTTGTATTCCATTGATAGCTAGATTTGGAATAAATGCCCCCCCCCAAAAAAAAATCCAAATGCCATTGTTTTGATTCTGTTCTCTTTAAAATAGTGGTTAACAGCACTCTCTAAAGCCCAGATATCTGGACCCTTCTAATACTCTGATATCATTTTTTTCCCCTTTCTATTGTTTGAGCTCATGAGTGAACAGTATTCTATAAAATACCGTCTGGCTATTGAACTTGTTAATGAAAACATATAATCATGCTCTTGGATCTTAACATTGGTTCAGTCATAAAAAGAAAAGGGCCTGTTATTTTGTCTTTTGAAAACAATTGTCTTATCTTAGAAGCCATTCTAAAGTTACAATTTATTGTCAATGAAACTGGTTCACTTAATATGCAGCTTTTTATTCCTAAAGTTGAAAATGAACCTTTGTATAAGGTGCCTGCAATATGACGGAGCCATCTAAAATAGTTTGCATGCAAATTGTATTTTACCTTCCTTAATAACAACCATTTTCTTCTTCTGTTATAGAAGAGACACCTGCAAAGTGCTATCCTTCTGGTATCCTACTTTGAAATGTTGGTTTTTTTCAAAGTATTTTCTGCTTCTTGAATATATTTTACTCTGTAATTGAACATTGCTCTTTATAGCAAAGATTTATTGGCAATAATTTGAAGAATTTGCTTTCCATAAGAAGGATTTAACTTAAACTGAATTGTTAATAAGTAACCACAGCTCCTGGAGAGTGTGAATGGGTGGAGGAAGGGAACAGGTTTCTCAAAACAGAATGCTTTGCAATTCAATTAATCCCAACAGATGTACAGGGCAAATGAGGGGCCTTGACGGTTTTCGGAGGATGAAAAAAGAATGCACACAGCTTGAGATTGAAACTGAAAAGAACTGCATAACTAATAAGGTTCTGTGTCAAAGACCCTTTATACCTCACAGTTCTGTGAGATTTCTGAGAGCCGCCCTGAACTGGCACTGCTGTGGGATGGAGATTTAAATATGGATGGAGAAGAAAGATTGGGTTTAGGGCATCAGGGAGAGGAATAAAGAAGCTTGGATTCCACTAGAAGTCCTAATATATGTCTTTTGACAAATCTCATAGATCCATTTCTAGTATTTCATCTTAATATGAGTTGTCGTCTTGAGACCTTCATCTCTTGAACACAGGACTATGCTTTATTATACTCTGGGAGGTCCTTGTTCACAGGGGCTCAGATGCAGGAGTAACTAAATAATCAGTACAGTGCCATACCTAGCTGAGCTTGGAAATGAGAAACCAGGTGCAGATCTTAATTTTAATGTGAAGCTCATAAGGTGGTTTTGGCAAACTTGCTGTCTTTATCTATATACACAATTCGTCTTAAAGTGAGAAGAAAAATAGAAAATCAGGGATGTATGTATGCATCCATATCCCATATTAATCATAACTGCTGGAGTAAGCAGGATACATTCACAATGCAGTACATGTTAATGTTTCTTTGTATGAAATTTTGAACTCATTTTATTCATTAGAATTTATTGGTAGGCATTGATTAATTTGCAAACAGTAACTCTGGTATAGTGGCTGAGAGTTCAAAGCTCATCTAAGCAGATGAATTGTTCTTATATGTAATAGAGGGGGCAATACTTTATCTGGGCAATATTAATATGAATCCATGAAACAGAAAACTCAAAAGCTTTCTGAATTACCTCCTGCAGTAAAGGCAGCAGCTACAATAAACTTCTTTCACTTGAAATGAGAATTGCAGGGGCTAGAAGGAGGGATTTGTATATTGTTTCAGGGCTGTGGAATTATCTTCCTCTTGAGGTGTGTGAAAAATTTAAGTATCAGTTTTTCTTGCACCTCAAGAGAAAGATCACTCCAGTGAGCAAAGTAACTGAACCAGAAAAGCCACAGATAGCTTATATATGAAATCAATCATGAAAAAAATATATTTAAAATTTGCAGCAGATAGGCAAGGAATACAGCTAAATGTAATGTGTATGTGTATACACACATCCACCAGCGATTTGAGAAACCGAAATAACATTTTTCATGAATGAATCTTGAAAATAATTAGGATATTAGCAACAAAGTAAAATACATGCATATAGGGGTATGGTGGCTCAGCGGGTAAGACACCAGGCTTGTCGATCAGAAGATCGCAAGTTCGGAGGTTCGAATCCCTAGCCCTGCGTGCGGAGTGAGCTCCCGCACTAGCTCCAGCTCTTGCCAACCTAGCAATTCGAAAGCATGCAAATGCAAGTAGATGAATAGGTACCACTTTGGTGGGATGGTAACAGCGTTCCGTGTGCGTCATGTGGCCACATGACCGTGGAAGCGTCTTCGGACAACGCTGCCTCTTTGGCTAACAAACGGAGATGAGCACCGGCCCCTAGAGTCGGACACGACTGCACAACTGTGCGGGGGGAACCTTTACCTTTTTAAAATACATGCAACGATTATAAAACACCAAGTAAACTACTATTTTATGCTTACTAAATCAAATTCAACAGGTATAATGAAATAAATCTTTGCATAACCTTGGAAGGCACTGTAAGACCATTTTACTCTCCTCTGGTTTTGGGACACTTTAGACCCTTACTGATCACATTTATCAAAATTTCCCTGATGGTTTCTACCCTTCCCACCTGATCTCACTGTGTGGCATGTTCCAATACCCCCAGTAAAACAGTATCACTTGGTAGCTCCCAGAAGGTGTGCTTCTCATCCATGGTGCCTACCCTCTGGAGCAATCTTCCTCTTGAGATACAGATAGCCCAACCCTGCCATGGTACATCTTATTTATGATTACTGAAATTTTACTCAGTCTTTTTTTTGGGGGGGGGGTTTACTGGAATGTTTTGATTTTGTTTGCCACCGAGAATTTCTTTGGATAGATGGGCGTGTGTGTGTGTGTGTGTGTGTGTGTCTGTCTGTCTGTCTGTCTGTCTGTCTTCAAGTCAATGTTGACTCCTGGCGACTGCCTGGACAAGTCCTTGTGTCTTGTTTCAGGGTTCTAATCATGAGCTTTAGCTGCTTGATGTTCTACTCATGTCATTGCAAAGGACAATTATTTGTCCATCCATCATTTACCCTAATTCAGGAAAAAGGACATGGGGCCATAGGGAAGAAACTTTTCAATGCAGTGCTTATGACTCTCTCAAGATGTCTATCAACCTAGGCAAATCAGAGTTCAAGGCTGGGCTCCAGGGCCTCATTTATGAATTGATGATTCTATTGCTTTGTAAATGACAAATCATGACAGCCCTTCTTTTTAAAATTCAAGAAAGAGTTATTTATCCTATCTAGCAGGGGAAATCTATAAGTGTTTTGGAAAATCTATAAGTGTTTTTTTTAATCCGTTCAATCGTGTCCAATTTTCAGAGACTTCCTGGACAAGTCCCTCCAGTTTTCTTGGCAAGATTTCAGAAGAGGCTTGCCACTGCCTCCTTCCTAGCGCTGAGAGAAAGTGACTGGCCCAAGGTCACCCAGATGGCTTCATGCCTAAGGCAGGACTAGAACTCACAATCTCCCAGTTTCTAGCCTGATGCCTTAACCACTACACCAAACTGGCTCTCTAGCCATATAAATTAGGTAAATAAATAAAACATAAAGCTTGCTACATTCTCACAGGAATAGTATAAAATTATAAAATATAAATTGGACTCCATGCCTGGATTGCAGTCTGGGGAGATGCCGGGAGAGCGGTCTTACCCTATTATCTGGGAACAATTTGATCCTGTTGGACCTGAGGAAGCGGACAGGATCCTTCGAATTGTTAATCCCACCACATGCTATTGAGATCCCTGCCCTTCCTGGTTGGTGAAATCGGCCAGGGAGGTGACAGGTGGATGGGTCCGGGCCATGATTAATACATCCTTGTTGGAGGGGGTGGTCCCAATTGCCTTTAAGGAGGCGCTGGTGCACCCCCTCCTCAAGAAGGCATCCCTGGACCCTACCATGCTGGACAATTTTCGTCCAGTCTCCCACCTTCCCTTTTTGGGAAAGGTGGTTGAGAAAGTGGTGGCGTTGCAACTTCAAAGGACCCTGGATGAAGCGGATTATCCTGACCCTTTTCAGTCAGGTTTCATGCCAGGATATGGGATGGAGACTGCATTGGTCACGCTTACGGATGACCTCTGGCAGGAGCGGGATGGAGGTAGTGCATCCATCCTGGCTCTCTTGGATCTCTCAGCAGCTTTCGATACCATCGACCATGGTATCCTTTTGGGGCGGCTTAGGGAGTTGGGGGTGGGCGGCGTAGTTTTGCGCTGGTTCACCTCCTTCCTCCGGGGCCGCTCCCAGTCGGTGGTGATAGGGGAGGAGAGATCCAGCCCGCGGTTGCTCCCATGTGGGGTGCCGCAGGGTTCGGTTCTCTCTCCTCTCCTATTCAACATCTACATGAAACCGCTGGGTGAAGTCATCCGACACCATGGGATGAGGTATCATCAGTATGCGGATGATACTCAATTGTATATCTCCATCCCTGGTGAAGTAAGTGATGCAGTGTCCACCCTGTCCCAGTGCCTGGAGGCTGTGAGGGCCTGGATGGGGAACAACAGGCTTCAGTTGAACCCTGGTAAGACCGAGTGGCTGTGGATTGATGGCTCCGCGTCTTCTGGGAAATTATCATCTTTGGTTCTCGATGGGGTAGCACTTCCCCGTTCAGAACCGGTGCGTAATCTGGGGGTTCTTCTAGACTCACGACTCCTGCTCGAAGAGCAGGTGGCAGTCGTGGCTAGGAGGGCTTTTGCGCAACTTCGGTTGGTGCGCCAGTTACGCCCATTCCTGGAACGCGATGCCCTCCGTACAGTCACTCATGCTCTCGTCATCTCCCATGTAGATTATTGCAATGCGCTCTACATGGGGCTACCCTTGAAGACTATCCGGAAGCTTCAGCTGGTGCAGAATGCGGCCGCGCGAGCAGTATTGGGTGCTTCAAGATCTGCACATGTAACACCGTTGCTCCGCGAGCTGCATTGGGTGCCGGTTTGCTTCAATTCAAGGTGTTGGTTATCACCTTTAAAGCCCTGCATGGCATGGGACCAGAATACCTGAGGGACCGTCTTATCCCCATGTTATCGACCCGCCCCACCCGGTCATCCAGAGAGGCCCTGCTACGTACCCCATCAATTAGAGAATGTCACCTGATGGGGTCTAGGAGGCGGGCCTTCTCTGTTACTGCGCCCACGTTATGGAACAGCTTACCCCCAGAGTTAAGACAGATCTCCTCTGTAGTTTTTATGTATAGTTTTTAACTATGTTATCTTGTAAACCGCCCAGAGTCCCGTATTCCGGGAGATGGGCGGGGATAAATTTAAATAATAAATAAATAAAAATTAAAGAAAGGAAGATATGTAATGAAAAGCATATTTGGATATTTCAAGGAAGAATCATTATCAGCAAAGATTACTGTATGTCCTGGATCCAATATAGGATCCAACAAATTTCTGAACATAGTGGGTTCAGCTCTTACTTGAGCTTTCCCTGAGTTTTCCAGAATTCTCTACATTGTGTCACTTGCAACTTGAAACTGCATCATAAAAGAGACAAGTCGGTATAACCAGTTGTAATGCTTACCAAGCATTTACAGCCTTAAGATTACAGGGTTGACCAAGACTGTAATTGAGGGTAGATATCAGCAAACTTCTGTTGAACAAAGAGTCTGCCCTTGTGGTCATCCTCAGATTGAAGATTTACTACATTATCTTTTATATTGCCCATAATATTTATCAGGTCTGAGAGAAATAAATTGAAAAAAGGTGGACAATTCTCAGCTAAGTTCAGATGAAGAAAAAAGTTGCTTTCTTTTATCTGATTTTAATAAAGCCATATCAGAGAGTATAACTCTATTTGCAGAAAAGAGTCAGCTAACTCATGTGCAGCCAGTGTTGAATTGAGGAGTCTTTTTATTTTTAAAAAACGGTTTTACTTTTTGTAATGTTAATGGATGTAATAGCCAGTGGCTATACGCATTTAATAAACAAAGTTGAACAACTTTCCATTTCCTATGGCTTCTCACTGAGTCTATGCCTCTTCCTTCCCCTACTATAACCAATCTCTCAACATTTTCTTTCTTCTGTTTTTAATATGGAACAGCTGGCCATGTGTCATGTGCCAGTCTTGCATGTCCATTAAATTAGTGTTCCCTAATAGCAGATGGAGTTTGGGTTGCTTCTACATGTTTTTACTGTATGCTGTTGCTAGTGAGTTCACTAATCAAGCTTATTGATTGTTAATTAGAGCTCAGTTTAAAAATAGCTGGGTTTCAAGTAATTATTGAGCTAAGAAGGTATTGGAACATATAACAGGCTTCCAAAAAAATAGAATAACTGGTGAAAGGTGAAGAGATCTGCAAGAAGACCAGGACCGATAATGTGTAATTTTTAATTAAATTCATTTTGACCAAAGCTTATCACAGGGCTTTAATGTACAATGTTTCTCTACCTCCTTCCAAGTCAAGAATGTGGCTTTAAGAAGTTTTATTTAGCTAAACTCGTTATGAAGTAAAAATTAATGTCAGTATACATAATGGGTGTGACTCTAATCCCCAAACCAGTTATTCTTCAAAGTCAACCAGGAGCTCACTCAGTAAACTTCTTGGATGTTCTTGTAGGGCGTTGCCTTTTAAGCTATATACATGACTTCCAAGTATACCACTTTCAACATGTGTTCTTACATTGATGGTTCACTATTACAATGTGTGAAGTTCAAATATACCATATACATTCAAGTAACTCAGAAGTTGATGAGCTGGGCAGAAATGATAGAAGTCAAGATGGACTGGCCTACAGATAAGGCAAGTACTGGATTGCATAAACTCATGTTCTAGTTAAAGGGGTCATTTGATCTCAGCAATATTTATATTTTTTCTGTGACTAAAATTTAAATGCCAAACTATGCATATGTGAACCTCAGAAATTGAAGCAAAAGAAATACAAGATGGTACAGCGCACATTTGCATGTGCCTTTATCCTATTGCCATGTTCTCTGCATTACTTTGTCACATGGGACACTCATGTTGGTAAAGACATTGAGAGAAAAGCAGCTGGGGAGAGAAATTGCAGGAACGTATGATACAGGATGGGCAAAAAAAATCAATTCTTCTCACTGAGTGGTGCCTTGTTTTAATCTACTTGGATGGTCAGGGAAGATTCATGCTTAAATATGTATCTTCTGTCTAGTTTGCCCTAATTCTTAGCTCAGAAGAAAGGGCTGAAAAATGAAAAATTGCATGCCACCTTCATTTTATTTCTTTTAGGAATTAATTAAATAGCTATGAAAGCATTAACCTTTCATGACAGAATTTCTCAAACCACCTTTAAAAAGGAATAGTGTTAATAGATGCACTTTAATAGTCCAAGAAAAAAAATTAAGTTCTATTTTAATTAAAGAGTGAGAAGATATGGTTTTCTCTAGTGGCCTCCATGATTAGTCACTAGATTAACTGAATGCCAATTATTCCAGAATTCATTGTTTTATTTTCTCTTAATAGGCAGTGTTTCCCACTTCCTTCTCTTTCAATGGTTTTGCAAATAATCAGTTGGGCCTCCTAAGAGAGATGCAAGGAGTTGCTTGTTTTTCCTTTATGGAACCAGGAAGCGAATTAGCAACAATGAAATGCAGAATGCAAATGGCAGAACTGAACTTGCTAAAAACAAAGAATGATTGCCATTGATGGAAGCTCTGTGTCAAGGTTTTCCCCACTATAACAGTCTGCTAATTTTCTCTACAGTGTTTTCTGTCAGTAATGGGAAAATGCCCAAAGTGATGACATTAGGTCACGGACTTAACTTTTTTTCTTTAGACTTTTTATCCCACCTTTATTATTTTTTTATAAATAACTCAAGGCGGCGAACATACCTAATACTCCTTCCTCCTCCTCTTTTCCCCACAACAGCAACCCTGTGAGGTGAGTTGGGCTGAGAGGGAGTGACTGGCCCAAGGTCACCCAGCCAGCTTTCGTGCCTAAGGCGGAACTAGAACCCTCAGTCTCCTGGTTTGCCATTGGCTCCTTCCTAGGGCTGAGAGAGTGACTGGCCCAAGGTCAGCCAGCTGGCTTTCGTGCCTAAGGCGGGACTAGAGCTCTCCTGGTTTCTAGCCTGGAGCCTTTACCACTAGACCAGACTGGCTCTTGGCTACTTATTAGAAAAGACGGGAATCCGGATGACATTTTTATTATTTGGAGTGTTTCACCTTAAATAGGCTAAGGTTTTGCTTTGTTTTCTATGCTGTCTGTATTTTAAACATACTGTGGGCAGAAAACTTATTTTTGTTCAGACATTTCAAATTTTAGTTAAAAGTAACTTTGTTGAGATTTCCTCAGGCTTTTTTTCATTAATGAAAGCATATTCTGTTCTGCATTAGCATGATTTTTAGGCTATGATTTTGGCATTATGAACTGTGACTATACCAATAATAGTACCTGTCATATCTCCCAGCCTTCTTTTCTGAGTTATTTTATACTGTTTTCAAAAGTTGGATTTGTGGCCATTGTTTTAAAGCGGTAAACCTCCACCAGGTTTGTATTAGACGAGCATATTATGAAGTTATCAATTAATCAAAATGGGCTGCCTGTTACTTGGAAGTAATTTTAAAAATCTCTGGGGTGAGAAGACAATATCTTGCTCCTGTCTCAGCTTTATTTGATTATGTACTGCTTTCATACAATATACGTGTGATGGAATGTGTCTCTGAGGGAGAAGGTGATGTTATGGAGATTTTGGGAGGGGGTGCCTTCCAGGGAGAGAAACGTGTTCACAGCGTCAAGGACCTTGGGCGCCCATCCAAGAAAGTCAGGCCGGATCCGCCTTAGAGCACCTGGGGTTTTCCCCCAGAGAACTGGTTAGCGAGACTTAGTTTGGCAAGATTCTGTGTAAGGTAGAACAATAAAGATCTAGAGCAGAGCTTTCCAAACTGTGTCGCAACACGTTAGTGTGTCGGCTGCAGTGTCTGGGTGTGTCACGACTGCTGCTGCCTCCGAGCCCTGCCAAGATTCCACGCAGGTCCTAGTGCCTGCCTTATGTCTATGAAGGTTCTCAGTCATCCAGGTGGAATTGTCTGTAGCTTGAATCATGTCAACTGGATTTCTATTTTCTTAGTGGAAGCGTTTCGCTCCTTATCCAAGGAGCTTCTTCAGTCTGCCTGCCTTGTGCCTTGCTGCCTCCAAACCTGCTGTGATTCTGCGCAGGTCCTAGTGCCTGCCTGGTGCCTTGCTGCCTCCAAACCTGCCCTGCCAGGATTCTGCGCAGGTCCTAGTGCCTGCCTGGTGCCTTGCTGCCTCCAAACCTGCTGTGATTCCGCGCAGGTCCTAGTGCCTGCCTGGTGCCTTGCTGCCTCCAAACCTGCCCTGCCAGGATTCTGCGCAGGTCCTAGTGCCTGCCTGGTGCCTTGCTGCCTCCAAACCTGCTGTGATTCCGCGCAGGTCCTAGTGCCTGCCTGGTGCCTTGCTGCCTCCAAACCTGCCCTGCCAGGATTCTGCGCAGGTCCTAGTGCCTGCCTGGTGCCTTGCTGCCTCCAAACCTGCTGTGATTCCGCGCAGGTCCTAGTGCCTGCCTTATGCCCTGTTGTAAGAGTGTGTCGTGAAATGATGCCCTGCTGTAAGAGTGTGTCGCGAAATGATGCATGTCTAAAAAGTGTGTCACCAACATGAAAAGTTTGGAAAGCTCTGATCTAGAGCTTCATTCCCTGCTCAGCGTTGTTTCTTACCCTAACCCATGACAATAACAGTGATTTGGTCTTTGCCCAGCTGGGTAAGAAACTCTAAAAGTTTTAGATTGAAGAGGTTTAAAAAGTGGTGAATCTTGTGAACATGTCATAAAATGGCCACCCTAAAGGAGACTAAATAAGGTTTTGATAATTACATTGATACGTCTTACAGTTTAGATCTTTGGTACTTTTCATATTTACCAATTATTCCTTTTATTTTAGGAATTCATAATAATTTTTTTAAATTTTTACTCAGGTACCACAGAGAAATGGCTATATGGATTTGGATATTGAGGATCCTGAGCTACTCTTGCATTGCTTGTGCATTAAGGTCTAAGAAATGGGATATGTACCAGAGTAAGACCGAACTCAGTCATCTGACAGTAAACCACAATACAGGGACAGTCTATTTAGGAGCAGTAAATGTCCTGCATCAGCTCACAAAAGACTTGAAGCCCTCAATAGATGAAGTATCCACTGGGCCACATCTGGATAACAAAAAGTGCACCCCTCCCATTGAAGAAAGCCAGTGCTCCGACAAACAAATGACGGACAATTACAACAAGCTACTGCTGGTGGATGTGCAAGAGAAAAGAATGGTAGTGTGTGGGAGCCTGTTTAGAGGCATATGCTCCATAAGGGAGCTTGAGAATATTTCAAACAGAACTTACTATGAGACTGGAAGTGGAGAAAAGTCATTTGTGGCAAGTAATGATGAGAATGTAGCCACTGTGGGGCTGATCACCTCTTTGAAAAAAGGCCGAATGATGTTTGTGGGGAAGGGAAATGGGGCAAATGACAATGGTGTAATAATCAGTACTAGGCAGCTTTTTAACGGAGATGGGAGAGAGATTTTTGAATTGTATGCAGATCCTGCTGCTATTAAGTCAGCATATCCCTACTCAAGCTCGCAACAGTTCCTCTATATATTTGAAGACAATGAATTTGTTTACTTTATTTTCAATCAGAATGAGAGGCAGGCCACTATAAATAGGACGCTAATTGGGCGACTCTGCAAAGAAGATGAACATTATCATTCTTATTTTGAAATGGACTTGGAGTGTAAAGATGACACAGGCCCTTTTAATCAAAGCAATGCAATCTATGCATCTGTCCATGGGGAACACCCAAAGCATAATATAGCATCATCAGAACAAGCTTTTGATGCCCCATCACAGGACAAGCTGCTCATCGGCCTTTTCAGGAGAATGGAAAAAGACTCCTTGGTGTCTGCCATGTGCATATTTAATTTGAGCGATATCAATAAAAAAATGGAAGAAAACAGGGAGAAATGTTACACAAAGGATGAACGTAATGTATTTTACAAACCGTTCAGAACTGAAAATGCTCCATGCAAAACTACATCACACCAGGTGAGATGAAATAATTATCTTTAAGCAGCTGTGGAAGATGAGTATTCATCTAATGTTTCCAATCACGAGATAAAACTACAAGACTCAAATATCATTAGTAAGCCCAAGTACCTTTTTTGGTTTTCACCATCCACAGTATTCCTGCATAATATTTATAAATCCATCTTTTTCTCTAGGGCACTATTGGATCACTATTTTATATGAAAGATGAATATTTCAAATTGCAAAACATCTCATTTATGTTTTTATGCTGTCCATTCAAGTATTTCAAATGGGCACAATTCAGCCAAATTTAAGCATGTGCTTAAATATCTTTCACTGAAATAATTCCAATTTAAAAATGCTTCCTGTTGGCTGGATTATGCCTTCATGGTTTCTCTATCAAGGGACAGTAGTTGCTTCTGTAAACAGTTTTTTATGGGGGAAAAAAGGCTGGTTGCATTAATGGCAGTGTATCGGCAGCATTAAAGCATCTGAGGGAACATTACAGGGGACATGATTTTTCTAGATGTAGTGCTATCATTGTTGGACATATGCAGCTTTGTAATCCATTGATACATTCAGAATTTACTGAGATGTCACAATATGCAACTTAGCTTTTTCCATTTTTCTGAAAAACTTAAACTTTCAGATCAATCCTAGTTTCAAGGTTTAATGGCTAAAATTTGTTTGAATTTATGATTCCCAATTCATGCTTCCTTTCTTAGAATTCAAGTGTAACTTTTCCATGTGGCTCTGAACATTTACCATATCCTTTGGGAAGCAAAGAAGGAATTTCTACAGAACCTGTGTTCAAAAAGGAAGGGATAAATTTAACTGCAGTTACCTTTGCTGTGGAGAATGAGAAGACTGTAGTATTTGTTGGAACATCAGACGGCAGAATTCTGAAGGTAATTTCTTATATATTTTAAACAAATTTAAATTTGTTAAACAAATTTAAATTTGGGTGAGATAGAATACCAAAATTATGGTTGTCATAAATCAGCTGTAGACATAAGGTTATCCCAGGGATTGCTCAACTTTTAAATAAAATAAATGAAGCTAAAAGATTTGAAGAATAACAACTGGTAAGACAATACTTTGTTTAAAGGATTATGAGAGTGACATATAACCCAAAGATTAGCTCCTCCCCACAAGAGAATTTAAAACCATGGCTGCACTTAAAGATAATAAAATCACAATTTGAGAATACAGGTAGTCCTTGCTTAACGACTCTAATTGGGACCGGAATTTTTGTAACTAAAGCGAAGTGGTCATTAGGCAAAACATGACGTGACTGCGTTGCTTAGTGACGGTAGTTATGCATGGTACACGCCATAGTTAGGCAAGGACCTCACGCTTCTCCTGCCCTGCCGCACTTACCTCTGTTTCAACTTGCCCTTCTATCTCCCCCCATCTCTGCCCTTTTGGCTGCCCTGCATGCTGCTGCTGCCCCCTGCAGCCCCTACCCCCCTAGTCGCATCCCTGCACCCCCACCCCCCCAGCACGGCAGCCTAGTCACCTCCCTGCACCCTCCCCCCCAGTTGCGGCCCTGCTGGGCTGGTACCTTACCTGGGTTCTGCGGCAAGAGCTGGGCACGGAGCAGGGGCCGGCGGCGTGGCAAGGGCTGGGCGGGGCTCCACGTGGTGCATGGCCTCCTCTTCCGGATTCCCCTGCGACACACCTGGGCCCTGGCCGCGACACAGAAATGTGTCGCGACACACAGTTTGGAAAGCTCTGCACTAGACCATAACTTTCCAAAGTGTGTGTCGTGACACACTACTGTGTCGCCTGCAGTGTCCTGGTGTCTCACGCGAAAATCCAGAAGCGCTGATGGGGAGAACCGGAAGAAGCGTCCCCCCTGCCTATCAGCGCCGCCACTGGCGGCGGCACTGATTGGCGGGGGTGCCGCTTCTTCCGGTTCCCCCCATCAGCACTTCCGGGTTTTCGCGTGACACATCAGGACACCGCAGGCCGCAGCACCGCCGCCGTTGGTGTGTGTTGCCAACATGAAAAGTTTGGAAAACTGCACTAGACCAAGCTGGATTAGTGGAGTACATATACCAAACTAATCATGGCGTAATTCAACAACCCTGGTTAAATCAGGGCTTAAGGCAATATGTGAATAAGATCTAAATAACAGGTTCTCGTTTTCTCTTCTCCCCTCCGATTCTTGACATCTGTTCACTGGTATAGCCAATACGAGCAAACTCATTTATGTTAATTATATTTGGCCTATTAACCAGAATTAGAAATACGCTTAAATATGATTTCCATGTTAGTAGCGGTGTTTCCTGCAACAAAAACAGCCTTTTGGCATCTTAAAGACTACAACAGCTGTTATTGGGAAGGCGTTTGTAAATCATAGTGTTCAGTGATGGACAAAAATGAGCAAAAGATAGCTACAGACAGTGTATTTTAACAATGAATTTTCTGGGGTGACACAGAGACATTGTTGCATTTATGAGCTGATTTCCATTTCAGGTTGGCAAGCAAATAATTGGTTTATCCCAGTTTGCTTATGAAAAGGAAGTTTGATGATTAAGACATACAGGATGATAGAAGAGGGAGTATGAGTCCAGAGTTCATATCCAGTTTACCAAACAAAATACTAATGTTGCATTATATGCATGGGTTTGAATAAAGGCTTTGGACTTCAGGTAGCATCCTTTCCCTCCTGCCCGCCTATAGTTGAATGAGAGACTTAAATAAAGTTTAGTTTCATTTTCAACAAGTATTGATATGTCTTTATATAAGAACCAGAGAAGGGATTTTAATTTTATCTGCTCATCAAGATTTCAGTAGTAGGTTTGCTTAATGAATCATGGTTTCTTTAAATCTATTATTTTTTTTATTCAGTAAGCAAAGTTCCACAGGCAAATAAACTAATTTCTCTTCCTTTAAAGGGAGAGGATCATGACAGCTCAACATTTCAGTCAGGTTCATTTAAAATTGTGCACATAAGGCTAAATCATGGGTCTGAAATTACATGCCATGAACTCTCACATTGATAAAGTTGTCTGGTCCTAACACTTTAATAGATATCTACTATAAATAAAAAGGACCATAAATTCTATTAGGAAGTTGTTTGATAATATATTGACTTGCAATTTTAAAACATGGACCATACTTGCTTCATAATACATCAAAGAAAATGGCAAATCAAACTGGTAATTTGAGAAAATCAAACTGGTAATTTGTTCTGGAAACAAAAATATTTTAAATTACCAATACTGTTTAAATAAATCTCTTCTGATTGCTTAAACATTATTTAATGAGATTATTTTAACTAATAAAATGTGTATATCTAAATAAGTTTTAAGTGAACAATCATTCTATTTTAACCGAAAACAGCTAAAATAACATACTTAATCTGCATTTCAGGTAGCTTTGTCAAGTCCTGCAAAGGAGTATGCTAGCATTCTTATTGAAAAAAACAAGCCGATCAAAAAGGATCTTGTTCTTGATGCTCTCCATGAGAACTTGTATGTGATGACTACAGATAAGGTACAAAATCTTTGGTAGCAATAATGAGATCATAAAAGTCATGTTAAATGTGTATTTCTGCATCATAGGGCCTATCTGCAGGACTAATGACCCATCAACAAATTGCTGTGATGCTAAATGAAAATCACAGCAACTGCATGTTTACTTCCTTATTAGCAAGAGAAGAAAGTGAGGTTTTCTTTATTCTTGAATAAAGTTAATAAAGTCAGATATTTGGGGAAATTACTTTAAAACTTTACAGTAGAGAATATGTGTGTGTGTGAGAGAGAGAGAGAGAACCTTATTCACATTTTGTTTCCAGAACTTCACAATTAATAGCTCTCCTTTTACATATACCCACCCAAAGCATCTATTTCTAGCATAACATTTGGTTTGACCTTATTTCAAACCCACTATGAGAACCACTGGACCACAAGGCTCAGTTGCCAATAATTGTAGTGATTTATTATCTAACTGTAGCTGGGAAGTACCATTAGAAGATGGCATGCATCCTGGACAAGATAGCAACAGCAATATTTGGTGCAAAAAAACAAAAAAAAATAAGAATGAACAGAAGGTTTGACACTTCTGTATAGGAAAAAGGACAATAGAGGTAGGAAGCCAGTATGTATTATACAGAGAAACTGTCAGATGTTTTCTAGCTCCTGCAGTATCATTTCTGTTAATATTGTCTTCTGGAAATCATTGAGCTGTGGGAAACTTGGATCAAGTTTCTTTTGAAGTTTATTCTTCTCTTAACCTATTCCCAGATATCATGTACTAATTGGAAATACCAACACCATCAATTCCCACAATCTCATATGTTTTTGTTTATCATGTTATTTAAGCAGATGTGGTTGCTCTCAAATGTAGTCTTCTAAAACAGCTCACACTAGTTATTATTGCTGCTTACTTCCCTCCTCCTACTTCTCCCAAATTCAAAACACTGTTAAGGATAATCAACAGCAGCTTGCTTGTGAAACAGGCATGATTGGTATAATCTACAGTGGAAAAGTCTATGTTAAAGTTTTTTATTCAATAAATTTATGTATAAGTTGTACTGTTCCAGCAAAGGAGATCGTTACCTTGTCGTGGTGTTGGAGCTTGAGCACCTCAATCAGCACCATGAGCTAAACCGTGAAGGGACACCCAAGATGGGAAGGCCCAGGGTCCCTCCTTGTGGGGGAGATGGGCGGGATATAAATGTAATAAATAAATAAGGTCATGGAAGAGAGGTCAGACTAAATACGATCCCTGGGGAAGGTAATGGCAACCCACCCCAGTATTCTTGCCGTGAAAACTAAATGGATCAGTACAACCAGAGATATGTCGGTATACCATCGGAAGATGGGACTCCCAGGTCGGAAGATGGTCAAAATGCTACTGGGGAGGAACAGAGGATAAGTTCAACTAGCCCCAGTTGTGATGACGCAGCTAGCTCAAAGCTGAAAGGACGGCTAGCGGCCGACGGTGCTGGTGGTGAACGACGAATCCGATGTTCTAAGATCAACACACCATAGGAACCTGGAATGTAAGATCTATGAGCCAGGGCAAATTGGATGTGGTTATTGGTGAGATGTAAAGATTAAATTTAGACATTTTGGGTGTCAGTGAACTGAAATGGACTGGAATGGGCCACTTCACATCAGATGACCACCAGATCTACTACTGTGGACAAGAGGACCACAGAAGAAATGGAGTAGCCTTCATAATTAATAATAAAGTGGCTAAAGCAGTGCTTGGATACAATCCAAAAAACGATAGAATGATCTCAATTCGAATTCAGGGTAAGCCATTTAACATCACAGTGATCCAAATATACACCCCAACCACAGATGCTGAAGAAGCAGAAGTAGATCAGTTCTATGAGGATCTGCAGCACCTACTGGATAATACGCCAAAAAGAGATGTTATTTTCATTACAGGAGACTGGAATGCTAAGGTAGTAGGTTAAGGTAGTCAAACGACACCTGGAATTACAGGCAAGCATGGTCTAGGAGAACAAAATGAAGCGGGATATAGGCTGATAGAATTTTGCCAAGACAATTCACTGTGCATAACAAACACTCTCTTCCAGCAACCTAAAAGACGACTTTATACATGGACTTCACCAGATGGTCGACACCAAAATCAGATTGACTACATCCTTTGTAGCCAAATTTGGCGGACATCTATACAGTCGGTAAAAACAAGACCTGGAGCTGACTGTAGTTCAGATCACGAACTTCTTATTGCACAATTTAGAATCAGACTAAAGAGAATAGGGAAGACCCACAGATCAGTTAGATATGAGCTCACTAACATTCCTAATGCATATGCAGTGGAAGTGAAGAATAGATTTAAGGGACTTGATTTAGTAGATAGGGTCCCGGAAGAACTATGGACAGAAGTTCGCAACATTGTTCAGGAGGCGGCAACAAAAAACGTCCCAAAGAAAAAGAAATCCAAGAAGGCAAGATGGCTGTCTGCTGAAACACTGGAAGTAGCCCAAGAAAGAAAGAAAGCAAAAGGCAACAGTGATAGGGGGAGATATGCCCAATTCAATGCAAAATTCCAGAGGTTAGCCAAAAGGGGTAAGGAATTATTTTTAAACAAGCAATGTGCGGAAGTGGAAGAAGACAATAGAATAGGAAGGACAAGAGACCTCTTCCAGAAAATTAGAAACATCGGAGGTAAATTCCAGGCAAAAATGGGTATGATCAAAAACAAAGATGGTAAGGACCTAACAGAAGCAGAAGAGATCAAGAAAAGGTGGCAAGAATATACGGAAGATCTGTATAGGAAGGATAATAATATTGGAGATAGCTTTGACGGTGTGGTCAGTGAGTTAGAGCCAGACATCCTGAAGAGTGAGGTTGAATGGGCCTTAAGAAGCATTGCTAATAACAAGGCAGCAGGAGACGACGGTATCCCAGCTGAACTGTTTAAAATCTTGCAAGATGACGCTGTCAAGTTGATGCATGCCATATGCCAGCAAATTTGGAAAACACAAGAATGGCCATCAGATTGGAAAAAATCAACTTATATCCCCATACCAAACAAGGGAAGCACTAAAGAATGTTCAAACTATTGAACAGTGGCACTTATTTCACATGCCAGTAAGGTAATGCTCAAGATCTTGCAAGATAGACTCCAGCAATTCATGGAGCGAGAATTGCCATGTGTACAAGCTGGGTTTAGAAAAGGCAGAGGAACTAGAGACCAAATTGCCAATATCCGCTGGATAATGGAGAAAGCCAGGGAGTTTCAGAAAAACATCTATTTTTGTTTTATTGACTATTCTAAAGCCTTTGACTGTGTGGATCATAACAAATTGTGGCAAGTTCTTGGTGGTATGGGGATACCAAGTGATCTTGTCTGCCTCCTGAGGAATCTGTATAACGACCAAGTAGCAACGGTAAGAACAGAGCACGGAACAACGGACTGGTTTATGATTGGGAAAGGAGTACAGCAGGGCTGTATACTCTCACCCTACCTATTCAACCTGTACGCAGAACACATCATGCGACGTGCTGGGCTTGATGAATCCAAGGCTGGAGTTAAAATTGCTGGAAGAAACATTAACAATCTCAGATATGCAGATGATACCACTTTGATGGCTGAAAGCGAGGAGGAGTTGAGGAGCCTTATGACGAAGGTGAAAGAAGAAAGTGCAAAAGCTGGGTTGCAGTTAAACCTCAAAAAAACCAAGATTATGGCAACGAGCTTGATTGATGACTGGCAAATAGAGGGAGAAAAAGTGGAGGCAGTGACAGACTTTGTATTTCTAGGCGCAAAGATTACTGCAGATGCTGACTGTACTTTGGCCACATAATGAGAAGACAGGATATCCTGGATAAGAAGCTGATGCTAGGGAAAGTGGAAGGCAAAAGGAAGAGGGGCCGACCAAGGGCAAGATGGATGGATGATATTCTGGAGGTGACGGACTCAACCATGGGGGAGCTGGGGATGGTGACGGCCGACAGGAAGCTCTGGCGTGGGCTGGTCCGTGAAGTCGCGAAGAGTCGGAAGCGACTGAACGAATAAACAACATAAGTTGTACTGAGTTATATATTCTGTAATGACTTGCTTCAAAAGTGCTGGGATTTTAAAATGAATGTTTTTGTCATATGGCTTAAGAGCCATCTCTTTGATATTAAATTGCTTGAAGGAAGATATTGCAGGAACTTAATATAACTAACAGTTATGAAATACGACATTCTAATTCTAAACACATTCACTGGAAATAAATCCTATTAGACTTCCAGACTAGTGTCTTTAATAGAAGTGTTTTTGGACTACAGTATTCATTTCTGATCATGACTGTTTGGAAAATGCTTCACTCGCCTCCCAGACAAATTTGAAGTGAGGTTCAAAAATGTTAAGCCTTGTTTCCCTTGCTAATTATCATGAAAAATCCATAAACAACTTTATTTTTTTTAATCATTTACAAAGTATTCTACACTTTTTTTTAATGAGGGCTGAAGACAAAGAATCCCAAGTCTCTAGGGACTACGTGCAAACAATTTGAAGACTGTGGACAAATTTAGATTAATGACAATTTGGGAGTAAGAGATAAAGCGGAATAATCCCAAACCCATTGATCTTGCACATGAACAATGACAGTTTTTAAAACTGGGCAGCATTTTGAGGGCTTGGGGGAGGGGGGTTGGGGGAATACTATTCATTTCAGTCGCCCTGTGGTTGTATGAGCATTCACTGAAATGCAACCTGCATCATACCTGTACTGGCACTTCTACAGAAAGAAGTGATCATTGCCTTGACATGAAGGAGTGCCATATAATCCTGCATTCTTAGTTCCAAGAGAGTGCTTGCTCCCCCTCCCCCAAGCTCTCAATTATGCATTATAAAGGATAGAAATGTGGTTACTTACTGTGCTAATATCGCAGCTCAGTGGGCAGAGGATGAGGAAGGGATGGCTGTTTATTGCTAGCTAGGAGTTATTAAAACTAAATGGAACCCCACGTTCAAAAGCCGTTTATCACAGAAGATCAAATTGAGTGAGAATCATATAAAAAAAACCCTTGCAGTGGTTTTCAGTACAGTACTACATCATATAAATGTGTTGTTAAGTGGGTATGAACCAAAGAAATCCATCACTGGATTTTTATTGGATGGCTCAGAAGATCCCATTAGACACATGATCTTCAAGCACTTACACTGGTACCTTGAAGAACTTTTGTTCCTGATAGTTTTTCAGTTGAATTATTCAAGGAGGATGCAGGACAAATTCTAGGTAGGCTAGAAGTACAAAGTGTATTGTTAGAATATTATCTGTATGCAAACATCATTTTCCATGCTTTCTTTAAAAGTTACTGTGATTTTGTTATTTATGTTAATTGGTTTCTTTACTAGGTATTTCGCTTGCCTGTCCAAGAATGTGTTAGTTACTCAACCTGTAACCTGTGCATCCAAGCCCGGGATCCTTACTGTGGCTGGTGTGTAACAGAAGGAAAGTAAGTGTTGTAGGCAGCAGCTAAGAGGGATATATGCAAGTTAATTCTTTTCACAAGATCATGGACATTGACTAATTCCTTCAAAGCATTTGTACTAGAACTGAAAAATCTTCATCACAAATTATCACAATATAAACATATAATGAGCAGCAGGGTGGAAACCAATTTACATATTTTTTCTGTATAGTTTGAATATAATTTGCATGAAAATGGTAGTTGCCAAGCCACAGCTGGGGAACATTTAGCATTTATCTAGTGATAGTCTTATTCTTGTGTTTTAACCCTAAATGTTCCTTAATATAGCTCCAAAAATGATGCTTAGAAATCATTAGAAGCAGAAGGGATAGAAGCCATGCCAGATTTTGCTTTTTTTTTTTGGGTCTATATTTGTGTTTCTATTTTTTTCGTATTTGAAGGTAATAAAGTTTTTTTTTTTCATTTTTTTGCTACTGAAGGACAGACTACAATTTGTATTGATAAGAATGCTATGACAAAGACTTATCCAGGATTATGTCTGTGATGTGGTGGGTGCCAGTTTTTCAAATCCTTTACATTCAGCAGTTCCTTAGTGGTGACAATTTCCAGTAGTCAAAATTAGAGCTCTGATTCATCTGAAGCATATTCATTGTAAAACTGAGTTAAAAACATGTCTATGAAGGTTCTCAGTCATCCAGGTGGAATTGTCTGTAGCTTGAATCATGTCAACTGGATTTCTATTTTCTCAGTGGAAACGTTTCGCTCCTTATCCAAGGAGCTTCTTCAGTCTGACTTCATGACAAGCTTCTTGAATAAGGAGCGAAACGTTTCCACTGAGAAAATAGAAATCCAGTTGACATGATTCAAGCTACAGTGAGTTAAAAACAGTGACAACAACAGAATTCTTGTTTTCTTATTTGTCATTCAAGGATAGACATAACCACAATGTTTTCAAGTACATGTTGAAAGAACTAGAAAGTAGCTGGTAATTTACCAGAATTATTACTGATTTTGCACTTTTCTTAGAAAAGGTATCCTTAGCACATTGGTTTTGGTTTTATATTTATGGTTTCTTAGATTTATTTGTCATCTGTCCACTGGGAATTCAGGACCATTTATGTTGTTTAAGTTTGTGCAGCACAAAGAGTACATTACATAAAACATAATTACAATGTGTTGAACTACTGTAGCTTCTTTCAAACTACGAATCTGCTTTACATCATCAAATGTTAAATTCTACCAGCTCACTATTGTCTCCACAATCTCCATGATTTCAGGCAGGTCTTTTGTAGGCTAATTGGGGATGCATAGGATTAAATCCCACTTCTTGAAAAACCTTTGCCATAATTCTAAAGTGCTATTTCAGAGAGAGGATCTCAGCATATCACAAATGATAAATCCCAGTAGATGTTGTGACAAACATAAAAATATAGCGGGTCTCAAATTGTTTTACTGTATATATGTAGGTTATGTGTAAAAGAAAACTTATTTTAAATTTACAAATGTGAGTGGAGAGTTTTCAGGAAAACTTTAAGCAAGGTTTTATTTTCAGTTGGAATAAGTTTTCCTTTTTTACACGTTACCTTTTCAGTCTTTATCTTTTTCCCCTTTTATTATTATTTTACAACTTACTTGTATTGTTTCAAAATGCCTGGCTTTTGATTGTTTCTCAAGTTGTTACATTTATTTATTTATTTAATTAATTAATTAAATTTATATAACCGCCCATCTCCCCCAACGGGGAACTCTGGGCGGTTTACAATAAAATAGTTAAAATAAAATATAAAACATCAATGTACAGTATATAAAATAAAAAACATTTCCATATTTTGCAGTCAATCAGATGCAAGCTTTTACATAGCAATTTTGAGGGGAAAAATACTATTCCATATTATTATTATTATTATTATTATTACTAATAATAATAATAATGCCAATTACTGAATAATCCATTTATCACTTGACTGCAGAACACGCATAGTAATTAAATTATATTTCAGAAGTATGCTTAAAATATGCTGAATCCAACTTTTTGAATGTCTCTAGGCTTATTTTTAATAAGTAACAGGAGGTATGGGTCTAAACTCTGCTTCAGACTTATAAGTTAATTAACCCCATGGCAGATCCAAATGGGATTTTGTGATATGAAGTTCATAAACTTGGCACACAGTTTACTTAATTATAGGAAGGGGCTGGGTTTCAGGGATCTTGCTTCCTCTCTGAATATTTAGAAGACTTCAGTAAAATTATCCAAAATATTACTGTAGTGCAAAGCCAGCAGATGCAGAGTCTGAAATATTTTCCCTTCAAATCATGAAATATGGATAAGATATTAATTACTTATGAACCAGGTATTATCACATTTGGTGGAAAAATAGCTTTTCTTTTGGCTTCTGATGGTGACGACTTTTGCTCTCATTTTTTTGAAGTATCAGAGATCTGTGCAGGGAAATGTATGGTTTAATATATGTGGTAATATTGAAGTCAAATCTGTGAGTGCCACTCCTTCTGTAGGAACAACAACAACCCATCGAAGAGGGAGGTATCACCAGTCTTGAAGAAACTTAAAGGTTTAAAAAAGTATAGTAAATTTCATGGGACAAAATTAAGAAGAAACCACATCAGAATAATCCAGTAGCAACATAGTGTGCTCAGGGATATACTGGAAGTTGGAACCCTAAACCAGAGTACACTGCACATACTGCTTATTTCTTGTAGCATTGGATTATATTATATTCGCTAAGATGGCATAGTTAATACACTACATGGAAAACTTGTAGCATTCCAGATGCTGTTGAACTATAACTCCCAGTACTCCTCATAATTGGCCATGCTATAATTAGAACCTTGGAGTAGGACCAGGATACCCAGATTCAAATTCTTAAGCAGTTACGAAGTTCACTTAGTAAACCTAAAGTGAAAAAAAAAATCCATCTCAAAGCAAAGGCCTGTTATAAAGGGAAAAATGGATGCAACCATATGCTTGACCCTTGGAAAAAGCATAAGATACAAATGTTAACAGTTAAATATGAAATAAAGAAAACTGAATGGAGACATGCTTACCTTTTTAAAAAAAAATATTGAGGAATATTGTGGCACATTACAAATATCCTTCCCTGCTCATCCCCACTAGAGTCCTGCTTGTTGGGGATTTCATATGCAGGAGATGCATTGCTAGTAGTAACAGCACTATGGTGCAACACAACGTGTGGTAGATACCCATTACTCTTAGAAGTATTAATAGTGATAATGACCTAATTATAAGGGAATGGACATTGTATACTGCCAACGTTTTATTTTACTGTCATATTTACATAATACCAGTTTACATATGTCAGATTCCTACCACTTAGCAGGATGATGCAGATAATTAATTAATTAATTAGATTTATATAGCCACCCATCCCACATATGTGACTATGGGCAGCTCACACACTTAAAAACAGAAAACAATAAATAGTTACAAATAAACAACCAAAATGAAAACCATTAAAAACCAATTAAAACAGTTAAAGCTTAATTTATCCAGTGCCCTCTGGTTTGATCCCCACATACTGTAGGATTGGCAGAGAGTCTTGGAGGAAGCTCTAGAAAGCCACTATCAGTCTGGGTAGACATTACTGAACTTCTTCATCAGCTTTAGCTTTTTCCAAAGGTACATATCTGGTAAAGTTTTCTGCAGTCCAGAAAAGTTTTCTCCCAGTAAATATGGGAGTTTTTAAAGGGCCACATGTCTCTGTTTCCACAGAAGTGTTCGAAGTAAGATAGTTCCGTTTCTGTCGTACTTTGCTACATAATTAAAAGTTACAGCTGAGTTCCTGTATTAAGGATGAGATGGCTCACCTTCATAGCCAGATGCAGATGGAGGATAATAAATATGTTAGAAAAAGACTCAAGACAATTAAACAAGAACTTGTGATTCGGGAGAGGTGGATTTCAGGATCACTCATGCTGAACTACAGATAGAAAAGAAATTCTTGCCAAGTGTGCCATATAGTGTGGTTTAGACTGATTGCTAGTTGGGTCCTTACAATCTTGCATAATACTTTCAGTTGCCTAGATTCCTTGTGTCTATTCATGAAACTTAGGTCTGCCACTGCTGCTGGTTGGCCATCCAGCTCAAAAGATTTTCATTAATGGAATCCATTCCTGTACAATGCATATGCTTGTTTCACTGTATTTTTATTTTTTCTTACATTTTATAAGTGTGTGTCAGTAAAATATTGAGACACCCAGAGGCCACAGTAGATTTAGTTGTGTTCTTCTGCATTCAGCTCTATTTGGAGCTCTCACTGCTATTCTATTCCTTAAAATTATTGAGAAAACCTGAAAGTAGATCATATCTCAAGAACTTTGTTAAATTCATATTCCCTCCAGCAATGAAAAATAACCAGTTCCAAAGCCAGAAATGTTTCTTTTTTTCTGTGGCACAGTAAGAGCCCACGGAGCTAAGCCTCAGGCTAAAAATAAAGAACCGATGACAAATTTGAAATGTGCTAAGGAATAATCAAAACAGTCCAGATTTATATACTTCATAAGCAGTTTAGCTTCTTAACTGCTAAAGCTACTTTTCCATTGTATGTTTCTTGAATATTAGATTAGATTTTCCAGTACTGTACAGTAAATTGTATTTAAGATAATTATTTGTACATTTACTGTTGTCATTTTTAAAATGCTCATAGGTAATTATCTTGTCGCAAAGAACAATAAGTAAACTGAAAGAAAAAGAAAAATGAAATATTAAACATTTAATGTGTGCCATCTGTCATTTGTCAATTTGCATACGTTTGAATGTCATTTCATTTTGACTGAGTGTTGAGTTAAATTTTTTAATTACTTTGGATAACATTAGTCTTTATTATTTATTCCAGATGCACAAGGAAAAAGGACTGTGGAAGATCAGCTAGGGAAAATAATTGGCTCTGGAGTCCTAATGGCATTTGTTTGAGTATTACAAGTGCTAACCCTCAGAATATGAGCCGGAAAGTTCTAAGCAAGGTAAATGCACAATGAATTCATCATAAACATGGGAAAAATATGGTAATATTTGGGTGGGTGGGGATTAATTGTGCATACATGTTGCATAGTTAAACATAGAATTAGTTTAGATTATTGTAACTACCATTATTCTTTTCAGTACTTGTTTAATGTGGTGCTTCCTTGTACTTATTTCTGAGAACATGTTATTTTTATACAAAATCTTGAAATCCTTTTATTCTTTTCAAAACATCTGGATGCAAAAAAAGTGAAATTTGCTTATCCCTTGAAGTTGTCTGTTTAAACAGACATGTACAGAGCTATATTTTGGGGTAGTGAGAGGCATAGAGGTAGATTGATTTAAGGATTCCAAGCTTTGAGAATACAGTATTTTCATAATATCTGTCTAGACACAGATTTGGTTCCAGTGTAATAAAACATGCAAGCAAACGGAGTGTGACCATATCCTCTGGCTTCCCTGTTTTCTTATGCCCTAATGTCTGAGTAAGGGGGCATGCCAAATTGGTTTGCAGGCTAGCATTCCAGTCAGAGCTTAAACCATAGCTAAACAAGCCAAAAATATTATGACCAACCTCAGCTATTATGAGAACAACCCTCTAAACTTAAAATTTTGAAATGAACAACCCAGAATTAAATATTGAAATGGATCCCTACTTAGAATATATAATCTAGAATTAGATTTACTGGCTATTTCTAGTATATCCAGGAGACAGAAACATCTGGTACAGACATATCTTTAGTAACTGTGCATTTTGCACAGAATGAAGAACAGAAAGAGAGAGAGAGATTTCCTGTTAGATAATTCAGTTATTCAAATAGTGAATTACAGTTTGCAGTCCTTCATTATTAGGTACAGTATGTATAAGAAAGATCCATAAGCATGTTGCGGTGAGTTAGCAACTGAAAACTCAGCTGTTCTGCCATCAAAGTACCTTCCTGAGATTATCATTACTCTGCAGACAGAAAACTCTCAAGTCATGAATTTAGTTTGTTTAGACAAATAGGATATCCCTATTCCTTTTCAAGACAAAAGTATTATATTTGGGGTGGGGGGGAGAGAGAAGAGCCACCATGAACAGGAACAATATGTTGTCATTAATTTTAGTACAAAAGGATAGCATCTTTTCACTCTCTTGCTCATTCCCTGGCTGCATAGTTACATTCACACATTCCTATGGTTCATTTTTTTCATGACTGGAATGTCCTAATTCTGAAATCTCTCACTTTGGAAAATAGGCCACGCAATTACTTAAGACACACAGTAGTTGAAGGCGATGGCAGGCAGAGTGGAACTGTGAAGTCTAAAGAGGTGGGGAGAACATCAACACTGTTCTTAAGCAACTAATCAAATCAATGAACTTCTTAACCCATTCCATTCTTTCTCACCTTTTTTGGGGATACTTGTTTTTTAAGTTATAGAAATAATTAAACACTGGGGCGCTCAGTTGGCACCATCTCATCCTGCAGTGCATCACACTTTGTCAGGAAACTTCTCATTTTTGTCCTTTAGCAAACAAAATGTTGTTTCAATTCTCTTTGGTGGGAAGTTTGCCTTTGTTGTCCTTTCAGAATAAGTGCCTTGATTATTTCCAGCCTGACTTGCAACTCCTGCTGTGCGTTCTGGCTTATGCTGTTCTGTGGATAGTGTGCCTTAATTGCGCTGGAAAAGTTTACACAACTTCTGTGTTGAATAGATGCTACATTTGGGCTGAAGTGAGAATTCAACAAAAGTCTTATTGTATTCCGCAGAGACTTAAAAGCATGAAAACAAGGGATTGTGTCTTAATTCAAAAATATTCAGGGCAAGTTTTTAGGGGACAATTTACCTTTGCAAGGTTACACAGAGAATTCCATCAAGAAGTTAAAAAATTAAGTGGGAATTCATACAATCTGACTCAAATTATGTTCTGCTGGGACCACCCTGTTGTTCCTTTTACAACAGGAATAAAGCAGTTTCTAAGATTTATCAAAATACATTTCAGTATATTATGGAAATATGATGACAACAGAAGAGAGGATGGATGAAATCTAATCTATTCATTGCTTGGTTTGGTTTACATAAAATCATCAAAAATATTATTCTTAAAATTAAGAAGGAGGTTTCAGCATCCTAATAATCCTAAGTGCAAAATTGATCAGTGCATCAGACTCCTAGAAATGGCTTAAGGTGTCAGTTGAAAGTCATTTTATTATCCTTGCTGAGGTACTATCCTTGGAAATAGTTAACTGAATATATGAATATGCCTTAGATAGCTTCAGATGATTCGTCTAGAAACTTATTAGATGCATTCCTAACATCCATTGGTCTGTGTGATAGTAGCAGGAATCCAGTAACATCAAGAGAACCATAATTGCCTATCCATGACCTAAACAATTACTAGCTACTTTAATTAGCGAGGGGCTTATACTGAGATCTTTGCCACAAACCTTTCAAAATTCGTTTAGTGCCAAGTATTGAGCCTTTAATTTTCTGTATATAAAACATGTGGCTGCTTCCCAAAATTAATAGGGTGACAGTTAGTGTTATCCATTAAAATTCCACTGTTGTTGCATTAAACTTGTGCATTGATCAATTGTGGTTTATTTTTGTACTAGGATTTACTGCTGTACTTCTCTGTCACTTTTGTTAGAATCTCTGTTATTCCTAAGTATTGTTTGTTCTTATGATTCCAGGTAGAATTGACTATAAGCCCTTTGCCGGACATAAATGAAGATGACCAGCTTTGGTGTCAATTTGGAGAAATGAGGCAACAGGCAGAGAAACAAGGTGATGCTGTTATCTGCCAACCTCCAAATGAAATTCCTCCAACAACCGAAGGCCAAGGTAAAGATATAGCAGAACCTCATGGTTAATGTCCATGTCCAAAGTTTGAAGCTACTATTTTAGCAGCTACTTGGAAGCTACCAATGTTGTGGTTTTTTTCCCCTGTGATTCATTTTTGTTTGCATTGGCCTAACACTGGTATCATTTACCATTTTCCTTCTTGAAAACATTAATAGCAGCTTCTCTGTTAATTCTGTTTCATGCATACCAGGGACATTTGCCTCACTTGCATATACGTTTAGTGTTCTAAAAAGGTAAAGAGTGAAGGTTATGGATGAACTTCTAAACAGGCTTTCCAATTACAATTGGACTAAATCCTGCCACAACTGAGCTGCTTGTTGCCAGTAAACATC
This sequence comes from Charina bottae, assembly GCA_023362775.1. Classification (NCBI taxonomy): domain Eukaryota; kingdom Metazoa; phylum Chordata; class Lepidosauria; order Squamata; family Charinaidae; genus Charina; species Charina bottae. Next base: position 68,444,749 of record JALMGJ010000006.1, read on the forward strand.
AGAGCATTTCTTCAACATCAATACCAGTAGCTGCTCTTGAGAGGATAGTGCTCCTCCCAAAGGAGATGGTGCATAATCTGAGGATCTTTCTGGACTCATGGCTCCTGCTGAAATAGGTGGAAGCCATGGCCAGGGGGACCTTTGTTCAGCTTCAGCTGCTGCACTCGTTGCGTCCCTTTCCTTGAACAGGATGCCCTGGCAACGGTGACTCATGTTCTGATCTCCACATAGACAGATTACTGTAAAACTCTCTATGTCAGGCTATCTTTGGAGATTACTTATAAACTATATCTGGTTCAAAATGCAGTGACATGGCTCCTGATAGGACAACCCATCAGAGTAGAAATACAGCTGGCTGACTTCTGGGCCCAATCCAAAGTGCTGTTCATCATTTTTAAAGCATTGGGTTATATCAGGCAATGCCTTGTTGAGTTAGACTCTGCCCAGCCAGTACAAACTTGCAGAGAGAGCCTGTTGAGCCTCTCCCACCCCCACTCCATGAGGTTCATAGGCTGTGGATCAGGTGATAGGCCTTCTCAGTGGTGGCGCCTACTCTTTGAAATACCCCACCCCCAGAAGTGAGGATGCCCCCCTCCATCATTGTATTTAGGAGGCAAGTTCAAACTGTGTTAACCCAGTGGGTGTTCAGCCCCAAGTTTCTCCTGGTCATTTTATTTTTATTTGGTTGAACTTTCTATTTTGGTTCTGGGTATGCTGATTGTGTTGTCTGCTGCCCAGAATCTTAGTTGATTGGGGCAGTTTATAAATGTAGTAAATAAATTAACGAACAGTAAAGACAAAGACTATACTGTCTGATCTTCTCAAATTTGCATTCCAGTACCTCTCCAGGATAGGAGGTTAAAAAAGTTGCCTTAAATGCCACATCACATGCTATTGTTAACCTAGATGCCATTTCCATATTTGGGGGTGGAATGATATATAAATGTCCATCACAATTTCCAAGATAAAATAAGAGTGTCCCTTACACTATTTGTCCCAAAGAAAAATGCATTTTAGGTTATTTTTCACTGTAGACCAGTGCTTCTCAACCTTGGCAGCTTTAAGATGTGTGGACTTCAACTCCCAGAATTCCCCAGCCAGTATGGCTGGCTGGAGAATTCTGGGGGTTGAAGTCCACACATCTTAAAGTTGCCAAGGTTGAGAAACCCTGCTTTAGACTGTACTTTAGGAGGTCAGGCAGTGGCTGCATCATGATTATTGAATGTATGAGAATTTCTGTGCATTTTTTCTAGCAAGTTTATTTATTTATTTATTTATTTATTTATTGGATTTATCACCGCCCAACTCCCCCGAGGGGGACTCTGGGAGGTTTACAACAAGTTAAAACATTCATAATACATTTATAAATAAAACAAAATACATAATAAATAATATAAAATATAATGGATAAAATGAGATCCAGGGGCAGAGTATTCTTAAGTTTATAAAAAGGGCCCCTCAGAGCAAATCTAAGGTGTAAGCCATCTCCAGGAATCTCCCATCTCCTTCTGACCCCAAGCATAATGACACAACCAGGTTTTGAGTCTTTTTCGGAAGTCCAGGAGTGAGGGGGACTGTCTGATCTCCGGGGGCAGAATGTTCCAAAGGGCAGGGGCAACAGCAGAGAAAGCACGCTTCCGAGACCCCGTCAAGTGGAACTCCCTAACTGACGGGGTCCATAGCATGCCCTCTCTGCATGCCCGGGTGGGATGGGATGAAATGATGGGGATGAGACGATCCCTTAGGTATCCTGGTCCCATGCCATGTAGGGCTTTAAAGGTAATAACCAACACCTTGAATTGTACCCGGAAGCAAACTGGAACCCAGTGCAGCTCACGCAGCAAAGGTGTTACATGAGTCCTCCTTGGGACACCCAAAACTGTCCGCGCGGCTGCATTCTGGATCAGTTGTAGCTTCCGAATATTCTTCAGGGGTAGCCCCATGTAAAGCGCATTACAGTAGTCTATGTGGGAGATAACCAGGGTGTGAGTGACTGTTCGAAGGGCCTCTTGTTCCAGGAAAGGGTGTAACTGACGCACAACCCGAAGTTGTGCAAAAGCTCTCCTGGCCACGACTGCCACCTGCTCTTCAAGCAGGAGTCGTGAGTCCAGGAGGACTCCCAAGTTACGCACCGGGTCTGTCTGGGGTAGTGCTACCCCATCCAGAATTAAAGATGATAATTTCCCAGAAGTCGAGGAGCCATTAATCCACAGCCACTCCATCTTACTAGGGTTCAGCTGAAGCCTGTTTTTCCCCATCCAGGCCCCTACAGCCCCCAGGCACTTGGACAGGACGCTCACTGCATCACTTACTTCACCCGGGATGGAGATATACAACTGGGTATCATCGGCATATTGATGATACCTCACCCCATGGTGTCGGATGATCTCTCCCAGTGGTTTCATGTAGATGTTAAAAAGGAGCGGAGAGAGTATCGAGCCCTGCGGGACCCCACAAAGGAGGGCCCGCGGACTGGATCTCTCGCTCCCAATCAACACCAACTGGGACCGGCCTCGGAGGAAGGAGGCGAACCAGCGTAAAACCACGCCGCCCACCCCCAACTCCCTAAGCCGTTCCAGAAGGATACTGTGGTCGACGGTATCGAATGCCGCTGAGAGGTCAAGAAGAGCGAGAATGGATGCACTACCTCCATCTCGCTCCCACCAGAGATCATCCATAAGCGCGACCAATGCAGTTTCCGTCCCGTAACCCGGCCTGAAACCTGACTGAAAGGGGTCCAGATAATCCGTTTCATCCAGAATTCTCTAGAGCTGCAACGCCACCACCTTCTCAACCACCTTTCCCAAAAAGGGAAGGTGAGAGACTGGACGAAAATTATCCAGTATAGTAGGGTCCAGCGATGGCTTCTTGAGAAGGGGGCGAACCAGCGCCTCCTTAAAAGCCGCCGGGAACACCCCCTCTCCCAAGGATGCATTCACCATCGCTTGGACCCAACTACAAGTCCCCTCCCAAGCTGCTTTCACCAGCCAGGAGGGGCATGGATCTAATTGACAGGTGGTGGCATTTACAGTCCGGAGAACTCTGTCCACTTCCTCAGGTCCAACAGGATCAAACTGTTCCCAGATAACAAAGTAAGAACGTTCCCTGGGTATCTCTCCAGACTCTGACTCACGCTCAGAGTCCAACTTGGAGCGAATCCGAGTGATTTTATCCTGCAGATGCTTCGAAAATTCCTCAGCACGGCCCTGCAGATGGATTTCTGACTCCCCTTTCCCCAAAAGGGATCGGGTAATCTTAAACAGGGCCGTCGGGCGGCATTCTGCGGATGCAATAAGAGCGGAGAAATATTGCCGTTTCGCCGCTCTTACCGCCACAAGGTAGGCCTTAATACCAGCTCTAGATTGTGTTCGGTCGGATTCAGTCTTTGTTTTCCTCCAGCGGCGCTCTAGGCGTCTCTTAATCCTCTTCAAAACCCTCAACTCCTCTGTAAACCACGGGGAGTGTCGGGCTTGATAGGATAAGAGAGGCCGCACAGGCGCAATCCTGTCCAAGGCCCCGGCCGCCACCCTATTCCAGGTAGCAGCTAGGGCCTCCGCTGGACTGTGCAGCAGATCCTCGGGAATAACCCCCAGCTCCCTCTGAAACCGAGTTGGGTCCATCAGTCGCCGGGGGCGGACCAATCGAATGGGTCCAGCCTCCCTGCGGAGGGGGGCAGCATAGGAGAATCTCAAGGTCACCAGGGCGTGATCTGACCATGACAAAGGGGAAAGATGTAATTCTCCCCTCAGGTCACATTGCCACTGCTCTAACAAGAAAACTAGATCCGGGGTGAGGCCACTGTCTCGAGTTGGGTCCTGGATGATCTGGAACAGGCCCATGGTCGCCATGGTGGCCATGAAGTCCCCTGCCGCTTCTGAGCTTCGTCCCAGGGAAGGCAAGTTGAAGTCCCCCAGAACCATAAGCCTAGGGAGCTCAACTGCCAACCCTGAGACGGCCTCTAGCAGCTCAGGCAGGGAGGTTGCTACGCAGCAGGGAGGCTGGTACAGTAACAACACTCCCAACTGTTCCCGAGAGCCCAACTTAAAGAACAGAGTCTCACACCCGGTCACTTGTGGAGCAGGGCCCCTGACAGCCATTAGAGATTCCCGAATGACAACAGCCACCCCTCCTCCCCTGCCCTGAAGTCTCGGCTGGTGCCAAGCCCGAAACCCGACTGGGCATATCTCAGACAGAGGGACACCCCCCTCCGGGCCCAGCCAGGTTTCTGTAATACATATCAGGTCAGCCCCCTCCTCTATAATCAGACCATGTATGAGGAGGGCTTTGTTATTAACTGACCTGGCATTACAGAGCAGCAGCCGAAAGTCCGGGCAACCACGAGTCTGCTGACCAGGCCCTTGGGTTGAGCACGGAGGGCCGGAACACGTCACCGGTAATAAACACCGGGGACGTCTTCCCCTATGATGGCCTGCTCTCCGGCTCTCGCCATAACATCCCCTACCCATCACCACCTCAATATTCTGCCCAGCCCGATAACCCCCAGAGTCTCTAAGTCCATTAGCCTCCACTCCTGGACTCCCGAGATTCCTGGATAAACTCAGAAAACCCTCCATCACTCAACCAACAGACTTACAACAATCAATTCAAGTGATGATGGGCCCCCACCAGTGCACCATCTCATGCTCTCGGCAATGGCTGGACCCACTCACCCCTCCCAAAATTCAACACTCACTCCCTGTGCCTTGATAGTGTGTGCCTTCTTATATAGGACAATTTCTTGCAGATTGTTGCGCATGAGAATTAGTGATTTCCTGGGGAATGTAAGAAATGCTTCCAATCACATCCATTTCTCCTGAGAAGATTTGATCAATGCAAATGAACTATGTCATAATAAAGTTGTTCTGAAAGAGACAACTCTGAATTAACTGACATCTGTAAAAATATATTCAGTTTCCAGTTGACCTCTGAAACTATGGCCTGAAGTGAAAAACATCCTAAAATTTTCACTGGAATTTTTCATGAAGTGAGCTTAAATCTAAGCTGTCACCACTCTTTCCAAAAGCTGTTAGAGGAAAGCAGAGTTTGAAGTTGCTCAATAGCTTGTGAAATAGCTTGTCAGAGGATTTTATGATTTCCATAAGAGGAATAGCTAGGAGTCTCATTGAGGAAGCCCCAATTTCTATAGATCTTCATTCTTAATTCTGTAATAATTCAGATTAGAAATGTATTAATAGAGGAAATACGTGCAATATACTGTCTTTCCAAAATGCTAGACTTAACGTATTATTTTCAGAACATATTTGCTATTTGAGAAGCATAAGTTTTATTTATAAATGGTGTAAGCAACATATAATTTCCATATATAATCTTTGTGTGTAGGTACTGTATGCATTTATTTTTGTATCCATGTATCTTATTAAAAATAATAAATAAATTAAAAATAATAGGAGTGAACCCTGTTTAGAAATTATTCAGAAGTCTGAGTATGAGCACAACACCTTTGCTATTCATTAAAAGCATCTTGAGTTTCTTCAGGCTTCCACACAAACTTGACAAAAAGATGCTGCTGCTTTAAAAGTCACAGTAACTTAAATCATCATTTTCGCAGACTTGTATAGAAGTCTGAAAAAAGTTGGGCTACTTTAATAAAGAGCAACTGTACTCATACAAGGTCCAAAGCACTTCTCCCTAATCATTTTTGAAGCATTAACATCATTAAGAATCTAAAAACAAAGATTCTTTCATTAATAGATTTATTCATGCATTTTACTTTCTATGTGTGATGTTTCTGCTATTGCTTTTTATCTGACTGCATTTTTCAATCACAGGATGTTTATCCCTTTCAAAGAAACATTTGTACACTGTTGAAGCCTGGGATTGTATAATATTTTAACATACTATTGTCATCAGGTTTAATTTTATGTGCTATTCAGAATGAGCCGAAGATTCATGCTCTAACCTCACAAGTTCAATAAATGCTTCACTAGGCTATATTATTGGAATGGACATTAAATTGAACCAAGCTATATAAATTGTAAAACATCTTCAATCAAATTAATCTTTAATATTTTTTGGTAGACTCTGTCCTGGTTCTGCTAAATCTGACCTTTGGAGATAATATATTTTTTGCATCGGGTACATACCCTTTTTATGACTGTGGAGAAGCTATAAATCGTATTGAAAATGAGCCGTAAGTATTTAGCTGCTTAACTTCATTATACCTTCCATTCCCATGCCATTTGCATTCAAATATTATAATAATTAATGCCTTTGATTTTGCAGTCAGGTTATTCAAAGAAGAAGAAGACTTTTCTATGGAGTATCAGCAAAGCTGATGCAAACTATACCTTGACTTTTCCTACAGCTAAGATTTTCTGTATCTTGAGTAGAAGGAAGAATTTTTACATGGTGGGGGAAAGGATCCCATTTCACTTGCTTTCCTTGAAGCATTCTTGGCCCACTGTATCTGACCTTCACTACTCAGGCATCTAAGATCAACCTGAGTTCTCCCCTTTGCTTTGTCAGTTATATAGTTGGGAAATATATAAATAATTATCTTGATGTGTTAAGAAACAATGGGTGAAGACAAAGCTTGGAAGTCCCTGATTGGTCCAATAGCCTGATATAACACTAGATTTCTAATATCATGATTGCATGTCATGGTAACAAACCATTCTTCCAGCCCTTGAGCCCTTTGTCCTGGTGGAAAAGCTGCAGGAGTAGCCAACTGTGTTTCAATATTATCTCATATGCCACAACAGCAAGATTTCTGAATTTTGAACCTTTGTGGCTCCATTAGCTGTTTTTTAAGTCCTTATGTCAGAATACATATCTGTGTATCCAGAAGTTTGGGGAGACATCCTTGTTGGACTATTGGACTATCAACTGTCCATTATGGCTTTGGGGTGTAAGACAAAAATGTACTTTGGAGCTTATGGGGATGTCTGTAGTGCTCCTCTTTTCAACTCCATAAACCAGAGATTTATCTTTATTTAGATTAAATAAAAGATTTATTTAAAATCTTTTCCCAGGATCTTATTTCAGCTGCGGTGGTAAAAGACACAGCTGGTTTAAAGAGTGCATACAGCTGATAAATGAGCACCCTCTACCCTCCAAAGGACCATTTTGTCTTTAAAGGACTGCAAGCCCTTGGATTTTTATTAATATACAAAATGAAATTGTAAGTTATTAGAACAGAAGAGCATGCAAACTAAAAGCATTTCTCATTTATTCATGTAGATGCTATTCCTGTGCAAGCAGTAGATGGAATTGCCAGTGGGACTGGAAGAATCATGTTTGTGAAGACGCTTTACTGGAGCAAGATGTGATTAAACAGAATATGGTAAATGTTCTAAAATAGATGAGATCTTATTAAAAGACTTAGGGAGGCTGAACATGGTTATGATAAAATGAGATAATGTTTAGTATGGTCAACAACCCAGCTTAAAACTCAAATAAAATGTAAGTATTATACAGAACTATGTTTAAAAAACTCAATGGTAATATTCCACAGCCCAGTGAATGGCACATATAAAGGAATAAAATTTAGCAGTTCTGCAGGTAATATTGGGATAGTAATCAGCTAATAAAACATATTGATAGTATATCAGGCAATACAGCAGGGGTATAAACACTACAAAATAGCTACATTATGAAACCTGTTTAATAGCATTTCAGAGGGCCAAGGTCAGAGTTTGGTGATGCTTCAGAGCAAAAAGATATGGACCTGTTTTTAAAATCCCCATGATTCAAGAGGCAGGGGCTACATGAATATGAAATAGATATCTGAGTTAAAATTGTATGCTTAGGTAATAATTCACATTTGCCCTCCTTTCTGTTCCATAGTTTTACTTGTAAGGATGGAAAGATATTTCAAGTGTCGAGTGGTAGTTCAGCCATTCTAGCATACTAATTCTGATGCTTGTAGTCAAATCTGGGAAAATAATAATTAAAAAAACATTGTCTGAAGCATATTCTGATTTATTATTATACAGAATTTCTGTCTTAATATGTATGAAATGTTTATCTTCTAGGAAGAAGAATGTCCACACTTTCTAAATCCCAGTCCTGAAATAATACCAATGGAGGTCTCAACAAAAGTATATTTTGAAGGAAAGAATCTAGATAATTATCAGGTAAAATTAAATAAATGCTAATATGAACTTAAAGATATAAAACTTGATAGTAATTCCCTTGTTTAAAAGTTAAATGTCATATGTTACAAGGAGCCTTTTAGAATGGAAAGAATACATAATTTATCATGTAAGTTTTAAAGCTTGTTTTGATGGATAATTTAAAAATATCTTTATTAGATGAAAGTTATACATGACCATAGTCAAAAGTTCCAGTGTGGTGTAACACACTGTGGGGTTTCTCTGCGCATGAATTTCATCAGCAGGTGAACCTGTACATCTATAGGGATACATATAGAGAGCTGTTTTGCATGCTAACAAACACACTTCTATAAGCATGGAAATTCAGTCACTGTGTTGGAGCTCGGTGATTCATTAGAAACTGTAATTGTAATCTGTAGATATTGTTAGTATCCACTTCCATGCTTTAGGATGATGCAAACAAAACAACTCATGGCAAATCATTTTTAAATGAAATGTGTTTTTTATGAATGGGCAAGTCCTGAGCTCTGGTGGTTTTCTCTGTACAGTATTCGTAATTATATTGCTTTGGCTAATATTGAGATATAGAGCATAACAGCACAACAATAAACCTCAGTGTTTATTATGTACACTGTAGAAGGTATGAGGAAACAATTCAGAATGTGGATGCTCTTGAATTTTTTGGTTTACTTTCAATATTTATTCTACCAGAGGTCTCTTTTTTTCTTCTGTGCTCATACATATCCTTGAAGTAGCTAATGCTCAGAGGAATGTTGCTAAGAACTATTTGCTTTTACTTGTGTGTTGTATGAAAAGCAGTATATTTGGCACTAGCATGAAATATTTTAACTATATAGTCTTATGCCTATAGTGCATAGTACATAATTTATATAGTAATTTGTAAAGAACACCTTTTAAATAATGGCAAAATTATTTTGCCATTACCAGAACAGCAGAACATGCTGGTGGTCCAGATATCACCATGAATACATATTATTTGAAAGATGGTGGGACTTCTTGCTTATTTTTGTGCTGTTGATGTAGGTTATATGCAAGGAGTTATATTAGGATCAAACTACAAGGTTAATCCAAATTTACAGGAGAGAGGAGCCCTATTGATGTTTTTTTAAGTTAGAATCAGTATGAAGACACAAATCGGATTGAGGGTTCTGTGTATCACAAATGTGATTTATTTTCAGGAGCAGGAATTTAAAAACTGAAATAACTTTGGTCTCAAAATGAAAAGAGAAAGAATGTGCCTGCTATAGTCCAATTGCCTTGGTTTTGTTCAACTTGGCAAACACCAGTTCCTTCTGTTTGTCTGTCTCTCTTTTTATAAAATCTTGCTTTAGGTGAAGATACTCCATTATGTGGAATTTCATTTTGATTTGTAGTATTTTACACACTGGAACTAAAGTGTGATCACTAAAGAACTGATCAGTGTTGGCTGATCAGATAGATAACCAATTTTTCCATTAGGCATTTGGGATTTACATTTGTATTCTATCGCTACAATTTCCAAGTCTAGACAGAAAGAGTCAGTTTGATATAGAAGTTTGAAAGTTAGACCAAAGCAAGGAGGATATGGTTAAATTTCCACTTACAGGTAAAGCTCAGTAGATGACCCTAACTCCTAGCTTATTTTACCTACTGGGGTATTTTGGAGGGGTGTAGAGAATAATCATGTCTGCTACTCATCGTTGTGTGGAGAAGAGTTAGTATTTAATAAATATGATCATTTTACTTGGTGTTTGGTAAAATGGCAAGAGCTGTGAAACGTGACATCAACAAACAATACTTGGCGCTCAAGCTAGGATTACACAGAACATAATCCCTTAAGAATATGCAAGCAGGAAGTTGTGATCCTCCTACATTTTGATCCATAATTACTTGTTCAAAGGAAGAGTCCCTATCAGTGTTTTTGCATGTTCTGTTCAATGTTACAACAAAATGTTTGTGTTGTTTATTTGTTCAGTCGCTTCTGACTCTTCGTGACTTCATGGACCAGCCCACACCAGAGCTTCCTGTCGGCTGTCGCCACCCCCAGCTCCCCCAAGGTCAAGTCTGTCACCTCCAGAATATCATCCATCCATCTTGCCCTTGGTCGGCCCCTCTTCCTTTTGCCTTCCGCTTTCCCTAGCATCAGCATCTTCTCCAGGGTATCCTGTCTTCTCATTATGTGGCCAAAGTACTTCAGTTTTGCCTTTAATATCATTCCCTCAAGTGAGCAGTCTGGCTTTGGCTTGTTTCATATGTTCATATGTTCATAGTCACCAAATTTTCCTGTGTATCCAACTACTAGTTCTGTGTCAGCCCCACTAAGTAAACCAAACCATGAAATCAACTCCACAGGAAGGTTAAAACTACTTTTATTGAGATTGGCTATAATAACAGAACCTTTCATGTCTGGTTGTGCTGTACCTTCTCCTCCTTATTGTTCAGTGAATTAGGGAGGTGTCTCTCTGAGCCACTTCCAAACACTATCTGGACATTCTGGACTTCAAAAATGCTTTAGCCCTTTTTGCCTAGGCAACAGCTTCTGCATACCTCCATCAAGGCTTTCTTCCTTACTGTTTACATTCTGCAAGATTAGCAGTTAGGTTTGTGTCTGTGTGAACATTTGTTTTTAAAGGCAATTGACTCACCCTCAGTCTTACCAAAGATCTTTGAAATTACTTTCCTGAAACTTTCCTGAAACAGGGATTCTGGCAATCACCAGTCCATCTGTTGAGAATCTCCAGGTTTTGTCAAGCTCTGGGTTTCAGATTACATCAAGCTTGTCTCAAATGTGGCTTACCACGTCTTCATTATCTTATTCAAAATGCCTTGAATTTTAAAAACAAAATACCTCTTTCAGTAGTCAAATTTGCACTTCCAGTTACTTTCCAAAACCCCTTCTATGGAGAAAAATCAGCTTCTGAGAAATATAGAAAGAAACCAAAGACTAAGAATAGAAGAGTGTAGGGGATTACATGCCATCCCTTTGTAAACATACTCAGAAAAAAATTGGGATAACCATTAACTACTTGCTGAGGTTGGGACATGGCAACTCTTCCTGACAAAACCTTAGCTGGCAACCTTTTATATGTTTGTAAACATAGTTTCAATTTTGAGAAATGTGGTGATTCCTCATTTTACAGGTGCTAAGTTGTTTTTATTGGGGAGTGTTAATATTGAAATGCAGGTTTAATGAAACCATATTCAATTTCTCCATCTGCTGGCACATGTAGATCATTTTGGGGCCGTTTTGGAATTGTGTTATTGCTTCATAGTTACGTTTTCTAATGTGCTCCATATTTCTGTACAAATTCTACCATACAATGAGAAGAAAATCCTGCTGTATTGTAAATCATTGTAATATCTTCCTAACGTTCAGCCTTATCACTCTCTCCAAATTATGTTTGTATATCAGTAGAGCATTAAGATATTTCTATTAATCTTGCAAAGGATTAGGCTATCGTTTGAAACAAACTGGTGGGGCAAAGTCTTAAATTATTGTTTCTGTAGCAGTGTTTTGTTTTTATTGTTTATCTTCATGTTTTTCTTTGTAAACTAAAAGGTTGTCACTCAGTTTGCACATACTATAATTAAGAGTTTCCTGGAAGCATACATGCAAGGGTATCTCTGCTCAAATGCCTCTAAAGATTTTCAAGCTTCCTCATAAATAGGAAACAGTAGTCACTTGAATGTATTTACAACATCCTTCCCCACCCACACCCTTCGCACTCAGTGGCTTGGTTTATACTTCACTCTCAACAAAGCCATTTAAACAGCTAGTAGCTGTATTCACATAACATGATAAGCTTGGTTAGCTGCAACTTTCTTAACATGTAGTGCAAACCTAACTTGTTGGCGACTTGAATGAACCCAACCAGAGTGTGATCATCTGCAAAGGATCACGGCACATGTGAATATTGTGTTTAGGTATCACTAATGTGTTGATTTTAGAAGCTACATTTATTTTTATCACACTTGTTTTTCCTATGAACTGAGTGAGATTTTTAACATCTATTCATGTTGATTTTGGTCTGAGATTTTTTTAAAAAGGTACATTTAGAGCCACAACTTTAAAATAATTTGAAAGAATTCAAGCAACAGTTGAAACCCTGATTATTACTGATTTCTATGTATCAGTAGAATTAGAACCTATAGGAGATATATGACACTCCTGGTCTATAAATAACTTGATAAATTAACAGACTGTATTTTGGTATACAAAATATATCACTATCAAAGAGAGATGTCATCCACATATTCTACTATTCCAGCCATTCTTATACTCAAAATGTCCTCCATTTTACTGATGTAACAGGCTAATGGTTCCTATATCAAATTAAGATAAAGATGAGATAAAGAACATTCTTGATTTCCACAAGACGTCTTGATAAATGAAGAGATAACTTCATTTATAGTACATTAGCAAAAGAAACAGAGTACCATATTTTTATCTAATTAGTAAACAAGTAGGAAAATTGTATTTAGAAAATTCTTGTTACAGAAAATTCTACTGTACCATATCAGAGGTCTTTTCCACATTCAGGAGGTGGGAAACCCACCCCCACCCCTCTGATTTCAGTTTTTCTGAATGTATACCCAGATTATTTAGGATGGATTATCAAAGATATTATTGTTTATATTCTATGAGTCAAGGTCACTATTAAAATAAAAAGCCTTTGCTTTTATTATATAATGCATGGGAAAGAGATGAGAACCAAAATGTTGTCATAGATAGTGTCTGACTCAGACTGAGTTCCTCTTTGTTTAATTAAGGAATTAAGAGGCTGTCAGTAAAACCCATTCTGACCTACTGCACACAATTGTGACAATAAATAAAAGAGCATGTTATTTTTTAATGTATCAAACAAAATCCTATCTGCCTTAGTGCTGATAATATTTTAATATTCTACACTATCTTTCCCCAGCCTGTCTTGTATAGTTTCCTTCATACTTATACTTCGGATGATTCAAAATAAGTTTAATGGGGTAAAACCTTAAAGTTACCTTAAAGTATATCTCTTAATGGATATGAAGAAAACATGCTTTGCACACTTTCCATAATTTTTGAGTGCAGATTGTTAGAGTAGGCTTGACCATGGCCTATTTTAAAGAGTCCATTATTTTCATCAAAGGGATCTTTGTCGAATATAAGTATTTGGTATAAAGGCAAAATACTATAAGAGAATGGGGGTTTTGAAATTGCCCATCCACAGTTAGAACTTGGTCAACAGACAGAAGAAGATACAAATCAGTTGGACACAGGCTTCATCACTGTACCAAACTATTGTTTAAGTTATAGTAATTATTTCTAAGTGTACATTTGTGGATATACATTAATATATGCAAATTTTATAGAAATGTTGCCCTCTTTGGGGGAGTCAGCCAATTCTGTAAACTTGTTTCCCAGGCACACATAGAATGTTTCATAATATTGGTCACAAATCTAGTTTTTTCCTACCCCAGAAGTGGAATTTATATTGTTCAATAAAACTCTTTTGATTTAATGATGAAATAAATATTATAAGTCAAATATTTCTCTTTCACAGGATAGCACTTTCAAAATTGGAAATAATCAGTTTGGATTTGAGACTACTGTGGAACAAACAGAAGATGGAAAATATTTCTTTCAAAGCCCAGAGGTAAATATTTTGTTTTTTAAGAATAGTTTGTCTATCGGTGTCTTTCTCTCTTTTTCTCTCTTTGCTTCATTAAAGAATAATTATCATGTCTTGCTTAAATGGGAGTGTAGTCACAATTAGGTTGATTAAGAGGGGAGTAGATTCACAATGAAGTTGATTTCATGTAATATTGGGAAAGTCCTATTTTTCACCTGTCACCTATAATTGGTATATTATTGGCCATGTTCAGATAGCTGTTGACAGTATTTTTGTGTGGAGAGAAAATGGCATTGATTTCCTGTTGGTTTGTTCATAAGCAGACTATTTATGGATGCTCCTTTTGATCTCATGTGGCAGGAAATCTGTCATCTTTCACATAAAATATATCATATGCTTGCTGCTATGGATGTAAGAAACTGGAGGAGGTTTGGTGTTGAAGACCTATCTGAGAAAAATTATAAACTCAGCTTTTGATGTCATTCAAATTTTCTTTGTCAGCTAAAATGTACTGATGCTAGTTATACATGTGATGAAACAGATGGTTCTGGAAATCCTCACTCCATGAACTTTGTCCGAGAAGGAGATTTATATTAATAGTGTATACTTACAGAACGTAAAGTATATTTTTGTCTGCTTAATTCATATTTTTTCTTAGACAAATTTCTTAAACAAGGAAACAAAACTACTTATGGATATTTTTTTTCTTTTATAGCATAGCTGATTAAGCACTTTGCCTCCATTTTATGTGATCCGGGAGTTAGTAAGTGAAGCTAAATGTGAGAGTCAAGAAACATAGGAGTACTTTTTTTCATATAATTCATAGTTAATTTATAGAATGCACTACCTCAAAATAGATAACTTAAAGGGATAGAGAAAGTTTGTGGCAGTTAAGACTGTACTTTCTAGCCATGATGACTACATACTGACTCTACTACCAGAGGCAGTACATTTCTCAATATTAGTTCCTCAAGAATGGAAGTAGCGAATTCCAGAGATAGTTGGCTGGCTATTTTGATAACAGAATGCTGGACTACATAAGCATTTTTATCTTATCTATCATAGCTCTTCTGTGTTCCTAAAGCAGAGTAACATTTTCTGGTGTATTTATTGGCTTTCTGTTGCACAATTCTTGTTGTGATTCCTGTTAGAATAATATGACTATGAATATAACTGCTTAAGTGACTAATATTGCAGTTGTAGTAAGTCATTTGGTTTTGGATATATGGCCTAAAACATCGAGTAATTTTTAAAAGATGATATTATTATTATTATTATTATTATTATTATTATTATTATTATTTTCAGATTACCAGTATTGAAAATGAAACTCTAGCATTGAGTTTATTCATTAAAACGGATAAAGATAAAATTGATAGCAAGTTAATTGGTAAGTATACAGCAACCCAAAAATGGAGAAGAGAAATAAGAATAAATGGGAACTATTTTCTTTATTTATCTAAGACCAGTATCTTTTCAGAGTTGTCAGTTATTTAAACAATGAATGTAAACTTATCAAAAGGATCAGCAAACAGTCATGCAAATTAAAAATCAGGATAGGTCAAAATTACTATAATTATTCTCATATACAGTATCAATAGGAGATTTAAGCAATTGTTTAAACATTCTCTTACCATTTGGGTGAAAAAATAAAAAATGTATAATAGTTTCTGCAGTTTTATGAGAGAATCATCTAATTCCTTCCAAGTTCTGATACATCTCTCCTGAGTCTAGACTGGCCCCAAGCTGTTGTTGAAACTAATTCTGTGTATAAAAGGCTACACTTTCCTCTCTTTTCTCATTTCAGACATGCTACTCTATAGAGAATAAATCAGGATTTTTGCTTCTCTGTGATACTATTACTACTGGTGTCTCTACTTTAGATCAGTAGGCATGGGGATGTTTCTGATTACAATCTACAAGTACTTTTGTCAAAGCATAAATCCAGCCCAGTATATGTCCTGGCTGGGCAGAAGGATCGATTGCAACGAGTAATTAAGCTTGACAGAATCAAAGCGTAACCTTCCAAAGCCATTTTAGTAATCCTTTTGTAGGGATTCAGTGTCATGTGTATCTGATATGTCCATATTAGTAATAAATCTTACAATCTCTAGGTATAGTTGTGATAAATAGAAATCCTTTTTAATAGTTGTAATAATTTTTAAATAACTATATTCTCTTTTTAAAGCATTAATAACACCTCAAGCAAAACATGCTTTCCCTTCATATGTGAACATAATGAACCATTGATGGAATGTAACCACCTTTTTAAAATCTAGTCTATGTTTTGTTAAGCATTTCCAGGAAAAATATGGCAGGTATGGGCCACATGACATTCAGCAGCAAAATGGATGAATTTCACTAATGCATTTCTTTTTTCCCAAAATTAAAAGCAAGAATGGGAGCAGGGATTCACCCTATCGTTCCCCCCCAACTCTGAAAATGACCTGAAATCAATGACTATATGTGGTCATTTGTGGGTTCTTCAAGAGAATAAGGCTAGGGATTAGATGGTTTGCCTCCTAGAATTTCCCATCCTTAATCCCTGAAAAAAGAAGAGAAAATGGAACAGAAAAAATCAACCCCACTTTGTCCAGTCACATCACTAGAAGGCCAATGTCCCTACAGAATCTCAGCCGGCTGAATTACAATCACTAATGATTCAAACATTGCCTACCACCTACCATATTGGTACAGAATATTCTGCCCTTATATAGCATACTGGCTACATGGTCCTTTTGGTGACCATGCTTATAAAAAAATAATTCATCCAAGAATAATTGCAAAGAATAAGACCCAGTTCCTAAACTATATGCATCTAGGCTGAAAAACCTTTCAGTTTAGTCTCTTTCAACTTAGTAAATGCTGTATTAATCCCAAAGGAATATTTTAGAAATTCTAATTTCTGTATATGCTCCTACTTTTATCTTTTTAAAAATCAATTGGGAATACCAGGATGCCCTCAATTTGAAATAGCTTGTCAAGCTTGGAAAAAGTATAAAAAGGAATGAGAAACAATCCAGTGTGTGTGTGTGTGTGTGTGTGTGTGTATTATCATTAGCCTTAGTAGCTGAATTTAATTACATCATTAAACCAATCACATTGGTGGTTTATTTATCTTTATTATGTATATAATTATATTGCCCAGCTCCCAAG
The DNA here is from genome assembly GCA_023362775.1 of Charina bottae. Taxonomy (NCBI): domain Eukaryota; kingdom Metazoa; phylum Chordata; class Lepidosauria; order Squamata; family Charinaidae; genus Charina; species Charina bottae. The sequence continues at coordinate 68,461,592 of JALMGJ010000006.1, forward strand.
ACTAGTAGTTACTCACTTAGAAGAGAAGCAATTACTGTATTGCATTTCCAACTCGAAATGAATTCCTTTCTTTCTATAGCCTATCTAGAGTACACCAAGTAACATTGGTATCTAATATCTTTTTACAGCCACTGGAGACTTTGAACAGTGTTAAATTCAATATATCCCTTTTATCCTTTGTCCTGTTTTATCAATGGTTTCCCAGCTAGAATCTAAAAACGATGGATGCGGGCTAGAATCTAATGTCAGGCTTGCTGCTGATACATTTAATGAGCTGATCAGTAACAAACCTTAATAACATTTTGAGCTCTATGTCTGTATTATATATAGCTGTGAGAGCCTTCAGAACATTACAGGCCTAATTTGGAGATGGTTTGAAGGCTGGCTTTTGCAGACACAGGAGTCATTCTCATTTCTGCATGCACAAATGAAATATATATTGAATCAGTTGGTTAGATATGAAGGACTTGCAGGCAGATTTCTGAAATAGGACTTTTGAAATGGAGTTCTATCAGCCTCTGTCATGACTCCTATCAGTGTTCCATTCAAATGATTATATGTACACATTCAATTCAGAAGCTGAAATCAAAACTCCAAAAGCGATTTCCATTAAAAGCATATGTCTTCTATCAGACTGAAGCCCATACTTATACATATCTATCTTAGGAGTTCAGAATCAAACCTAAGTCATTATAGGGATTGTTTTATTGTCAAAACTGACTATTAATTATACAGGTAACTTGCCTGTTCATAGATTTTAGTGACCCAGTGGATTATGTTCATTTCAATTAATGACCCAGTGACAGGGAGCATTTTAGCTAGCTAGAAAAGCTAAACAGTAAGTTAAAACAAGTCTTGAAAAAGAAAGTAGCTCATACATCGTCAGTGCTCAGAGCTGTAGGCTAGTGAGGAAGAAAAATCGGAAGGCATCTGATAGCACTTTTTCAGATTAAGGGAAAAGGGATAAACTCTTATGAAAGTTTGTGAAATTTAAGGAAATTTGTTAGTGTGAAAAGGAGCTACCAAACTCCTCCTGATTTTTGGTTACAATAAACTAACATGGCTCTCCTCCTACAATATCTAGAAATAAGGTAATGGAAAACAATTTCCTTAACTGATACTAAGAAAACTAGAATGATGTTGTATCCATGAAATCACCAGGACTTGAGCTTAAATCAAAGGAACTTCCTTTTAATGGAGGAAACAATCTACAAGTCTTGTAACAGACATAGCAAATTGAGGAGATTCCCCATAAAGATAAGGCTAATGCCTTGGATCTGAAAATACAGGTGAATGTAAAAGGCCCTCATTTAAATGTGAGATACATGATTGTAATGCAAAGGTGGAATTTGACTGGAATAGGAGTAAGATACCTTCTTTTCTTTCCCAGAAAGTAGATTTTAGGCAAAAGGATGGAGCTAAAGGGGAAAAGGAAAGGAGAGAGAAATAAAGGTTGGAAGGTTTGGGGAAGACTGCCAGAAATTCTCTGATTCCTATGTAACTTGCAAGCATTCTCCACTACCCTCCATATAGTCTAAGGCAGAGCTTTCCAAACTTTTCATGTTGGTGACACACTTTTTAGACATGCATCATTTCATGACACATTTTTACAGCAGGGCACAAGGCAGGCACTAGGACCTGCGCGGAATCACAGCAGGTTTGGAGGCAGCAAGGCACAAGGCAGGCACTAGGACCTGCGCGGAATCCTGGCAGGGCAGGTTTGGAGGCAGCAAGGCACAAGGCAGGCACTAGGACCTGCGCGGAATCCTGGCAGGGCAGGCTTGGAGGCAGCAAGGCACAAGGCAGGCACTAGGACCTGCGCGGAATCCTGGCAGGGCAGGTTTGGAGGCAGCAAGGCACAAGGCAGGCACTAGGACCTGCGTGGAATCCTGGCAGGGCTCGGAGGCAGCAGCAGCTGTAACACACCCAGACACTGCAGCCGACACACTAACGTGTTGTGACACACAGTTTGGAAAGCTCTGGTCTAAGGAGTGTTGGATTAACATTAGGAAAATTCAAGTTCAAGTCCACCTCAGAGATGAAAGCTCACTGGATGACTTTAGGCTAGTCACAGTGTCAGCCCATCCTGTGTTATGTGTTATGTGGGGGGGGAAATGCAGGAGGGAATGCAACATACTCCTTGTTGAGCTGAAAAGCCAGATATAAATTAACTAGACAACCCATGATGACCCATGTTGGGTCATCCTTTTAGAGATATTTCCTTACCTATACAGAGAAACAGAATGACCATGGGCAGGCAAAAAAGCAGTAGGAGCGTGAGCGACTTCCAACTTCCTGCCAGCTTCCCCATTGACTTTGCTTGTGGAAAGCTGGCAGGGAGCGTCGGAAATCACTCCTCCTCCTCGGCTGACCCACGGACTGCCTACCACTTTGCTGGGGGGAGGGAGAACAAAGAGAGCCACAGACTGCAAGGAAAACTCCCTCCCCCCGCTCCCCATCCCAGCGTCTCTCCAAGGGCCACCAAGAGTCTTTTATTTAAAGTCTTAGTGATGGAAGAAGTTAAGCCTTTTATCTTCATGGATGAATAAAAAAGTATTTTAAAGTACCATATGTTTGATATTCGCATGCTATACAGCGAGAAACAGATATAAATTGTGCTTATGTATTCCAATTATTTTAGCAGTTATGTACAATGTGTAGTTTCCGATGGACTTATCTCTGGTAAAAATGCTTCACATTATGCCTGTACCTAAGGCTATTAAGCAACTTCGTAATAGTTCATCCTCTAGGGGAAAGTATCTTTAAATATGCTACTAATCATTTTATTATTTTGAAAAAATAATTAAGATCTAAGGGGGAAGTCTTTAAATATGTATTTAAATAAGTATTACTTAAAAATAAATAACCTGGTAAGTGGGCAGCCATATTAAATAAATAGATAAAATGCTGTCTAAACTCAAAACTCAATAGAAGAATGAGAGACATTATTTTCTGGATTCATCTGATAAGAAAAAGGGGGAGAGGGATTATTCCCTTCTGGTGCTCATTTATTCTCCAACCAAATGAAGGTGACAACTCTGTGAAAAATGAGTTGGAATGTGTGAGGATCCCATTGTTTGATTTCCACCACTTTGTTTTTCTTAATTAATTTTGTAAATTTAATTTCCCAACTGCAGTATACAAGCCTTGTTTAATCAAGACAAGCTATTAGTGCTCATTTAGTAGTGTCAAGTCACTGATCATTAAAATGATGTTGGTCAACGCCATGTATGCAGGCTAGTTTGAGTTTATCAGGATGGGAATGAAGACCCATGTTCTGCAAACAAAAGGAAATAAATTCAGATTGTCCTATTCCCAGGAAAAATGAACTTTTACAAAACCATCATAGCTACACTATTTTGAATAAACTTGTTCCAAATCTCAGGGATGCAATAAAATAGATCTTTGAGCAATGTGCCAGGTTGTTGTTGCTGTTTTAATTGTGTACACCACCCAGAGTCACATATATGAGATGGGCGACTATATAAATTTAATAACTAAAAAAATATTCTGAAGACCAATTCTCCACCACCACCTCTCCATGCCAAGCATTAAAAGTAGCAATAGCTTCACTGAGTCAAATAGCCTGCTTAAATAAACCAGGTTATTTGCAGGACCGCCTCTCCCTAAGGACATCTGCCTATCTTACCTGATCCGATAAGGTAGGCATGCTCCTCATCCCTTCCCTTAAATGTTGCCATCTCATGGCATCTAGGAAGCGTGCCTTTTCCGTGGCAGCCCCTGCCCTATGGAACACCCTTCCCCCTGAGGTTCGGCAGGCCCCCACCTCCTGGCCTTCCGAGAAGCACTCAAGATCTGGCTTTCCCCCCAAGCACTGGGATAGGGTGAGCTTAGTTTAGTTATGGTGCCAGGTTTATTTAAGTATGTTTTTGTTTTAATATCCTTGGTTTTAATTTTTTTTATAATAACTTTATTAAGTTTCAAAACAAAGAGATAAAATCTAACAGAAACTAATAATCTAGAAAAAGAATAAAAGAAAGAGAGAACAGAAGTACAGAAAGAGAAAAGAAACAGAAATACAAAAAAAGGATGACTTCTGACTTCTTATACACCAGATATAGGTAAAACTTACATTAAGCTCTTACTTTAAACATAACATCCCTTTTTTCCATTATCAATTAATATTGCAAATCATCAAATCCGTATATCATAATTTCATTCTTTTCTGTTTCACACCAAAAGTCCAAAAGGGGCTTCCAGTTGGCCATAAAATAGTCAGTCTTTTCTCTAATCAAACCTGTCAATTTCACCATCTCAGCCATCTTTACCATCCATTCTTCCATTGTAGGTAATATTGAATCTTTCCACTTTGAGCATATAAAAGTCTCGCTGCAGTTATCATATACGTATAATAACAAAGTTCCATGATATTTTTCCACTTGTTTATCCAACAGTCCCAAAAGAAATGTCTCTGGTTTCAACTGTATATTAATCTTTAGAATCTTTTGGATTAGTATATTTTATTTATTTATTTTCTATCCCGCTTTTATTATTTTTATAAATAACTCAAGGTGGCGGACATACCTAATACTCTTTCCTCCTCCTATTTTCCCCACAACAACAACCCTGTGAGGTGAGTTGGGCTGAGAGAGGGTGACTGGCCCAAGGTCACCCAGCCGGCTTTCATGCCTAAAGCGGGACTAGAACTCTCAGTCTCCTAATTTCTAGCCCATTGATAAAAAGTCCCTTGTTGTTGTTTACATTTCCAACAAATATTTGAAGTCTCATTATACATTTTTGAATGTCTTTCCGGTGACAAATACCATTGATACATCATTTTATAAAAATTCTCTTTAAGAGTATAACGTAATGTAAATTTCCAAAGCGCGCGGAAGCCAAAGCGATGGACACTAGAAACCAACCACCCCATTTCTTAATCACTTACTAATTTTTCAACTTTATATCTAAGAGAGGCTTTCTTCAACACAGAAAGGCGAATTTTCTTGGTAATTTTTCATTATTTTGGGGTTTATATTGCAACATAATGTAAATTTCAACCCTTTCATCCACATGTTTTCGCATTGTTCCATTTGTATATTATACCCAAAATGTTTAGCCCATTTTATCATGTAATCCTTAACTTGTTCATCCTCAATTTTGAATCTCAACAGAAGTTTATACATTTTAGCAATAAGATGTTCATCATTAGTACATAACAGTTTCAAATTAAGTTTTATCATGTTCAAAACAAAAGTCCTTTTATCAACTTTAAATCTTTCTGATAATTGTACATGTGAAAACCATTGACACATACATCCTTCTGATCTCAAATCTTCTCTTGATTTTATTTTTAATTCTGCATGTGAATAATCTAACACAGGGCTTTCCAAAGTGCCGCCGCTGGCGACACACCCGGCGGCGGCGGCATGCGCGCGCACGGCGGCGGCGCGGGGGGCGTGCGGCGGCACGCGCGTGCATGGCGGTGGCCCGGGGGGGTGTGCGGCGGCGCGCACGCGCGCGGCGGCGGTGCGGGAGGGGCGCGTGCCGCCGCTTCTGGGTGGTGTGGCAACACACCACGCTGTGTGTGGCGACACACTTTTGTGTCGCGACACACAGTTTGGAAAGCTCTGATCTAATATATCACCATGAGTTAACCATTTCTGCTTAGTTACCATTTCTCTTCTATAATATGCTTCCTGTGGTGATAACCATAGAGGTATTTTCAGACATAAGCTAGATTTATATCTATTCCAATTTCTCAAGATGGCACGTCTAATAAAATGATTTTTGCAATCAACATTAACTTTATCATACCATAAATAGCCGTGCCACCCAAATCTCAAATCATGCTCTTCTACGTCCAATAACCTTCTATTTCTCAGCATCAGCCGCTCTTTCATCCAAACTAAACAGCAAGCTGCAAAGTGCAATTCCAAATCAGTTTTAATATTTTTATTGTACATGGACGTGGTTTTCTCTCTTGGTTGTGAGCCACCCAGAGTTTGGTACCAGATGGGCAGTGAGATGAATGTTTTAATTAATTAATTAAATAAATAAATAAAATAAAATACTCAGGACCTTTTTCCTTTTGTTAAGCTTGTTTTACATGAAGTGTTTACTCAAAACCAAAATGTTGTTACAAGTAAATGTCAGTGTTAATTACTCCAGTTAAGATGATGATTATCTGACTTTCCATGAAAGTATTCTAAATCACCCTGGTATTACTTGTTGCTTTTACAAAAATAATCATAAACATTTCTGATTAGAAACGAGCTCTGATCCATAGAGCTGTGCATGCTTTAAATGTGATTTGAAAGCATTAAGGAGCTTGAGTGCAGCACCTCGTTTAAGCAGCGGTATCTTTTTTTAGGTTATGAATATATATCAGCTCATTATAGTTCCTTCGTTTTTGTGCCTTTGAGTTAGTGTGGACTCCTGGCGTCTTCCTGGGCTAGTCTCTGCCGTTTTCTTGGCATGGTTTTTCAGAAGTGGTTTGCCATTGCCTCCATCCTTTATAGTAGATACATCTTTAATGTGACTGATTGAAGCAGCTAGTGTGTTTTTTCAGGCTTATGCAGAAGCCTGAAAAAAGATGCAGCTGCTTTAAAGAGATTCTGTGTTCACCGTGTGGAAGAACCTCTTCCAGATAATTTTCAAACAGGCACAGCACTGATATAATCATTTAATATCCTGAATTTACTGAATATATCCTGATATTGGAGGACAATACCTTTCTGTTGTGTCTGGAATGTTACAGTATTCCAAGATGCTTTCCCATGCTGTAAATTCAGCTCCAGTTAACTTCACCCATCCACAAACACAAAACTGTTACGGGCTTAAGAGAGACTCTGTCTTTCTCTATGATTCATGACCATGATAACTAGAAGTGGCAGGGCATTTTTTATCGGGATTTCAGTGCTCTGCAGTGCCCTCCTACCCATGGTCTCTGACCTTATCTGTCAACCTCGGAGCATGCTAGAGAACTATTTGGATTCCCTTGACCTTAGAGTTAAGTGTAAAGTGGTGGAGAATAGATTGAACTATATTGGTATACCAAAATACTGAGTGAAAGTTCTCTTACACTGTTTAAATTCTGACTATAGGTACACATCTTCATACTGGTTAAAGGAATTTTGGAAACTTTAATATGATTATCAGGAACTATCTGGGGTTTTTTTCTATAAATATGTTGTATTAATTAAAAAGTAGGAATTGTATTAATAGAGGGGCGTGGTGGCTCAGTGGGTAAGACGCCACGCTTGTCGATCGGAAAATCGCAAGTTCAGAGGTTCGAATCCCTAGCTCCGCGTGACGGAGTGAGCTCCTGCACTCACCCCAGCTCTTGCCAACCTAGCAATTCGAAAGCATGCAAATGCAAGTAGATGAATAGGTACCACTTTGGTGGGTAGGTAACAGCATTCCGCATGCATCATGCCGGCCACATGACCGTGGAAGCGTCTTCAGACAGCGCTGGCTCTTCGACTAACAAATGGAGATGAGCACCAGCCCCTAGAGTTGGACACGACTGCACAAATGTGTGGGGGGAACCTTTACCTTTTTACCTTAATTGTATTAATAGTAGGAAGCTTCTATAGAATGGAGTGCCAGTACAAAGAAAATGGAAGAAAAATGTATTTTATTTGGGGAAAAAAATCTGAATCGAAACCACCATATCTGACAGTAGAGTTTTGGCTTTAAATTTTTTCAGTATCCCATTCCATATAGTTAGTCCATAACTCAGTATGTTTTGTCACATCTATGTTATTCTTCACTTTCAGTTTTTTCTCAGAACCTATATTTTTTGCACGGTTTCCTTGATATTTATTCCTTATTTGCTCTAAACAAGTAGCCACCCATCCTCTTGTTCCAGCTTGCCTCATTCATTGCACTGCTTTTTTGTCTTTCAACAAAACTTTCTTTTTCTCCTCGTCTTCTTTATCAATACTGGCCTGCCATTATCACGAGTTGTCTGAGGGATCCTGGACCTGACCCCTGCGTGGTCTAGCTTTAGCATGCCACAGCCTCCAAACATGGCCACTTGAGAACTGATAGATACAAAAAGTGGTATAGTCCTGACCTTGGTATTGGTCAGCCAATAATGTGTCAATCTGAAGAAAAAAGCCTGTAGAGCAAATGATCAGTAGATCACTGAAGCGCAGGAGTCAACACTGCACTATGTGGGAAGTAAAACAATAACAAATCATCTTTTTGTCCATTCCCTGTTTGATCCAGGAAACATTCTTTCCCAGTCTTAGATGGCTAAGCATAGTAATTCCATTGAACCTAAAAAGAAAAGAAAAGAGCATTGGGGCAGCATTATATTTCACCTCATTGCTTCGCTTTGGCTCCTATCCTGATCCCTGCTTGCATTACAAGTTGTTTTTGTGGCTCTGAATTGTGGACTAGCAACTAATACTAGGCAAATGCACATCACCTATTTGCAATCTTTGTAGTGACTTTATACAGCTGTTCCTATGGTCGGGATGACTGCAGCTTATGTCTTGCGGCTGATCCTCAGTACCAGTGTGTCTGGTGTGAAGACAGTGACAGTTGTGTCTTCACAAAACGTTGCTTATCTTCTACAACTACCTGCCCTGCTCCAGTCATTACTCAGGTAAATTAATTTCACATCATTTCATGACATCATTCTGATTGTTATACCCTCAATTTGCAAAGCAGTGCTGGTAAAGTTAGCAAAGTAGGTCAAGTCCCATAATAAATCATCTTTGTATTTTTTCAACAATCTTACCATCAAAATGCAAAGTGATAAGTACAGTAGTAAGGAGTTTGATCATATGGCTCAGGAAGGGAAACAGCTCATAAAAGGAAGTATAGACCTTATGCAGGGCCATGGAAGATGTTAAAGCAGAATGGACAATCCTGTTGTTCTCCAGAAGCTGCTGAACTGCAGATTCCATCATTTCTGAGCATTGCCATTTTGGTTAGTGTAAGCTTGAAGTGAACAACACCTGGAGGACAAGATGTTCTCCATTCCTATGTTAGAGCACCTAAATACTTGCTATGATTTTCTGATATAGAAGGATTCACATGACTTTGAAAGATTAATCAAAACATGCCAACATTGCCAAAGACAATGGCTCTTTTTAAAACCTGCATTAAAACTAGAAAGTTAAGTTTAGGTACTACATAATCGCTGGAAGTTTAGCTGTTGAAATTGCAGACCTTACATGTCCTCTACATTTGCTGCAACCAAAATATTGATGTTTTTTCTATCTCTGGTTTAGCATCCAAGTACCCTGAATCTATTTCTGTTTTTCCTACCAGCTTGGGAACCTGCTGTTAAGTTAATTAGATAATTCAGTTGCTACTATGACGTTTCATATATATTTGTTAACCGCCTAGGGTTATTTTATATAATATGAATAATAATAATAATAATAATAATAATAATAATAATGATGATGATGATGTTTTCTGTATATTTAGATTGAACCAAAGAACGGACCTCTAAGTGGTGGAATTTTGTTGACAATAAGAGGATCTAACTTGGGCATAAAAGCTGAAGATGTCCAAAATATAATGGTAGCCAACACTGAATGTGAATTTAGAAAAGAATTCTACTCTGTTTCTACCAAGTAAGTAATTCTCAAATATCTGACTATCCAAGAAGTAAAAACAAAGTCTATATACCAGTGACTACATAAATTTAAAATAAAGTAGCTTTAAATATAATAAATATAATACAGTGTTTGGCGTATACAATTTATAACCATTTTAATATGTTTTGTTTTTTTCAATTATTATTTTGTTGTTGTTTAAAACTATAATGAAAAGATACACAATAACAGCCATCAATTTTGATAATCTTAGGGCTACAATCCAATTTGTTCTCTGCTTATTTCATCAGCTGAGATTTCCAGTGATATCATTGAAGAAAGATTTCTGCCCTTCCATACAGATTTAAAGATTTCTCTTGTTCAAGTAAATGATTTGTAATGATTTGTATCATAAGGGCTCTAGGATAATTAGATCACAACCATACACATAGATCAAGGAATAAACTCCGTTTAAAGTTACAACTTGTTTCTAATCAGAAATGTATATGATTATTTTTTCGTGATCTGAGAAGCAATTTTTATTAGATTCATTTTTTAAAATTTCTTGGTTTTTATGCTTATAATCTAAACCTCTGTGTGTGTGTGTGTGTGCGCGCATGCACGCATGCAAGTAGTTTAAGAATGGACTAGCAGGAAATACACATTGTTATATGCACATTTGTCTTTTTATAAACAGGATTGTATGTGAAGTTGGGCAAGTACCAATGGAAGAAACAGGTGAAATTGAAGTTGATATAAATGGACAACATGGCACATCCACAAATGAAGTGCAATTTACATATCAGGTGAGTGTGTATATTTACTCTGTGTGTGTGTGTAAGTATGTGTGTATGGGAGATCTTATTCTCGTATTCGTATTCGTATAAATTGTTGGTATATATATTTATATTTCATGTTTTTATCTAATTTATTTTTATTGTAAACCGCCCAGAGTTCCCCGTTGGGGGAGATGGGCGGTTATATAAATTAAATAAATAAATAAATAAATATTCCTTTTTTTATTTACTGGATATTTGCTCATCTGATCTGATATTGGTGAACACTGAGGATCATCTCAAAAGAGAATCAGCCTACTGAATATCATGCTGAGAAATCTTATTGCATCTATAGTGAAGAGGAAAAAAAAGATAGAGATAGCTCATTCCATAAAGTATAGGAGTCCCTTGTGCATCTGGAATACTTGAAATGATTCTTCTGGAACCAGGGTAGAAATGCAAGGTGCCCTTGTGCTACAATTCCACTTCTTTATGCAAGACCAAAATAATGCCATATTTGGAAAGTGTATCAATTTGTAGCTACAGAACTTTAATGAAAACCAGAGTGCCCTGGAATTTTTCAGATAAGGCAGAGAACATAATTTTCTTTCAGAAGATACTGGGTTTGTAATCTAATCCCATGTTTTATTGAAAAAAATGTAATCTGTATATTTTTTGCCAGCAAATGAGCCTGCTGATAAAATGTTCAATCTTAATTGGAGCCTTCCTCTTGACTGTCTCTCTTCTTGAAGGTGAAATGTGTTTTGCCAGAGAAGGAATAGCAGCAAATGGAGGTTGAAAGTGCAAGGGGAGAGGGCATGCATTTCTTGATTCTGCTTCCAATAATTTAAGCAGAGGTAGTTATGTTGTAGAACTGAAATTTTGACCTACCCCTAAGAAAAGATTCTGCTGTGAAACAGGCTTCAGTTTCATGAAATAGTTAATGATTCCTTCCTGAACCAATAATCTTAATCTCAAAAAATAGTGTGTAATTATTGAAGAATAACTAAAGAAATTTTAAAAAAATAAAAACCAAAAGGTTTTTCAGGGGATTCTTATTTAAGAAAAAGCTTTGCATAAATGGAAGCATAAAAGAAAAGGTAGCATTATATAACCATGAATAATAATATAGAATAATATAATATTATATACAATCAAAGAACAGTCATCTGAAACAACAGAACAGAAGAATAAGACACATGTGTCACAATCCACCCAGGAAAATGCACAATAATAAAATATAAACTAAAAGGTAAATATAAACTAAAAGGTAGTCCAATGAAGTCAACTGTTGCTGCATTTTCACTCCAATCAGACAGTATTTGGTTATTCTCCTTGTTATCTCTTGATTGGTATTTGATTAAAGAGGTTTAGTATAAAACTCATCTGTTTTTCCTGGAAATCACTGGAAGACAGGTACTAAATAAAATTCACAAGTATCTCTATAAAAATTGTAGTAGAGAAGTACATGCTGGACAGTTTTAACCTATCTAGAATCAATCGAAGAGACGTCTGCAAGAAAACAAGGCTCAGAGAGCACCAAGGACTCCACACTATCTAGAATCACCTGGGTATATATGCTTAGAGGGTTTTTATTAAATCTACCACTTAAAAAGGGTAAGGGTAAGACATTATGCCTGGCTGAAAAAATATTTCCTTAAACTGGGGGAGATTAATAAACTCAGATAATTTGCAGATTTCCATGTATTCCTAGTAATGGGTCTTCTAAAACTCCCTGTTAAGAAGCCAATTTCACTTTGATGTTCTATGTCCTCCAACTTTTGATAAATAATACGTTAGCCTGACCATAGCCAGCAGAAGGAAGAAAATCTTTGGTTAATATAATATAATTTATTTTGTTTTCTGCTGATGTAGCCCGTAGTGAAGAATAGTCATCTACTAGAGGTAGTGGAGCCAGGTGTAATGAAGAAAAAAATAGTTTCAGCCAGTATGATAGTGCTATCTTCCAAGCCCTATATTCAGTCCTAGACATCCCTGTCTGTCAGCCCCACTAGGTAGACCAGACCATGAAATCAACTCCACAGTAAGGCTAAAACTACTTTTATTGAGATTGGCTGTAATAATAGAATCTTGCAAATCTGACTGTGCTATACTTCCTCTTCCTTCGTATAGTTCAGTGAATTAGGAAGATGTTTGAGTCACTTCTGAATGTTATCTGGCCATTTTAGACTTTAAATATGTTTTACCCCTTGTTGCCTTGGCAACAGAGCTTGCATATCTCCATCAAGGACATCTTCCTTACTCTTTACATTGCCTCAAGTGTGACAGCTGCATTAGGAAAGCTTTTTGAATAGGACAGGGTAGACCTGAGAAATTGCCCTATCCCAGGCAAGCACACACAAGCACATGGAAAGGTAGTTGCAACACTTTACTAAAATGGCTTTGTAAAATAAATACGAGTGCGAACACACACATGCACATGCAGTAAAGAAACAAGTCCCAACACTTAGCAAGCTTGCCTTAGTGAGTTTAATCCAAAGCAGCAGGCAGAAGAGTGGTCAAGCGAAGTCCAGGGGTCAAAACTGGGTAGAAGGTTCGTCAGCAAGTCCGAGTCTGGAGTCAAGGTTGGAGGTTTGCAGGTCAAGGGTCAAGGCACACGGAGCAGGAATTAAGAGATGGTTGTCGTCAACAGGGAACTAGAACTTGCTGCTCTTCTTAAATAAGAGCAGCCCCAGTGTTGCCTATTTGGCAGGGTGAGGCTGCTTCCTTGCAAGAAGTCTCACTGAGTGCCTTTGCTCTCCTCTCCTCTGTGCACAGCAAGCCTTCAGGCTGGGAGGGGGTGGTAACTCAGCCTCTACATCTTCAGAGACCATTGACAGCTGTGCCTGCTGGTTACCGGACAGCCCCACCTCCTCTGCCTGCAGCTGCTCAGGCGGCACTTCTGCCAGTAACTCTGGCTGCACATTGCCGGTCTCCTCCTCTGAATCGGAGCTCCCCGTGGCAGAAATTTAGTTTGTATGACCTCTAAGAGACTTTTGTTAAAGAACAGCACAACCTGTGCCCCATATCAAAATCTGAATCAGGGTTTAGGCCTTAAAATGTTGAAAATCTGCGGATAGAAACTCCCTTCACCTGGTAAAAAAGAATCTCCTGATTGTCATCAAAGATTTAGATGCTTCCTTGTAGTGAGCTTTCCAGGATCGGGTGGAATAGAATATAATTCCAAGGTATTTAAAGGAAGATCTTCTTCTGTGCTATTTCCGCCCACAATCCCTCTGTGATGTTTCAGCTTCTAGGCAAATGCCTTTATTTCTTTATTTAAACAATTTAGAGGCTACCCAACTCGTTACAACTCTAAGAACGTCAGAAAAGGAAAACATTCATAAGCAGCCCTAAGACCGATATACAAACAAAGAAACAGCCAACAGGAGCTTAACTATCAACCTATCCCAAGGCCTGGGAGAATAGCCAGGTCTTTGTTTTGGATTTATGATCAACTTATAGAACTCACAGAAGTGCATAATAGCTTTTAACACTCTTCTGAGTCCAATCAAAGTGCAGGAGATAACCCCTGCATTGTTGACGCAAAAAGAGTATAGGTGTTATGCATCCAGCAGTTTTAAGGAATGGACTTCTGAGTAGTCTAAGGCTCCTGCCGTATCATTCATTCAGTCATTCATTCATTCAGTCATTCATTCATTCATTCATTCATTCACAGTCTAAGACAAGTGTTTAAAACATAGCTTTCCAAACTGTGTTGGCTGCAGTTGTCTGGGTGTGTCGCTGCTGCTGCTGCCTCCAAGCCCTGCCAGGATTCCGTGCAGGTCCTAGTGCCTGCCTTGTGCCTTGCTGCCTCCAAACCTGCTGTGATTCCGCGGAGGACCTAGTGCCTGCCTTGTGCCCTGCTGTAAGAGTGTGTCACAAAATGATGCATGTCTAAAAAGTGTGTCACCAACATGAAAAGTTTGGAAAGCTCTGGTTTAAAAGAAGATGATATTACAATGTATCAAATATATGATAACAATATAACATTAAAAAAATAAAATAAAACTTGTACAGAAAAGCCTGAAGCAATTAATAGAGTAAGGAAAGCAGCAGATGATTTATGCAAGCCATGGCTATTGTTAAAAACTTAGCAACCTTATTGGAAATAGCTGAAATTTGATTGCCTAGGAGAAAAATGACAATCTCCTGCTCAGAGGAGCAATTAAGATTTTTCACAATTGGTATTATGATTCTGTCCTCCATTATTGTATAGAGGGCACTCTAGCAATACGTGTCAAAGAGATTCGACCTTTAACATATACAGGTGGTATTTCCATAGGAGATACTGCTTTAACTGCTGTAATTTGCCATTTTGGGCCAAGAGGAAGATTCTCCTATGTGAAAAATGTGAAATATTATAAAAGTATCTGGGAATGGAGCAGGGAAAGGTGATTACTGAGCTGTAATGTAGATGGAAAACTCTGATTCTAACTGTTTGGAGATCTAGGTCCCTGTAGAGAACCAGGGAGATGGCCTTGAGGGAAGTAGTCAAGAACCATTTTATAAGCAAAGAGGGCTGAAACTTAAATCTTGGGAAGCAAGATAGTACTCAGAAGAGACTCAGGCACGCTCATTCCCTCTATGGGAAGAATTGAACTATAGTTTATTGAGAAAGGCTATAATAACAGGATCATGCAAGCCTGATTGCGCTTTATCTCCCTTTCTTATATACCAATGAATATTGTTGATTGTTGACAAGGACATTTAATATTTTAATATTTAATAATTGCAAAGGGTGCTCTTGGGGTTCTTATACGAAGGTCCTTTGCTTGATTGATCCAATGAGTAGACCTAGTCTTCACATAATATAAATGTATGATAATTTGAGCCTGGTCATCTGTGCTTCAAGTGAAAACCCTGGGTTGATCTGTTCAATGATCCATTTGTTTGTTTTCTTGGCTATCCATGATATTCTCAGGAGTCTTCTCCAACACCAAATTTCAAAAGCATCAATACTCTTTCTGTTTCTTCAGAATCCAACTTTCACTTCCATAGAGCATCATGAGGAAAGCCATTGCCTGCCGGAGTCTGATCTTTGTAGGTGTAGACACTTCTTTTGCAAGGCTTTCATGGCTACTCTACCAAGTGCTAGGTTATGGCATATTTCTTGACTGCTGGTTCGTTTACTGTTGATAGTTGATCCTAAAAGGCACCACTTCAATATCTTCATTGTCAATTCTAAGGCTGGTTGCAGTACATGTTGTCATTAGTTTGATCATCTTTATATTTAATACTATTTTTGCACTGTGCTCTTTGACTTTCATTACTAGAGTTTTCAAATCATTTGCATTGTCAGCTATCAAATGTATTTATATACAACTTTTGAATTAAAAGTATCAGATGTCTATCAATATTAGTGTTTTGTAGTTTTACCCATAATAGGGTTCAAGATGAATACCCCCCCCCCGAGATCTGTGTAGCTCCCACCCTGATGATGTTCTGTAAGTCTTCAAAAACTTCGCTGTGGTTCCAGGCCTTGGGGTAGGGTGTTAGTGGGGCCTTGTTAGTGATGTTTTTTGTTATAGGGAGTATGTTTGTCCAGACACTTGGGATTTTTATTGTTTTCTTTTTATTGTTATTTTTACTGTAAGCCACCCAGAGTAATTTTGGAGTCAGGTGGCCTCTAAATCTCATTCATTCATTCATAAATAAATAAATAAATAAATAAATATAAAATGTTGATCTAAAATCAAGGAGGCCATATATATAAAGGAGATTGAACTGTCTAGATATATTTCTCTATCAGGTGGTACAACACGAAAATGTGGTCCAGCAGCAAGTGCCCCATTTGAAATCCTGCCTATTCCAGTTCAGTTATTCCATCCAGCCACTCCTGCTAATTCTGGTTCAGATGTCTAACATAAAATTTGCCTATTATACTCAAAAGGCCAATAGATTAGGTGGATTCCTTTAGTGTCTTATGAATAAGCATAGCAATCATTTTGTCTAATCTTTGGGGATATTTCCTGTTTGGAAATAAATAAAGAAGCTAGAAGAGATGCCCAGGAGTCAGAATGCATCTTGAAAAGCTCTGGTGAGACACAGTTGTACCCTGGGGCCTAAGAAATTATGTAAGTTGTGTAACTTCTGAAAGGGAGACCAGCAGCCAAGAGTCTAACATGGTGAAGAAGGTGATGTAACCATGAAGGTGGTCAATTAGTCATAGTGCCTTCATGTCAAAAGACAGCTGGAAATTGCTTTGAGATGAATAGGATAGATTCCTATAATATAGGGCTAAATAATCTAGAGCCCACCAAATATTTTAGCTTTCAGTTCCATTAGCCTCAGCCAATATAATCAGAGATAATGGAAGGTGTAATTGAAAATACCTAGAAGGAACCAGTTTGCTTACCCCTGCTATAATGCCTATAATTTCTTGCTGTGTAGCCCTCTGAAATTTACATTGACTCCTATTATTAACACATAAAGAATTCTGTTGTCATTTTTTTAAAGTTTAAAGTAAAATTCATGAAATATATCTTGTTATAGAAAGTCAAACTTAATTTATTCTGTTGAATGTTTCTTTTTCTGCTTGTGCAAATTCAGCTTTTCTGTTGGAAAACCACAGGGAGGAAATGAATATGTTTAGTCACAAGAAGAAGGAAGTTTAATAAATATAGAATATTAAGCCAAAATTAGAAAAGAAGATGTATTGCGAAATTGTGTTGTCATTCTCTACAGCAACGATAGGACACTTGTTGCACTTGGATCCTTTGTTGTGACATTTGAGTTCTCATGAGCATCATTATGTTTTCATTTTAAACTTCATGATTACAGGGTTTAAATCTACAGTAACAAAAATTCTAATGTAGTTTATTTAAAATTATGCATTTTATTTGAGAAATTTATACACCGCCTCAATCCTGCATAGCAGTTGATGCTCAAACCAAGGAAGCTAGTCTGCTTGTATTGTTTTAATTCTTTTTGTCCCTGAAGTAGCCTGTGGCTGCTGTTTGTGGGTAATTTATCCTCCAGAAGATTTATTCTTTTTCATTTAGAGATCAGCTTTGGTCTTAATAGCTTATTGCCATCTAGTCTTTTTTTGCAGCTGGAATGAAATTGTTCCCTGAAATAGATTTGGGGGGGGGGGGGACCAGTAAAATATTTTCCAGTTTTGAAATAACAGTTAATAATATTTAAAATGTTATTACTTCATTATTTCAATATTTCTCAAATCTGATCTTTACCAATTTCAGCAATCCTGATCACCAGTCTTACTGGTCTAGTTTTCTGCATTTCTCCAAGTTACTTATGTTACGGAAGATCTGTATAGGAAAGATAATAATATTGGAGATAGCTTTGACAGTGTGGTCAGTGAGTTAGAGCCAGACATCCTGAAGAGTGAGGTTGAATGGGCCTTAAGAAGCATTGCTAATAACAAGGCAGCAGGAGACGATGGTATCCCAGCTGAATTGTTTAAAATCTTACAAGATGATGCTGTCAAGTTGATGCATGCCATATGCCAGCAAATTTGGAAAACACAAGAATGGCCATCAGATTGGAAAAAATCAACTTATATCCCCATACCAAAAAAGGGAAGCACTAAAGAATGTTCAAACTATCGAACAGTGGCACTTATTTCACATGCCAGTAAGGTAATGTTCAAGATCTTGCAAGGTAGACTCCAGCAATTCATGGAGCGAGAATTGCCAGATGTACAAGCTGGGTTTAGAAAAGGCAGAGGAACTAGAGACCAAATTGCCAATATCCGCTGGATAATGGAGAAAGCCAGGGAGTTTCAGAAAACCATCTATTTTTGTTTTATTGACTATTCTAAAGCCTTTAACTGTGTGGATCAAAACAAATTGTGGCAAGTTCTTGGTGGTATGGGGATACCAAGTCATCTGGTCTGCCTCCTGAGGAATCTGTATAACGACCAAGTAGCAACGGTAAGAACAGAGCACGGAACAACGGACTGGTTTAAGATTGGGAAAGGAGTACGGCAGGGCTGTATACTCTCACCCTACCTATTCAACCTGTACGCAGAACACATCATGC
Source organism: Charina bottae (assembly GCA_023362775.1). NCBI lineage: Eukaryota > Metazoa > Chordata > Lepidosauria > Squamata > Charinaidae > Charina > Charina bottae. The sequence continues at coordinate 68,479,890 of JALMGJ010000006.1, forward strand.
GATGAGCTGGGCTTGAGGAATCCAAGGCTGGAGTTAAAATTGCTGGAAGAAACATTAACAATCTTAGATATGCAGATGATACCACTTTGATGGCTGAAAGCGAGGAGGAGTTGAGGAGCCTTATGATGAAGGTGAAAGAAGAAAGTGCAAAAGCTGGGTTGCAGTTAAACCTCAAAAAAACCAAGATTATGGCAACCAGCTTGATTGATAACTGGCAAATAGAGGGAGAAAAAGTGGAGGCAGTGACAGACTTTGTATTTCTAGGCGCAAAGATTACTGCAGATGCTGACTGCAGCCAGGAAATCAGAAGACGTCTACTTCTTGGGAGGAGAGCAATGGCAGATCTTGATAAAATAGTTAAGAGCAGAGACATCACACTGACAACAAAGGTCCGCATAGTTAAAGCAATGGTATTCCCTGTAGTAACCTATGGCTGTGAGAGCTGGACCATAAGGAAGGCTGAGCGAAGGAAGATAGATGCTTTTGAACTGTGGTGTTGGAGGAGAATTCTGAGAGTGCCTTGGACTGCAAGAAGATCAAACCAGTCCATAATCCAGGAAATAAAGCCAGACTGCTCACTTGAGGGAATTATATTAAAGGCAAAACTGAAGTACTTTGGCCACATAATGAGAAGACAGGACACCCTGGAGAAGAAGCTGATGCTAGGGAAAGTGGAAGGCAAAAGGAAGAGGGGCCGACCAAGGGCAAGATGGATGGATGATATTCTGGAGGTGATGGACTCAACCATGGGGGAGCTGGGGATGGTGACGGCCGACAGGAAGCTCTGGCGTGGGCTGGTCCATGAAGTCACGAAGAGTCGGAAGCGACTGAACGAATAAACAACAACAACTTATGTTACCTCTTTATTTTCCATTTTAATTGTAGTCTGAAGCATTTCCAAGTAAAGCATTCTAGCACCTTTGACTTCTTTATTCTGCTGTGCCAAGTCACTGTGCCTCATGTGGATATTCTGGGGCAATCTATCTCCCTAGGTTCCCTGATATTCTTGGAAATAAAGAGAGAAGGAGATATGGAGGAAGGTGGAGAGGAGGGAAATGGGAGATGATTATGTTTTGGGACAATTTGTGATTAGGAAGAGGCTTGAGGATGGGTGAAGGATATGGGTGATATATGAGAAGACTAGAACAGTTTTTTCTGGTGAGAATCATGCCATGCCCTTTCTCCCATGCTTTTATAAGGTGTAGATTAAGTTGGTTTTAATTTCTTACTAGGGCTGGTATATGGTAGAGGGGGGAACCTTGAATTTTACATTTGATCTCCAAGGCTTAAGCAGTTAAATAGGAATCTTATATCCCAGCAACTGCATTACAGTTTGATGATGATGATGATGATGATGATGATGCCTTTTCTTCATACTCAATAAAATGGCTTTGCTTCATGTGTTCAGATTTTCCTTTTTATATCTTTTTAAATAGGGTATGCATTTCTACAAAGAAAAGTATTTGGTATACTCTAAGGCTTAAAATTATGAAGAGTTTGATGTAGAAAAATACTTCTCAGTTATTTTGTTTGAAAGAATACTATAAACCCCTGTTTCCAGTCACAATAATTATTAATTTACTAGTCAGTACATGCATTATTTATAAAGATTTCCTATCTCTCTCCCTCTTCCCTCCCATCACATCACTGAGCTAGACTGCATTATTGCAAAGTTACATCCTCTCCTAAATTAATCTGTGAAACCTCATTATAACTATACTTACTGTTCTTCCAGTAAACAAAGCAAGATTTCCTAAAACAGCATTTCAAATGTGAATTGGATTTCAAATGTTTTGGTTGCTCTTAGAAAATTAATTACAACTGTACCCAAAATAACATCATATTTCTACATTGATAAATATTTCGGAGGAATACAATCAAAGTTGTTAAACAAATGCACCATATATTTCTTTTACATCACAACTAAGAGAGATCAGCAACCTTTCTTGATTTTCAGCAATCAGATTTTTTACATGGTATAGGGACAGGTTATTTGAGGGGCCAGCTATCTCCCATGGTTTCTGCCAGCTCAGTACATGCCAGCAGAGTTGGCGCACTCTGAGTTCCTTCAATTAAACAGTGCCATCTATCGGGACCCAGAAAGTATGTCTGCCTGCCCTCTGGAGTGATATACCCCCTGAAATCCATGTGGGTTCCACCTTGTTGGCATTCCATAAGGCCTTGTAGACCCGGTTGTGAGTTTGGGTTCAGATGGATGGAGCCCCTTTTGGGATGTGTTTCTATCTATGTTTTTCTATACAGCAACCAGATCCCATCTTGTTTTGTTTTGTATTGTGTTTTTATGATTTATTATATTGTGAGCTGCCCAGAGTTGGTTTGGAATCAGGCAACGCTTAAATTGAATTAAATAAACTAATAGAAACTAATAGAAACACATGCTTACAATCATACCAAGGAAGTAAATTCTTAATTTAAATAAACCCAGTTCCAGTTCTTATGTCAAAAGCTATATTTACTTGCCCTATGTGTAGGCCTTGAGAGCACATTCTGAAGACCACCTGATATAGAAAATCATGTTGATCTATATATATTTTACAGCAAAAGGTACCACTGGGGCTTGGAGCATATTTCCATCCTGAACTACATGGCCTGTACAAAAATGATTTGCATATTACCCACTTTTGGAACTCTCCTCTGTAAGTTGCATATTTTATTGTGGTATGCCACCTTCCAGGTCATCACGACTTCCTGTCCCTGCACCTATCCTTTAAAAAGGATAGCTGTAAGTTTCAGAAGATGAATGTTTAAAACTGTTATTAAGTGTGAGATCAATTTATATTTCATTCTGAATACATGGTACACAATAAAATATATGCCATAATGTATACATTCAGCAATATTGCTCAGTGAAGAGAGCAGTAGCAGTTTCTTGAAGTATATGAGGATACTGAAAATATTGTTCTCCTGTCCCCCTTATATGCCCCTGATGAGGAGGAATGAAAGAGAAAGCAAGGAAGGTATTCTCTCTGCATGTGTTTTGGTTATATGTGACTTAAGAGAATTTGGGAATGGGAGAAAGGGATGAGAGTGAGTGATCATTTATTTATTTATTTTGTATACTTGTATATTTTGTATATCATCTCACATAGTGGCTCTGGGTGGCATACATACAATAAAAATACATAAAAATCATTAAAACAACCAATTTCAATTAAAAATAAAAAACAAAATAAAAAACGGAATGGTGGTAAAACATACAAAGAGTGCATTCAATTAGTGTGTGCGTGTGTGTGTGTGTGTGTGTGTGTGTGTGTGTGTGCGATGCCTTAAATCAGTCTTGATTCCTGGCAACTGCCTGGATAAATTCCTGCAGTTTTCTTGGCAAGATTTTTGGAACTGGGTTGCCACTGTCTTTTTCCTAGAGCTGAGATGAATGACTGGCCCCAAGTCACCCAGCTGGCTTTATACCTAAGGCAGGACTAGAACTCACAGTCTCCTGGTTTCTAACCGGGTGCCTGAACCACTACACCCAACTGGCTCTGATAGAAGTGAATAGATCCAGTGTTTCAGAGAGTTCGGGATGAGCCTAAGCTAGAGAAAGGTGTGCGATTTCAATGTTGTGGGGCCATTACTTGTCTCCTAGCATCACCAGAATCAAAACTGAGAAATTCAAAATCTCACACACAAACCTGCTATGCCGACTTTGATTCTAAAAAGAGCCCTTCATTAAATTTATAGCACTAAAAAGGTTTATGGCTTGCTTTATTGGCCTATTAAGAAAAACATTAGGTGCACTGAGGCAGTTTTGTTGAGCACCGGATGATTATATTAAAAGTACAAGAAAGTACATGCCCCAATTCCTGTTATAAGGAAGTGTCTTCAAAATTAAAAATGGTGTGACCTTTATTATCTGTTTTTTGTTACTATGCACGTGGGTTTCAACATGCATGCTAAAATGCAAAACAGAAAAGAAAAAGAGCAAAACAGAGATAAGAAAAAGTCAATTATTTTAACTCTCATTGATTTTAGGAGTAGAATTATAGACATGTTCAGTTTCTTCCACTGAAATCAATGAGACCTTGCTGTGCTGTGCTGTTGATATATTGAGTAGAATGTTGAGCAAAGACTGCAGAGACCTGATTTTAAATCGCAATACAGTCATGAAGCTGGCTGGATAATTTGGACCAGTTACTGTCACTCCGCAAAACCTATTTCACATGGGGTTTGTGTGGACAAAATGTGCTTTGTAGGAAAGTTGTGTTCAATTACAGTTGGCCATGAGCATTTCAACTTCCAATATCAGACTTTCAGTTAACAGGTGCTGCTGTGGCTTTCTGATCTGCTGTTAAATTACTATATTGTCTGTCCCATTTGAGAAATAATGTTTCAGTTATTTAAGATTTTAGTTCTTTTGGAGAGACGACACTGAATTGTTGTTGTTGTTTTAACTTTTTTAAACTTACTGAATTATATTTTTGCCTTAATTCTTTTTAATCATTGGCTTTTAAACCATTAATTAAACTTTTTTAACCAATTACAAATTTGGTTTTTCTTTTTAATGAGTTGTACCCCATTTCTCCAAGCGCCATGTGACACAGTGAGCTCCTGCATTCGCCCCAGCTCTTGCCAACCTAGCAATTCGAAAGCATGCAAATGCAAGTAGATAAATAGGTACCACTTCCGTGGGATGGTAACAGCGTTCCACGCGTGTCATGCCAGCCGCATGACCGCGGAAGCATCTTTGGACAGCGCTGGCTCTTCGGCTAAGAAACGGAAATGAGCACCGGCCCCTGGAGTTGGGCACGACTGTGCAGGGAAAAACCTTTACCTACCTATCCCACTTCTGGATTATACTTTAATGATAAAGATAGCTAGAAATATCATAGATAAATGTAATAAATGCTGTTTAATTTGGCTGGTGAATAATCAAGAAGACTAAGCTGATACTTGAATTGATTTCTGTATTTCTGTGCAATTAGTTACAGATATTCTGCTTGGCTCAGTAGTCTTTATAGGCCAGGTCTCTAAACTAGGTTCTATTGAGCAAGGCATGAAACAGCTTATCACATTTCCATCCCATTGTATCTATGCACAAATCAAGAAATTGTGATTGTGAAAAATCGTATATTAGAGCTATATTCTCCTTACGGCACAATGCCTCCCCAAGGAGATTCCAGCCCTATAGAAAATATCCCAGCTGTGTTTTTCAGCATCAATTTTCATATTCTATGCATGACATACTGTTTATTTAAATACAGTATCAGTAATTATATGCACAATACATGTTCCTTCTCTCAGTTATAAGTTGGGAGTGTTGGCTTGGTACAGATTCCATTCATTTCAATAGGATTGGTACAAGAGGCATTCCTGTAGCCTGTGGTTTTACACATTCCTTGATTATCAGGAAGCAGTTTGATCTGCAGTTTGAACCACATTAGACCTATATTAACTATAATGGCTGTGTGTACCTGATGAGTCCCAATAAGGGTGAAACTGTCTCCTAATGGTTAAATACACTACACTGCCTCCTGATGGTTAAATAAGGTGTAAAACTGAAATAGTCCCTTCCTCCCAGGGTGATGGAATCATGAAACATCCAGTATGAGAGCATGACCTAGTAACAGCTCTATCTCTCTAGTCTGAGAGTTCATATAAAGGAAGGTATGTACTATCCATAGAATCTACTGTAGTGTGCTCCTCAAAACATTTTCTAGTATTGCCATTTTTATTCCAGGAGATGATAAAAACATGCCATAGAAATACATATTTTTAAAGACTTGCACAATGCTGTTATTTCATGTGGGAGTAAATACCATATGACATACGTACAACTAACTTTTTAAAATACTTTATAAGAGTACTTTTCAGTAGCAAAGCAAATGACTAATCGCCACCGCTTACGCTATACTGCATTGACTTATATTCTAGAACAAACCTGCTAAATATGAAATATATTCCTCTTAAGAGTAGTTCCCAGCAAACACCAACCTACTTCGAGCCTGCCCTAGACAAAAACCGCATGGACAAACATAACCATATTATCAGCTGTTGTGAGCCAGGAGTCAGTTTTACTTTTAGGCAGGACAGTCCCAGCCACCGATGCTGTTAGCATCCATCTCCTCTCCCATAAACCTCCTTTTTTAAAGATGAATCTGCATCTACATTTTGCTGTTAGACGTCTACAGCAGTGTTTCTCAACCTTGGGAACTTTCAGATGTGTGGACTTCAACTCCGAGAATTCTCCAGCCAGCCATGAGTTGAAGTCCACGCTCCTTGAAGTTGCCACGGTTGAGAAACACTGGTCTACAGCCTGAGACCCCAGAGCTGCCTGTTGTCTTCCCAGCACTTCTCAAAGTTGCTACCTAATTGTATTTTTTTCACCATGACAGAGTAATCCAGAGAAGTGACATTGACAATATTCAATTAATTTAACTTAATTTAAAATCAAATTCCGTTTTGTCCTGGCCCCATCCACTTCTTGTCGTCGTCCCCCCCCACATATCCTTCCCAGTTCTCAGTCCTGTGCGATTGTACAGCAGAGTTGCTATAAAGGGCCTAGGTTTCAACAGCCAATTTCAGTTCTAAATTAAGAGGAAATAAACATGTGGCAATAAATTGCTATGCTGTAAAGCTCCCAAGGCATGCTTCATAAGAATATCTTTTTGTGCAGTAATTAAGGCTTCTGTAGCTAGGGCTGCTTGTAATACCTATTTATGTAAGAGAGCAATAGGCAGTTGCACTTGGCTTCACTGTGTATATTGAATATACTCAAACTGCTGATAAATACCAAGTCTTGCCCTACAAAACTTGTTTTATGTGTTGTAAAATCAGGCCCAGGCCATTAAGTTTTGTTAAGAAAAATCCATCTAAACCATCTATTACTAAGCTTTCATTTGTATAGTTCCTGATCTGATACAAGAGAGTATGGCTGTTTTGAAGATGAATTGACATTATTACCATGTAAGAAGTTCATTCCGGTACAGAAAGGGAAGATTCATGATTGGGGGGAAGGGGGGACAAGTAATTGAGCAATAAGACATAACAGGGTGTCTATAATAGACCGCATTTAAAAATAACGAATTAGCAGAATGAGGCCAGAAGTAGAAAATATTTCTCATTGCTTGGCTTATGCTTTTGTTGGGTCATCTCCTTTTTTGTGTGCATTTTAGCTTATTGATATGTAGCTTTTTAAAGAAAATACAATAGAAACATTCCCGGTACCTTTAAGCATGCTTTGGAATAAAATGTGTAGAGTATTTTGCTGTTAAATAATTTGGATATTTTTCTTGCAACAACTGAATGGGTGTTTTTCTGTCTTCTTCCAGAATGTTTTTTGACTTCCCAGTCTAGCTCCCTTCCTTGTATTAAAACAGATTTAACCCATTTTAGCTGTTTAACATCAGTCAAAGTCAGCCATGCCCTACCACCTAACTGAGCTTTTTAATTATAACTACACAAAAGTGAAGCCTGAACAAAATGTTACATGTTATTCAATATCTGCATGAAACTGCTGGGCGAGATCATCTATCACTATCTTGATGAGCCTTAATTAAACATTGCCGCTCCAGACTAAGCCAGAGATGTTGTTGAGATGTTGACCAGCATACGGAAGTCCTGGGGAATTGGGTGGATTAAAATAAGCTCACATGAAATCCATGCAAGGTAGAGAACCAGTTGTAGTTGGTTGATCTGGCTCACAACTGGCAACAATTTCCACTCTGGATGAGGTCACGCTTCCCCAGAAGGAGCAAGTCCGCAACTTGGAAGTTCTCCAGGATTCATTCCTTCTGCTCAACAGAGGGAAGCTGTGGACGGTGGGGGGAGGGGTGCGCTTTGGCTGGTTGCAATCCTTTGGCTTCAGTTGCAAGCCTTTCAGGGACTGGGAAGCTGTTAATGTTTGTGGCTCATGCCCTCATTGTCTTACATTTGGACTACTGCAATGCACTTAACACGGTCTGCTCTTGTTAACTTGGGTTTATTTATTTATTTATTTTATTTATTAAAAAGATTTATATGGCCACCCAACTCACTGTGAATCCGGTTGCTGCATGGGGCTGCCAGTGGTCTAAATTTTAAAGACTCTACATTCTCCCATTGTGTCATAGAAAGACTTTCATATACCTGAAAAATCCTGGGAATTACAGTCTTATTATATTTGTGTTCTGTCCTAAACCAGCAAAACTATACAATTTGAAAGAAACACCAGAGAAAACTGTATACTTACTGTTTCTTTCTGATGGCAGCAAAATGTTCAATTATATTTTGGCACAATATGTTTTCATTCAGACACAGGACATGTGTAGGTTACAGTTTTAAAAAACTGTTAGTAGATCAGCTTACGGCAAATTCAGCAAGGTCACAGAACCTCATTATTTGTTTAGGAAATAATTAGTTTTGAACTGCATTTCTCGGCAGGAAGTTTTTATCAAGCTGGGGAGATGCTATATCTGGTTCAGGAAGTCACAAGTTATGCTGTGCAGGGCCTGCTTTTAAGGTGTACATCTAAATGCTGCTTCCCAGATCAGCAAATGTTCTGATTTGAGATAGGTGGGCAGGGTTCCCTTATTACAAGTGATAAAATTATCTGCTGCTTTCACAGTTCCTTTCAAATGATGGGCTTTGCTGTTCATACCACTGATGTGATTATATCCAAGAATGTGCTGCAAGAAGCATTATAACCAAGTCTGAAAAAAGTATGCTCTAAAGGAAATATTCAAGAAATGAATGGGCAGCTTACCCACCATATTATGACCAGGAACTTGATATCAGTAGCAGCTTATAATAGTTTAACCTTATGTGGAATGAGTTGTTCATAATAGCCTTCATTTTTTTCTTCACTGATCTGTTTCCCCCCCCTTAAGGTATATTATTACTATGTTTGGAAAATACCTTTTTAGAAGAAATACAAAGTTTAACGAATCTGTGACTATCTACATTATAGGATCCTATACCTACGGGAATAAATCCTCAGAGAGGTCCCCAAGCAGGAGGAACGGTTCTAACTATCAGTGGCACAAACTTAGCCACAGGTTCTATACAAGATGTTAGTGTTTACCTTGATGAAGGACCCTGTAGAGTGTAAGTATAAGATCCATATTAGCCTGACCACTTCTTAATATTTCCCCCCAATCTACTGCCTTGTGTTCTATTGTGCCATTTATAACATGTATTCTAACATACTCTCTGTCAACAGAACAATTGGTTATCTTGATAATGACTTTGCTATTTATTCTTTAATTTTATAGTATTAGTTCTTCAGTATTTTATTCTATTCAGTATGTAAGACAGGGTTGGGAACTACAACTCCTGGCATGTCTAACTATTGGCCATTGATGTGAGTAGTAAGCTAGGCATATGAACAAAACAGATTACAAGTCTAGAAAGCACCAATGTAATGAAAATATTGTACAGGTAGTGCTCATTTAACGACCACTCATTCAGTGACCGTTCGAAGTTACAACGGGGCTGAATGAGGAGACTTACGGCTGATCCTCATAGTTGCAGCTGTAACAGCATTCCTGCAGTCACATGATCATGATTCAGGCACCTCACAACTGGTGGGCATTTACGACCATCACAGTGTCCCACAGTCACATGATCACCATTTGTGACCTTCACTGCCGGCTTCCGATAAGGAAAGCCGAGCAGAAGGTCACAAATGGTGATCATGTGACATTGTGCTTAATGACTGCATGGGACTTGCTTAACGACAGCAACCAGAACTGCTGCAACTGCCGTCGTAAGGTGGTGCAATCACATGACATCATGCTTTATGACTGTGCCACTTAGCAACGGAGTTGCCGGTCCCAATTACCATCGTTAAGCGAGGACTACCTGTATTATTAAAGAGCCAACATGAAAAGGTATAGGAGTATAACACCCTCAAAGCAAGGGCAGGCAGGGTAGAAGGTGTCAAAATGTGCAAGATGACAGGTATGACATCGTGATCCCAGCTTCACCCTTTTGGTTGTTGCATATACAAAAGGGGAAGGTTTTGGATCATGATGCCGTGCCACCATTTTGACTCCTCTGAGGATGCTGCTGTTCAAAAATAACAGATCAAAATGCCTAATTCTTTATATTTGGGCATGCTTTTTTCTAGTTGCTTATAGGTCCACCATTGAACCTATAACATTTTTCCAGGCAAGAACAAGACTGAAAACAAAGAAGTTTTAAAATGCACCCCTTGCCTCTGTTTTATAGGGTGAGTCTCTGAAAAATGGCAGTGGTGATAATGAGTGACAGCAAACAAAGCCACTTGACAATGAGGTGAATAAACAGGGTTAATGAAAGATGGAAGTTACAGTTAATTCTTTCTAATAGGTAATAAACAGGGGAGATAGACTTTTTCTGTTGACACTGCTTGGAGAATTAAAGGTGGAAAATATATTATCTACATAACTTTCAACAGTACAACAATATGAGGCATTTTGGGTTGACTGGGAGAATTCAATAATAAATTGGTATTATCCACTTCAGAGACTCCAATTTGATGGAGGGGAACAGAATTGCTTTGGTTAATACGTCATGCTCTGCCTGTTGAATACTTGAATTGCCCTTCATTGAAAATTAGTTGGTTTGTATTGCTGCAAGTAATGTGGTAATTAAACATGTGCTTCAGTCTTAATTAAGGAATATTTGTGATATGAGTGAATCAAGCTTTAACTGTTTTATCTATCACATTTGAATTCCATATGCAGGAGCAGAATCTTTAGGTTCTTCCATTCTGTACTTTTTAGATGGTAATCTTGATACCACATTGCCATTGCATGCTTGATTTTAGCAAGGCCTGTACACTCTCAGTCTAGTAATTTTTCTGAAATTCACATTTCTGAAGTGCTAATACTGTTGCATTACTAGAACACCCTCAAAAACTATAATTGAAAACACAGCATGGGTTATGTTAGCAGATGTTAATGCGGACATTGAAGACGTGCACACAATGTTACAGCATTATAATCAAAAGAACTATAGAAATGATTTAAATTTGGAAGGATAACTTTAAATGCAGTTATAAAGAGCATTTATAATATGTATTATGCACACACATACATACTGTACATGCAACATTTGCATGGAAGTGAGAGTGTTGTCAGCAAACATTGTGTATATTCTGTTATATTGATGTCTTAAACGGGGCTTCATGATTTGTGAGTTTGCTTTCGCTCAAGGATGTGGCTGATCAGTTTAGACATAAAAGGAGACAATTTTCTGTGGACTTTTTATACTTATTTTTCCATGCAGAAAGGACACCAGATAATGTTGGCTAAGTAGTACAGCGTAGTGTAGTGTAGTGTAATGTAGATGTAGTATAAAACAGACAACTTCCCATGAAACACTTAAAGGACCATAGTTAGGGCAATTCTCGGGCATCTCAACAAGAAGAGATAAAATTGGAGCAGTATAGAAAAAATGCGAATGAATGAATGAGAGTGTTAAACTATATAACCTTTGCGCAACTTCGGGTTGTGCGCTAGTTGCGCCCATTCCTGGATCGAGATGCCCTCCGAACAGTCACTCATGCCCTTGTCATCTCCCATATAGACTACTGCAATGCGCTCTACATGGGGCTACCCTTGAAGAGTATCCGGAAGCTTCAGCTGGTCCAGAATGCGGCCGCGCAGACAGTTATGGGTGCAGCCCATATAACACCTCTGCTGCACAGGCTGCATTGGGTGCCAGTTTGCTTCCGGGTCCAATTCAAGGTGTTGGTTATCACCTTTAAAGCCCTACATGGCATGGGACCAGGTTACCTGAGAGACCATCTCATCCCCGGAACATCGACCCGCCCCACTCGGTCATGCAGAGAGGGCATGCTGTGGACCCCGTCGGTAAGAGAACTCCACTTGGCAGGGTCCAGGAGGCGTGCCTTCTCTGCAGTAGCACCCGCCCTTTGGAATATCTTGCCCCTGGAGCTGAGGCGACTTTCTTCTGGTTCTGCCGCCTTGCTTGGGACGGGAATGCCAATAGTTCCTCTTGGGAGTGGCTGGTGCCATGAAACCCGCCTTATTATTAACATCTTTCTGTTTGGATTTTATATGAAAATTATTGTTGCTGTAATTTTATGTTTTTAACTTATTGTTGTGAACCGCCCAGAGTCCCCAGGTATGGAGGAGATGGGCGCTGATACAAATTTAAAGAATAAATAATAAATAAATAAATAAATATAAAAGGCTGTGCTGAAACTGGAAAAAAATTATGTTGAAATAGCATCTGTGATACTGGCATTTTCTTTAAAAAAAAAAAAAAAGTCCCAGTATTGTTGAACACCTTGTCTTCTGATAGTAGAGTCATAAGTCATTTATTTGGGCATTTGTAAGGAAGATGGTTTAGGTATGCAAAAGCCAGAGTGGAAACACGCACACATCATTAATGTACACCCTTTCTTAATGGTGAATATCATTTCCCCCAGACTGTACAGGAAAAAGTGCTGCTGTTCTAAGATTTAGCACCCAGTGCTACATTCATGTACCTTCCGAAACATTGTACAGGCCTATTAAATATTATTCTGTGTTATGGATTGCAGAACAGATATGGGGAATGATACTTCAATCACTCAATTCAACCCTGGAGACAAATAGGGATCTTGGAATTAATCACACTGCCTGTAATTTTGTAGTAATCCTAGGAGCTTTAAAAATGTATTAACAAAAAATATCACTTATCCAGGTATGTTGATGGAATAACAAGGCATCTGTTTATAAAGAACTCTTGCTAACAAGATTAGGATGGGTGTGGAGTAAAATCAGTAGAGAACCTACACTATATACAGTGTTGACACCTGTACATTATATACAGGGGACACCTAAATTTGGGTATCAGGGTGTGGTTTTAGGATAAGGGTGTCCTTCACTGTAGTTGCAGTGACAAAGTGTTCCATATCAAGAATTTGGGCATTTGTAAGGAAGATGCAAAAGCCAGAGTGGAAACACGCACACATCATTAATGTACACCCTTTCTTAATGGTGAATATCATTTCCTAACTGAAAAAGAAGCATTTTTTTCAATCTTACCCCTTTCACACTGAGCAAAATTACTATCATCTAACAGTAGGGCTAAATCCCAGGCTAAACTGGACTGAACCAAATATCCAGAAAGCAGAGATAACTTGTTGAGCACTGGCCTGTTCTCTTCCCCCACAATTGGGCATCTGTTTGGGTAGTGAAGATGATTTCTCAGATGCAACTGACTTTCCTAATTCACTGTTTCTTTTTGAAAATCCCGCTTTCTTTTATCTAAACGTGAGACCAAAAAATGGTGATGTCTTAGTGAACTTGATAAAATAAGTTGAATGGTATTGATTTTTTTTTTCCTTTTCCCCCCCCCCCCCCTTAAATAGTATCGCATTTGGGCAAGAAATAGTTTGTGTTACTGGACCAAACAGCAAGAAAGGGCCTGTTTTTGTAACTTTACAGCATGGAAACACCAAAAAAGAAATAGAAAATGTACAATTTACCTATAGTGAAAACCCTACTGTTAGCAAGATCACCCCTGAAGTCAGCATTCGCAGGTAATAAAATGTTTCTGTTATAAAGATTTGTTCGGGTTTAATGAGATGAGATTATAGAGGTTTTTTTCCCAGTGTAATTATTAGATAACTACTACCTTAGGTCTCGGCAATCACAATAAATGTAACATAATTGTATCTTTCTTCTAAAATAAAAGTCATCAACTTCAGGGAAGGTAAATGTTTTCATCCATTTAAGAATTAATGAAAAATTTATCAGACACTCATGTGACTACTTATTTCATCAGAAAAAAGAAAAAATTACTGATGTACCAAATTAAAGCAAAACGTTAAATATGATCTTTAACATAGGAAGCTGTTTAAACTGCATTAAACTGGCCTGTATAGTTCAGTTCTGCTTACACTGGATAGCAGTGCTTCCCCAACACTTCAGTCTAGAGATTTTACCAGTTCTTTCTGGAGATAGAACCTAGAAATATGGGTGATTATCAGAAGAATTATGATGTTGACTGTAGAGTTGAGGTTAATTTATTTGTGTTGCAGCTAGAAATATACCTTGTCCATAAGGTTTGCCTGGCTATTTTAGTTTAAATTCTCTGCTTCACAGTTTTGAGCTTGTTTTTCTGATTAGCGAGAGCCAAAGTTGTTGCTGGAGAGCATAAGAGCCACAAAACAACCCTATGCAGGCCAGGAGCAATAGAGAAGCAGGGATACAGTTGGATGCATTCTTAACCAACCACAGACCATTGTTAACATGTCATACTAGAGTGTTCCCCATTAGTTGGACTCCAGCTGCACCATACATTTATAGCCAAGTAGCTTTTTGGCTTGTTGAAGGAATATCTGCTCCTTTTATAAATGGTGATACACAGTGACACAAGCCACCAGTAAACATAGTAAACCAGATTATGATATCATACACAGGGGGAAAGATGGTCATAATTTGTTTTTTAGCTATATTACGTTACTGAGTTTCTGTCACAGGGAAGAGAGCAAAAAGCTGGCGTGCCATTATTTGGAAAACTTCATCATTAATTACTTTTCTTTGACGGTAGAAATTTCAGAAAAGAGAAAGATGTGTGATAAAATAACATAGCTAAAAACTAAAAAAAAAAAAGGGGGGGAGTACATTTAATGAGTCTCTTCTGTTGTCTACACACAAGATTCCATTTAGAATAAAAGCAAGGTAGACATTTTCATAGAAACCTGCCTAAAAACAGAAAGCATACATGATGTGATTTCTGATTTCGTATTTTTTAGTGGAGGACGAAATATTACTGTACTTGGTGCTGGTTTTGATATCATTCAGAAGTTCTCTGTGGAAGTTAAATTCAAGCCTTTTGCAGATATATCATCAAGGAGGAGGAGGCGGAGACAAATAGAGAGACAGCAAAAGGTATTACTTATCCTTTGTTTCAAAATACAGTTTGGCTCTGGGATAGGCAACTTAGGGTCCTCCTGTCAGGGAGATAACTGGTGAAGAAGGAGGGGGCTCCCTCCAGGGGGATAAACGCATGCGCAGTACTGAATCGCTTTGCCATCCTCACAAGAGGCTGAAGGAGGCACCACCCTAATTTCTGGGGCCTTTTCTCTGAGCATTACTAGTTCATTTTAGTTTAGCTGGATTCTGTCTAGCAGAGTAGAACAATAAAACACTAGAGCCTGTACACCAAGTCTCAGCGTGTTCCTTCGCTCGAAGTCAGGACATCTCCTGATGTTTTGAACCTTACCTCCATTATCTAGAGCTATTGGCAAATCAGGTATTTCAATGATTATAGTCAAAAGGATCTAGAATTGGTTATTCCTACTCCAACCATCCTGAAATGGGATTAATCTTACCCCATGTTTTCTGTATTCAAGGCAAATTTTAATTAATTTTCAGTGAATGTGACAAACACTTTTAATAATGACGAACATTTATCAAAGCTTTTAATTTTAGATATGCATAATGTCCAGTGAGAAACCCCAATATGCATATATAGAGAAAATGAAATAAAGTTGGAACAGTACAGTTATTTATGTAATTAAAATATTCCACCTTTCTGCCCAGAAGGCCCTCAAGGTGATTACACCAGGGTAGATAAAATAATGTTATTTCACTTCCTGTTGACAGCAACTAAAATAAAACAGTAATAAATTATCAAGTCATTGAAAGATAACTATATTGCAAATAAGAAATATTAAAATTATATTTAAGAAAATAATAGAAATTGTATGTGCTAATGTTTCAACCATTTCATAAAGTTCACGATAGTATATTTATGTTATTGTCTTGCACATAGTTTTTTCCTGAGTGAACTTTTAAGGAATCACATTTTGTAACATCCTAAAGAAATTTAGCCTTCAGTAGATATCCAGTCCATGGTAAACTCACATATCAGTGTATTTCTTTCATTGTTTGGAAAAAGCAGTGACTTGGCAGGAATATCTGATCAAAAATAATATATAAAATTCATACATTCACTCTGTACAAGATGGTGAAAACTATATCCATTTTAATTCTGTTTGTATCATTGCATGCATTTATCATCTACTCTAAAACATTCTGAAGGTGTTGCACACTTTTACCAACTACAAAAAAATACACTAAAATTTATGAGATTATTTGATAGCTTACAGTTCTGGTTTCCTTTTAAGATTAAAAAAATGATGATTTTTAAATAGTAATGAGCAATATTCTTTTCCTTTTGTTTTTCTTTAGTTTGAAGGAAAAACTATCTCAAAAATCAATGACTCTGCATTAGTCTTCTTATCTCCACCAGTACTGGAGGATCCAGAACATTATCAAATTTTTATACTTATAAAAATGGATGGTCATGTGGTGGAGCGTCAAGACTTTCAGTACGTTGCTGATCCAACTTTTGAAAACTTTACTGATGGAGTCAAAAAACAGGTCAACAAACTTATTCATGCAAAGGTAAATGAATTAGGAAGATTACTGATTTCTATGTTATGTGCTTGATTTTTTTCTATTTTGACCTAGGATTTTTTTTCTATAAATTTATCCTGTTACTTTTTGTTAATCTCTTGGTCCTACAGAAGTAGCTTAGCAATCAGGGCAATAAATTATAAACAAGATCCAACTTAGTCAACAAGACTCTAGTATGTCAACTGCACTGGATATCTTGTCTTCATATAGTTATCAAACCAGCTCTTCTCTTTTATGATAGAAATGTGCAATAGATTAATGCAGAGCTTTCCAAACTTTTCATGTTAGTGACACACTTTTTAGACATGCATCATTTCGCAACACACTCTTACAGCAGGGCACAAGGCAGGCACTAGGACCTGCGTGGAATCCTGGCAGGGTTCGGAGGCAGCAGCAGCCGCGACACACCCAGACACTGCAGCCGACACAAGCTCTGGATTAATGTATTGATCTTGCCATTTTTGTTCTCCCTTGCCACATGCACCCATAAACCCTACTTTGAAATACTCTTAAATAGCTAAAGTGGCTCATTTTGCTTTTCTTTCTAGGGTAGTAATCTGAACAAAGCTATGACAATGGATGAGGCTCGTGCGTTTGTGGGAGAAGAACCCTGCAACATAACGACTCTAACTGAGAAGGATTTATACTGTGAACCACCTGAAGAACAACCTCCACCCAAGCGGAGGCAAAAAAGAGATACAGTTAATAACCTGCCAGAATTCATCGTACGTTACATTTTTCTATATGTTTTTTAACAACATGAAACTTGCCCTTACCAATAATTTGGGTTTTCTCTTAAAGTTTATTAAACAAGGACCTCAATTCTATTTTCTATTGCCTGTTCTCAACAAAATATAAGGAACCTGTTGCCTTTCTTTTGCTAAGCCTCCTACAATCAAGTTCTATAGCAGAGCTTTCCAAACTGTGTGTCGCGACACAAAAGTGTGTCGCCACACACAGTCTGGTGTGTCGCCACACAACCCGGAAGCGCTGATCATCATCAGCGCTTCCGGGTTTTCCCGTGGTGACACATCAATGGCGGCGTGCAAAAACCGAAAGCGGCAGCAGCGCTTCCGAGTTTTTGCACGCTGCCGCAACGGCGGCACTTCCAGGTTTTCCCACGGTGACACACCAACGGCAGTTGGTGTGTCGCCGCGGGAAAACTTTGGAAAGCCCTGTTCTATAGGTTTTCAGATTCCCAGTCAGCAAGTTCATGACGACTGGGAATTCTGGAGGGTGTCAGTTTGTGCAAGGTTTCTGTAGGCTGAATCTTTGGCTTGCATTCATTAACAGTCAGAGTTGTCACCTCAGTGAAATAGAAAGTTATCCCAGGAAATCTTCAGTCATATAGCAAAGTGTCAAGTCCTCTTTAGTGTGAATTTAGCGTGCATCTCCGCTGGACAAATCATGTCAAATCAAGCTGAGAAATGGTGGTCACCAGTGATCTGCTATGATACAAGAAGAATTAGATTTGGCAGTGCAATCTGTTCAGTGTTGGCACAGTATGCTTTATGCAGCCATTGTGATTTATAAATTAAGTTTTCCACTTAGTGCGTGTGATAATTAGTCCTGTATGGTATGTTCAACAAACCATGATTAAATTCAAATATGGTTTAGCATTTTGTTTTTATTGTATTGTATACACTGGGTCGTCAATTAACTTTCTGGGGGACCATCCTCTCTATGTGAACTTGCCTGCCAAAGTGCCATGTATATGGACATGCTCCTTGTCCCATCATCTACTCAGTTCTGGCCGTCCACTTTCAGAAGTTATTCTTGCTTTTTTGGTTTACAATATGGAACAAGACTTTTTAAATTTGTCATGCTCTTAAACTTTCCATAATTTGTAATTATTCGTTTATTTATAAAACTTACATACTGCTTCATTCGCAATACACTCCTGGTGGTTTATGTATTTTGTGTAAATATAAACAGATCTGTTTTAAATTCTCTCCTTGACATTGCTTTAGTTGATTGAATGTTCTTGTTAGCTTGTTCTTGTTTTCATCTGGAAACTGTTTTAAACGCCCTGTAAGGGCTGAAAGTAGGATTGAAATCTATAAGACAATCTGTTGGTAACAATGGGTATTATTATCATTTTTAAAACCATTATGATTTGGACTAAATTCAACTTGTATTTCTATATTCCTTATATATGGCTCATGCTTTATTCTGCTTCAATAATTACTGCCACTTTGCTTTCTTATAATGAATGTAACAAGTGTTTTTCCAGATTACCTTTCCACAATTGGTGCATTCCAGATATGCTGGGACCATTTCTTTCAAACTGTTGGCTATGCTGGCTGGTAATTCTGAATAATCCCAATACATGTGGAATAGCCATGAGCTTGTACTATTTCGATTCTTTTAAATTGGCAAAATGGCATATAACTATATCATAATGCTTAGCAAAGTCTGTTCTTTTTAAGAATTGCAATTATTTACCTAGGTAAGATTTGGCTTCAAAGAATGGGTTCTAGGAAGAGTGGAGTATGCTCAAGTCAGTGATGTTCCACTGAGCCTGATCTTGCCATTGGTGCTTATCCCCATGCTGGCCATTATCATCATCTCCATCTTTTGCTACAGGTAAGTTCTTATTTTCATCAGCTGCTGTGCAAACACTAAAGGCAGAACTGGTTTTGAGAAATCAGGAGGAATCTATGCAAACAAGACTTTCTCCCCCAAACTCCTCATGCTGCTGCAGAATTTATTCTAAGGATTTAAGGGACTATCCAGAGTAGATATGGGAGCTTTCCTTACCATCCATTTTCTGAACATATCATACTAAATTGTGTGGGAGGGAGCAAGATAACCTCTTGTTATATATCTTTGCAGGGCAGCTGGTTTTCATTCACATGATACTAAAAATAATGAAAGGCCGGCTTTGGTAGATATTCTCCTTCAAGGAACAACTCCATAAAAGAAAATATATAACATATTACTTGGATGATATATGTGAATTTTGTAGTTAGTGTATTAGGTTCATCCACTCTTATTCTCAGGGATCTTTCCTAGAAACATCTATATTGATTTTTGTTCCTTGGATGTGTTTATTTCCATGAATAAAAAATATTTTAGGCATCACAATTTTTGGGTATCAATCATATTGCAGATATTTTCATAATTTCATGGCACACAAATATACCCTATGGGTCACTTGCAAAGTGTCTTTTCCATATCATAATTTTTAAGACCTGTGTGCTAAACATTGTAATGTTTTCCCTCTGATGTTGACAAATTTGTAGAAAAAATATATATTCAGAAAAAAAGATGATGAAAACTTGAAATGATATTTGCATGTGCCTATGTATTAAAAAGTTGAATTAATCTGGTTGTTGAGATCCATACTAATGAAAGAAAATCTCTCTGAATATAGATTAATCTAAATTTATAAACAAGTATGATAAAATCTAGTAGTGATTATAACTCAAACTCACAACAATAATGTACTTTTGAGTAAATATAATATTAAGCACTTGCTTACTTTACTATGAGTTGGTTTTATAGCTTGATTCTTAAGACAGTAAAATCAGGGAGCTGTGTTAATCTTAAACTACATTACATTTTCAACCTTTCCTTTTTCCTTTCCTTTTTCAGCTTTAAAAGATTAAGAGAAAATATAACCCTGTACTTCTAAAGATCCCTCTAACTATTGTAAAATGATTTATTTTTACAGTTTGTAACTTTTCTATACTTCTTCTCTATTTCTTATAGACGAAAAAGCCAACAAGCAGAACGAGAATACGAAAAAATTAAATCACAACTCGAAGGCTTGGAGGAAAGCGTCAGAGACAGGTGCAAAAAGGAATTTACAGGTATGACTGATGCCTGATTTCTTAGGGTCCCCAGAGAATTCACAAGATGTACTGAATCTCTACTACTGTCTGCCTTAAACTGTCTTTTGAGAATGTGCAGGAGGCAAACACGTTTTTGATTACTATGTTAACTTAAATAAGGCTTACTCTTCTGGCAAGTGATCCAAAAGCTATCCATAAAAAGAGAATGTATTTTAAAAAAATTAACTGCTTTTTAAAGTAGGAGTAAAATAATACATATAGGGAACTAAATCATTGATAAGAAAATCCTCCAAATGTTTCTCTTGGGACTTAGTAAATCAGTTTGTATTCCAACAAAAAATGGATTAATATTTGAAAGTTATGCTGCAGTTGACTAAAGATGAAAAGGTAAAGTCTCTGTTGAAGCAAGCTCAATTACTAATGATTTCATAGATCCGTCCAGGTAAGTTTCTTTGCAACAATTAAGGTTTGTCACTGCTGCCTTCTGGGATATTTTTTCACTGTACCAGTCTACTAACTGCCCTAGTATTTCCTGGTTGTCTTCCATGCAAGTACTAACAAGGTCTGTCCCGGCTTAGCCTTTTGAGGCCAGACAAGGTTGACCAAGTACTGCCTCACAGCTAGTCTCGCAGCTGGATAGAGGGTTCCAAATATAATTTAATTTGTAGAAGTTTATTGAAGTTATGGATTGCAAAAAAAAAATCTGATAAAATAGAACCAATGATAGAAATTATTTCCTTGCAGTTATTGGAGAAGGAAGCATCTCCTTACCCAATATATCTTATTTTAATAAAGAATAAAAAATCATATTTGTATATCTAAAATAGCATTCAAAATAGAAATATGCTGTCAATCCAGTTTTCAACAGGATTTAAGGAATGTGACTAAGACTGCAGTTTGGGTCACTTTATGCATATGGTGTTCATGTCAAAGCATATTTAATGCTTCCCAATCTGGAAGTGACTTACTGGGAAACTTCAGTTTGTACGTTTTTTAGACATAATGATTTCACAGTTCTGGAATTTCAAAATGCAGATATCTGTCTTGAATCTATTATGTTCATTAAACATTCAAGCTGGCATATTTTGAACAGGCAAGAAATTCTCACCTCGTTGACTCATGGATGCTATCTATGATATTCGTGGGCTGCTTCTTTGCTGATAATAGTTCAAACCATTTTTGTGAGTTTGGGGAAATCATACTGTTGATTTAATTTGGCACTATACTGCGCACTTAGCAATGACTTCAGCCTACCTAAAGCCATAAATTTTTCATAAGCCTTGTAAGATCATTTTTGGCTTCAGAGAGTATTAGCCCTCAATCATTTGGGAAGTTAGGCTAGAAGCTGTGCTTAAGTACCAAATCCCAGATTTTGATTTATCACACAAGGAAAGCCAAAAAGCATGTTGTGTATAATGTACTGGAGCCAGATTTTTGTTTAGTGTAAGGTGCAAACACACCTTTAATCCTTGCTAGCTCTGTCTAGTTCCTGCTCTCTTCTGCCTTGAAATTTGAAATTATTTTTCTGCTTTGATCTTTTTCCTTTCCACTGACCATTCAGTTCTACTATCTACCTCTTTTGTCAACAGAGTAACCAGATTTGGACCTCTACCAGGCAGGAAATATCAGAATCTCCTGTAGATGCTAGGTTGCTTACTGAACAGTCAATTTCTTAATTTTTTTATTGCTATAGTCAACAGAAATTTCTGAGGTGGCAGGCTATTAGGTTAATTAACTTGAAGATCTTGTCAGCAATGCAGACATCTTCTAGTATAAATGGTTTCGTAAGGTGACAAAGTAATTGTCCCCTGTGTCAAATTTAAAAGAATTTGGATTGACCTAATGTGTTTTCTCTGATCTTTGTTAAATCATAGGTATCAGTTGTAGCCCTGTTGACCACTGAAATACATATAATTTATACTAAGTAAAAAAACATATTTATTAATGCAGCAGATTTATGGAAACAGCAGCTATGCCCCTAGACTTTTCTTGTGTTATGTTATTTCAGTTATCTGCAATATTTGAAGGAAGAAGTGTGTTTGCTTGTGAGAAGAGAGAAGGAAATAGAATTCACCCTTGGATTCTAATTCCTTCTTTTCCTACAATAGCTCCAAACTAATATTTACAATAAATAGAATTTGTCTCACATATCACAGTTCTGAAAGGAGAATTTGAAAATTCTTTATAGGCACTATACTGTATAACACCCCATGTGTGTTCGTTATAGAAAAGCCGAGTGGTTTTCTTTGATTTCTCATAACATTAGGTTTTTCTATCCTGTTTTCATATATACAACACAGACATATGAACCCTTTCTGTAATTTTACCATATGCATACATTTTGAAACTATTGTTCCATCAAGAATATCAAAAGGTGACTTCACTGATCTTAAAATAAGCAGGTTTGGTCTGGTTAGTTCTTGGGTGAGGCACAACATGGGAATCTCAGGATTGTTAGAATGAGTATCTAGGAATCTAGTTCAGTTTGATGACAAACTTAATTTTACTTATTTAAATTATGCTCTATTCATTCAACGACTTACCAGAAATAAACAGATATACTTACATATGTACCCATCACACTGTTACTTTCAGGGTAAGCTATGTTGAGGAGGGGCATGGTGGCTCAGCGGGTAAGACGCCAGGCTTGTCGATCAGAAGATCGCAAGTTCGGAGGTTCGAATCCCTAGTCCCGTGTGACGGAGTGAGCTCCTGCACTAGCCCCAGCTCTTGCCAACCTAGCAATTCGAAAGCATGCAAATGCAAGTAGATTAATAGGTGCCACTTTGGTGGGTAGGTAACAGCGTTCCGCGTGCGTCATGCCAGCCACATGACCATGGAAGCGTCTTCGGAGAACACTGTCTCTTTAGCTAACTAACGGAGATGAGCAACGGCCCCTAGAGTTGGACACGATTGCACAAATGTGTGGGGGAAGCTTTACCTTTAAGCTATGTTGCTCTATTTTTTTTCCATTTATATATAACTTTGAATCACTCTCTTCATTTTCCCTAGCCTTTGGCCTTTGATATATACATTTCAGATCCATACTCTGCCTTGCATAATATAGTCTATTTACTTGGGTTCTCAGTCAACACCATGGCATCATGCACGCAAAAGTGCATATACATTAATGTCACCAACCAATACTTCTCTAATGTCACCACATGATTTCTTCTATGTTTATACAGCAGTACATTAAACTTTTAATGTATAAATTAATGTATAAACTATGTTTATACAGCAGTACATTAAAGAAGAAATCACAAAACCTTGTCTTACTCACTGCTCAAGGTTGAACTGTTACCTTAAATATTCTAATTATTGTCATGCATGCTTTAGTTTTATCATACACCTTTCAGCAAACAACCTTCAAGTCCATACTTGTACACAACATTCTGTAATTCAGGTCTGTTCACTTTGTCATATACTTTCTCTAATCTAAAAATGTACAATGAACTTACTGTCATACATACATACATTTCTCAGTGACCTGCTGAAGAGCAAAAATGGGATACCCTGTTAAGGATTTTTTTTCCTTTTACACTAACATTTATAGCATTCATTATGGTTCCACCCTTTGAGATATCACTGTCATTCCAAGATAAATGCCTAAAATATTTCTTCCAACATTCCGTCACATCAGCTTCATTCCAAATAATTTCATAATTTTTAATTTTCAATTTGTTTCACTGTGTTAGAATCTACTAGTTAAGCCCTCTTTACCTACTTCCAAAAGATTTTTTTTATTTCCATCAAAATCATTCTACATTTTATCTGCCTCTTGTAGTCTTAACTATTCCTTGATCTTTGTCTACATTCTTTGCAACTCTTTTATACAATATCTTTCTCTCATCCTCATTTGCAGCAAACTTTTCTTAGATGCATTTTTCTCATCTATTGCCTCTTTCACTTTATTATTCCACCAAGCATCCTTTTTCATATTTCTCACTAGAATAACTTTGTGGGCTTTACAACATAATTAGTTTCATTCTATTCCAAGCAACCTCCACATCCTCTTTCATTATGTTCACTTTCCATTCATATGGCCATAGGGCGGTACATAGCGCATCTCTGCTGGAAATGATATGTAGAAAAGCATCGAAGGATGATCCTTAAGAGACCTAAACCATTTCTCTCTTTAAAAATCAATCCCAAACCTTTGAATGGAACAGTAATCACTCAAAATGAGCTAAGCCATAGATTCAATAGTTTTCTAAACAAGTTCAAAAAGGTATCCATGTAAGCCTATAGTAACTAGAATCCCTCAGAGCTGGTGTTTTGGGGTAGGATTTTTTGCAATGGTTTTGAAACAATGTTACTAATTTTTTCCCAACCCCCATTTTTCACATTCTATCATAGTCTAACACAAGCTGGAAGACAAGCAACCAATTTTTTAAAAAGTTTAGTTTAATATATTTAGTGTGTAATGTGGAACTGCCTTTCCTTTCCTTTCCTTTCCTTTCCTTTCCTTTCCTTTCCTTTCCTTTCCTTTCCTTTCCTTTCCTTTCCTTTCCTTTCCTTTCCTTTCCTTTCCTTTCCTGTTAGTTCATTTAATGGTAGATCCATTCTGAGACTTACAATGCCTGTGAAGGAAATTTAATCCTTCTTAATCCAAGGCCTGTTTTGGAAAATACATCTATTGAATATATACTCCTTTAACATTTCATTGGTGCCAATTAAGTTTTTTTTAAAATGAAGAAATAACAATACACACAAAAGAAAGTGTATATGTTTCCCAAACAAGAGAAAAAGGATTAAATTCCCATACCCCCATGGTAATTTCAGTTTCAGGTTGGCATTCATGCACCGTTATATTGTTTTGTTTTTTAATGAAAAGTAGCTACGTATCTCACATATTGAGTAGTTTGTCCCTCTCCCAAAGCAAGAGTAAGGAAAAGCATGCTTGATTTTTATTGTCACACTGTTATGTGTATGTGGAAGCAGGATCAACTCAATGTCCCTGATGATGCATGACCTCACTTTTTACTAGCTTGGTACAGTGAGCAGTGTTTTGAAAGCAGTTCAAGATTACAGTGAAAAGGACAATGCTAGCATGTTCCATTCCTATTCCAATCCCATCTCCAAAGCCATAGCAAGAGAGAGTCAGAGGAAGCAAGAATTCCTCACTGCCTATCTCTGGAATGTTATGATAGAGCCAGGCCAGACTGGAACAACAGGATGACTGATGACTCCAGCTAATAGCTGTAGCAATTGCCTTCCTATATACCAGTGCTTCTCAATCTTGGCAAATTTCAGATGTGTGGACTTCAACTCCCAGAATTCCCCAGGTTGAAGTCCGCACATCTGAAAGTTGCCAAGGTTGAGAGACAGACAAAGGTTCAAGGACCTTTTGTTGGTAGATTATAATTAAGAACCAGTTCCACTTTGTGAATAGAGAATGTGACCTGGGAGATTTGGATTCATTCTGATCTAATTAGCACAACAGTATCCTAGTCTCAGTGGGCTATGTGTGTGTGAATGCAGAGCTACACAACCTCAAGCTCTTTGTCCTCTCCCCCCCTCCTGAAAAATCTTGTTTACATCCTTCAGGTTTGCACCAAATTACAGTTTTCATGTGACAGATGGTGAAAATTATTAAATACATGAGCTGGAGATTAATCAAATTAGCTACATTTAATTTCAATTAAATTTACATATCAGTGTAATGAAATCAATTTTTGTCCTTGCCCTACGCCTTATTTTTGTAATGCAGCCCTCAGAATAGCACTAGACGCCTGATGTGTGGCCCAGAAGAACAAGTTGAGCTTTACTAAGGAAAGAGATTTTTCTCTTCCAGTGATTTCAGTCTAAGATTAGAATGGTGAATACCTTTATTCAAAAGTAGTTGTAATCTAAGTCAGTCATTCACAAATGTGTTTAAAACCCAAATTCTTATTTTGGTGTTCAGAGTCAGAAACAAAGTCAGTTACTGGTTGGGTGTAAGTATTATTGTAAAATTCAAATTAACAAAAAATAGAAAGAAAATGTTGAATGGATGTGTTAATGAAAGCTTTTGAATATTTTATTCAGTGTAGCAATAATTGAGTCAATAACATTGTTTTCTGCTAAAGCTTTAAAATTGTTGCCTATTGCAGATCTAATGATAGAAATGGAGGATCAGACAAATGACATCAATGAAGCAGGAATCCCAGTGTTGGACTACAAAACCTATACAGACAGAGTCTTCTTTTTGCCCTCTAAAGATGGAGAAAAAGACGTAATGATCACTGGGAAACTGGACATTCCTGAAGCTAGACGGGCAACCGTAGAACAGGCATTGAATCAGTTCTCCAATCTGCTGAACAGTAAATCATTCCTTATTAATGTGAGTAGAAAATAAAGGTCACCTTTTATGCTGCCAAAAAGCATTTTCATTTAAACATCTATTTATAACAATAATAAAATTAATATGCATATTTTGTGTCCTGAGCATCTTGTGAAGCTGTGTATGTGATGTATAATAGCATCTTACTTAATTTGTTCCTGTACCTGTCATCTGTGGAAGAATGGTATTCACCAGAAATACTATTAGGTGGTATCCATTACATACATTATAGAGTTATGCCAACCATGAAATGCAATTAGATCCCACCCATTACATACATATGCAGGGGTATCCATGAGAGGTCAACAGCATCAACTTGGTGGGGGCAACTGGGCAATTGAAGCCTCATCACCCTTTTAAAAGATGCACCTTATGCACGTCAAAAGAGACATCAGGCAAGACTTCAGTTGCCCCTGCCATTGCGATGCTGCTGCCCTGCCCTGTTGGCACCCCTGTTTAACATATGCCAGGGATCAAATTAACCAAAATTGAAGCATAAAATGGAGTCCTGAACATGTACTCCAAATTGTTGCCAATGATAAACTGAATGCAAAACAGGCCTGTTAAACAAAGTCCTCAGTTTATCCGGCCAGAACCACAAGAACTGTATTTAATACCTCTGGAATATACTGTGTCCCCGTTTTTATCTCATTATACTCTGTTTCCAGAATGAAGAATAAAAAGAATAAGCCTCAATTGCTTCAATCATATACCTGTTTTTTTGTTGTTGTTGTTGTTTCTGTTTAGTTCATTCACACATTGGAAAACCAAAAGGAATTTTCTGCCCGTGCAAAAGTATATTTTGCATCTCTTTTGACCGTGGCTTTGCATGGGAAGCTAGAATACTATACTGACATCATGAGGACATTGTTTTTGGAGCTTATGGAGCAGTATGTTGTGGCCAAAAATCCTAAACTGATGCTCCGAAGGTAGGGAAGGTTTTTTTCATTAATCTAGTACAATGGAAGTTGCCCCTGAAAATTTTCCCATTTCTTTGGTTTTTTTCTCTTCACATACATCAATGAGTACACAGAGCAACCCAAGACATGCAAAGGCTTGCTTTTATACACTACGACTAGGCAGGTCCAATATGGTTTTTGTTGCCTGAGATAAGATAGATAGTCCGCCATCCAACCCACTTCATTCCTCTTATTGAGGAGCCAAGTAATTACCAGTTGTCTTGCTTCAGTGGTGATGATGAGATGCATCCACCATTTCATTTGAGTTCAGTAAGTTAGCTTAGGAGGCCAGGGCAAGCTCTGTAAAAACAGATTTCTGTCTTCCCAAAGAAGCAGGCAGTGGGTGCTTATACCTCTGCCCCTCCCATCATCTTTTGCTTGAGACAACTGCAAAAATTGGGCCATCAGTCATTGATTAGAATTTAAAGAGTATCAACATTTAGTTATGAAAGTAAAGCCTCTGACTCTTTACAAATGCCATATTGTGGAATCTTGTCTTTTAAAAAATTATTTTGATGAAATGCCATATTTAACAGGTGTATATATAATTTATTTACTTTTACATGATTTGCCTATTATGTAAGGTCTACCATCTTTCTCACCTGTTTGGTCAAGCAGTTGTGTTCTTCTGTTTCCTCCTGAGTTCAGCATTTCTCTCTCTAGTTTGCTGAGAATTTAGTGTTCCAGAGTATGAAGTCTGTTCATTCTCTCTCTCTCTCTCTCGTAATTCATACGTTTTGTTACGTTTTGTGCATTTGGTCTCCATAGTGTAGGACAAAATCAGTAGATTCAGACATTCAGCTCTACTTAATTTTGAAATTAGGTGAATATTTCTTTATGCCAATAATGAGAGGCAAGCATCTTGGTCAGCACTAAATTGACTGCTGAACCAAGTGTACCACAGGAAAAAAATTCTGGAATCTGTACTCTGGTATAATTATTTGAGAGGAACACTCATGACAGCATGTTTATCTTACTGACAGGTTTAGCATTTCCCACAGCTCACAACACGGGTTTTTCCTACATTGTATTACAGGAGAAAAGTCAGCACATTCTTCACCGAGATAATGTTTTATTTACTGTGTTACTATTATTGATTTTTTACCTGCACTGCCTCAGGAGAAGCTCACATATATAAGATTCTCCTCCCATGTTATCCTCAACAGTGACCTTGAGAGAGAGGTTAAACAAGAGATGGTGACTGGCCCAAAGTCACCCAGGAAGATTTGTGGCTATGTGAGAATTTCAACCTGATCCTTCTAGCTCTGGTCATATATTAACTCTGCTTCACTGCAACAGCAACACAGAGCAATTACCTGGTTTTGAGAGCTATGCAAATCTTTTCAAAGAGACACTTGGGAAAGTGCAAGAGCATGTATGAAGCACCTCTTTCCTAATCATTAAAGCAGCCATGTCTTTTTCCAAACTCACACAACTGCTATAAAGAGTAAGGAAGATGATCTTGACGGAGATATGTAGGAGCTATTGTCTAGGCCAGGGGTGGGGAACGTCCGGCCCGCGGGACGTATAAGGCCCGCGAAATCATTTGGTCTGGCCCTGCCAAGGCAACTGCAGGTGGGACTCGAAATTCAATAAATAAAACTTAATAATAAAAAAAATATTCAATAAATCTAGGAGCTCCCACCCGCAAACCCCGCCCCCTTCTGTGTGGTTGGCTCCCACCCACAAACACCGCCCCCTTCCCGCGATTGGCTCCCACCTGCAAACCCCACCCCTGGTCCACGAATGATGTTATAAATATCCAAATGGCCCTTGGCAGAAAAAAGGTTCCCCATCCCTGGTCTAGGCAAAAGGGACTGAAGCATTTTTTAAAGTCCAGAACAGCCAGATAACATTTGGAAGTGACTATGACCGACACCTCCCTAATTCACTGAACTATAAGGAAGAGGAGAAGGTACAGCACAGACTAACAAGTTTCTGTTATAACAGCAAATCTCAATAGAAGTCGTTTTAGCCATGTTGTAGAGCTGATTTCCTGGTCTAGTGATCCTGGTGGGATTGACAACTGCTTCAGAAGCTACCTGTGAGCATCCTCAGTTGCTTCATCAGCAAAATAGGGGCAGTTTTCAAAGCCAAACCCTCTTTTGAAAGATTTGCATAGCCCTCATATTTTGCAACGCTATTAGTTTGAATACACTGGATATGGAGAAATGGGGAGAAACAAGTAATGTATTTTTAGTTCTTGACAGATTCATGTACAATTGCTAGCCGTGCACCTCAACACAAGTTCTTTTATTTTAGATCTGAAACCGTTGTGGAAAGAATGCTTTCTAATTGGATGTCAATTTGTCTCTATCAGTACCTCAAGGTAAAATCTAAAATGCACCCAAACTTTACATTTATTTTGAGCATAATATCAAACTGTAGACCGATATTAAGAGTAAGCTTTAGATGATTGTGCCTTCTTCTGAATATATGCCAATATTAATAACATCTGAGCTAAACATGTCACAGTTTGGTCTGTAGTCTTGGTCTGAAGGCAGTCACAAATGGTAGCTTAAATACAATGGAAAAGTATACTTTGCAGAAATAATGGTCTTAAGAAGTTATTAATTTTCAACTATGTGATGGGATGCTAATTCTCCATCACAAAGTAGCCATTGTCTTCTCTCACTTATTTTTTTCCTCTTTCATCAACTCTATCAGGATAATGCTGGAGAGCCTCTTTATAAATTGTTCAAAGCTATCAAACATCAAGTAGAGAAAGGACCAGTGGATGCTGTGCAAATGAAAGCCAAATACACATTGAACGACACTGGTTTGTTGGGAGATGATGTAGAGTATTCACAATTGGTATGTAGCTTTTATTAATGTTTGTTTCAGAATATTCAAAAAATTGAATGCTTCTGAAATATGACCTACTATTTTTCACCATTTATGTATTTTGTAAAGCATGGATGATAGAAAAGTATTATTATTATCTGCCAAATCAATCAACTGAAAGATGAAGGTCTCTTCATTGAAGGTTATGGATCATAATCTACTACATTGATTCAGTGCGGGTTGGTAGAAATAAGCTTTTCAACTTCCTAGTCTACTACTGAGAGAGAATGACTGGCCCAGCCAGGTTTCATACCTAAGGAAGGACTAGAAACTGTGTTTTCCCACTCCTGGTCCAGCAACTTGACTTCTATGTGTGTGTACACACGCACATACACACACAGAGAGACATACAATGGGGTAAAGCTCTAAGACTTTAATGATTTGTTATGAAGTTTGGCATTTTAGTTAACTATGTCAGCTGAATATGCAGTATAATACTAGGGTACATGAAGCCAGTCTCCCTAAAAATACCCACATGTGAAATTGAGGAAAAAATAATTCCTTCTTCTCAAAGATAAGAAGTTAGGATGGCCATTGAAAGTCCAAAAATAATTTTGGACAGAAATAATAGATATCAGTGCATATTAATAATTGTATCTCTTGGGAAATACCTATAAATACCAGGTGCTATGAACCAACAACAAGGTTTATGTTTTAGCTTTTCTGAAAATATTGAGTTGTCCATTTTTAGATCATGGATTAGATGGACCTTTGCTATGGCCTAATTATGGAGGATTACTTCAAGTTTTTAATCTGCCTATTTATTTGACATGGAATTGGTCATTCCCCAGTCTCACAATCTCCTGCTAATTTTGCGTCCATGTCAGAATTCCTTCAAAAGCCAGTCCCTCGGTAACCAAGACATTTTGCTCAAGACTCTCTGACATTAAGCAAGCACCATATCATAAACAATTAAGCCTTTGCCTGCTAGCACCCCGTGAAGTTTGCTGGACAGAGGGTATGAGTATGTCAAACAGGCTCTTCATTTGAGGGAAACTGAAGTACCAAACTAGATGTTACATTTACTACGTGTTTGCAGAGATACTAATGTATAATATGGGGGGTG
Source organism: Charina bottae (assembly GCA_023362775.1). Classification (NCBI taxonomy): domain Eukaryota; kingdom Metazoa; phylum Chordata; class Lepidosauria; order Squamata; family Charinaidae; genus Charina; species Charina bottae. The sequence goes on from JALMGJ010000006.1 coordinate 68,511,239, forward strand.
TTGTTTTTTGTTTTTTTTAAAAAAGCGAATTGCATCAACCAGCATGCTGCAGATTAGGTCACCAAAGACATTAAGTGATGTTGCTATTTGCTTTGGAGAGAAACTCCCAAAACTTCATCCCCTTCAATCAGAATCAGCTTCAGAGGAAGGATTTTCTTAGGATTTCAGGAGGGGAGGAAAATGTTAAAATCCTTTCCCAATCCTTTAGTAGCAACTCTGAGCTGAACCAAATGACCATCTCTATCTCTACGTGGCGGGGTTTGCTTTCAATTGCTGATCATCAGTAGGATTGCCAGAACTGTATTCCCAAAGTTTATGTAGAGAACCTATCAAGAACTTCTAGTCTTCTTAAACAATCCAGTTTATGCCAAGTTCTCTCTTACTGTTTAATTTCTTCTTGATTTAATGTCCACAAGTAAATTGAAGCAAACTACATGAATGCTGATTTGGTTGTAAGATAATAGATTATTAGAATTATATGCTTTTTTCAGTCCATTCTGAAAAAGTAAACCTAATTGCAGGAAAGTAATTAGTGACAAAGTTAATTACTATCATTAATCCACTATACTCAGTTAAATCAAGCATCTGTAAATGCTGCTTTACCTGCCAGTGTGATAAGCAGCACATTATAGGTTCAGGCTCTTTATTTGGGATCTCTCCCTAGACAAGTACCTTCTAGTCAATTTTAAATACAGGTAGTCCTCACTTAATGACCATTCGTTTAACGATGGTCCTAAGTTACAACGGCCTTGAAAAAGTGCTTTATGACCTGTACTCACACTTACGACCGTTGCAAACTGTAACACCACTCCAGCAGTCACGTGATCGCAATCCAGACACTTGGAAGCCAGCTCGCATTTATGACCAGTTGCTGCATTCTATGGTCACGTGATCACAATTTGTAACCTTTTTTGCCAGTTTCCAGCAAAAAATGTCCATTGGGGAAGCTGGATTTGCTTAAAGATTGCGGTGATTCACTTAACAACCATCATAAAAATGGTCATAAAGTCAAGTCCTGTTACATGGTGACTCACTTAACGACTGCACCTCTTAACAATCAATTTTCTAGTCCCTATTGTGGTTGTTAAGTGAAGACTACCTGTATATACTGTATCAGGTTTAATTGCCAAACTAAAACTATGGAAATAATTTGTAATAAACCTTATTTTTATTTTATTTATTTATTATACAGTGAAATTACAGTCACCCTCATTTGGTGGACTTGGGCTGTAATATATCCACAGACTGGTGAATCAGAAAGCCTAAATATCTTTGTAATAAAAATATTTTTAAAAAAAAATACTGTCCAGATATCCCCTGAAATAATGGACAAGTGTTCTGGATGAGGCAATTAAATTGAGGTTAACTGTACTTTAAATTTACATAATTTGCAGCAGTTGGCATCATTTGCATACACAAATGATATAATTTTTTGCAGATGGCGTAATTTTTGATTTAATGGATAACCACCCCCCTTCCCCAACTGGTTCATGAAAGCAAAGTTTTACATAAGTAGAAAAATGTTTACCAAAATACCTCTTGAATGTCATATGTGTATTACAGTATATGGCCTTTTACTGAAATGTACTTGCTTGCCAGCTATGATAAGGGTTCCTAGACTACATTTGCCCCTTGTAATTTAAGAGCTTGAGTCTAGTTCAATCAAAACTGATATTTGGGGATTATAGTAGGAATTAAATGTCTGTGAAGCTGTACCTATCTGGAAATTGCTTTCTCTGCTGTTTTGACAGGGGGAGTCTCTAATAAATTGAGTCTCTTCCTGTAAGGTTAATGGACCAATCGAAGCATGTACAAACAGTAGCTAGTCCAATAGTTTGATGATATATCTCAGTTTTAAAAGTTTTTTTTAAAAAAATAAGTCCTCAAAATCCGATTGTGATGATACAGAAATATACTGAAGGCCTTCTATATATTTTCAGTACATTCAGAGTTAAAAGTAATGAATAGTTCAAAGATGAATTCTCATAGAAATCTCAGTATGACCCCATTTCCATCAAAAATATAGAAAAAGGTATGAAATGACAACAGGAACTGTACCACCTGTCTAAATGTCCATCAACAGACAAGTTTATACCAGCATTGACTTTTCTTGCCTGATTTTAATAACCTTGAAATTTCTAACCTTCCAGACTGTAAATGTGATTGTTCAAGATGAAGGCACAGAATCCGTACCTGTAAAGGTGCTCAACTGTGATACTATTTCTCAAGTAAAAGAAAAGATCATAGACCAAGTATATCGAAATCTACCTTACTCACAGTGGCCAAAGCCTGACAGTGTTGTTCTTGGTAGGTGTCTGTTTTAAATGTGTTTAATAGATAGCATGTTGCTGCCAAAATCCAAATGTTTGCACACACAAAAAGAACATTTTATTTATTTTTTTCAAATTTTCCCACTGCCCATCTCCCCCCAGAAGGGGGACTTAGTAACTCCATCTGAATCCATGGAAAGATGTGGGAAGAAAAGTGCTTTGCCCACTAAACTCTGCCATACCTTTTCTCCAATTTCCATACATTCAGATGTTGTCATTTACTTGAACAGCATACACACTCTGTCTGATAAGGAGCCTAAAGTACAGCTCCCCTTGTGATTTCCTACCTGAAAAGGTAGAGTTTGGAGAGAAACAAGAGCTACAACTTTCTGTCCCCCACTTTGCCTCTCTCTATTTTATGGTCAGTACCTGAATATGGCTTGTAGGTTTTTGGTATTAATATTTCCTTACATTCGTTATAATAATTTACTGAACTGTTTTCCATATAGAAATATTACATTTGATGTAGAATCTATTCATAATGTGGCAAGCAATGTAATAATTTAAAACTCAGCTGAGCTGTAAGTAGAAGAAATACCTGTTAAATAGTTAAGAGTAATAATTATAATTATGTTTTTTTAAATAAAACTAATTTAAAAGCAGTAAGAATAAAAATTTTAAAAAAACCAGATCATTTCCCTGCAAATATTAATCCACTCCAGCCAACAGGATTAGGCCACCTGGAGATCTATGACATCCTTCCTCATTTTAGTTTCACAGACATACAATGTATCTATTTCTCTTCCTTTCTTTCATTTGTTAATTCCTGCTCTTTACATTTACTGCCCTTTACATTCCAAATCGTAATCTTCTATATGCCATGGACATTATCTGATATGACAGTAGCTTCTGACCTTTGTGGCTTTGGTCAATCAAAGCTTTTACATAATGCTTCTTAGTAATGCAGAGAAAGTATAAACTAGGTTAATAGCCATACCTGTGCTACATGCAGCATTCCCTGGTAATGGTAAAGACATCATTTTTGGCCAGTATCCCACAAGCACAAGAGCATGCTTACACTATGCAAACTAGGATATTTACTTGGAGACATACTGTTTCGTGTTTTCCAAGAAAAAAGAGTTAAATGCAATATACTGATACAATCAAAATCACTTAAAGTAACTAAAATTTTATGCTTCTAAACATCTCAACTCTTAAATGGATTTTCCTCCTCCAATGGTGGTTTTGACTTTTTTTTTTTACAAAAATGAAGCATCTGACGAATTGCTACTTATAGGCTGCAATCATATCCCCGTAATATGAGAATAAATTGGGTTTTAAATAGATATGCAACTTACCCCAATAAAGGCTTAAAACAATACACCCTTACAGACAAGTGTAGGCCCACTTTGATTCTAGCATCAGGGAGCTTTAAGTCTCTTTCAACCCATCATCAAATCAAGAGATTCTTCTGGGGGACCTCCCTGCTAAGATAACCACCTTATCCATCTGTATCTGTCATGAGATCTTTAGCAAGTACCATCCAAGCCACAGAGAATATTATGTGGAAAGTGGTGTTTTTGATAGCCATAACCTTGGCCAGGCAGGTATCCGAAATATAGCTGTTCTTATCCAAGAAAGACATATGCATTATCCAGCCAGATACCATCACTTGGCACCAAGACTCGGCCTTCATGATTAATGTGAATTTGGTCTTTCATCAGGGCCAAGAAGTGAACTTTACATCTTTCTGTTCCTATCTCAAGGCTGAATTGGATATAAAATTGGGTGCCAGGATCTACATGACCAGAACAGAGGAAATCAGTCAGCCACATAATCTTCTTCCAATAGTTTCACCAGGCCATAAAGCTTTACTGATATTGACCTCTAGGTGTATCAGTCTGCATCAAACTAGCCTGCAAGCCTCATGGGGAGCTGTGGCCCACTCACTAGCAATATAGCTCCTGGGAGACATCTGTAGGGCTGTCACATGGTCCTCTCTAAGATTATTTTGTACAGTTCAGCTGAACCATCCTTTATCAACAGAATGCTGCAGAGAACAATTTCTACTGTTACATGTTTATGTAAAATACCACCCCTAGAGGGAGTTCCAATATGCCCTACTTCAGAATACCCTAGCTTGACTCTTATGAAATCAGTGCATTGGATTACTGTGAAAATGTTCTTCTACAGCAGAGACAGGGCATCCAGCACATCCCATGCATTGGCAACAAATGACATATGAAAGACTTCATCTTTTTCAGCAACCAATTTTACATAGTTTCATGTTGTTGTTGTTGCTCAGTCATTAAGTTGTGTCCGACTCTTCATGACCCCATGGACCATAGCACACCAGGCCTTCCTGTCCTCCACTGCCTCCCGGAGTTTACTCAAATTCATGTTCATTACATTGGTGATGCTATCTAACCATCTCATCCTCTGCCGTCCCCTTCTCCTTTTGCCTTCAGTCTTTCCCAGCATCAGGGTCTTTTCCAGTGAGTCCTCTCTTCGCATTAGGTGGCCAAAGTATTTGAGCTTCAGCTTCAGTATCTGTCTTTCCAATGAGCAGTCAGGGTTGATTTCCTTTAGGATTGATCTCCTTGCAGTCCAAGGGACTCTTAAGAATCTTCTCCAGCACCACAGTTCGAAAGCATCAATTCTTCGGCGCTCAGCCTTCTTTATGGTCCAGCTCTCACAGTCATGTAGAATGCTTCCTTTGAACTGTACTTTTGGTTTGTCATTCTCCCCCATCCCATCCCAGGGGAAGCAGTAGCAGAATCTTCTAGCCTTGCTTCCTGAGTAGGTAGGAGGGAAGGAGATATCCCACTGTAGGATGCCTTGTCTCTCCTATAGAAAATAACTTTTTATATTAAGTCTAATTTACCATTTTTAAAAACAGGATTGTTTGGGGTGGGTGGGTCCAGAGAAGAGAGAGCAGAATTCTGCAACATTTCAGTAATTTGCTAGATGGAAGCTTCTTTTATATGCATACAGGTTATTTTTAGGTGCACACCTGTAAAATGTTTTTCTTCTTGCAATTGCTCCTCCAGAGTGGCGTCCAGGTTCTACTGCACAGATACTCTCAGACTTGGATTTAACATCACAAAGGGATGGAAGGTGGAAGCGCTTCAATACCCTGATGCACTATAATGTAAGGAAGCATTTTGGTAGTGTTACATCTCTGGGATGCTTTTTAGCAACGCACAGCTTTTCATTAAAAATGATCTGGCTTAAAAAGTGTCCACTTTCCTTCCTATCAAATCTAATATCTATTTTTTTACAAAGCCTAGCCTCAGAATCTGAAATTATATTGCTATGCTGCAAGTGGGCAATTATTGAATGCAGCCTTGTTGAAAACTCTGGCAGATTCTGTATTAGGGATAAAAGTTATCTTTGTTTAAAGCCAGTACAGAAACTTGTTATCAATTATGCTTCTGGCAAGAAGTGCTTCTAGTAAAGCTTAAAGAATGCAGTACATCTTCTCTAGTCTTAGTGAGTCAGTTTTCTACTCTCAGAAACAATTTGAGGACCTGAATATCAGATTGGCTCATAGAAAATACCTTTCAGTAATGGACAAGAACTCGGGGCAGAAATGTCAATGGTACTTCTTTCCCAAACGACTTCAAAGGTGGGTTCATGCACAAATGAGTATGTAGTTGGAGAGGCCACTAAGGAGGACTAAGCTTTTTTTGTCTGTTTCAGTGGCATACATACATCAAAAAGAATAGTTGAATGCACTGTAAAGAAAGTGTGGCCAAGAAAGGTGAATTTATTCTTATACTGCATACAATGCTTACATAGGAAGTAGAAACTGCATGGGAATAAGATGTATTTTTGCTGTTCTCACCGAATTGTTGCATGTATGTTCTTGAAGGTAAGAGATGGTGCTACCCTCATCTTGTCAAAAATGGGGATTTCTCAACAGCCAGAGGACCACCAGCAAGACATGCCAGAGGAAAGTAAGTATAGCATGTTAGGCTTTCAGCCAGGTTCTTTTTTGTGATAGAAAACAAGCTGGATACTGTGATTTTGCATATATAATCATAGTATCTAGCTTGAGATATTTTATTTGTTTGTTTCTTTGTTTCTTTAATTTTTATCCCGCCTTTATTATTTTTATAAATAACTCAAGGTGGCGAACGTACCTAATACTCCTTCCTCCTCCTCTTTTCCCCACAACAACAATCCTGTGAGGTGAGTTGGGCTGAGAGAGAGTGACTGGCCCAAGGTCACCCAGCCGGCTCTCATGCCTAAGGTGGGACTAGAACTCTCAGTCTCCTGGTTTCCCATTGGCTCCTTCCTAGGGCTGAGAGAGAGTGACTGGCCCAAGATCACCCAGCCGGCTTTCATGCCTAAGGCGGGACTAGAACTCTCAGTCTCCTGGTTTGCCATTGGCTCCTTCCTAGGGCTGAGAGAGAGTGACTGGCCCAAGGTCACCCAGCCGGCTTTCATGCCTCAGGCGGGACTAGAACTCTCAGTCTCCTGGTTTCTAGCCCAGCACCTTAACCACTAGACCAAACTGGCTATGTTCTACAAAACAATCTAGTGAGTTGCAAAGATAGAGCCTCCTACATCTTTTCAACCACACAGAAAATGGCTTACGGAGAAATTCTGGAAAGCTATCATTTAATATGCAGCTAAGTCAGTTTATTTGGAAAGCTATAAACATTAGAAAACCAGGCAAAACTGCAGCCTACACTGACAATGATTTGTGGTGTTCTTTGTTGCATAATAAGATACAGTGTTTTCCACTGAAAAGGAGATTGATTGAAATACTCTTGCCAGTTTTACAAAAATAGTGGCTTGCAAAGGATTGCTTTGGATTGACTCCTTTAGCTTTGGATTAACTCCTTTTTTAAAAATCATTTTGGTTAAAACTAGATACTGTTCAAAGTTGGTTTGTATTAAATAATAGATAAAAGAAAATAGGTTTAGCTTACTAAAAAATGAAACAATGTTCAAATTGTTTAGTAGCTGATGTTTTACCAGAAGAAAATGCAGTAGCTAATTATAGAACCTAGGGGGTAAGTGCAATAACATTTCACATTTCTAAATTAAATGACTGCAGTTGCACAAATGGGCACTTCATTCATTTCAGTGGGATTTTGTGAGAAATAAAATTGGTTTGACTGTTCCTTTTTTTTCTGTATTTCTGTATTTTTTTCTATTCAGTTGTGATTTTTTGCTAGCGTCTCACAGATGTTGCATTTATAGAAAATCATTTATTATAGTTTTTCTTTGTTCTAATAATAACATAAATATTTTATTTTAACTCACATTCTTTTTCTTTATCCCAGTAGGTTAATATATCTCTGTAAGGCATCTCTGCTTATACTGGCAATGTTTCAGTGCTATTTCATAATTTTGTAGTTGAAATAAGACCTAAATCAGATACTTTCCAGCTTACAGTCTTGTTCTTTCTACAATACTATTTCACCTGTACACTCCAGCATCATATGTGGCATACAATTGAATACAGGTTTTTTGTTGTTGTTTATTCGTTCAGTCACTTCCGACTCTTCGTGACTTCATGGACCAGCCCACGCCAGAGCTTCCTGTCAGCCGTCACCATCCCCAGCTCCCCCATGGTCGGGTCCGTCACCTCCAGAATATCATCCATCCATCTTGCCCTTGGTTGGCCCCTCTTCCTTTTGCCTTCCACTTTCCCTAACATCAGCATCTTCTCCAGGGTATTTCCCTGCTGTGCACGGAGGGGAGAGGAAACCCTTTGGCAAGCTGAAGGAGCGAAGTTCATTTCTGCTTAGTTCCTTCAGCCTGCCTAAGGGTTCCCCCCCCCCTTTGCACAGAGGGGAAACCCTTGTTGGGGCTGGAAGAATGAAGAATGAAGCAGAGATCTTCAGGATCTGAGCTTCGTTCTTGTGGCTCCATAAAGGGTTTCCCCTCCCCCCCCAACCTTCCCTCCAGCTTCTCCATTGACTTTCTGGGGAAGCTGGCACACAAGATTGCAAATGGCGATCACATGATCATGGGCGCTTGGCAACTGGTCGTAAAAATGAGCCAGGTGCCAAGCGCCCAAAATGCAGTCACATGGTCGTGGCGGGATTGGCGCAACATTTCATGACAGTTGGAAGTGCTTTACGGACCATAAAGCACCCTTTCTAAGGCTGTCGTTTTGAACAGTCGTTAAATGACTGTTCGTTAAGTGAGGACTAACTGTAGTAAGTTTCTTGGAAATAGGATGTAGTCATGGTGACCTCCATCTGTTAGTAACCTGGTTATCTGTAGAGTTTTCTCCAATCTTAAAACATTAATACTGGAGTGGGGAACACGAGTTCTTTGCCTCCTTATTGACAAGTATATCCAGAAAAAGATCACTGTGGTTCTTCAAAATCTCTCTGCTCTAGGTAAAGATACCAGTTCTTATCTGCAAAATTCCAGACCATTACTAGGTTACAGCAAACAATTAGAGCTTTTTGTGTCTCTTGGATGCCATCTAGTGGTTGTCGGGATGTTTGCAGCTGATAGCTGGTAGACCTTGATTTTTCTTCTGGATCAGCAGCCACCATGATTAGGAAAAATGGTATTTTCAGGCTTCATTTTTAAAGACTTGAAACATATACCATTGGTTTACAAAAATGATTCTGCAAATACTTATGGTATCAGCAAAGTGACAGTCCATTTGTTTGTTTTATAGGTTGTGCACTTAGGTTCATGAACTACAAAAAAATGTAGAAGGCCAATATTTATTTAAAGCAACATTTAGTATTTACAATAGACATTATACCATAAAACTGTTTAAAGTTCCACAGAGTTAGACTGCATTTTTTCAGATTCTTGGTCTTTTGAAATCAATAGTTTGCAAAATGGCAGGTATTTATTACTTTTTGGCCTTCAAACTATAAGTCCTACCCAAAGGAAGAACAATGTACTGTAGTGGCCCTTTGATTGCTAAAAATCATGATGCTGCTGGAAACTGAATAAAAACAATACAATTCAGAATTGTTAGAAATGTCATTTTGTATGTATTGTTTATGCTTTGACCTTTCTGACATACATGCACTATGAGTGAACCATGACTGTAATTAATTGTTTGCCATTATTGTACATTTATTCAGCTTCATAGATCAAAAGTTTTATATTTAATGTGCAGAGTTATAATTGCTTGAACCCTTATATCATGCACGGTGCCCATTTTGCTGTGAACTGTACAGTATAATTAAACAGATGGAGTACATTCATACTCTTCAAGAGATCTGGTATTGAAAGTAGCTTTGTTTTAAGGTCTCCTGTTCCCACACCATTCCTTTAAAAACCCTTGTAAGAATGCTTTACAATCTTTATTTAGGAAAAAACAAACAAACCAAATTGAGATGAATGTATAGATAGGCCAATAAACAGAATTACACACTCATTCATGGTTTTCAAATCACAGGGTCCTATTACAAAACTGTATCTGATTTCTCCTACACACAACTTGTGTCTGATTCCAAAATCAGACTATCAGCAAAAGGGGATATGTTGAAATAAATATTGATTGATTGATTGGATTTATCACCACCCATCTCCACCATGGTAGACTCTGGGCGGTTTACAATCACATTATAAAAAGTTAAAAACCTATACATCTAAAATCTACTATAAAAAATAAAATAAAAATCCAAGAGATGGTGTGTTCTTAAAAGGAGGATATTACTAAGCTAACCATCCCCAGGAGGAACTATTATTTCCTTCCTCCCAGGCAAGGCGGCAGAACCAGGTCTTTAAAGACTTCCTGAAGGCCAGGAGCGAGGGTGCCCGTCTCACCTCAGGGGGCAAGATATTCCACAGGGCGGGTGCTATCACAGAGAAGGCACGCCTCCTGGACCCCGCTAGATGGAATTCTTTTAGGGATGGGATCCGAAGCATGCCCTCCCTGTTTAATGTTTATTAAATATTTCATATGGTGTTTTCGGACATGTAGTCTATGAGTCATTTCTAAAAAGTCATAGGCATTCAGGACTGTTAGAAACCAAGTATTTTGGAGTTTGATTCATCAGCCAGGGACTTTATCATTTCCATAACTGCCTAAGAATGTTCCAAACCCAAATCCTTATTATTAATATAGGAAAAGAAATAGGAAATATATGTTCATTTGGGTATCTATAAGTGGTTTGAGATCCTGCAGACATGTGATAGGCTTTGGGTTGCCAGGGTTCTACTTAGTATTTCTGAGGATCTATCAACCACAAATAGGTGAAGCCACATCATAAAATGGGCATCATAGCTGGCTTTGGGGGCAGAGATTGGGGAATTTGTTTGAGGGCTTATTTTATTTATTTATAGGAACAAAAACTGCCGGAACACGGCCACACAGCCCGGAAAACCCACAACAACCATCAGCTTATTTTATTGTTTTTGTGTTTTTCCCACCTCAAACTGATACTGTCAACCATGGTCAGAAACAGTTCTGAGGGTTACAGAAAGGGGGCATAAGAGCCACAGAATGCCCACCCGTTTTTCTTTAAAGTTACCTCAACTTTTTCATTTGAACCATTAGAACTTACAAGCAAGAATAATATGAGCTTATCCATAGAATTTACTTTGGGATCCTTTCATTTATGAAACACAAATAATATTTATTACAGGCCATTCAATATGCCAATTAGTTGCAATACACCAGGACATTATTTTGGACATGCCAATCAATTGCTCAATCAAATTCATTTCATTTGTTGATTGCTTTGAAATGTTATGGTTTATTCAGGACATGCTTTACTGGAAGAAGAAAATAAGATCTGGCATCTAGTTCGGCCAGTAGATGAAGTTGACGAAGGTAAATCAAAAAGAGGGAGTATGAAAGAGAAGGAAAGGACCAAAGCTATCACCGAAATCTACCTGACAAGGCTACTTTCTGTGAAGGTAAAATTCACTGACTTTTATTTCTATTGTTGTTGTTGTTGTTAGTGTATTTTCATTTAGCATTTTGAAAAAAGGGAAAAAAATAATAAAGATAAATAAAAGAAAAGAGGAGTAAAAAATACAGAAAGATTAAAAAATGACATGAATAAAGTTGGAATTTACAAGCATCATAGAATTAGGTTAGAATTTTCAATATTTCATTAACTAGTTTTAAGTAATTGAATATATTATATTATTCTAAAAAACTACAGATTGATGTTAAAATCCAAGCAATATATAAATAGCAACATACTGTATATCAACAGCAGTAGTCAGCTCTAGTCAGCACAATGTAAGTCATAAAATAAGATTAAAAGTTAAATTCTGTCCAGGCTACTGAAAATCTATTCTGATCCTTTACAGCTAGAGTATTAAGACTTCATGTTAAGAAAAACCCAAATTTGGGGTATGACATAAGCCAATATATACTGACTTTCCAAGGACTGTAAAACCCTTACATTTTCCTCTCCCCTTCCCCTGCCGCTCCTGTGACCATGTCTGAAGTTCTGCTGGGATTTTGTCAGGCCCAGCCCAAGAACAACAGAGAATCAGTCCATTCAAACTCCAGTTCTTTATTTGCTCACACTGTATAGACAGAATCTTGCCAGACTAAAGCTACTCTACCTAACCTAAGGGGAAATAACCCGGGAGAGCTCTAGGGAGGGGCTCTTCATTTTCCCACCATTGCTTCCCAGACTGTGCCTCCTCTTATCTCCTCCACTTCCTTGGAATGTGCTCCCTCCTTCCTGAGAACCAGCAGCACTGCCGAAATCCACCACAGATTTGAAGCCAAGCACGTGAACAGCTCAGGGCTCTCCTCTTAAATGAAAACCATACTTAGCCATTACAATATTCTTCCTCTAGTAGCTCGAAAGGCTAATTTTATTTAGTCTTGGACCAGGTTCTACAACATGGCATTTTGGGGTTTGAATGTGCCTGTAGACATCCCTCTTGTATCTTACTATGTTTCCTACTTCTTCTGACATTGTGTTTCTTTTAACAAAATGGTAAACTACAAAGTAAAGATCAGCCTCCAATATTATGATTATTTCCAAGAATGAACCTTAGCTCCAAGTGGGCCCCATTAGCTTAATAAATATGTCGATGAAGGTTCTCAGTCATCCAGGTGGAACAGTCTGTGGCTTGAATCATGTCAACTGCATTTCTATTTTCTCAGTAGAAACGTTTCACTCCTTATCCAAGGAGCTTCTTCAGTCATGAAGAAGTTCCTTGGATAAGGAGTGAAACGTTTCTACTGAGAAAATAGAAATCCAGTTGACATGATTCAAGCCACAGACTTAATAAATAAAAATTAAATGGGGGACTACAGTTTTGGAAGAATGTCCATCTGGCCCCAAAAAGAACAAAGGAAGCAGGAGAAATAGAAATCATCTTGAAGGAGGGCAACTATATGATGTGGTAAGGAGCATCCTGATAAATTGGTATCATAGGTTATTGTCACCCATGCCAGCCATTTTTGGAAATTATACTCACTCCCAGCAGCCACAACAAAGTCTCAATTCTAAATGTTTACACCAGCCCCCAAACGGTTCTGAATATTGACTTAACACTGTCGCTTCAGTGCTGAAAACATCTGTTTGAGGAAGAGAAATGCAACTCCCAATAATAAAAATAAAATTTCCACAAAAATGTAGTATATCAGTGATTAAACAAATAGAAGCAACCATAAACAGAAAACACTATCTCATTTCCCCCCCCCCCAAACATTCTCCAAAAAGTTTCCATTTTAATAGAATGCTATTCCTTGTCTATTTCAAAGAAACCAAACCCAGTTTAAAGCCCCCACTGCAAGTCAGATGTAGACTTACCTTCCAATATAGTTATTTGGGCTGTGTTTATAAATTTTAAATTCTTGAGTTACCTATAATTAGATATTTATAAATTTGGAAAATGGCATAGTACAGTCCATTGTCCTGTATGCCAAATACCCTTGCAGGCTCTGCATGAATAGCACCAATTTCTGCAAAAGACTCTGGGTGTACAGCATTGGTTTCTAGATTATGTGGTAGTCCGTATACCAGGGCTTTCCAAAGTGCCGCCGCTGGCGACACACCCGGGTGGTGTGGCGACACACCATGCTGTGTGTGGCGACACACTTTTGTGTCGCGACACACAGTTTGGAAAGCTCTGCCGTATACCCAAGCCATTTCCCTCTGCAGAGGTTCATGCGGTCTATGCAGATGACTGCACATCATGACTACATCACATGACTGATCTGTGGCAACACCCAGCAGGTTTGTTCATATAAATAGAAAGCTGCATGCCTAAATAGTTTAAAGCCTAGAAACCATTCTTTCTGAGGTCTTCTTGTGTAAGCTTTAATATATCTGTAGCAACTTTGTGTGTAATTTCATTGTAGACTATATTGAAGTTAATCTGTGAGCTGTTTATTGATGCATAAAGATAGCCAGGTCTGCTTAACAGTATCTGTAGAAAATGTGACATGGCAGAGCAGACAAGACCAGGTCAAATTTCATCAGGCCAGACTGGTTTTCTATGGAAATCCTTGGCTTATTAGCAAGGGGTCTGATTGGATTGCACAAGTCTTCTTGCTTTGTTTATGCATCCCAATTAAATACTGAATTATTTTCCAAAAGCAATTCTATCTATCTATCTATCTATCTATCTATCTATCTATCCATCCATCCATCCATCCATCCATCCATCCATCCATCCATCCATCCATCCATCCACACATTGTTATAAGAAGCTTTATTATAATTAAGTTACTAAATCATATGAATATCAAGCAACGCCCCCCCTCCCATCCCCAGAGTTCATGACTGTTATTGGAATATATCCAGAAAGCACAATTGTAAGTGCATTACTCTCCCACCAATTCCCTTCATTGGTTGCCCATTTATTTCAGAGTAGAGTCTTCTGTACTCCCTGAGCTACAATGCTGAAATCCCCACCTCTTTAAACAGAGTAGAGAATTATTTTTCATGAAGTCCCTGGATCATTTCTTAGGCTGTTCATTTTATGTTCATAAGAGCATTTACTACCCATTTATAGTTGAAAAATGCAGCACTTGGAGCCATTGTGATTCCTTGGCCATTTGGGATAGTCTTGTACAGATGACTATACATCAATTTCAAAAGCATTCTTGTAAATTTCAAAGGATCTACTGGAAAATGTTACACTTAACACCATAACCTGAATTTTTAATGTTTGTACTGTGTGTGTGTGTGTGTGCTTTCCCCACTTTAGGGTACACTTCAGCAATTTGTAGATAACTTTTTCCATAGTGTGCTTGATTCAAACCACGTTGTTCCACCAGCTGTGAAATATTTCTTTGACTTTCTTGATGAGCAAGCAGAGAAGCATGATATCAAAGATGAGGATACCATCCACATCTGGAAAACAAACAGGTAATTCGGGAGAAAATAGTACATATATTAACTATCAAGATGTTTGTTTATTTTCTTTCGTTTTATTTCTTTTTACTGTAGCTAAAATTAGGGATTAAGTAAGCTTTATCTTAAGCATCACCTGGGAGCTTCTAGAGAAGGGTTCAACAGTTTTTCAGGTGGTGCACCATCGTGTGCACATTTTTTATTTTAAAAAAATGTAAATGATCATAATTTAATGGGATCTTACATGAGAACATAGAGTTGGCTATCTTGTAATAAATATTTTGAAGGTTCAATGGCATTGTGGCGTTTTGTTGACCTGTGAGACTCTGGGGCATTTGCCTAAAACCCAAATGATTATTTTCCAAGCACAATTCTCACACAGACTCTTTAGCAAGATTTATTGAGGAATGGAGTTACAAGAATTCCACAAATGAACTATTTCCTATCTGGAACCAATATGTCCCATTGTACTTTAAGACGAAGACTTCTTTGTTTTCCTTTTTAACGGTGAACTGGTGAGCCTCTTAACTGAGAAAGGAAAGCCTTGTCCCTGGCCTTTTACACAACTGTCCTCTGAATCTTTATCATCCCAAGAATCAACCATTACATGACCCCCACTCTACGTTAGGAAATTGCCATGTACCTAGTAATAGAAAGTCCAGGCATATACATGGCTCAGTGGTCACAGTCTCTGTTTCAAACAGATGTATTTTACTTATTTACTATTTGTTTATTAAATTTATATCCCACCTTTCCTTCAGTTGTTCAAGGTAGCAAACACAGGGTTCTCTCTTAATTTTATCCCCACAGCAACAACTCTTGAGTTAGATTGGGCTCAGAGAATGACCAGTCCAGTATCATCCAGGAAGTGTCCTGGGCTAAAGATGGGCTGATTCTGAGTCTTTCCAGTGTGGTCCAGTATTTTAACCACTACATCACACTGGCTGTTCTGGGTGCTCACATTGCTCAACTACAAACCTTGAAAATGCAGGTCAGGAACCTCAAGATTCAATGTAATTTAATTTATTAAATTTGTAAAGCTGCCCAGTTCAGAATGACTCTGGGTGGCACAGAGTATTGAAAGCAGATAAAAAAACAATTACTAAAAGATGAAGTGACACAGAAGATTTGGCAAAACGAGGGAGAGATCAATAGGACTATGTTTAACAACCCATTAAAGGAGAATGATGGAAACATTAAAACAGAAGCAGACTGGAAATTTCCCTAAAAGACAGCAGCCTTTTTCAGTTGTTACAAAGGAATATACAACTCACCATGCAGTTAATGGTGAACAGTCCCTCCTTCTATAACATCATGTGATATCAGTGAAAAGCCAATATTCACAAACACTAGACAGTGGTCTGCACAAGGAACCCTAACACTGCAGGTCAGAGTGGGATCATAGCGATGGATTTGTGTATAGACTTCTCCAGCTGTTCACTGAAATCACTAACACAATTTTACAGAAGAGAAGGGCTACTCACGTCTGTTGCTATTGTGAGTTTGTAACACCTGAAAAGCTCTAGAAGTGGCCCAGATTCTTACTCTTTTAACTTTTGCCTACCAAGAGTTGAGCTCAATTTGAAAACCTTTACCTTTTTTCTTTCTGTAGCTGGACTTTCCTTTGGAATCAATATGTATCAGCAACGTGAAGACTAAGGTTCTGCATTTTGACTGAGAGCCTTAGAACTGCATACAAATCATTGTTACAGAGCTATAGAGTTTTTGCTAAATAAGCCAGCTTCTGTTCTTTGCATCATGGAGTTTTTTTGACATATAGCCAACCAAATTGCCATTAGTGGCTGTTAAAGTAAATCATTTAAATTCTTTTTAGTATAAGCAGCACATTCTGGAAGCTAATTTACCAAGCTTTTAATATGACACATTAAGGTAGAAATCTTCAGGGTTATTCAGAATAAGCAAGATTATTGGTGCACTCTGCCTTATTTTTTCCACTTGGTGCCTCCTCCTTAAATAAACCAGGAAAACTCTATTTGAGATTTGCTTAGCATTCCATGAAAACCCCACTCTGGTTTGTTGCTCTCCAAAAAAATCCAAATCAAATGCAACAAGTCCATGAGTAGAACTTTGAAAATAATAGCAAACCAACCAACCTTGGATGGTTTAGTTAATCACTTGTGTTGCCAAGAGAAGCAAAGCAGAAATAATAATGTAGAATGCATCAGCATACACACTTGATCCTATTAATCCAAATGTCTGAAGAATTCCTGTTTATAATGACATGCAAAGAAGCCTATTAGTACCTAAAGTTAAGGTAAGGTTTCCCCTTCCAGTCGTTTCCGGCTCTAGGGGGCGGCTCTCTCGGCCAAGGGAGCCAGCGTTGTCCATAGATGCTTCCATGGTCATGTGGCCAGCATGACTAAACGCCGAGGCGCACGGAACGCTGTTACCTTCCCACCGGAGTGGTACCTATTTATCTACTTGCATTTTTACGTGCTTTCGAACTGCTAATAACACATTTTGCTTGTCAGGATTACTTCTCTATCTTTTCATTCACTCCTGAATACTGGTTTCAGTTATTTCTTGTTTTCTTTCCAGCTTGCCCCTTAGGTTCTGGGTAAACATATTGAAAAATCCCCATTTCATCTTTGATGTTCACGTTCATGAAGTAGTAGATGCTTCCTTGTCAGTCATCGCACAAACGTTCATGGATGCTTGCACAAGAACAGAGCACAAACTAAGCAGGGTAAGGCTTTATCTTCAGTTCTGTGTCTCTGATAGACACAGCAGTAATCATACAACCACCTTCCTCAATCGTTTTGCATTGGAGTCCAACTATAATAATTATAGGAGTTGAAACTGAATACATCTAGAGGACACCAGGTTGGGAAGACTGAGAGAGAAAAGTCTTTAATTTATTAAAGGCATTAATTCATTTTTCCATTGCCTGTAAGGGATATGTATGCTGCCTCATAGAGCCAGGGATATTTATTTCCTGCAGTTTCTAAAACACATCTAATGATAGAATATTTTTAGTTAATGGAAAATAATGATGTCACCATTCCTGAAAAACTGCTACTTGCCCCTTCTTGTCGCCAAAACTGCCAGAGGTTTATTTCTCCCTACCTGTTTCTCTGGGCATCTGGATTGTTAGTAGATCCACCCAAAATGAGATTTTTCTCTTCCTGGTTTCCTTTTGGTATTCCTGAGTACCATAAAAAAATATGCCGAGCACAGTCAGAACAGCTGGTGCCCGGGGTTGATGAGGTCTAGGACAACATGTTGTGAGAGAGGATATCTAGAAAGAGCGGTGGTACTGGGAAAGGTAGAGGGCAGAGAAAGAATCACAAGTTACTATTACATCTGAATAGATGAACACTCATACGTGCATAGGATCCTTTTTCAGGTAGCAATAAAGAAAATGTATTCCGAGGCCTCAGAATACAGAGACTCAAGAGGGGTTAATCTGTTCTTCAGAAGTTGGGTCCTCTGTAGATGTTCACACTGCCTGCTAAGCTTACCTGCTGAAGAAGAGTTGCTGTGGTTCTTTCCCATAGCAGCAGCAGGTGTGTGTGTGGGGTTCTCTCCCTCTCTCGTCATGCTTTGAAAGAGAAAGAACTTTTTAAAATGCCATGGGCTTTCTTCTTCCTGATTTATGTAACACACCAATATTCTGTTTTCCAAATGGTGTGCAGCAGCACCCACAAAGGAAGGAAAATACACAAGATGACAGTCTCAGCATCGCAGTCAAAGCCCTACAAAAGGTGTGGAGCTTCAGTCATGATGCTGCACCTGCCATCTTGCAGATTTTGAACACACACATCTTGTTACGCATGATGCTATCACATACACCTTATTGAAAGGAATGGATTTTCCACCACCCCAAATTTTGGCAACATTAGATAAAATGTCCGCCCAGAGTTCCCCGTTGGGGGAGATGGGCGGTTATATAAATGTAATTAAATAAAATAAATTTAATAAAATAAAATAAATAAATAAAATTAAATCAAATCAAATATATGAGTTTCAAAAATCAAGTTTCACTGCATTCTGTTTTTCAGGATTCTCCAAGTAACAAGTTACTCTATGCAAAAGAGATCTCTACATATAAGAAAATGGTGGAAGAGTAAGTAGAGAGAGCCACAGACTTGTTATTTCATATTCTCAGTGTCAAAACTCCCCATTGCTTTTCTCACATCATGTCCCTTCTTAGGGGCACGTTGCTTCTAAATATGCCCTGAATAAAAATGATCAAGATACAAATAATTTCACTAGGATGTTTATCATGTTAAAAGTGACATGGAAATTAGACAAAAGAATGATAAACTCAAATAATATAACAATAGTATATTCATTTTCAAAATAGATAGCAATTTAGCAATACCAAATGAAACTGAATGAATGTGTGGAATGATTTTTCAACATTTGAATATGTTCATGTTTTTTTGCCTTTGTATTTTACTCCAGTATTTCACTGTGATTGCTTTCCCTTTTTAAATATAACATGCAGGTATGTGTGTATGCGTGTAGTATGGATTTAGGAAATAAGTTACTTTACTTACTTTAATTCCCTGTCCAAGAAACACTTTCAGAAGTGAAAAAAAGTATGACAACAAATCTGTCAGGAAACAAAAGTTTATAGTACCATAAAGGTTTAATGAATTTCCTGTGGCCTGAATTTTCATAAGGTAGCATCTACTCTGTGATAGTTTTTCTAGTTAAGTCACTAAGGCTGCCTGCCTTCGCTCTAAAGAAGAGGAAGTCACTGAGTGGGAAATCAACAAAAGCAATGAAAAACATTTAGGGCTGTCACTGAAGCAGAGTCAAAAATTTGGGCTGGTGGGCACTTTAGATAGCTGCACCTATTGCTCCACTGCTGTAGCTTTTGATTTCTTGCTCCTCAAAATGAGGGTGTAGCAAATATTCAAATGAGCCACATCCTTACTACACTGTCTCCACTGATGCATCTGTTTGGGAACCACAATGAAGCATCATGGTAGACAGCTGTTCAGGAAAGACATGTTGGACTATATTGGGAGAGCAGCCATCCACTTAAATGCTTAAGTTCAAATCAAATTATAAGGAGGGATGAGTGTGCTAGATGCTCTGGTGACTAGAAAGCTCTATAGAAAGTCACTTACTTCTGTGTCTTGCCCTCAGAGCACCCTATTGGGGTAGGCATGGTTAGCTTATCAGTCTGGAGTGCTCTCCCCAAACTGTCAGAATGGGAGAAGGGCTGGCAGGGACTTGGGCCCTAATCCATCAGATAGATGGTTTATTGGCCATAAGCAGATCCCTAACAAACCATGTGTATCCTGAGTTTCCTCTGCCAGAATTCAGCAGCAAAGTGGACAATTTTGACGGTCTATTTTTTCATGTGTTTTTTCCAATGTTGAAAGTGGTGATGAGAATGGGAGGTCTCCCATCCTCATACTTGGCCCCCAACCCAAAAATGTCTCAATTGTCATTTTCCAGAGGTTAGGGAGTTAAGAATAAGAATGGAGACATTTTTCCCCCTAAAAATAAACCAAAAGTTGGTCCCATATCTTCTCATGACAATACTTGACAGCTTCTTGTGGCCTGCCCCTGTAATACTGCTAATCCCTGGCCTACGGTAATGTTTTCATTCTGCATCATGAGAAGGACAGCCTTGCTATTTTGATTCATTTTAGCAGTCAATAGTTGTATTATAATCTTTAAAAAACCTGCAAAATCCAGCATGGAGTAAACTTCAGGTCCTGACATTAATCTAAAAGGAGGAGATCAGATCATTTTTTATAAAAATGTCAAAGATCAAAATCAGCAAGCATCCCTTAAAAGTTCTAGTTAAGTAATGTCTGTTAAGAAAATGTCAGAAATTCAGTACAAAGTGTTAAAAGTATTTTTAAAAGGTTATTACTTCAGCTAAAACATTTTTTTCTAGTTATTATCGAGGAATTCGCCAGATGGTACAAGTGAGTGATCAAGACATGAATACACATTTAGCAGAGATTTCTCGAGTAAGTACAACATTGGAAACAACCCTGAAATCTGGATAAAGTAGAACTGCTAGGTTATTTGTCTTGTCTTGCATTATTTTTTACCGTATTTCCCATTTTGTATCAGTCCTCTGGAGTTCTTTCCATCTTTTTCTTTTCAAGGTTTTGGCATTCCTAATAGCTTAGTTCAGTGGTTGACCACGCTTGAGATCCATGGGGGGAAATCTTTAGTAGTTTCAAATCGGTTTCATTTACATAATTCCCTGGATCAATTTATCCAGCTCAGATTGATTGATTGATCCATCTATATTTTATATGCCATTCAATCCAACAAGGCTCAAAGCAGTTTTAAATAAGAAATAAACAATAGTGAAACAAAGCAGCAGTATTCTGACAAACAGCCACAACATCCAAATCCACAGCAACAGGTTTCTCAGCACAGTGTTCCCAAGGCTCTCAGGAAAGGTTTTTATGGTGGGACCCAACCAAAAAGATGCTTGCAGTGTCTGTTTCCTGACCTGGCCTACCGCAAAGCACCTTAAATTGCCCACAGAATTAAACTCATCACTAGACACCTCTTGCAGTAGAGGTGGTATATGGGAAAATCTAGCAGTTCCCATCATTACGTAAGCCATTGCATTCTGGAGCGGATGAAGCTTCTGGGTGGTCTTCAAGGGCAGCCCCATGTAGAGTGCATTGATTTATTCCACGCATGAGGCATCAGCACGAGTCACTGTGTGCAGGGCATCCTAGAAAAGGCTGTAACTGGTGTACTAGATGAAACTGAGCAAAGCCTTTCCTAGCTATATATTCTTCAAGCAGCAGCTAAGAGTCTAAAAGGACCCATAAGTTACAAACTAATTCAACATAGGACAGGACCAAAGAGAGCCAAAGGTGGAATATCTGTGGTATCAGAAGGCTTCTGAACCCATAACTAGTCTTTCGTGCTGGGATTAAGCCTGAACCTGTTCATCCTTACCCTAACAGCCTCCAGACTCAGGATAAGACCACTACATGTCCTGTTTGGCCTGGGGTTGAGATATACAATTGAGTAGCATCCCTATATTGATGATATATAACAACATGCTGGTAGATTACCTCAACCAGTAGCTTCATATGGATGTTAAGTAGGAAACTATTGGCTCCCTTCCCACTACCACTGACTAGAATCTCCCTTTAAGGAAAAAGGAGTACTATAGAAAAATAGCACCTCAAAGGCAGTCCATTGAGATACCCTGATTGATGGTATCAGAACCCCTGAGGGGACAAGCAAGACGAGGGGAGCTGCATTTTCATTGTCCTGATCTCATCATAATTTGTGCACAAGAGCGATCAGTGCAGTCTTAATACCGTGCCCAGACCTGAAACCTGATGTAAGGGATCCAGATAATACATTTCCTCCTGGACTCTTTGCAGTTGTAGACCTACTACCTTCTCCACAACCTTCCTTAAAGTGGGGAGATTGGAGTTAGGAAGTAATTATCCAATATTCAAAACTGAGGTAATTTTTACTGTTTGCTTCCTTCTCCATGTATATGTAGTGGTAACAAATGGAAAGGTGGAGCTACTCCAAATCACTATGTTTTAGTAATTTAGATTCTTTTAAAGGGGGTCGGACATGAAGGATGTATGTTTGCTCCAGAAGCAGAGTGGGCATGTTAGTATTATTAGTAAATTCAAATCAAATAATAATTTTTAAAAATTAATGACCAGAGCCTTACAAGTTAACCAGATTTCCCAAGATATCAGTATTCTCGCACAAGGTCTTGTGATATTTCAGCCAGTTTTTCAGATGATGATGATGATGATGATGATTGACACCCATGCTATGGTGCAAGTTCAGATGTCACCATTCTGCACTTGAAAAGTCTGCTAACCCCTACTCCAAGCATCTGATTGGCCTCATGAGAAACAGCATAGATTTCTACCCTGATTCAGAAGGGGTTGCTCTTAGAATTTAACGAGATAAGTTTTATGCTGTTAGAGATATTGCCAATACAGCTGGTGAATATGTCTGCAGTGTTGGTTTCTTCTTGAGGTATATTTACTCTGTTTCCTATGGTGGGGAAAACAGTGTAGTGGCTATAACAAATCAGCAGGCAAGCTTGATGTGAGATCTCTGATAAAAGTCAGCTCTGCTTCCTTACCAACCTGGACAGCTATTAAAATTCTGGGGTATAGAAAAAGGAACAATATTACATCTGGTGCACCTGGTGTATGTTTCATTAAAGTTGTTGTGTAGCCAGCTCTATGCTTGACACACTGTTTTTCTTCTTGTTTAATTTAATAGGCCCACACAGACTCATTAAACACCCTTGTGGCTTTACACCAGCTCTACCAATATACTAACAAGTACTATGATGAGGTAAGCTTCCACCACTGAGATTGCTTTATTATTATCCTGTAAAAAGTCATGAGACAGGCGAAAGATCTAACAAGCTGATTTGCCTCCAAGCTGATAATTTCCTAGTTTACTTGATGCTCGGCTTTGACCAAGACACTGTAATTCTGATATATTAGGAGAAATATACATCTTTAAAGCATGTTCAGAAGAATACAGTCTCTAAATATAGATGTATTCCATATGGGATTTTATATCCCAAATATAGCAGATTTCCTGGCTACATTAGACAAGAACAATGAAGAGTTACTTATTAACAAAATGTCCAGGAGGCCCCAAATATCACAAGCCTGGCTTACTATCCTTGAAGTAGATGATGAAATACATTTTGCCATCCACTTGATAGTAGATTTTTCTCTAACATTTTGAAAATCCCATTGTCTGCTGTCTGCTCACAATGAGGAAAATGGCTTGCCAGATTTGTAATACCAAAGGTTCTTTCTGGTTAATAGATAGCATTCTTTAAAACCCCTGGAACATGTCTCTCCAGAAATACTTATAGGATCATGTTGTAACATCTTGACTTTTATTTTCTTTTAGATCATAAATGCACTAGAAGAAGACCCAGCTGCACAAAAAATGCAGCTTGCTATTCGATTACAGCAAATAGCAGCTGCTTTAGAGCATAAAGTGACTGACCTTTGATTTGAAAGCTGCAATAAAAAAGTCTGACCTGAAGATGTGTAAATTCATTCTCCCTAATAAGAAAATAGTGTTCTATTTTTTAATGTGTAATTACAATTTTAAATGAAAAAACAAAAGGCTCCTTTTTTATATAGAACAAGTGTAATGTAAAATTTTTTTACTGTAAATTATGCTTCTAATTAAAATCCTGTGTGGTGTATAAATGAATTTCCAGAGGGAAATGCGGAGGTCCATAGGGGGTGGGGTAGGGTGGGGGGAGTTATACTCGTTTAATCAAATAGTACAATCTTTGAAACATCAGCATTTTTAGAAGTCATTATGCTAGTAAAATCACTACCTATAATTTCTTTATACTTTAAGCAATATTTGTACTAGAAAAATGATAGCATATTGGAAAAATAAATGCAATATCCCCTTTTAATTTTAATAACTGGAATTAGCTTTTTTCCCTCTTTTTTTAAAAAAAATTCAATCATCAATCTTCTGCTTATGAGGAGGATATAAACAACTTATTTGCAATGACTTTCCTTTTTAGGAGATTGCAGTGGATTTGGGTACCATATTTCTTTTACATTCATGTGAACTTCAGTGCTAAAACATGTGGTTGTGACTGCTGCCCCCAAACCCATATTTTCACAGTCAAAGCAGATGATGCTGTAGATCTGTTGTGATGGTTTGCTTCTTTATCTTCAAAGGTGTCTACAAGTCTCTAAGAACATAACTTTGAATCTTGTGTACAAGCTTCAGCATAGAACGCAAATGCTAGAACTCTGGAAGACATTTATATTCCTCAATAGGAAGTTGGATGATATCCCTAGGTACTTCTAAAGAGCCAAAGTTGATCCAGTGTGCCATCAGCACAAAGGGAACCAGAAAAATACAGCCCTTTTTCTCTTGAGTTTTAGGAAAGTGATTGTTAACACATGTCAACGTACTGTTGCCATTTGGAATCTGAATTACGCACCATGGGCGCTAAACCCTTGGGGCATAGGTTTGGCTGTGACAAAGGATAATGCAGTGTACAAGGCTGCTTTTCTGAGGTAGCGAGTGTCCAAGGTTCAGAAATACCTGGTTCTGGATCTGGATTAGGCTCTTCTCATCCTCAGACCGTTTCGTAAAATCCCTGATAAAAAGTACAGACAACAAATTCTATTGGTTCAAACGTTTTTCAGATCAAACTGGCCTTCCTTTTTGTTCTTTTTTTAATTGTTAATTATTATATATGCTAATGTGCCTTACTTGTACTAATTATGTGGATATGAATGGTTTTGTAAAGAGAATAATATCAAAAATATTTATGTGTGGTTTGATGACTTTTGTGAGAAAATATGACCAGCAGAATGCCTGTAATTAGCTTTTTGCCAATAATGTGCAGTTTGACCTGATTCAAATATGTGTATCTTTTGTTGGAATGGTTCATAGGATTTTTTTTAATGAATTTTCACATTATCCTGGGAAGATTGCTATTTGATTGTTTTAAAACACAAAAAGAAAAAAAGATCACCCTGTGTTTGAAATATAAAATACTCACTGTAAGGAAATCCTATGCCTTGTCTAGGATGAACACTACCTGAGCCTTGGAAAACTGCAATGAATGGTCGTTTGTCGAGATGGGCGGTGAAGTCGTTTGTTGAGATGGGCGGTGAAGAAATGCGATAAATAAATAAATAAATTATTACCTTTGCAGTGGAAATTAAAGTACCTGATTGAAGATGTAATGTGTGTGGACAGTATTAGCTTACAGGCAAACTTATAAAACTTGATATGTAGTCTTAAAATGCTATGTTGCACATGCATACACAAACACAAGCAATCTTGGTTACATTTATTTTTCACAATAAGGTGGGTGGTTTTGTTCAGTTCAGTAGCATTTTCCAGGTAGGAACTGCCCTTTGGTACCTTTGCTTGGCTCTTAACATGATAACAGTTTTATTTGCTTCCTCTCTGTGTATTGGAGTTAATAGCAACTTTTGTCCTGTTGTCAGTTTTAAAATGTATTCTATTAATCTCTTTTTGATTTCTGTAGAGTGAGTTTACAGGCAATATAGGCTGATGACAACAATAATTGCCTCCTGTAGGGGAATTGCAGAAGCAAAAGAGGGAAACACAGCTTATCATTTTTCTTTTTTTTTTTCCTTTTGTTTTCTTAATCTGTAAACACCTTAGCACAGTGTTTCTCAGCATTAGCAACTCTAAGACAGGTGGACTGCTGGCTGGGGAATTCTGGGAGGTGAAGTCCTCGCATCTTAAAGTTGCTAAGGTTAAGAAACATTGCCTTAGCATATGGAACTATGAATTGTTTGGATGAGTTTACCTAAGAATTCTGGGTCAAACTAAGCTGCTTTTACTTGCCTTCTGACTGATCAACAAACATGCTTATCTGCTTTGTTTTGTCATCATTTGTAAATCCTGTTAATTGTAAATCAAATACAAGGTTTTTTTTTCCACAAAGCGTTTTCCTTGAATTTTTAAAGTTTCTTCTTAACTCTTTTTAACAATAGATCTTTGAGTTGGCTTTTCAATAAGATTCCTCTGTAACTGTGATTGTGTATTTGGTCACAAGTTGATGCCTCAGAAAAATGTCCTCTAGTTATTGAGAAGGTGGGGAAGAGTTTCAAAGTGGCAGTTCAGAGTCTTCAAAAAGACATGGCCCTTAAATCCTCGAGTAGTTGGTTTAAGCAGCAGTTGAGTTGCTTCCCAAAGTAGTCTTCAGATGTTAGTGGCAACAGAGATATTCAGTGTGCTGATTCATTTAATGTACATGTGTGTTCTCTAAATCATCAGTCATATTAGAACGTAAGCTTTTCATGGTAAATTCCAGCAAAAGATGTGTGTAAGATTTTGACTCAATATTTTCTGTTTATGTCTTGCAACATTTAATGGAGTTACTAAAGCAGAACTCTGCAGAAACTGTACAATCCCAAAACTTTCCCAGAATTTCAAAGGGGTCAGATAAATAACTCTTATGTTCAGCCCAAAGAACAGCTGAATTCTGAAATCCTTTATTCCAGGCAGTGACTGAAAGTAGGTTAAATGCCCAATGAACATTTGGAAAACTAAATCCATGTCTCTCATCAGGCAATGGTAATATAAACAAGGAAAAACTCACAGGAAGTTGTTGCTGATACTGAATACTCTTTTTAAAGCTACGTATTTCACATCTGTGAAGAATTGAAAATCACGATTCAAAGCAGCAACAGCAGCCCACAAACTGGTATAAAAATTCTGATTATTACTTACAATGAAGAGGAATCCTTTTCTAAAATAAAAACAGAAAGGGAAGATTGAGAGAGAAATGAATGTCTCTTCTTCACATCCTCCCTGTTTTGAGTTTCTTGGTAGCTCACAAGACAGTGCATTATAATGGAGCAATATATTTGCTTTGTCCATCGATGAAAAAAGGAAGGAAGAATTCTTGCATAAGACAGACCATTCAGCTTCAAAATTTTATACAGGGAGATGTAGATGAAGGCTGCCTTGGAACAACATTCTTCTGCTTTTTAATAGTGATGAGCAAAAGAAACAGGAAAGTAAGGGACAAGCCTTCTTTCAGACATTTGAGGAATCATCATAACTGCTCAGACTAGGAGTCCAGCAACCCTATTTTTATTTATCAGATTATGAAACCCAGTTAGCTGATCCAGAGTGGGAGTTTGAGGGAAAATGGAGTTCAGTGAGTGAGGAAAAATGGATGCAAAGAGTCTGGGATAATAAGCTCCAGTTTTAGGCTATCAACATTATTTTGGATCAAAATATTGATAGCCTAAAACTGGAGTTTATTAGTGCTCCAGCTTTAAAATGCTGTTTTAAAAGTGATGCTTTACCTAAAATTTTAAAGTGTACAAATAGAATGAAGAAACAGAAATAAATAACTTTTCCTTGCTTTTCATTAATTTGTATCAGTCTTGCCTACTAAAATATATAGTGATTAATGATTTAAAATAAAAGAGTTAAGGGTAACCTTAAAAGAAAAGAGCCAATAGAGCTTAACAGAATTAACTGATTCAACCAACATTCTATACAATCTCTGGGATGAATTGCTTTTTGAATCGGAAAAGTGTCGGGTTTTTTTTTTTAAGTCTTAAAAGTATTTATCAGAAGACAGAGGAAAATGATTCATTGGTTGGGTAGAGCACAATAATAGCTCCTTTTTCAAGTTTTCTATAGCCTGGTTTTGAAGAGGAAAAATACCACCAAGTCACATGCTGTGTTTCTAAAATCGCCTTTTCGCTCTTCTAATTCTGAACAATGTTTGGGGCTAATTTAATTCTCTTCAAAATTGAACGTTGAGTGAAATGGTTATTTCTCCCCCTCCCCTTCTAATCCTGCATGTAACAAGAAAGAAATGAAAGGGGGAAAGTATCCCTTTGATACCCTTAATCTTTCTCTCCTGTAGCTTGGACCTATTCAGCGCAAGATCACACTTGCTGGTTACATGGCCTGAGTGCCAGTCCCTGAGATATTAAAAAATATGTGTTTGCTGCAGCTGAGCCTAGGTTTGCGATGGCCCTGCCAATTGTAAAGCTGCCACAAGGGTTTTCTCGGAACCTTATTCTAATGGGTCTTGATCAGTTTCATTGTTTTCCCTCTGCTGTTCTATTCTGCTCTGCTTTGCACCTTTATAATTCTGTTAAAACCTGCTTAAAACTGCATTTTCAAGCAAATCTCAAGCAAACAAGACCTCCTCCCATCGTAGATGGGGCAATGTTTGGTGTAGGAATGAGAAAAGACCAGCCTGATTATTTTAAAAAAATGTACATGGAATTGTATTACAATGAGCAGGGTGAAATATCCCAACCAGTTTTTCTTTCAAGGCAAATAGGTTTAAAATGTCAATGAAAAATTCCTGATTTAAGGTGGGCTTCCTTAACACGCTTGGATGGCAGTCCAATATTTGTAGTGTTTTCCAAGATACAGAAAATAAAATAATCCAGGAGAAGGAGGTTATTGACAGAAATGAGCATCAAGATCAATATGGAACTAGGGAACATAGCCTAGAACAGAGCTTTCCAAACTGTGTCGGGACACATTAGTGTGTTGGCTGCAGTGACTGGGTGTGTCGTGGCTGCTGCTGCCTCCAAGCCCTGCCAGGATTCCGCGCAGGTCCTAGTGCCTGCCTTGTGCCTTGCTGCCTCCAAAACTGCTTTGATTCCACGCAGGTCCTAGTGCCTGCCTTGTGCCTGCTGTAAGAGTGTGTCGCGAAATGATGCCCTGCTGTAAGAGTGTGTCACGAAATGATGCATGTCTAAAAAGTGTGTTACCAACATGAAAAGTTTGGAAAGCTCTGGCCTAGAATCTCCTTTTGGGTTAATTAGATTGATCTTGTTCCAGTTTGGCAACCTGCCCCACTGAAGTATGCATGTAGCCAATCTTGCTGATCACAATGAGCTAAACAGAGTCATAGTACTTGGATGGGAGATCATCAGATAATTAAAAAAGCAAAATAATAGAAGAAGGCAATGGCAAACTACTCCCATACTTGAAAGCGTCCATGCAATTGCCAGGAGTCAAGGTCACGGGTATCTTCCATCTAGCCAAGGTAGAATGGGTGGTTCTTCTATCTCCTCCAGTAACAAATTTCCCCCAACATAATGTCTGCAAACATGAGTTTATTAGTTGCTTCCTCTTCTGTTAGCAAATAAAGTTGTGGCCTTTATCTGCAATTAACCATTTCAAGTCCTCATTCAGGGGAATGGACAGGCCGTCAATGATATGAAGTCACACAGGAAGGATAGGCAGAGTTCATGCCATGCTGCAACCCTCTAGACGCCAAATGCTTCTCCATTGGAAGCCACCAAAACCAATGAGAATGTTGCAGCCACAGTGGCCCAAGTTTGAGGATCAGGTACAAGCAGTTACAAGTAGTTGTAACAACGATATTTCAACCCTTGTTCTTGTTGGTTCCAGATTTTCTTTCAAACACTATCTCATAGGGACCCCTAATGGTCAGGTTGTAAGATTCATGGATATTCTGCATGTCCACCATAAAATATGCTGCTTCTTAGAAATCTGTTTTAGATGATAAAAATAACTATTTTGTTTTCCTTAGATTTTATTCCTCACTGCTATTTGGCTTGCATTTCCAAAGGTCAGTAATCCTCCTCTGTTATATTTGGCAAGTCAAGGGCTATGGTTGAATCCTCCGTTCTCTCTAAAGCTTTTATCTCAGTGTTACAGAAATGACTGCTTAATAGTGACAAGCGACTGTGTACTTACCCTCTTTTCTGCATTTAACAGAGAAGTGCATTAGCCTGTGATTTTTTTCTCTGTTTAGTGAGTTCCATGCTTTGTTCTACTGAGTAGATTAGCTGTAGCAGTGTCCAATCATTATGTAAGTGCTATTGCAGCCTTCTACCAAGGTGGTAGCTTTATGTTTACAGAAGAATAATAGCCTTGCAAAGCTATGAATGAAACATTATGAGCACTTCACCTTTCGGAGACTCATTGAAATTAATGGAAATGGAAGGATATTGGCTGTTGGAAGATGGGTTCACAGGATTTGTAGCTTGTATGTGGAATATTTCAGTGTATTTCATAAGTGTTAATAAAAAGAGAAGCAAGCCTGCTTGCTGTGATTAGAGAGCAGGCACCCGTTGGTTTTTTGTTTGTGTGTGTGTGTTTTTGTGCAAAAACAAAACACATCAGAATGTTCAGTGTTTAGCTCTGTTTCTGTTTGCAGAAAGCAAATGATGTACAGGAGCAGATAAACCTTGGATCACACCTGATTTACATAATTTGGTTTTGTTGCTGAGTTTTCCAGAAATGTCCCAGCCCAGTCACAGAAATACAGCAATATTTTATATGCAAAAGGCTTCCAGTTATGTTCTTGGCTTCTCCAGCTAATGCATGGAGAGAGCTATCTGAAAATTTGGAGATTCACCATCACTTGTCTACATCAGGGATGGCCAATTTGTCACAGGTTGGCACTGCAGTTGCTTGTTTGAGTTTGGTTTTCTGATGAAAGACTGTTGTGGCAGAACCATAACCCAAAGTAAGTGTGGATGACCAAGCAAAAAGAACCTTTGAAAATACAGGATTAAAAAAGAACAAAAAACGTTCCTCCCTTTATACATTTGATTAAACAATAAAATAAACAGTTCAGCAGTTAATTGGACGTTCATTGAATCAACATCATCAGAAGGTTTCTGGGGCTGCAAAAAACATTGTGCAGACAATTTTTTGAGTCAATGGACCAATGATCTGGTTCAGTATAAGGCAGCTTTCGATGTTCCTGAGATCTTAATCCAGGTGTAAATGTGGATCTGCTAAAAAAAAAGTATCTGTGCATTTGATTTCCATATTCATCATAGTTATGAACTCACATCATCCCTTTCTACATTTTTTCTTCCTCTGCTCTACATCAAGAGTTGCTGTTATGGAAAACTCAGAAGACGTCATTGACAAATACTCTGTTGCCTCTGTTTCACTGATCATGAACAGTTACTGAAGAGCGATAATATATTTGTCCGTTGCAGAAGTACGTTTGTCAAAATTGGGCTTCATCTGGGATGAGGAAAATCAAATACTTGTCCACAGGATCCATATCTTAGAAAAGCAAAAAGAAAATCTAAAGGAATTCTAGTTAAACAATATCAGATAAATGAGAAAGGTAGGTTTCAATTTAAAAGTGACCTAAGAGTCTGGATAAAAGAAGGAAAACAAAAGCGATGATAATGAATATGTGGGATCTATCTATATAACATCTTGCACAGGGAGTGACTGAAAAAACACAGATGTTTTAAAGTGATTCTTCTGAGATTAAAACTGCCAGGAAGCTGCATGTAAAACCCTTTATGCAGTTTCTAATTAGGCCTGAGGATCACACTACAGTTTGGTATTTTGTCCACTGAGAATTATCAGTAGTTCTCAGACGTCTTCCTGGGAGGACTCACCAACAGTACGTTCTTTGTTTAAGCACCTACCTAGCGGCCACCCTTGTTGACCTGGACATTTTCTGTTATTAGATCCTTGTAAACTTGTGACTTGATCATCTAATCACGTGAAAGAAGAGAAAGACTCTGAATGCTGCTGCTTTTTGCTATACAAAAATAAAACAACCAAACCACTAAACATAGATTTATTTTCTACTGCAACCCAGGGAAGGAAGACAATTATGTGAAACATCTGTGATGCGCCTTTCAATTAGGAGGATGAGAAAATGGGTACCGTTGCAGCAATGAAAAGGCTATGATGATTGATAATGGCTTCCCTAGCTTGCCCCCACACACCCCGGTGTTGGACTACAGCTTCCAACTTTGCAGAAGGCTGATATCCATTATCTCTCTGTCACTCTGTCCTGTATGTCATTATCCTGCCTGGTAATAATGCAGATACAGAGAGGTCACTTTATGGAACAACTGGAAGGAATCTGCCTATGCTCAAGGTGACATACCGTAAAGCAGAGCTTTCCAAACTGTGTGTCGCGATACAAAAGTGTGTCGCCCCACACAGTGTGGTGTGTCGCCACATCGCCAGCGGCGGCACTTTGGAAAGCCCTGCCATAAAGGGTTATCGCCTTTAAAATGTTATTTGAAAAAAAAATCTGAGCTGAAGCCATGGGTGGCAAGCTGTGTGCTTGCCAGAAGACAAAGCTGAGGATGAGGTGAAGCTGTTTAGGCGTGTGATGAACTGGGTCGGGGAGGGAATAGCAATTCTATGTGCTGGTAAGGGTAGCATTTCCACACTGAAGGAGAAGTTAAGCTGAGCTCAGTGGTTCCTTTGTTGTGCCTCTAGGCCGCATCTAGGGCACGTGCTTCAATAATTACTCTTTTAACATCTTTTTCAACATCTTTACAAAAACAAACTTTTATCAATCAGCTTTCAAATACGTTCCTTTTTCTTTTTGCTTTGATGTCATTTGTTTCTGATCATAAAAAGCAATGGAACAAGAGTTTTCTTTGAAAGATTAACAGGTTTTACGAACGCTACAAATTATATAGAGATTATTTATTTATATTACACATAAATGAATACTGAAGTACTCTGGCCACATAATGAGAAGACAGGATACCCTGGAGAAGATGCTGATGCTAGGGAAAGTGGAAG
This sequence comes from Charina bottae, assembly GCA_023362775.1. NCBI lineage: Eukaryota > Metazoa > Chordata > Lepidosauria > Squamata > Charinaidae > Charina > Charina bottae. The sequence continues at coordinate 68,543,814 of JALMGJ010000006.1, forward strand.
GCAAAAGGAAGAGGGGCCGACCAAGGGCAACATGGATGGATGATATTCTGAAGGTGACGGACTCAACCGTGGGGGAGCTGGGGCTGGCGACGGCCGACAGGAAGCTCTGGCGTGGGCTGATCCATGAAGTCACAAGTTGGAAGCGACTGAATGAATAAACAATATATATAGTGAAGAAGTGAAGTGAAGAAGAAAATTACAAGCAATAGATCACCACTTCTTCTAGATCATGTCTTCTGTTTCTAAATTCTATTTTGAACAGGAAAGAAACAAAGCACAATTAAAAGTACTCTAGAGCAGTGTTTCTCAACCTCAGTAACTTTAAGATGTTTGGACTTCAATTCCTGGCTGGAGAATTCTGGGAGTTGAAGTCCACACATCTTAAAGTTGCTGAGGTAGAGAAAGCTGCTCTAGGCATGTAAGAGCTTGCACAATCTCCTTTACTCCTATTCTACTGGGCTTCTTCTTGGAGGTTAAATGATTGCCACCTTCTCAATTCAGAGAAGTAGGGAGGCTAGCTGAGCACTTCCACCCTCAAAAAAACAACAATTCCAAGAGGTTGAAGAAACTGTTTGCTATGCTACTGGCATTGTTCTGCAGTTTGATCAGCTGCTATAACTGAGGTTTTCTATTCTCAGACTCAGAAGCATTTTTAAGGCATTTTCTCAAATATGTCTTAGAGATATATGCACTTTTGTTTTTTCATGTATCTTGCTATCCATTTTTCCTGTTAACACAACTACTTTAGTCTTCAGTACATTCATGCTGAGACAGAGATAGAGATCTGCAAATCATTTGAGTTCTTAAACAACATGACATTATTTGCGTACCATAGTACATGTACATTCATGTCCCCAACCAACACTTCTCTAATGTCATCATAGGCATCCCTTATACATTTATATCCATAAATACATTAAAAATGAAGGAGACATTAAATAACTTTACTTGCTCATTGCTCAATGTTGACCCATTCTCTAAGCATTCCATTCTCATGCATGATTTACTTCCATCATATACCACTCTTACCACATTCAGTAACGAATCTTCAAGTCTATATTCATATAAAATATTCCACAACTCAAGACTTCATCTTGGGCTTTCTCTAAATCAACAAACTTGCCATATTTTTTTTCATTTCTACAACCTGCTGAACAGCAAAAATATCTGCAGACTCACTGTTGCTGCCTTTCCCTTTATTTGGGGAATGATAAGACCATTCTTCCAATTGTCAGACACAGATGCAGTCTTCACACAGACATGAAGCAAGTTGCACAGGCACTCCATAAACCAACCACAGCCATATTTTCATATTTCTCCAGTTAAGCCATCAATATCTCCAGCCTTAATACTTTTCAACATTCTTACAGCATTAGACATTAGTATTTAAAACATTTGTTTCAGTACTAATCTGACATATCACCATCATTCCCATACAATCTTCCAGCATTCCCTCACTCCAATTTCTTCTCAAATAATTTCATCACTTTATTTTTCATTCCATTCACTAGCCCTTTTTACCCCTGCTCAAATTTATTATTTCCAACAAAATCGCTTTGCATTTTCTCTGCCTCTTTTAGTCTAAACCAGCCTTTTTCAACCTTTTGACCCTGGAGGAACCCTTGAAATATTTTTAGGCCTCGGGGAACCCCTGCACATTCAGGCTCAAGTATAGGCCAGAAGTTACAAAATTATTATCTTCATTTCATGTGTAGGCCTGTAGATATGCATTAACAGTGTTCTTAAACTAAAAATAAAGAATGAAACTTACCTCTTTAATGTGAAGTTGCCCGAATTTGAAATAATTTTTTAAATAAATCGTGACCTCTCCATGGAACCCTGGTTGAGAAACCCTGGTCTAAACTGTTCTTTGCATTTTTTAATCTTATCTTTTTCTCTATATACATGGATCTTTCTCTCATTCTAATTTTTTGCAATGATCATTCTCTTATGTACTTTTTTCTTCGTCCACAGTGCCATCATTTAATCAAGTTTTTTCTCATGCTTCACATTAAATTACACATATTTACACATAACTGTGGCAGTCTGTAACACAATTCTCTTCATTCTGTTCCAAGCAGCTCTTTTCTTATATTCAATATTCTGTAGGAATATTCATCTAATTTTAACAGTTTTTCATAGAGGATTTATAATTTCTATTTTCTCTACTTACTTTCTTTTTCTCCCATGTATGTTTCCCCCAGATCTGCTCTTGACAGTATCAAATATCGATTTGTCCCACATTCAGAACCTCTCATCACCCTTGTGTTCTTTATTATGTTTCTTAGTCTTTCATCATAAACAATCAGATCAATCGTGCTTCTTGGTTCATTCCTTTTCCATGTATATGTATGAATAGATTTATGCTTAAACTATACACTGTATTCAAAACAAGCAGACTTGTTTCTAAGTCATTACTCACTAAACAATCCTATTGTCATTCATTCTTGGCCTCCAAATGGCCCAATCACTTTTTCTGTATGCACTCATCTTATTTCCAATCATCCATTCATGCCACTTAACAAATATATCACATTACATTCATAAAGCTCCACAATTATTTCCACAATTCATACCAATATTCTTCCATTATCTCATTTGCTGGAGCATAACATGCAAGTATTGCCAACTTGTCTATGAAGGTTCTCAGTCATCCAGGTGGAATTGTCTGTAGCTTGAATCATGTCAACTGGATTTCTATTTTCTCAGTGGAAACGTTTCGCTCCTTATCCAAGGAGCTTCTTCAGTCTGAGCAAAGTTTGTAAGGGAATCCTTAAATATGTTTCTAGGGTGGCTGTGTGACCTTGCACCTGGGGCTAGGTCATGGTTATTTTGAGATGTTATTTCTAAGTCCCTTTATCATCTAAAGGAGGATCGTTAAGATCACCCTGCTGCTGTTGAGCTTGCGAAATGGTCTTAATCTTCCTAGGCACAGAAGACAAAGCAGGAAGGAAAATAGGTGAAAGATTGTGCCTGAGGGCCCCACCTCTATTCAAGGAAGGATTTTCCAAGTTGGCATAAATGGATTCCTTGACCCCTCTCTCAAACCACCTATCTTCTCTGTCTAAAATGTGAACATTAATGTCCTCAAATGAGTGTCCTTTTTCCTTTAGATGAAGATAAACTGCTGACTCTGGTCCTGTGGTGTTACTTCTCCTGTGTTGGGCCATCCTCCTGTACAAAGGTTGTTTGGTTTCTCCAATGTAGAGTTCAGAGCACTCCTCACTGCACTGGATTGCATAAACTACATTGCTTTTCTTGTGTTTTGGAGTTTGATCTTTGGGGTGTACAAGCCTCTGTCTCAGTGTGTTGGTGGGTTTGAAATATACAGGTATGTGGTGTTTGCCAAATATCCTTTTTATCTTTTCAGACATGCCAGCCATGCAAGGTCACACAGCCACCTAGAAACATATTTAAGGATTCCCTTACTAACTTTGCTCAGACTGAAGAAGCTCCTTGGATAAGGAGCGAAACGTTTCCACTGAGAAAATAGAAATCCAGTTGACATGATTCAAGCTACAGACATATTGCCAACTTATGTATTTCTGCTTTCATATGCACCCAATCTTAATTATATCAATTCATACTTTCTGACATACATTTAAGTATTTTCATTCATAATTAAATCTACACTTTCACTTCCCTGCACGTATTCATCAACTCCACTTCACAAGACCTCCACCTTTGTCAGGTCTATTATATCCTTTCCCTTTCTCTTACTTTCACAAACAACAAATCCTTCCTTCCATTAATCCATATGTTTCACCTTATATTCCTCTTACATTTTGAATCAGTCCTCTGTAGTCATGGTCATGGTTACCAGATGAGTCCTTATTTATTGAGCTGTGCCAACAACCAACTAAAAGATCAAATCCAACTTATACAACTTAGCAATGTAATGATTAAAAGACTGAGGGGAGCTAAATCTGAGTGACAAAGATGGTGAAATTGAAAAGAATTTTGGAGAATAGTTTTGAGCCTGAGAAGAGAAAATCAATACCTAATTTTTAAACTCCATATTCAGTTAATATTTTTCTAACAAGGCAATTCAGATTTTCTAATGTAATTGCATAATTGGGCAATATGAGCAAAGATTATGTCTATTTTCCATTTTCTTAGCTTCTTCTGGAAAAAGAGGTGTTTCACTCCTGGGAAGAGTAAGTGGGAAAAGGACAGGGTGAATGATTTGGAGATGGCCTTGACATCCCTAAGCAAGGCACTGTTTAAAAAATAGCAAAAAGAAAGCAGCAGTGAAAATATCAAAGAGGCCAAATTATCATATCTCTTGGTGGAACCCTTTAGGTTCCTTGGTGGAACCTAAAAAGCAAACCCTTCCATAATCCTTAAAAGGACTGAGAAGGTCATCTCTCTTGAGTCATTCTTTGTCCCTTAAGCTGCAAGGGTACATGGACAAGCACCTCTCCCACAGAAGAGGCAACGTTTTCTGCAGACAAGGATTCCAAAGAAACTAAGGTCTCAAACCATTTAGAAAGATGAAGGTCAAAGCCAGGTCCTATCCTGACTAGTTTGTTTGATAAAGAATCAGAGTACTTGCTCTAATCTCCTCTTTCCTGTGAGAATTATAATAGCTCTTTCTCAAGTTTCTGGACAGGTTTCAACATTAAGAAAACATACATTCACTGTAAACCAGCCTGGAGAAAACTATGGTGGGAATGACTTGTGTTAAGGCTTGACTTCTGGCAAAGGTAGCAAATGGAGGTGGCAAATGAAATCTAGAAGAACTGCTGAATTAGAACTTTTGTAAAGCAATAAACCTGCAGTATTAAGGAATTCAATTCATGTTGTGTATAATAATGGACCCCCTCATTATAGGCTGTTTAGGTTGTGTTTTTTCCCCCTTTCAGCTGCAAAAGATTAATCTAAGACGAAATATGCTAATCTTTAAAATTAGCTATATGGCTGTGCTTCTCAACAAATGTTAGTTGAAGTGTTCATGATTAAGATCTCTTTACTGCAAACAGTATTTATTGCAGTACAGCTGTAAGGAACATACAATCTGATGATTGAAATGTAGGAATGCTCTATTAAGTACACAATCTTTTCTGGCAGAGCTTTAATCTGCTTTCTAATGAAATGTTGATATCCAGAGATGGGGGACATGGGATTTCATTCAAAATATTATTAGACAGAATTCAATTCAGATTCATTGTGATAATGTAAGCTGATGACCTGTCTAATGCAAGCCATTGACAGCATAAGAAATTGTAATAACGGACAAACCAATAGAGCCAATGTAGAACTGCGGTTAAGGTCTTGAACTAGAGCCAGAAAGACCTAGGTTCTAGTTCACCCTCAGTCATGGGCAACATTGGGCCAGTCACTCTATCTCATAGGTTTGATGTTCTGGGGGGAAATTGGAAGACAGAGTGCATACCACCACCTTGAGCTCCTGAAGAAAAGGATATATAAATAATAAATAATACGGAGTTGCTTACCATGATCAGTTTTAGTCCTCCATGATTTAACTTCCCCCATTTCTCAATAGAAATTATCTTTCAAAATAGCCATGCATGTTTCTGTCCCAAAGCCTGTCCAGGAACCAAATTAATTGCAAAGTTATACCATAATGCATGTCACCAAACATCTTGTTCTCATTGATTGGCATACAAATATTTTCAGGCCAATGATTGTGGTCAATGTCTAATTAACAAATGGTTGATCTCTCCCACTTGTGTAATTGGGTTGTGACCATGGCTTCCCACATGCCAGAGCCACATGTCTGGTTACATCCCACAATTCATTGAATAAGCAAAGACAGCATTCAGGACTTTGCCAAGGGAGTTCAACAGGAGGAACAGAATAGAGTGGTCAGAGAAGTTGCATGTTCTTATGGATTGTGTGCTGAGCTATGAAGAGTGAAAAGGTAATTTTATGAGTAACTGTTGGTTTCAAGGAATGTGTCCTGTTGATTGGCCATTGTGGATGAGTAAGCAGAGGTTTTATGAGGAATATAAGATGCCCAGGTTCTAGAAAGCAAGCCCACTAAGGGAAGACCTTAGCAGGACATTGCCAGGAGAGTTCAACAGGGAAGTTGGTGTCAGGAGAGAAAAAAATCAGAATGAGCTTGGCAGACCACAAAAACTGCTAAGAGGAACGAAAAGGATTTTTAAAGATATTTTTTCAAAATAAAATTAATTAATACAGCAAGATGACAAAGGCAGAGTAGTCAATTCCTATTTTGATTTGAATGCAAAAGCATGTGCTCCAACATGATATTGTGGTAGATTGAAACTTGTGACTGATGGTCAGGGAATATCTCTTTGCTTTAAATTCCAAGATAGTTGAATTTCATCCAAGAGTATTGAAGGAACCAACTGATGATCCTGCTGTACCCTTTTCTGAGAAATCCTGGGGAAGTGAAATGTCAGATAACCAGAGGAAAGGAAATTTCCTTATCTTCAAAAAGGGAGAAATGGCAAACATTTGCCCTTCAGATTCAGCAAACTACAGTTTGAACATTCTAGAGTAAATTATAAAGATACCAGATTACAAGCACGCAGAAAACAGCAAGAGTTACCAAACTACCCCCCCCCCACCTCTTTAATTTACTTAATAGAGTATGGGACATAATCTGTAGAGGTAATATATCTTGACTTCATCAAAGCTTGTGCACCCTAACCCAGGAAAGGCTGATTAAGAAGCTATTTAAGTGGGGACCGGGTGGCATGAAAATTAAGTGGATACATAACTGGCTTCCAAAATTGCTCAAAGAATGTTCATCAATTATTCCTTGTCAGACTGAAACAAGGTATTCAGTGGGGTGCCAAAGATTTACTATTGGCCCTTGACTGTTCAATATTTTGATTAACGATTTGGATGAACAGGTGGAGGGAATGCTTATCATATTTGCAGGTGACCCAAAACAAGTGGGATAAAGAATACAGAAAGAAAATTGAAAATGATCTTGATACATTTGAAAAATGGCCTAAAAGTAACAGAATGAAATTTAACAGACAGGAAGGGAAACATTTTCACTCAGTGATCAAAAACCAAGCATGTCGTTATAGGATGGGGGATACCTGACCTGTTAATGTGTGATGTAATTAGGGCAGGGCTTTCCAAAGTTTTTCCCGCGGTGACACACACCGACGTTGGTGTGTCGCCGCGGGAAAACCCGGAAGTGCGGCAGCGCGCAAAAACCCGGAAGCACTGCTGCGCTTTCGGGATTTGCGCGCTGCAGTTGGTGTGTCGCCGCGGGAAAACCCGGAAGCGCTGATGATGATCAGCGCTTCCGGGTTGTGTGGCGACACACCAGACTGTGTGTGGCGACACACTTTTGTGTCGCGACACACAGTTTGGAAAGCTCTGTATTAGGGTTTAAATTGTGTGCTATGGCTTTAAGGGGCTTGGAAGGGTGTGGCAATGAGCTGTTTGGGTTGGAATATACATGCTTTGTGACAAGAAAGCAGCTTCTGATGAACAGTTGGTAAAACTTTTGTAATTGTCCTGAGGATAAAACATATTGGTGACAAAAGTGGGATGGCTTACTTTTCAATGACGCCACCAGCTTCTTTTCTTTAGTACCCAGCTGAGCACGAGTTACATTTTCTGTTAAGATTCAGGTGTTTGAGAACTATTTACTGGCAGTTAATGATAAAGAGATTTTGGAAGCAAGATGTGCTTGGGAACAGGACCATCCATGGATGGAGGGGTGGGGGAAAGACAAAAATGTCAAGATGGCAGCTGAAACCATGCAATCAGAGCCCCTCCCCCTTTGAAATGCATCACATTTAACAAAAAAAAATTGTGGTACTTCTATTGTGTGGTTGTGGCCACCATTTTCACTGTTTGAATACTCCCCCCAGCACCCCTGGAAAGGACATTGGTGGTTCTATACTTGCCTCGCATAGATAATAAATATGACGACTGCACTGCAGAATATTTTTGTGCTCCAAGTGAGCGCAGGACCTAATTGTTATAAATTCCACCAGCAGGACCAGAAAGGTGGAGAATCTCTACTATGGTATGCTGCCACTTTGAGAGATTTGATGAGACCATGTGATATTGGAATAATAGTGGGTGAAATGATTAGAGACCAATTGGGATGCTGCAACAGCCACAACTACAAGGATCAGCCATAAGTACCACTTATTCAGCACCGTCGTAAGTTCGAATGGTTGCTGAATGAGTGGTCGTTAAATGAGGACTACCTGTGTATCCCTTCCTGCAACACCACCAAGTGCCTGGTCCTAGATAGCTCCTAAAGCTAATAGACTATATATAGTCATCCAAAGCGTTGAAGTGTTGACTTCAACTCCCAGAATTCCCCAGCCAGCATGAGATCCAGAGAAGCTGAAGTTGTCGTGGCGGTTGGTGCCAATGTGAGCAATGAATCTTTAAGATAGCCCAACCTTCATTATTGTTTTAGCTGCAGCAGATTAAAATGACTACCCTGGTGGAATTCCAGTTTTTCATATTTGCATTTCAGATCAGTTTAAGCTTGTCATATATAAACACCACAAATGGATCGTTTCCATGCATAACAATTGGCGTTTTGCACAATCATAGCTTAACGCCATAAACAGTTGCACTGGGCTATGCCATTGTTTTATGCACTAAAGTGATTGATTTCTGAGCCTACAAAACAAAAAGAAAAACAACAAAAAGTGCTGGAATGGAATACAGCCCCGTACTGCTGCTGCCCTTTCAGTCCCATTTATTTTCATAAAAGTGAGAATGTTTTCCAAGCCATCAGTTTGATGCTTTTGCTGAGCATTAAATTCACGTTCCAAATGTGAAGTAACAATATTAAATCAGTAGTCACCTGGTAGAGATTTCCAAACCACCGAAGAGCTATAGACGGATTTCATTATGGGGGGAAAATTAGATTTCTCTGGAACTTAAATGAATTGAAGTCACTCTAGGATCTGAAACAAACAGCTTTAGCTGCTTATTACATTAACTTAGCAGGCAGCATATGAATTGCTTGTGTAAAGAAGTACCTGGGTCCAGATAGCACTATGACATTTTGCTCCAGAAGTAATATAATGAAAAGATACACATGTTTAAAAACCGATGGAGTAAAAGTAGAGTGTTTTACTTTTATTCCTTAATAATCACTCTTTCTCTATTCCATAAATATTATTTATTCCTTATTTATTCATTCATTCATTCATTCATTCATTCCATAAATGTTCAGTGAAATTTCAATGGGTTTTGAGTATGGCAGCCCTTTCAACAGGATCAAGGATTTGGTATATTTAATTAGACTGAAGTCAGATCCTAACCAGCTTTTCACAAACTTCAGGTATTCATTGATTGCCTTCATTTTTCTTAATGGAACAATGGTTGCTCACTCCTCAGCTCCATGCCTTAGATTTGCAAACATTTTGGAATCTCCATGGGTGACTTAGGGATTTGGAAAGAGAAATAGAAAGATGCATTTTACACTGTTTGGTATAAAACAGAAAGTTCTGTTCTGATATAAGGTTGGAGAGTGAGAAATTAATACTGTGTTGATATAATTGGGTCAAATAGTTGGTCACAGTATATGACAGCACCTAGCCAACCTGGGCTGTTTTCAAAAAAAAGAAAGCTACCCAGGGACAAACCTAGTTAGTACTTAGATGGGAGACCAAGAGGAAATCCCAAGCTGTAAACTTGATTGAGAGTTTGAAAAAATTGTGATGCATGTACAAAAGGACAGGATTTCAATCGCATGGCTGCAGCTGCCATCTTGACTTTTTTGACCCCTCAGAAGTCGCACATTCCTGTAGGCCCCCTATAGGACTTGTTGCCCTCAGCATCCCCTACACTGCTTTGCTATCCTCAGCACCAATTGTGAAGAAAAATTCAACTCCAGTGCTGACTGATCTCTCTTCCACTTCAGGCAACATCCTAAACAGGCCAAGCATCCTGACAACTTCACCCTTTTATCATGGGTTTTTTTTTAATCCTTCCCTGCTGTTTATTTGAGACACATTTTGAAAGGCAAAAATTGAATGAACTTTCCAGCAAAACCAGTTTCATGCTCATGGGTTAAAATAAAATGAACACCCCCACCCCCAATTAAACCAGTCTAATTTTTGAGCTCAAATAGAGAGAAGCAAATATTTCGTCCTTTCTCCTCTGCATTTTTTTTTTCAAATTAGCACATTGATTATCTTCCCTTTGTGATCATGGCTGTAACCTAGGCTACTCCCAAGCCAAGGGCTCCTTGCCAATCAAAAGACATTGCAGACAGGCTCAATTTTTTTCTTCCTGGTCAGAAAAAAAGATGGAAACAGCAGTAGGAAAACACTGGATCTTTTTAAATTATTATTAAAAGCATTTCTCTAAAATGCATCAATATAAAATACAGAAAAGCAGAAGATATACAGTATAATAGCAGCAATCCAAGATCTTCAAAATGCTAGAGGTTTAATAATTCTGATGAGCAGATGCTCAAAATTCATGATGGAACAAGAAATAAGTGATCTAGAAAGTTTTTAATTTTAAATGGTGATTAAATGTTTTAATGGACATAGCATGTTTTAGACCTACTAAAGTTATTCCAGATATTTTTCATAGATATTATTCAATATTTTTTGGAAATGAATCAAGTCATTAGAGCTGAACATTTTTTTCAAATTTTATTGAGATCCTTCACTAGATCATAACACTACCCCACATAAGCCTGGTTCTACAACATGGAAAGTATTGCAAGCTTATCTGTTGTTGTTTATTCGTTCAGTCGTTTCCGACTCTTCGTGACTTCATGGACCAGTCCACGCCAGAGCCCTCTGTCGTCCGTCACCATCCTCAGCTCCCCAATGGTTGAGTCCGTCACCTCCAGAATACCATCCATCCATCTTGCCCTTGGTCGGCCCCTCTTCCTTTTGCCTTCCACTTTCCCTAGCATCAGCTTCTTCTCCAGGGTATCCTGTCTTCTCATTATGTGGCCAAAGTACTTCAGTTTTGCTTTTAATATCATTCCCTCAAGTGAGCAGTCTGGCTTGATTTCCTGGAGTATGGACTGGTTTGATCTTCTTGCAGTCCAAGGCACTCTCAGAATTTTCCTCCAACACCACAGTTCAAAAGCATCTATCTTCCTTTGCTCAGCCTTCCTTATGGTCCAGCTCTCGCAGCCATAGGTTACTACAGGGAATACCATTGCTTTAACTATGCGGACCTTTGTTGTCAGTGTGATGTCTCTGCTCTTAACTATTTTATCAAGATTTGCCATTGCTCTCCTCCCAAGAAGTAGACGTCTTCTGATTTCCTGGCTGCAGTCAGCGTCTGCAGTAATCTTTGCGCCTAGAAATACAAAGTCTGTCACTGCCTCCACTTTTTCTCCCTCTATTTGCCAGTCATCAATCAAGCTCGTTGCCATAATCTTGGTTTTTTTGAGGTTTAACTGCAACCCAGCTTTTGCACTTTCTTCTTTCACCTTCATCATAAGGCTCCTCAACTCCTTCTCGCTTTCAGCCATCAAAGTGGTATCATCTGCATATCTGAGATTGTTAATGTTTCTTCCAGCGATTTTAACTCCAGCCTTGGATTCCTCAAGCCCAGCATGTCGCATGATGTGTTCTGCGTACAGGTTGAATAGGTAGGGTGAGAGTATACAACCCTGCCGTACTCCTTTCCCAATCTTAAACCAGTCCGTTGTTCCGTGCTCTGTTCTTACCGTTGCTACTTGGTCGTTATACAGATTCCTCAGGAGGCAGACAAGATGACTTGGTATCCCCATACCACCAAGAACTTGCCACAATTTGTTATGATCCACACAGTCAAAGGCTTTAGAATAGTCAATAAAACAGAAATAGATGTTTTTCTGAAATTCCCTGGCTTTCTCCATTATCCAGCGGATATTGGCAATTTGGTCTCTAGTTCCTCTGCCTTTTCTAAACCCAGCTTGTACATCTGGCAATTCTCGCTCCATGAATTGCTGGAGTCTACCTTGCAAGATCTTGAGCATTACCTTACTGGCATGTGAACTAAGTGCCACTGTTCGATAGTTTGAACATTCTTTAGTGCTTCCCTTTTTTGGTATGGGGATATAAGTTGATTTTTTCCAATCTGATGGCCATTCTTGTGTTTTCCAAATTTGCTGGCATATGGCATGCATCACCTTGACAGCATCATCTTGCAAGATTTTAAACAGTTCAGCTGGGATACCATCGTCTCCTGCTGCCTTGTTATTAGCAATGCTTCTTAAGGCCCATTCAACCTCACTCTTCAGGATGTCTGGCTCTAACTCACTGACCACACCGTCAAAGCTATCTCCAATATTATTATCCTTCCTATACAGATCTTCCGTATATTCTTGCCACCTTTTCTTGATCTCTTCTGCTTCTGTTAGGTCCTTACCATTTTTGTTTTTGATCATACCCATTTTTGCCTGGAATTTACCTCCGATGTTTCTAATTTTCTGGAAGAGGTCTCTTGTCCTTCCTATTCTATTGTCTTCTTCCACTTCCGCACATTGCTTGTTTAAAAATAATTCCTTATCTCTTCTGGCTAACCTCTGGAATTTTGCATTTAACTGGGAATATCTCCCCCTATCACTGTTTCCTTTTGCTTTCCTTCTTTCTTGGGCTACTTCCAGTGTCTCAGCAGACAGCCATCTTGCCTTCTTGGTTTTCTTTTTCTTTGGGACGTTTTTTGTTGCCGCCTCCTGAACAATGTTGCGAACTTCTGTCCATAGTTCTTCCGGGACCCTGTCTACTAAATCTAGTCCCTTAAATCTATTCTTCACCTCCACTGCATATTCCTTAGGAATATTAGTGAGCTCATATCTAACTGATCTGTGGGTCTTCCCTATTCTCTTTAGTCTGATTCTAAATTTTGCAATAAGAAGTTCGTGATCTGAACTACAGTCAGCTCCAGGTCTTGTTTTTACCGACTGTATAGATGTCCGCCACCTTTGGCTGCAAAGGATGTAGTCAATCTGATTTCGGTGTCGACCATCTGGTGAAGTCCATGTATAAAGTCGTCTTTTAGGTTGTTGGAAGAGAGTGTTTGTTATGCACAGTGAGTTGTCTTGGCAAAATTCTATCAGCCTGTGTCCTGCTTCATTTTGTTCTCCCAGACCATGCTTGCCTGTAATTCCAGGTGTCGTCTGACTACCCACATTAGCATTCCAGTCTCCTGTAATGAAAATAACATCTCTTTTTGGTGTATTATCTAGTAGGTGCTGCAGATCCTCATAGAACTGATCTACTTCTGCTTCTTCAGCATCTGTGGTTGGGGCGTATATTTGGATCACTGTGATGTTAAATGGCTTACCCTGAATTCGAATTGAGATCATTCTATCGTTTTTTGGATTGTATCCAAGCACTGCTTTAGCCACTTTATTATTAATTATGAAGGCTACTCCATTTCTTCTGTGGTCCTCTTGTCCACAGTAGTAGATCTGGTGGTCATCTGATGTGAAGTGGCCCATCCCAGTCCATTTCAGTTCACTGACACCTAAAATGTCTATATTTAATCTTGACATCTCACCAATAACCACATCCAATTTGCCCTGGCTCATAGATCTTACATTCCAGGTTCCTATGGTGTGTTGATCTTTAGAACATCGGATTCGTCGTTCACCACCAGCACCGTCGGCCGCTAGCTGTCCTTTCGGCTTTGAGCTAGCTGCGTCATCACATCTGGGGCTAGTTGAACGTATCCTCTGTTCCTCCCCAGTAGCATTTTGACCATCTTCCGACCTGGGAGTCCCATCTTCCGATGGTATACCGACATATCTTTGGTTGTACTGATCCATTTAGTTTTCATGGCAAGAATACTGGGGTGGGTTGCCATTACCTTCCCCAGGGATCGTATTTAGTCTGACCTCTCTGCCACGACCTTCCCGTCTTGGGTGTCCCTTCACGGTTTAGCTCATGGTTTCATTGAGGTGCTCAAGCTCCAGCACCACAACAAGGTAACGATCTCCTTTGCTGGAGAAGCTTATCTGTCAGAGTCTAATTTGCAGATACATGGCAACTTTTATATCCTTTACAATAAGAATATACTGTATTGCCAGCATCAAATCACAGTTCACACAGACCATTCTAGAGACAGTTTGGTCTAGTGGTTAAGACAACGGGCTAGAAACCAGGAGACTGAGAGTTCTAGTCCCGCCTTAGGCATGAAAGCCGGCTGGGTGACCCTGGGCCACTCCCTGTCTCTCAGCCCTAGGAAGGAGCCAATGGCAAACCAGGAGACTGTGAGTTCTAGTCCCGCCTTAGGCATGAAAGCCGGCTGAGTGACCTTGGGCCATTCCCTGTCTCTCAGCCCAACTCACCTCACAGGGTTGCTGTTGTGGGGGAAAGAGGAGAAAGGCGTATTAGCTATGTTGGCCACCTTGAGTTATTTATAAAAATAATAAAGGTGGGATAAAACTTAAATAAATAAATAAATAAATAAAAATAAATTATTTCCCCTATTTGTTCAGGAGCCCAAACCTCTGCTTGGAATGTGATGCCAAGGGAGTTGAAACTGGGATGTCATCAATATATTGGTGGCACTGAATCTGCAAACTCCAAATGTCCTTTCTCAACAGTTTATTATAGAGGTTATCTTGGCGATCACTCGTAGCTGAGTAAGATTGTCTTCCAGGGGTAAAATCTTAACAGTGGATCTGTAAGTGGCTGTAAAGGCCAGTTCTGGATCCGCACAACCTCCCACAATGAGGGCATAGGTTTCCAGGTGGAAGACGGTCACGATGAGGGTTTGCTTGATGTGCCTTCCTCTTAGCTCGTTTCTCCCTTTCTCCCTGTACTTGTGCTTCTTCAAAGTCCGTAGTGCCTTTAATAAAGGCTGACCTCCAATTGAAACGCTCATGAGTTAGGGCTTCCCAGTTCTCAATGCTGATATTAAATTGTTTAAAATTAGCTTTGAGAGTATCTTTGAATCTCTTTTGCTATCCACCAATATTCTGTTTTCCATTCTTAAGTTGGGAGTAAAGTAGCTGCTTTGGAAGACGATGGTCAGGCATTCGAACAACATGGCCGGTCCAGCGAAGTTGATGTTGGATGATCATTGTTTCAATGATGGTGGTCTTCGCTTCTTCCAATACGCTAACATTAGTCCACCTATCTTCCCAAGTAATTTGCAGAATTTTTCGGAGGCAACGTTGATGGAATCTTTCAAGAAGTTGGAGGTGGCGTTTGTAGAGGGTCCATGTTTCACAGGTGTACAATAGGGTCGGTAGTACAATGGCTTTGTAAACAAGCATTTTGGTCTCCCTGCGAATGTCCCGATCCTCAAACACTCTACGCTTCATTCGGGAGAAAGCTACACTCGCAGAGCTCAGGCGATGCTGAATTTCAGCGTCGATGTCGGCTTTTGTAGATAGATGGCTGCCGAGATAAGAAAAGTGGTCGACATTTTCTAGTGACACACCTTTAAGCTGGATTGATGGCGCTGCGGAGGGATTGGTTCGAACTTGCTGGTAAAGCACTTTGGTTTTTTTAATGTTAAGCAAGAGACCGAGCATTTCATATGCTTCTGCAAAGATGCTTAGGATAGTTTGAAGATCTTCCTCTGAGTGTGCACAGACTACGTTATCATCAGCATATTGAAGTTCTATAACAGAAGTTGTAATTACCTTATTTTTTGCTTTCAGCCTACTAAGATTAAAAAGCTTTCCATCTGTTCGATATATAATTTCTACACCAGTAGGAAGTTTCCCTTCAACAAGGTGTTGATTCATAGCAAAGAAGACAGCAAATAAGGTTGAAGCAATAACACATCCCTGTTTAACACCGGATCCCACTTTAAATGGATCGCTTTGAGAGCCATTATTACTCAGGATTGTTGCCATCATGTCATCATGGAGTAGCCGCAAGATGTTCACAAATTTATCAAGGCATCCAATTTTCAGAAGGATGGTCCAGAGAGCAGTATGAAGATCATATCCACTGTCCCCCTGGAAGGGCGGAAGCCATTTTGGGTTTCAGGGAGGATGTCTTCTGATATAGATAGATATAGATATAGAGGTTATATAGCATTCGGGACAAAGGTACAACCTTGTAGTTATTAATAGAAAATGTCAGCTGGACTCCCCATAAAATAAGAGAAAGTAAATGCATGATCAAATCTGGTCTCTAAGCACCCCAGTTCCAAGAATGAAATTGTGATATTTTAAATTTAAGATTTATGGTCTCTACACAGCTATAAGCTAATATAATGAACAGTGTGGTCAATATAATATTTTGTGGCTTGGGAATCTGGTGAATAGAAAAGAGTAATCTCCTTTCTAAGACATGGGTTTGAAACAGACCAGTTTTTTGCACTTATGTTAGCCAACAGCATGAATATGCTCAATATTCCAGAATTACAGTTTTGAAGCTAGTGGATCCTTGTGGATCATCTCAGTCTGTCAATACAAACTTGGGACTTAGAGCAGTGTTTCCCAACCTTGGCAACTTGAAGATGTGTGGACAGCATGGCTGGCTGGGGAATTCTGGGAGTTGAAGCCCACACATCTTCAAGTTGTCAAGGTTGAGACACACTTGATTAGAGAAATGTATCAGAAATGACCCAGCCTGATAAGCCAAAGGGGAAAAGCTTTTACTGCAGGAGCTAGATTACCCCGGTGCTCCTTGAAAGAACTTGCTTGCTTTTCAGACCGAAATCAATAGAAACTGCTTCATGGCTAGATAAATTTCTCTGAAAAGTCTTTCAAAACCAAAAAGAAACAAGTAGAACCTGAAACAAATGTTGCATGGAGGAGCCTTTTCCAAAGTCAGTTGTAATTGTTGGGGTTCCCTCACTTTACCCCCTTTTTTCCACTGTAAAATAAGGGGAGCAAATGGGGACCTAACAGGTAGGAACCCTCCTTCAATGGCCCTTTTCCAGGTCAGGCCATTTTCCATTTTTACCCTGCAATACTCAACCAAATGGAACACAGTTTTTCTCCCAGTCTTGCTGATAACAGGTTTTGAGAGAAAGAGACAATCAGACAGAGACAGAGATGCAAAGACCTAAAGGGAGGGAGGGAGGGAGAGAAACAGCTGCCTCATCTCCTCCTCAGGACTTCCACAATCTTCCCTAACTTAACTTCCCTGAGCCTAACCCGCATTTCCCCTAAAAGACAAACTTACCAGACAACTGGTTAACACAATGAACTGCACTGCAGGGTTGCTTCATGCTACTCTTGAATGAAAATAGCAAATTGAATAACATAGGTTTTTTTAGGGAGGGATGCCAGAGAGTGAGGGATGTCTTTGGGAGCAATACCAACCCGAGAGACATACTTTATTTAGGAGTAATCCTATTAAATTCAAAAGAAGTCCTTCTGAGTTACCATGTTAGGCAGGCAATACTGGTTGAGGTGCTACAACATAATGTATTTTCTCCTCTAATGTGAGGAGAGCTTTAAATTTTTCCATTGTAAAAGGTTTTTTTGGCACTTTGCACACCAAGTCTTCACTTCTTGTAATCCACCAAGTTGCATACTTTGAGGAACTTGTAAATTTTCTTTTCCCAGTCTAAGAAGAGCAAAAAGATTTTTAAAAATGGTTGCTTTATCAAGAATCTTGTTGGCCCCTCTCTACACATGGTGGTTGGTCTATGTTTGCAACAGCCTGATTCTTGTATTGTCGAAGGCTTTCACAGCCGGAGTTCGATGGTTGTTGTGGGTCTTCCGGGCTATGTTCTGGAAGTTGTACCTGAGCACAGAAAGAGCGCTTCTGTCTGTGCTCCTGCCCTCTGAAGATGCTGGCCACAGATGCTGGCGAAACGTTAGGAACCACAACTTCCAGAACACGGCCACACAGCCCGGAAGACCCACAACAACCAGCCTGATTCTTGTTGTTTTTCAGAAGAATGCCTCATTCATTCAGTTGCTTCCACTCTTCATAATCAATAAACATAATTTAGGCAGTCTGTAGCTTGAATCATGTCAACTGGATTTCTATTTTCTCAATGGAAACATTTCACTCCTTATCCAAATTTGTCTTCTGTGCCTAGGAAGATTAAGACCATTTCACAAGCTCAACAGCAGCATGGTGATCTTAACGATCCTCCTTTAGATGATAAAAGGACTTAAAATAACATCTCAATATAACCATGACCCCAGGTGTAAGGTCACACAGCTACCTAGAAACATATTTAGGATTCCCTTACTAACTTTGCTCAGACTGAAGAAGCTCCTTGGATAAGGAGCGAAATTCAAGCTACAGACAATTCCACCTGGATGACTGAGAACCTTCATAGACATAATTTAGGCAGGACATCTGTTAGTACCTGCTTCTTTCAGCTCTTGTAAGCATATGCTGGTGACCTCAGTGATTGTATCCACCTTCCTCGTGTTCCCTTGGCCTCTTTTTCAACTGCCTTCAATTTTTCCAAGCATCACGGTCTTCTCCAATAATTCTGAGTCCAGTTCTCCTGGTCGTAACTGTCCATTTGATTTTTTGGGTACTGAAGTGGGTTGACATTTTCTTTTCCAGCCCATCATACTTATTCTGATCTCTCATCTATGATCTGCCTGTCATGAGTAAACTGGTAGTTTCTTCTCTGAACTTCTTCATTTCATCCCCCATTTCCTGATTCCTTTTCTGTTAACCCAATGGTCGGTCAGCTCCTGCTAATGACTGAAAAGTGCAATTATAGGTGACTTGGATACCAGAGAGAGGGCTGCCTTCAAAATTGGCATAAAGTACTGTACCTACAGCTGTGATTTCTGCATAAATAATAGCAGCTGCAGCTGTATCAGGTTCCTACTGTGATTTCACCTTGTTAACCAGGCCTGAGGTCTCTATAGGCAGGCTGCAGGAAGTTATGTTTCCAATAATTCATTTCCAGGTATGTTTACTTAAGAAAGTAGGATTCCTCTTCCATAGGAAAGTTTTTGGCTCATTCCAGAGGAAAGGAAAAGACTGTTTATCTAAAGACAAAAATGTATAATTTTCATTCCATAACAATCTCGTCTATCCTAAGTGACATTTACTATGAGAGAGGGAAACTATAGATATACATCCAAACTGGAATATTGCCACTGAGTTAACATTTAAATATGCCTAAGGGAGGATTTCAGATTTTTATGACAGTTTCAGTAACGAAGAAACCATCCACTGATGAGATTACAAGGAAATTTTACTCATTCCCAGCAAGATTCTTCCCAACCCCAAGGAACATCTATTTAGCTGAGAGAAAATGGAAAAGAAACCTCAAGGACATCTAGGAATTGGATAATTTATAAGCATTCAACAGGATTTTGAGTCCAGAATAATAAAGGGAAATGGAACTACTT
Source organism: Charina bottae (assembly GCA_023362775.1). Taxonomy (NCBI): domain Eukaryota; kingdom Metazoa; phylum Chordata; class Lepidosauria; order Squamata; family Charinaidae; genus Charina; species Charina bottae. The sequence continues at coordinate 68,563,006 of JALMGJ010000006.1, forward strand.
TCAGCTAAGGAGTTATGTAAATTGTTTAAAGCAAAAGTTTCATCAGACAGAATCAAAACAGGCTAGATAAAAATTATAGATATTTTCTAATTAAAATCAGATGAAAATAATTTCTTAAAAATACAAGTTTTAATAAAAATATAATGGTGACATTTAAAAATAGCATAGTTATTCAAGCTCATGCTAAACCAACATTTACAGTCATTAACATAAATTTATGACTTTATCACATGCAGTTTGGTTGGGTTCATCTCTTGCACTATATGAGAATGTAATTTGATTTTGTTTAACATATGGGGCTATGAACTCAGCCCTTCTGAATTATAAGCCATGTTTTATGGCTCATTGTTAAATGTGAACCAAGACATTGTGGTTGGCTTAACAAGCCATTGTTAAAACAAATAACAGCTTAGCATACGTTGTCACCCATAAGTCTGTCTAGTCTCCTTGTTGTTATAAACCAGCATTTATTTTGTGATCAGATTTGCACCATTGTTTTAACACATATAGGAAGAACACTCTTGATTTAAATCAGTGATTTAAATCAAAGTTTCCTTTTGGTGATTTAGATTGCCTTGATTTAAATTTATCTACCCTTGAATTAAAGTAATATGATGTTATACGTAGCTGTTCTATACACAGAACAAAGTCCAGTGTTTATACATTACACCTAGGTCTTGTGTAATACTTCCTCCTCTTCTTTGCTATTTGTTGTCATTCTTTATTCACTTTCCCCTCTCTCTGTAGCAACAGTGAAATAGGAACTGATGTTTTAGAACAAATGGCTAGTACTACTGTTCATTCCTGACTACTAAAAGCAGCAACATTAAGTCTAGCAATGAGTCTCCAACAAGTGCTGATGGCAGTCCTGCTTCAGATGGAATAGGACAAAAGTTAAATGCTACAGGAAGGTGACAGATTGATGATTTTGATTATGTGCCAGGAAGCCATTTTTACTCATAGCAACCATTGTTTCTCCATGACAATCTATCCCCAACCTGTTCTTTCAAGTCTCCCAATGGTGCACTCATCACCCTTGTAACTGAGTCCATCCACCTTGCTGCTGGTCATCCTCTTCTTCTCTTTCCCAGCATTAGAGCCATTTCCAGAGCGCTGGGTCTTTGCATAATGTGTCTGAAGTAGGATAATTTGAGCCTGGTCATTTGTGCCTTGAGTGAGAACCCTGGATTGATTTGCTCAATGATCCATCGGTTTGTTTTCTTTTCTCCATTCTCAGGAGTCTTCTCCAACACCAAAGTTCAAAGGTATCAATACTTTTCCTACCCTGCTTCTCTAAAGTGCAATGTTTGCTTTCATAGACTGTCACAGGGAATACCAGGGCTTGAACGATTCTAATCTTACAGGTAGACGATGGCTGACTTTTAAAAATTGTACTGATCTGACTTTAGAGAGAGTGGCAGGTGAATTGTCAACCTTATTCAGTATTACTCTCTTTTATTATAAGTGCTCTTACAATTTGGATGGATTTACCAAAAACAGCATCCCCAGCCTGATGTCTTTCAGATGTATTTGACTACAGCCCCTAGCATCTCCAACCACTTGTAATCAGGTTTAGCCCAAAGCATCTGAGGGTTAGATAAACAAATCTAAGGTCTGAGCATGGGGATACCCGACATGTTTACCACGTACACAAGCATGAGTTCTCTTCATGTGATTGGCAAACTAGTATTTGGCCAAGTTTTTAACAATTCATCAAACTGTTGTATATACACAAACTCTTTTCTTACATTTTGGATCAGAAACTGGAGCTTAGTGAGTTCATGATCCTGCTTCCTCCTTCCTTCATGGTTTTTGGGAAATTGAAAGGAAATGCAATGCACAGTGTTGGCATTATGAAAGATCTGCTTTAACTTACCCTGCTACTTACTGAAGTATTTAGAATTTTTAACAGGCAACAAACATAAATACAGGAAAATGAAGAGTTGTAATGCAACCTTGCCTTTCCTTTGGCTAGGAGGCATCGCCCTCTGGCGGCAATCTTATGTGGCTCATATTTTTTCAGCCTGTAGTTTCTTTTTTTTCCAGAGTGCTTATAAAAATCACAATTATTGGTATTTGTTTATTCTGCAATTATACAAAAGTATATATTTTAAAAGACAAATTGGTTAGCATATTAAGCAATTGTTCTTGTATATCTTATAAGATAATCCTTTGACTAGTTTTACCATACTAAATAATAGGGGAATAAATTTGAATAATAAATAAATAAATATAAATACTAATCTAGCCTAGTGTACAAATGGATAGAGAGCCAGTCTGGTGTAGTGGTTAAGGCATCAGTCTAGAAGCCGGGAGACCGTGAGTTCTAGTCCCGCCTTGGGCACAAAACCAGCTGGGTGACCTCTCAGCCCTAGGAAGGAGGCAATGGCAAACCACTTCTTAAAAACCTTGCCAAGAAAACTGCAGAGACTTGTCCAGGCAGTCTCCGAGAATTGGACACGATTGAACAACAACGAAAACAAAAAACCCAATTGGATAATTATTATGAATGGTATACCACCCATCCCTGAATCCTGGAGATGAGGTTTGGTGGAACTAGAGACAAAGTATGAGATTAATTATTCTACTAAGCTGAGTGGTATGTCCTCTCTGTATTTAGGTTTATGGAAAGTAAATAGTAAAAGCTGACCTATGACTGACTAAATTGTAGCCTTATTTTCTTTTGGATGATGATTTTTGTCTAATCACTTCAGATTAGAACCTTGGCTATATTTTTAAACAAGTCATACAGAACAGCTCTGATTCTATAAAGTACTTTCTGAGTTCTTTTGATGGAGAGGAACCAGGGAAGTCTTGAGCCTCAAGCGGCTGAGTTCTCAAGTTCTTTGGATGGTAGGGCTTCCTCAGGGGCATTGAAACAAATTTTGTATATTTAAATGTCTTAGAGATCAGAATTGTCTGACCTCCAAATAAAGAATTCTTCATAAAATAAATCACAGCCTTCTAGTTTAAGATCTGCCTCTTCCATCAGTCATCCAATGCTTTAACTCTTCCTTCCATTCTATATCTATCATCTATCTATCTATCTATCTATCTATCTATCTATCTATCTATCTATCATCATCTATCTATTTTCTATCCCGCCTTTATTATTTTTATAAATAACTCAAGGTGGCTAACATACCTAATACTCCTTCCTCCTCCTCTTTTCCCCACAACAACAACCCTGTGAGGTGAGTTGGGCTGAGAGACAAGGACTGGCCCAAGGTCACCCAGCCAGCTTTCATGCCTAAGGTGGGACTAGAACTCTCAGTCTCCTGGTTTCTAGCCCAGCACCTTAACCACTAGACCTAATCTATTTGTGCAACCAGGATTAAGGTTACTAGAGCTGGTGATATATTGAACAACTTTTCCAGGGGATGGGAATGCAGCTAGGTCATGCTCCTCCTTTTGTTGTGAAGTACACCATTAACATTCTGTTCTCCAGATGTACTCCTGTTCTGTATTTTATATTCCTAGTCATGCCAGAACAATTTTTGATTGCTGGGGTTGCACCTAAAATCTTATGGAGCAGAGATTTCCAAACTGTGTGTCAGGACATGTTAAGTGTGTTGGCTGCAGTGTCTGGGTGTGTCGCGGCTGCTGCTGCCTCCGAGCCCTGCCAGGATTCCACGCAGGTCCTAGTGCCTGCCTTGTGCCTTGCTGCCTCCAAACCTGCTGTGATTCTGCGCAGGACCTAGTGCCTGCCTTGTGCCCTGCTGTAAGAGTGTGTTGCAAAATGATGCATGTCTAAAAAGTATGTCACCAACATGAAAAGTTTGGAAAGCTCTGTTATGGAGGTTCCAAGGGCCATAGTGACTAAGTGAATGCAGCTCTGTTTCAGATATTGAGAGTACAGAGATCTCCCCATTTTCTCATGTTATGAATGAGTTTCTTTTTCTTTTCAGTTTCTTAAGGCTATTATAGAGCTTATTCTACACTTTGGGGATTTTCTTGACTCAAGATGGCAGGCAGCCATAACAATGATTTTCGTCATTGTCTGATGAAATTCAGCAGATTGCTACCTAACCCTATGGCCTTTGAACTTGTGAGGTGCTATAAACCTGTCATGTGTTAAGCCTCACTTCTCATTTACACTTAATTTCTGAAAAATAACATGCAGCAATCTGGAAATGCTTTGTTTGCAGTATGCAAATGACATTAAACTCTACAGCCCTCTTTTACTGTTCATCAAAAGAGTACATGAACAGCAACACATGCTGGTCCCATCCCCTTCAGATCTGACCTTCCTTTTGTGATGGACACAGTCTTAACAGGAATGTAGACTTAGATATGGAAGTGGTTACTCCCTTACTGCAGACCTTGCCCACCAACATTGGAAGGTCAAGGATGTAGAGGCATGGCTGTTGACCTGTAGGCATTCTTTTTCCAAGCACAAGATAGAGAAGCGGTTCTAAATCAGTGCCTGTGGAAAATAAAAATATGTGAGCAAAACAAAATAAGGTTTCATCTACTGTTGTTTTGGAGAAAATAAGGGTTTAGGATTAGACGTTCACGTGATTTTGGAAGGGGTTACTGTCGTAAAAATCAGGTTTGAGTGATAACCCTGGTTGACATGGCCATGGTGCCTTTTTCTGAAAATTTAGCCACATCCACTGGTGATACCCACCTTTGATTCTTATAACGCACTATAGAAACCTGGGTCCATCTTTGAAAATTGTTTGGAAATGTCAATTAATCCACAAAGTAGCAGTATTCAAGAGTCATTACTCAGACTTAATGCAGGGAGATACAACTCATCTCCATTGGTTTTCCATTTTGGGGGGAAAGTTGATTTTGATTGCTTCTGAACTATGAAGTGGCTTGAGTTCATACTTGAAAGATGTCTCTGTGCTCCATAAAGTATGCCAGATGTGAGGACTTATTCCACAATTGCCCTTAAGGCTTGCATGCAAATTGAATGTAAATTTTTCTGCATTGTGTGGGGATAGCAAATGTATTATCTTCAAGAGTTTTTTCCCCAGTGTTTTCTCCACTGACAATTTGTAGTCCAAATTTGTAGTCCAAATCCTGTAATGCAAAGATTGGTCTCTTTGGCACAATCCAATTTCAGTCACTTGTAGAGAACAAAACAAGTAAAATTTATTCTTAGAAATGTTTCATTAGTCTATATTTTCAGCTCCATTTTTCTAAGTAAACGACTCTAATGTTCTGAGTTTCTCATTTGTCTTGGGTCCACAGAGATAATGCCACAAAAATATTTTTATGGTCGGCACAATTATAATCAGTCAATCAGAATGTGCTGTTTAAATCAGTTGTTTTAGATTCTGCCCAGATGTAATAATAATAGTAATAAAAAAAACCATGAAGGCACTAATAAATTGATGGAGATATTGGAAACCATTATTTCTTTGGAAAAAAAACAACAACACAAAATTCAGTTTACATGATCGTAGCATCATAAAATCATAAAGCTGGAAGGATTTATTTATTTAATTTGTTTACCACTGAGTTCAACTCTGCGTCCAATCTTCTGTTCAGCATAAGAATCCAAATCTCCCAAATATGGCTGTTTAGCCTTTGCTTGCATATCTGGAATGAAGGAGACTCCATTCTCCTTCATGACCTCTTTCCATTATTTATTTCAGTGTCAAACACTTTGCTGATAAAGAGTTATTTTGTAACATTCAAACAGAGACTGCCTTCCTGTAGTTTGAATCCATTATTCCATGTCCTGGAATGACAGTGAAAGGCCTTGGTCTACTCCTGTGTGACATCCTTTCTGGTATGTGAAGTGCTGTCATATCCACCTTTGGTCTTTTCTTGTCAAAGTTAATATTTCCAATTCCTTTGATCTGTCTTCATACAACTCAGTTTCTATTCTCTGATCTTCTTGTTTTCTACTCCTGAAACTGTTCCAATTTATCTAGATTTTTTCAGATAAAGAGGGGAAGAAAGTTTATTATAAAGCTCTCAGCATAATGGACAAATATAGCAGTCAAACATGAACTAAGGACTCCCACTTCTTAGACAAGTTTAAAGGTACTCAAATCAGTGTTGATAAACTCCACACTCCCAGTTCAAAGATATTATTGATAAATCTGCAAATGCTACAAACAATTGTCCAAAGATGAAACACAAGTTTTGAAAGAAAAGAAGGTCCTGTGTTCCTCACTTTACAAAAAAGAACAAAAGAGGAATATTTTAAGTGTATGCAATCCAGTGCAGTGAGGAGTGCTCTGAACTCTACATTGGAGAAACCAAACAACCTATGTACAGGAGGATGGCCCAACACAGGAGAAATAACACCACAGGACCAGAGTCAGCAGTTTATCTTCATCTAAAGGAAAAAGGACACTCATTTGAGGACATTAATGTTCACATTTTAGACAGAGAAGATAGGTGGTTTGAGAGAGGGGTCAAGGAGTCCATTTATGCCAACTTGGAAAATCCTTCCTTGAATAGAGGTGGGGGCCTCAGGCACAATCTTTCCCCTATTTTCCTTCCTGCTTTGTCTTCTGTGCCTAGGAAGATTAAGACCATTTCACAAGCTCAACAGCAGCATGGTAATCTTAACGATCCTCCTTTGGACGATAAAGGGACTTAGAAATAAACATCTCAAATAACCATGACCTAGCCCCAGGTGCAAGGTCACACAGCCACCCTAGAAACATATTTAAGGATTCCCTTACTAGCTTTGCTCAGACTGAAGAAGCTTCTTGGATAAGGAGCGAAACGTTTCCACTGAGAAAATAGAAATCCAGTTGACATGATTCAAGCTACAAACTGTTCCACCTGGATGATTGATAACCTTCATCGACAGGAATATTCTAAACGTTTTTATTTAGTCAAGCATTTACAAAGTATTCAAAATTCTATACAGTACTACCTGCTGCTTGGCATTCTTTAAATCACAATCTTGATTCCAATAATGTTTTTTTAATATTAAGTTAACTTTTGTTAGTTGCTTTGGATTTGTTGAAGAAACAAAGCAACCGGTTAATTATAAATATTGAAGAGATAGTGATGCTATCAAAGCAAGCAGCATTGACTGCAAACACTACCTTTACCAGCCCCCAGGATATCAGAGATCCCCCTCATGTTACATTTTCCCCATGCTGAAATACGTAGAGCATTGCTGCTGCAGCTGCTTCGTGTCATCTACTACTTGTGGTTGTTGGCTCATTCTGCCTAATGGTAGGAATTCATGAGGAATTCAATTTTATTATATCCATTTAACCATTAAAATAATTCATCATTATATGTGTAATGGTCATCAGACCTATATGCTCATTCATAATACACAAAGTGTATGATGGTCAATGTATTTTAATAGACTAAACAATATGATTGAAATTGCCATTATCTTCATGACATGGTATTTTGTCTCATGAGAATAATGGTAATTCACGACCTCTTTAAAAATAATAATAAAAATTGTCCCTTGAGAGTAAAATGTATTCAGTCAGACTTGGAATAAGGAATTGTTAGGCCTCTGGATATTATTAGACTATAAGTCTCAATATTCTTCATCATTGGCTATGCTGGCTGGGACTTGTAGTTCAGCAATATCTGGGGGCTCTAGTTATCCTCTCTTGGTTGGGATTAAATATATATTTTCAAAAAAGAAGAGTTCGGTTTTTTAAAAACCTGGTACACAATTGTTTTCTTTTGTCCATCTCTATGCAGCCCTCTTACAGCAATTCCATAATGATTTCCATAAATGGGAACATTGTTAAAATTCACTTAGACTGCAGAAAGATGGTGCAGCTCCCATTCAACATATGGACTGTTACTGTGTGTGAGATGAGGGAGGGGGAAGGAGAAATATGAAGACAGGTGCAGAAATACAAAAATGAAATGTTTATTTATTTATTATTTATTATTTGAATTTATCACCATGCATCATTTCCACTTAACTTTGCATGAAAGAATCAAGCTCTAACCCTAACTTTTTCATGAAAAAACCATAACTTTTCTTCTTTAATTATCTGTAGATTTGGCAAAGCTTTCCCAACATGTTTGGGCACGGACCTTCAGGGTGGAACGGGATGCAGTATGGAAATATTTGTAAAGGAAAATAGCTTGGAAAAAAGCTAGTGGCCCTGACAAAAGACAGATGGTGTCACTAATAAGACACAAATAGATAAATTGTTTTTAGAAGGCTCCATCAATTAAAACCAAGGACTAGCTTTTGCAGTCTGTAACAACTATTTTGCAGATTTCTAGACAAAAATGGCTTAATCAAAGTAAACATTAGCTTTCTTCAAAGCCTGCTAATGTTTCCATATTGTATACCAAGTTGCATTTCTGGGTATGAATTTTATCTACATTTTAAACATATTATGCTGATCTTCCTTGTGATTTTTTAATATAAACCTTTTTTTTGTTCTGCTTTCCCTTTGATACACTGCCAGGGATCTTGAAAGTTATAGTCCAAAATATATGGAGTTCAAACAAATTGTGGAAGGCTCCAGATGTGGTGGACTTCAACTCCATTTTCCATCACATCTGGATGGAGAAGTGTTAGAGAAAGCCAGAATTAGGGCTGTGTGAGGCAGGCAGGATTTGCTTTGACTTTGTGTTTTGGATTCAACACATTCTTCCTCATTTGTAGCACAGGCGTGATGTGTTTCTCTTCGCTGAAGTCTATCATGTTGGGTGAGACACGTCATCTGGTTCTTCGGCTAGTTAGAAATGGTCTTCTGCACAAATGCTGTACATGCACAGAAGCTCATTTTGTTGGCTAGAAGATGTCTTTAGACAGCAGAAAGAATGCACGGATACCAGAACAGGAGTACAGGAGTTAGGAGTATACTCTTTATAAGAAAGTCTTCTGTATGCTAGATGCCTTATTTAGGAAATAATATAGTGATAGCAAAGCTTCAGTTACTTAACTAAGAGCCTGTAGTGTGCATTTATCTAGGTCAGAGAAGGGCAAGGCAATATGCAATCCCTAGCTGAGCTCTTTAAAATCACAGAGACAATTGGATCTGCATTTCAAAGAGAATCTTTGCTTGGCTGACAACCTAGTCCGAGCTGAGCAGGGAAAAAATTCTGGAAAGTGCTGATCTGATGGTATCCAAGATATTTTAAACTGTGCGTCTGAGAGACAGAGAGAGCAGGGGTGGGCTTGGAGATGGATTGCACGGAAGTGAGAAAGAATGTGGGTGTGTGGGTGTGAATGGATTTCACATCCTGAAATCATACCTAGATTTCAGATAGGCTCTCTATAAAATAAATTGATTATTTGCATTATATGATGGCCAACCTGGATACAATATTGCATGAATGCAATTAACATGCAGATTTTTAACAAATATAATCAGATAGCAAGGAGTAAGGAGGGTCTTTCTTCATCAAAACGTTCTCAGATAACTTTCGGAAGACTCTAAAGACCTGGTTCTGCTGCCTTGCCTGAGACAGGGGAGGTAACAGTTCCTCGTGGGGGTGGCTGGCGCCATAGTGTCCTCCCTTTTATATGAGATGTTACCATCCTTGGATTTTTATCTATTTATTTTATTATACTAGTTGGATTGTAATTTTATGCTTATAGGCTTTTAACTGTTGATTTTGTTGTAAACCACCCAGAGTCCCCCGTTGGAGAAGACGGGCAGTGATAAATTTGAATAATAAATAAATAAATAAATAAACTCTTCCCCCAAGAAAGAGGAAAAAGAACACAAATTGTACCAAGCACCAAGCAACCTCAGTTTGGGGAAGTCATGGCAGGAGAAAGCCTCATAGCTCCTGACTCTGTGCCCAGGAGAGGTGTCAGCCCGTGAGAATGTCAGGGATGCCATATTGAGAATCAATGGGCAAAGAAATGCCAGGTTGCTTAGAAAATCATCTTGCAAATGATGTCTATGCAGGCATATGGTTGCTGCTCTTGAGTAACACAATTAATTCAAACAGCTCAGGCTAAAGGCAGGTTGCTTCTAGGGTAAAAATCTCCTCCTAGGGCACTGTTTCTCAACCTTGGCAACTTTAAGATGTCTGGAATTCTGGGAGTTGAAGTTCAGGCAACTTAAAGTTGCCAAGGTTGAGAAACACTGCCCTAGGGAGTAGTACCATGGTGGAGCAACAACCATGATAGTTTTCTGTGCCTTGACTGTAAACCTTACCTGAATCAGAAGTCACCTGTCATGTTCTTAACTGCCAGCATGGAAATATGTGTATACTAGGGTTTTGGATTAGATTGTGATTACAATTCTACCACGAGTGCCTCTACTAATACACTACACGTCTTGCTTTATTTGATTACTCTTGATGACCAAGGATGGGAAAAATTTGAAAGATCAGGAACCACAGTTCCAAGTCACAACCTCCTGGACGTCCACAGGAGGTAATCCATATGTGATATCCATGGAATTGAAATTGGTATCTGTCCTTTCCTTTGGGGGGAGGGAGATGAGAGAAGGGTAGAAATATGGGAAGGAAATCACTCACATTCCCACCGTTAACCCCCAGCAAAATGGTTCCAAAGTGTACTGTATATCTGGGGGTTGGTTTCGGAACATGAGGGTAATATTGGGGAGAATTTAAGGGTAGATATGATTAGTTTGCCTTCTAGTAGCCTCTTCTCCCATTCCACCCTTAAAACTTCACAAAAGCCAAGAAACAGTCCAAATTAGATCTAAAAATAAATGGAATTTGGGCCATTTGCCACTGGGGGAAGTAAGGGCGCAAATTGGAAGAAGGGGCCGCCCTAGGACTTACTGGCTTGACACCATCAGAAGGGACACTGGAATGACTTTGGTGGACCTAAAGGAAGCTGTAAGAGATAGAAAGGCATGGAAAGCATCAATCCACAAAGTGACCGAGAGTCGGACATGACTGAATGGACAGACAGACAGACAGACTTCCTAGAGACCACCCCATCTCCACTCCCACCCTTAATTTGTAAGACAAAACAAAACAAAAACAAAAAACCCATGCCACCAAAATTGAACCAGTTTGACACTTTATTTCAGGGGCACCACCTTGGAATACTAGAAGGGGGGAGCCACAAATGAGACGCTGGGGCCACTCATAGCTCACAATTGCCCGCTTTTGCGCTAAACTTCTGGGATAGGATACCCGGGCAAAGTCCCAATGAAAGTGGGATGCTTATTTTAGCTGCTACTTGATCAAAGTGGATGCTACACAGCATGTAAAGATTTCCTAAGACATTTCAAAAATGTAATTAGGGTCAACATTTTTAATTAGGTAGTTTTGATAATATTTATAGTGACTGTCAATGGACATTCCAAATGTCCAGTCAACGCTGCATGCCTGTTCTCATCTATCCTGGATTAATCCATCCTGATGACAACTGCACACGAGTCACTTCCTAGTAAGCATCCATAGGATGCCCTGGACAAGTGAAACCTTTTGTTTGCTTGTTATTTCTAATCTGATTTTGAGTATATTACTGCAAACTGTGTTCAAGATTAAGTGGCACAGAGAATCTCTGAGATGATAACTTCGCAGAAACAACCATGATTTTAATTCAGAAAAAGAAATCTCATAGTTTTGCTACATTGTGCTTTGTTTTACTCACCTAATAATATAAGACTTTAAACATTCTGTTTTCACTTTACAAATCATCTGTTGTGAATTCTTTGTATGTTTAAGGTGTAAAACATAACTTGGAATTTTCTTTTTCCTTATTTAGGAATTTTGTTGGCTTGAAAGAGCACCTTAAGGTGCAAGTGGCAGTAAAACATTGACATTTGAATGTTTGAAACATACAGTAGCGCTTGTTGCAATTAAAAATAAAATTAGATTATGGATTGGTGCATAGAGCATTCTTCCCCAACATGGTGCCTTCCTAGATTCTAGATTTCTAGAATTTCTAGACTTTCATTGATTCTCGGAGACTGCCTGGACAAGTCCCTGCAGTTTTCTTGGCAAGGTTTTTCAGAAGCGGTTTGCCACTGCCTCCTTCCTAGGGCTGAGAGAAAGTGACTGGCCCAACGTCACCCAGCTGGCTTTGTGCCTAAGGCGGGACTAGAACTCACAGTCTCCCGGTTTCTAGCCTGATGCCTTAAACACTACATTAAACTAGCTCTCTCATGTTCAAGGTAACACTCTTGTAATGAGAGAGGCAGAACTGTCACTAGATTACATGGTAAAAATTGTTAAGAATGATCGGCTATATTGCATCAGACCAACAAACCATTTTGAATCCATGGGCTGCAGATCTCAACTAACTTGGCTGAACAAAATTCCCACTGACATCAAGATAGCCATGATGCTCAGGACTAATTCTCCCTGTTGGCTTTAATGGTGGGTAATTTTAAATTGTATCTCCACTGGTGGCAATCAGGCTCTCTATCCCACTTTATTCTTTTCTGAATTAAATAGGAAACATTTACTTCTAAGAATGTCTCTGACCTCATAAACATTATTAGAAAGTAAAAATGGTGGGTATTTTAGATGCAGCCCAATGCTTTATTTGTAAATGTTCTGGGGGGGGGGAGTGGTGAATTGGGATATATAGAGAAAGCATCATAAAGAAATAGACTGGGAGGTGTTGTAGTTTTAAGTGGTAAGTAAGTGTTCTGTGATTGGCGACACCCACTCTAGTTACCATTTTGAGAACAGGCAAGTCCTCCTCCCGGTGGCAGCTGTATTCCACTGCATGAGCTGCCAGTTGGTTGAACAGGCTGGCATGTGATGTGGTGAGTTCTCTGTTGCTGGAGGTCTTCAAACAGAGGCTCTGTTAGAGATGGTTAGTGAAACATGCACCATGCAGGATAACATCTAAGGACTCTTCCAACTCTATCACTCTACTCTTCTCAGTTCTATTCTCAAAATTTCAAATGTACCCATCAACCAGAAAGTTTAAATATATTTCAAAAAATGGCTGATGTTCCATTTTTCCCCACTAAAAAGTTTTTGCCTGTAAGTTTTGCACACCAGTTGATTATGTCTACTTATTTGGGCTGTCTCATGCTTTTTCCCCCACCAAATGAGTTAGGGTTAGTTAGGGTTATCAATCAGTGGTTGACAGTTACCTCTGCAAATATATGTACCCATGCCGTAACCACAGGAAGGATATTGCACCAATCCATTACGTGGGTGGCAGGCAAAAACTTTTTTGAGCATGAGATTTTAACACCAGTGGCAGGCAGAAAAGGAACAAGAGCTCTCAAAACTAGTTAAATGCATAGCCTATGAACTGTATCACAGTTAGGGCTAGTGCATGGAGGAGAAGCTTCCCATACATGCTCAGATACCTCAGGAAGCCTCAAAGCAGCTGCACCCAGCTTTTAAGTAGCTGTGGCTTGGAGGAGCAGATCCAGATCTCCCCTAATGCTTTACCAATCCTAGTCACAATGTTCCCAGAAGTATAAAAATTTTCATATGTACATTTACAAAAATCTAATGATTTCAGCATCCCTAGTCAGACATTGGAGACCAAGTCCCAACTATTTGCCACAATACAAATGGAATTTCTAGACTTTCATTCAGTTTGCACCTTGACTTGTATAAACATGTATGGTTTGTTTATTCTTCCCTCTCCTAACCTAATTCCCCAAGAGCCACTCTAAGCAGGGCCAAACTGGATATTATTATGTATTTTCTTAACTCAAAAGAAGCATGGAGCAAGGACAACATAGCTCAGAAATGCAGACCATGGAGAGAAAAGATTGAACCCTTCTCTTTCAAAAAGCTTTTCCACCCTCAGAAATTGTCCTCCTTATATTATAATTTATGAGACCGTATTGCTTGTTACCCATCCTATGAAGTAGGAATTATGCAGATTCTTCCCCCGCGTATTGTAAGGGAAAACATATTTCTGAGCTAAAAGAAAATACATAGAACTTCATGTTACATATTAAAAGTACACAGTACTACAAAGCAGTATGTGAAATATTAATGCTAAGGGAAGCAAAATGTTGAGGTTGATAGAATTAGTTTGAAGGGAACGTGTGTTTTATCTTGGGACATTTAGATTATCAGAGCAAAAGCCAACCATTATGATAAGAAATATATCTGGGACATTATCACTGAAACTACTTTTATTTAAATTCTGCTATTTAGAGAAAATCATCATGTGGGAACACAATGGCTTTTGTTTAATGTCTCCTTCATAATGACTTATGAATAATATGCTTCATATTATAATATTTTAAAATGTCAGATCAAAAGTGCTGTTGTGTTTTGATTAAGAAGTTGAGACAGGAACAAAGAAATCAAGGATTCAAATTGCACCTTAGGGATATGAAACATCCAACAAAAATCATTTTAAAATTTATCTGTATATGCCTCTATTAAATAACAAACAAATGACCCAGAAGCAAACCACTTTTGTATTATAGCGAAGAATACAATACAAATGCGCCCATGGATCACCAGGAGTCAAGCTCATTTTTAATTTTAACTTTTAATGTTACAATCAACATAGGGACCATCCATAATACATTTGATATTGCTTTTTACTGCAGATCTCCTAGAAACTGAAGATATGCATAGGTGTGTATGTCATGTCCTCCAAAGATACAGCAACATCTTACAGGAGATAAATGAGGCAGGTCAGCATAGTGATCTCCTTCCAATCCTCATAAATATAACTCCAATTAGTTTGTGCCAACAAACTTGAGTCATATTGATGGATGAGAAAAATACTTGGAAATAAATTTGGAGCTGGGTCATATGTATCTGTACATCAGCTAGCTTTGTAGATGATTGTCTGATTGGGAGGCTCTGCTGAATGTGTCTGAATGTGTGTTTATAAATCATATTTAGTTGCCCAATCTGCACACAACTGCTCATTCACCTTCATGGCTGGTTATATCAAGGTGTCAACCATATTCTTTATTGTTCTGCAGGGACGCAACTGGGGGGGGGGGGAGAAGTGGGGCATGTGCCCCAGGCGCCGTGCTGGGGGGTGCACCAAAATGATGCCCGGGGGGCACCAAAATAACAAAATAACCCATGGGGGGGGGGGCGCGGAATCCATGTTTACCCCGGGGTGACACAGACTCTAGATCCATCCCTGTTGTTCTGTCCTGGTTCTTTCCACTCCTTGGTGTCTGCTGATTGAGCAACATGACACAAGCAAAGTGGGCAGAGCCTATTTCAGTTGGACAAGACAGATGAGGACCACCACGTGCAAAGGGTAGAGGTGCTGTTTCAAATGGAGATGCACCTCCAGTCCATGTGAGAAGGAAGACCTCTTCAACCTAGGTCTCTCAATTCCCTTTTGTCCATCTGGCCAAAAGCAAGAACAGTTCGGTATGTATGGTATATGAATGGTGATTTTGTATGTGTCTGTTGAGTATATTCTAATAAAGGAGTTAGAAGCTGAAAAAAAATTTTTAGTTGCACCACTGGAGTGCCATAGAGCAAAAGTCCAGGGTGCCTGGAAAGCAAAAGTCATTTGGCTGAGGGACAGAAAAGCTATCTTACTATAAAGTAAGATATAAAGGGCTCCTCCCTGCATCCCAACGTACTACAACGTATTTGCAAGACAGAAGCTCTCACCAAGACTATACGGACTCCCCAAAATCCACAAAGACTCGATCCCACTCAGACCCATTGTAAATGCCATTGGCTCCCCGACATATGAATTATCCAAACATTTGGCAACCCTTTTACAGACCCACATCGGACAGACTCCATCCCACATCAAAGACTCAGGACACTTCATCAACAAAATCAGCACCCTAAAACTCAACCACACAGACAAACTGGTCAGCTTTGACGTGGTCTCCCTGTTTACCAAGGTACCAGTAAGGGACACCCTGGCACTCATCAAGCAAATCTTCCCAGAAGACATTACAGCTTTATTTCAACACTGCCTAACAACTAGTTACTTTCAATGGGAGAATGCGTTCTACGAACAGATGGATGGCGTTGCCATGGGAAGCCCCCTGAGCCCAGTCATAGCAAACTTTTACATGGAACATTTTGAAAAACAGGCCTTGGAATCGGCTCCCATTACACCAACAGTCTGGTTCCAGTTCGTGGATGACACCTTCGCAATTTGGAGTCATACTGAAGAAGAACTGGAGAAATTTCTGGACCACCTAAACGGCATCCACCCCAATATACAATTCACTATGGAAAAAGAAACTGACGGCAAACTTCCATTTTTAGATATGCTGGTCATACGCAATCCGGACCTCAAACTAGGACACAAAGTATACAGAAAACCCACCCATACAGACCGGTATCTGCACAAAAATTCCAATCACCACCCACGACAAAAGAGAGGCATGATCAAAACCTTGGTGGATCGTGCTAATCGAAACTGTGAAGCCCAATTTCTCAACAATGAACTTAACCATCTGAATTGGGTCCTACAGGCGAATGGCTATTCCAAGAATGAAATAAAAAGAGCCATCAAACCAAGAAAACAACATCCAACTGAAGAAAAACAGCCCCCCACAAACAAAGTATTCCTGCCCTACATCAAAGGAGTCACTGACCGCATGGGAAAACTGATGGAAAAACACAACTTTCAAACAGTCTTCAGACCCACCAGGAAAATACAACAAATGCTAAAATCAGCAAAAGACAAAAGGGACCCCCGCGCCGCTGCAGGAGTATACCGCATACCATGCAGCTGCGGACAAGTATACATCGCAACCACAAAACGAAGCATTCACACCAGGATAAAAGAACACGAAAGACACTGCAGACTACAGCAACCGGAAAAATCTTCAGTAGCTGAACATGCTCGCAAGCAAGTGGGACACAAAATCCTATTAGGAACCACAACTTCCAGAACACGGAAGACCCAGAACAGCTATCTTACTATATTTTGAGTATGTAAAGGGAACAATGATAAACTCTTAACTTCATTTTTTTTCCCCTTGGGTTAATATGCCACTTCAGTCAGCTTGCCTAGACACTGATTTAGGAAGGTTGTGCACGTTTTTTGACATGTAACATCTCCCCATTCTCTTCCTCCTCCTCCTTAGCTCTCTTATCCCATTTTATTATAGGGATTCCAACCTACTTTTCTGCCTGGCATGGCTGCTCCACGTAATAACCAGCTTAAGTATGGCAGCTACTGGCATTTTTCCATCGTGTGTCATACTGAACTCAGTAAAATATTCAAGTAAACTGCTTTTCGGTTCACATGCTGGCCAACTGTATCATTTTGTAGTTAAAATAGATACTTTGAAACCTTGCTTTAATCCTAATATAACATGTGTTACTTTGTCAAAGATGAATGGCAAGCAAACAAGAAATTTAGCAGCATGGATTAGTGGTAGGTAGAAAGAAAAATGTTTTGGAAGATAGATGAATTCATTTAAAAGCTGGATGCCAAAGCAAAAGATAATTTACAAGTGAGATTAGAGCATTTATAGGGACTTATCTACAAGTTGCTGCTAAAGTACAATTCAGAAAGTGAACAAGTTAAGGACTGTATTATCAAATAGATATAGAAGCTGTACAGAACAACTGTCATGCAACAATGGGAATATCTATGGAAGAAAAATATTAAAAATTGGTATAACGTATTCTACCAATGGTGTATTACTCCAGTACTGATTGCCAAAATAGACAATTTGTTTTCTAAAACTGTTGGAAATGCCAGATTCATTCTTCCACATTGGTGGCAGTGTTGTAAGGCACAATTCTGGAAAATGAAATGTATTTTAAAGGTGGATTTTTCTTTTCATCCCATTATCTTTTTACTAAACATTCACTCATTCATTCATTCATTCTGGTTTATTACGGTCACTGACCAGTACAGTTTTACTAAACATTACTAAATCTTATATTCCCAGAAAATATAATGAACTGGTTTTGTACATGGTAACAGCTGCTAGAATACTCTATCTTTACTATTGTAAAGCACAAATAATTCCTCTTATAGAAGAATGGCAAAGTTAGAGGAGAATGGAGTATGAATCAATGGTAAAACTAATTTCATGTTTTAAAATAACAAATCTGATAGACAATATAACTCAATGTGGAAACCATGATTAGAGTGTAATCTTACAAACTGATTTGTACCACATCCAAAGTCTGGGTTTCTCCTAACATAAGGTTATAGTATTTAGGTTTTTCTTTTTCCTTCTTTTCTGATTTGCTAAATTCATTAAATTTTTCAGACCAGATAGAAATTTTTTGTGCCTTTTTTTCTCGTCTTATAATTTATAAATCAAACTATGCTGTCAAATACTGCATAATAATCTGATTTAATATTCCTTTATTTTAACATTGATTTCAACTTTCCAACCGATATATTTTCATATATATTGTTGATTTATATCAATGTCATTTCTATTTTTTTTCCTCAATTTTTACAGTGCTTGTAAACTTCTTTACTTAACCACTTGCTTCTGCAATATATATTTTCTTGGTTCTTTTCCAGATTATATTTGCAAATTTAGTAAATAACAATTAAAAGCAAAGCAAAGCAGAGGGTGTACTTGCTGACTTCTGCAGAAAGGAAGTGAGAAAGTCTGATTTGGCATTCTTCCAGACAGTTCCAACACTGCTGCTGAGAGATGCGTGAGTGTTGCTGTTGCTGCTCTGGAAACAGGCTTAAACTGGCTTTAGACAACATACCATTTCCCAATGTTATGTATTTTTTTAAGAGCAAAAAGGAAACACTCGATATCCCAGATGAAAAGTCTTATGCAATTAAGCACGGGGGTGGGAGGAAAGCAGTAAAAGTCATCACCAATGTAAAGAAACACAGGAGAGCTGGCCAAAAATAAAACAAGTCTTTTTAACATGAAACATTTGTCAGCCAAAGTTGCTTTCAGCGTTCATCCTTTGAAAGCTGGTTGTATATGAATGAATGAATTTCCAAGGCCAGGCTTACCTTTAAAAAATACAAAGCAGTTATTCCATACAGCACTGGTCAAATGTGGGAAACAACTTTCTTCTAAGATGTTATTTTTCTGACCCTATTCATATGAACATTGTTAATATTTTAAAGCTCCATTCCAGTTAGGGACATTCTGTTTTTGCTGTAAGAATAATAAACATGAGGACACTTGACACATGAGGCCCACTTTGGGTTAGCAGTTAAGGGGTTGGACTAGACCAGCCTTTCTCAACCTTTTGATCCTGGAGGAACCCTTGAAATATTTTTCAGGCCTCAGGGAATCCCCGCTCATTGAGGCTCAAATATAGGCCAGAAGTTACAAAATGATTATCTTTGTTTCTTGTGTAGGGCTGTATATATGCACTGGCAGTGTTCTTAAACTAAAAATAAAGAATGAAACTTACCTCTTTAATGTGAAGTTGCTCAAATTTGAAATAATTTTTTAAATAAATCGTGATCTCCCAGGGAACCCCTAGTGACCTCTCGCAGAAACCTAGGGTTCCACAGAATCCTGGTTGAGAAACCCTGGCCTAGACCTTAGGATATTGTGAGTTCTAGTCCTTCCTTAGGTGTGAAAACCAGCTGGGTGACTTTGGGCCAATCATTTTCTCTTAGCAAACCTAGTCCACAGGGTTGTTCTGGGGAAAAGAGCAGAGATAGCATTAGGTACACTGTCTTGAGTTGCACCAAATAAAGGTGGGATATAAATCTAATAATAAATAGAATAAATATTAACAAGCAATAGGACATTTCTTGATCAGCATGCTTTATTCTAATCAGATCACTTGTAAATGCCATGGGGGCATTTTCCCCACTCACTGCAGATGCTATTGGTATAAACATTCCAGGATATTTAACACTCAAACACTACTTTGTGAATCTTTATTATTAAGAGTTTCCATGGCATTTTGGGAGATGAGCTTCAACATAGCTGACCGGAAAGCAGATTTTGAATGCCTGACTTAAGCTATAGTGTTCACAGTCTGCATTTATTGGATTTCATTTCCTTCTTACCTTGATGCATACTAGTCTACCCCTCTGTCATGTGTTTGTAATATTTTCTTGCCAATCTTTCATTACTGAACAAACAAAATGTCAAGATTTGTGGGGAAACAAATCTTCTCTTCCCCCTCTACACAAAAAGGAAATAAAATAGGTAGCCCCTGTCCTTCCATGTTGTCCAGTATGCATGCATCTGTGTGCATGTATGAGTGTGTGTGTTTGATGAGTGGTTTCTCCTTGGCTGCATTAAAACACTCCTTGACATGTGAAGATTGAATGATAGTAATTTTGCAACCGGCTGTTTTTCCCAAGAGGAGTTGTTGTTGCATGCTGCTATAGTGACTATATTAGCTGAGGAGGGAATGAAGGAAATAAGTTCAAAACAATGCATAAGCGAAGAGAGTGTTGGGAAAAAGACTTGGAACCTCTTTGAGTTGAGAGGGAAGCCACAAACTTGGGACAACAGAAGGATTCCTCTCAGTGGGAAAATTCCTGTAAATTCCTGGTGATTTAAAAGAAGTAGAGATTTGAAAGAGTTTTGCTTCCATTTCCAATAAACTGGATCAAAGCTAGAAATAAATTGATTCTCAAAAATAGAAAATGTCATAAGAATGATTGGGAATGGAACCAATTCCAAGATGATGCCAGATGGTGGTGTAGGGGTGCTTTTAATCTATAGTCCAGGATAGCCCTTTAAAATGCAAGACAGTCCCCTCTTAAAGATGCTTTATAGCAGTGTTTCTCAATCTTGGCAACTTTAACAGTGTGGACTTCAGCTCCCCAAATTCCCCAGCCAGCATGAAGTCCACACAACTGCTTTACATTTATTTGAAAGTGACAATGTCATTACATTATGGAACTGAGCCTTGATGAGCCCTGGCATAGACTGAGAATGGATATTTAGGAAAACCAAACATTGGCCAGCTCTCTGTAGTTCCAATCTGCTAAATGACAATATTTTGTGGGTAGAAAGGGTTCTTTTGCAGGCTGATCAGGAAATAATTAATGTGACTAGTACTCGTGTGTCTATTTTGGGGAAATCTTTTTGTTCATTACTTGTTTGTGTTTTGTTCATAATGCAAATTCTGTAAAATAGGCATACTAAACTAAAAGGTTATTAGTTGATTACTGTCCTTGCTGATCAAGAATGCCATTATATTGAACAAACTCTTTATTGCTGAAGTTTAAATATTAAGCTCCCCAAATACTATTTGCTAGACTGACTCAAATCTTTTCCCCAATTATTCCAAAGCATTGATATACAAGTCAGTTCAATTTGATAACAAAGCCAGCTGAAGATATCTTTTGTTGAGTGTATTTCAGATAACTGAGATGGAAATTGGTAGGAATTGTCCATTGCCATTGAATCATTTAGCAAAGAATTAGCCCTGTTTGGTGAAAATAATATACTCAGTAACAGAGGAGACAGTTCTATCTCTCACAAAAGGATATACAGTAGTTATTACGTATTACATTTTTGCTCCTTTCCCCATCAGTGTCTCTTGAATTGCTGAAAACTCTTAAGCATAATAAGGACTGCCACATTAACCTCTGTATTAACCAAGAAGCCCCATCCAATACAAGCCTCCATAAATACAAGGCACTAACTCCAAATTAATATATAAACAATTGTGAATATAGTTGTTTGTATTGTCTGCATATATGTACATATTCTGAACTGGGTGATGAGAACATAATTCCATAGAATTTTTAAAAACATTTCTTCTAGTCCTAAAATGCAAATATCTCAGCATTTTTCCAACCTGCAATCCTCTAAACATTTTGGGCTCACTTGCAGATTTTCCAGCCGACATAGTACCAGGTTGCGGAAGTCAAATCTCCAAAACTGGAAGGGGCTTTAAGCTGGCATTTTAGTGGCTTAAGAGACTATGCTTTCAGGAAAATGAATACCCTGTGCAAAATAAGGATACATAAGGCATGTAATTTATAATGATAGCAGGATGTGCTTACCCTGATGCTAAAATCGTATTACTTTTCATTTTTAATGAAATCACAAGTATTACAAGTTGATCAGCATCTACCCCTGTGTCAATTCACAGATACAAGAATGAGCTTTTGGGCTGCGTAGACTTTTCTGGACAGACACCATTGTTGCCAGTTCTGTTTTAGAAACAAGGCGGCTTGTATGGAACTGTCCTTTAAAAGGAGGAAGTGTATAATTGGCAAGAAAAAAGAAAAAAAAGGGCATAGCTTTGCATAACCTTTGTATTGCCAACTTCTCCATATAGCCACTGATTAAGAAATAAGTATTGCAATTTAAACAGAAATACAATAAATCTCACCAGATGTGGAAATCTGCATCTGCCCGCTCTCTGTTTGTTATCCAGGTGTTGAGTTTGAATGACAACTCTGAGACCTGGTGTTCTTACTAATGATTCTTCCACTTTAAAGTGGGCTTGGAGTAGATACCCCTGAGACATAGGACTCTTTTGACTGAACTTCAAATAGACTGATCTCCATAAAATAGGACTGTGGTGACTCTTAAGATGCATGAACATCACAAAGCAGAAGGCGACCATTTCATCACATATAACTAGTAGGAAGCAGCAGGTATACTTCTGAGAATTCCCCATTTTAAAACTTAGCTCTGAGAGGGGAAAAACCTGAGTCATCGTCTGATAAAATGTTCAGGTTAGTTATAGATGGCATCCCTGGAAACTTTACCATGTTAAAATAGCCTTTATGTATCAAAGAAAGTTTTACGTTGTATAATACAACTCATGTTCAGATGGGAAACTGGAGAAAGGGACTTTGGAGGCAGTATTCTGTAAAAGATTGCTAAATAGGCATTTGGCAAAAAAGGCAAGGTCAGCATGTTGCTGTTGGAATCTGGAAGAAATCAGAAGGTCCCAGGAAGAAAATGGAGGGTTTGAGCAGAAGAAATATTCTCAAATGTACCAAGAAAGAAAAATCACACATTAGAAATGAGACAGAACTTTGATGGCTGGAATAAAGGCATTCAGTGCCTTTTCTGAAACATCATGTTTCTGATGCACAAGGTCAGCATCCCTCAAACACATATCCTTGTGATGTATTAGGTTTCAACTCCCAGGCTGGCTAGAAAACATGTGTGGTTCTAGGCTGAGGAAGACTGCAGTAGGTCATCGGTTTTAAAAGGAAGATCATCATAAACTGTTAGAGACTAAGATGACCCAACTGAAGATAATAATGCAAACAGCTATTATTGGAGACATGAGTACATAGGCATGACCCACATCCAGAGAAATCCATGAGTAGTGTTTTTTCTGCATTACATGCATACTACCTTATAAGATGCTGTTGTATCTAACAAAGTTGATAACTCACCATCTTGGATAGAGATAAAGGAAGAGTAAATGCTAGTTTCGAGTTGTGAAAGAGAGATTTTATATTCACACAGTAGCAAGTCAGCCATCTTTTGTTCCACTTAAGATTTCTTGGGCCTTAATACCTTGATGAAAGGAAAAGTTCCCCTGTGCAAGCACCAAGTCATGTGACCCCTGGGGAGACGCCGCTTTCGTGACGTTTTCCTGGCAGACTATAGAGTGGGGTGGTTTCCCATTGCCTTCCCCAGTCTTAATTACCTTTCCCCCAGCAAGCTGGGTACTCATTTTACTGACCTCGGAAGGATGGAAGGCTGAGTCAACCTGAGCCGGCTACCCGAGAACCAGCTTTCGCTGGGATCGAACTCAGGTCGTGGGGAGAGTTTCGGTTGCAATACTGCTGCCTACCACTCTGTGCCACATGAGGCTCAATTAATAATAATTAATAATTGATTAATAATTAATTTAATAATTGTTGAATAATAATAATAATAATAATAATAATAATAATAATAATTGATAGGAACATTAAAATTCCTAGCACCACAATCCTACAGGTATTTACTTGGAAGCAGTGTTAATGGGTTTTCTTGAGCTCAGTGAACTTATTCCAAGGAACAATGTGGTTTTAGTCTATATCAGGTCATTCATCTATCACAGAGCTTTCCAAACTTTTCATGATGGTGACACACTTTTTTGACATGCATCATTTCACGACACGCTCTTACAGCAGGGCACAAGGCAGGCACTAGGACCCGCGTGGAATCCTGGCAGGGCTCGGAGGCAGCAGCAGCCGCGACACACCCAGACACTGCAGCCGACATACTAACATGTCCCGACACACAGTTTGGAAAGCTCTGATCTATCAGTTTAGGAGGGCACTTGAGTCAACATTTCCATTTCTTCACTTGATCCAAATATAGAACAAAATACAGAGTTGGCCTTATCCAAGCATTACTACTACTGACCGTGTCAGAATCTGTTATGTAGGAAATATGCTAACATGTCACAACATTACAGTGGTTGAAATGAATATAAGGAAAAGAATTGTAATCTATAGCTCTCTATATGAAATATGTCTTCCTAAAAAGGAAACCTCCAACTGTTGCTTTACAATATACATCCTTATAATAAAATAGGTGAAAAGCAAAAAAATATTTAGAAGAGAAAACAAGAACTAGGTACATTATTTCTCTCCTTTATTTATTTCCAAAAGCATTTGGCTCCAATTGCCTCCATCTGGCATCAAATGACTTTGAAAACTGCTGCTAGGAGAGATTGAGATGGGAAAACATATTTACTTATCCAATTTATAACTGTCTCCCTATGTAAAATAGCAATTAGAAGCAACTCAGCTTTAGCTGTTAAACAAGAGAAAAATGTGTCCCATTGCTACATTCCCATCACTGATGCCTTCAACCTCTGTTATCAATCATCTACTGATTTTTAATAAATGTAAGAGTAAAAAGGCTATATTAAGATATATGCTGGCAGCAGCAAGAATCAGTCTCCAATAGAAGAGAATATGTGTAGCTCAGGGTTTAACTGTGGAGTCCTTGGTGCTCTCTGAGCTTGGTTGTTTGCTACCAACATCGGTGTCAGGGAGATAACAGGCAGCGATGGGGGGGGGGGCTCCCTCCAGGAAGGGAAGCGCGGGCGTAGTACTGAAACTTTAGCCTTACCTCCCAAACGTCTCAAGAAAGCCCCGCCTTAGGTTCTGGACTTTATCTCTGGGCTTCCTCAAGCCATTTCAGTTTAGCTGGATTTCTGTTAGTAAGAGCTTAATAAACACTAGAGATTGGATTCCAAGCCTCAGCGTGTTATTTCTGCACTCAAACCGGGACAAGCAGTGATAGTTTGTAATGAGACGTCTGCAAGCAAATAACCAAGCTCAGGCAGCACCAAGGATTCCAAAGAATCAATCTGGCACAGCATTGGAAAGGAGAAACCCTGGAAAAGAGAAACCAATACAAGATTGGGAGGCTAAAATTGGAGAATGCGCGGCAATGGAAAAACTGCATACATTCATAACAGAAGTCTAACCAAATTCAAGCAGAAATGGCTCCCTTATACTGTATATAACATATTACACAGCAAGAGAGGCTAAGACATTTAGAATCCAGTTTTAGAAGAGAAAGAGAAACTGTTTTTAAAAAACAATTAAAGTGACTTAAACAGAAATATTTAGCTCTTGCCAACCTAGCAATTCGAAAACATGCAAATGCAAGTAGATTAATAGGTACCACTTCGGTGGGTAGGTAACAGTGTTCTGCGTCATGCCAGCCACATGACCGTGGAAGCGTCTTCGGACAACACTGGCTCTTCGGCTAAGAAATGGAGATGAGCACCGGCTCCTAGAGTCGGACACGACTGCACAAATGTACGGGGGGAACCTTTACCTTTTTAAATAGAAATAAGCAATAATCATAGTTGTTTAAAGCATAGTATAAGAATATTTAAGCTGCAGTTAGCAGTCAGGGGGAAAAAGAGAAAAAAGGGGAAAAAATAAAAGAGGCAGGAGCTACTTGAATGCTTTTTTCCTATAATGTCCTTTTTTAAAAATTGTTCCTTATTTACTTTATTTTAATCACTATGTCAAACCTTATCCTTTGAATTTTTACTTCTAGCTTTAGTGCAAAGCATATGCAACTGTAGTGCAGAGCACTTGCAAACAGATTCAGATTCTCAAATAAATAGAGGCTGGCTCCTTTGGTTTGTGCTATGATTAGGGTTTAGTAGGACTATTTTAGCTGAATCTTATCTGAAAAACTCAATGAAATGAAAATTATTTTCACAGCCCTGTGTTTCTTATCCAAAAATTTGATGAGGCATCACAAAACAAAACAGCAGATAACCATTGTGTAATGAATTTTAAAATGTTCTCTAGGGAATTATATTATTTGGTATTATAAATCATGTTAATCCCTTCTAGTAGAAAAAAGATAAACAGATAAAACAGTAAAAAGATATTTTAAAGAAGCATTGATTTAATCTGGGCCTATATACAGTTGTTATGAGGGATGGTTATCTAGATTATTATATCACATAGCCAGGAGTGGCAGTGGGGTGGTCAAAAAAGTCAAGATGGTGGCTGTGACTGCATGATCAAACCTCTGCCCCTTGTTTATTTTAGTTGTCTGCATGATGTACAGAAAAATGGGATGAGACCTTGATGACCGAGCTACCCTATTGACTTTTTTTAAGACACCCCTGAAAGGGTTAGACTGTAGAGCAATGTTTCTCAACCAGGGTTCCATGGACCCTTAGGGTTCCACAAGAGGTCACTAGGGCCTCCCTGGGAGATCACGATTTATTTATAAAATTATTTCAAATTCACATTAAAGAAGTAAGTTTCATTCTTTATTTTTAGTTTAAGAACACTGTTGATGCATATATACAGGCCTACACATGAAACAAATAGAATTTGAGCCTCAATGTTTAGGGGTTCCCCACGGCCTGGAAAACATTTCAAGGGTTCCTCCAGGGTCAAAAAGTTGAGAAAGGCTGGTGTAGAGAGTGCAGAGATTGGTTTTAAGGTGGCCAATATGAAGACATACTGTACATAGCTATTATTTTTATTGTGTGTTTTAAGACTTGTATGAGATGTAAACTGCCCCAATCTCTGGATGAAGCGGTATGTAAATAGGTACATAAATGAATAAATAAGAGGAAAATGCTACTTTAGCACCACTATGCTTCAGGACAATTTAAGCTTTCACACTCATGAGTTGGGAGAAAGATAAAGGTAATATCCTTTATAAAGGATATTTTATTTATCCTAAATAAAACCGCCCAGGGTCCCTCCTTGTGGGGGAGATGGGCGGGATATAAATGTAATAAATAAATAAATAAATATCATGGGGACATGGCAAAAAATGATGCTGCCAGGTATTTTACACTGTCCCTATTAGCAGTGCAGTTGAAAAACTTATTCTTCCTTTGTTGACACATTTTATAGCTCATGAAACTTTTTTTCTTGATTTTCTCCCCTCAGATAAGAAACCATTTATTATATACAGGTAGTCTGCACTTAATGATGGCAATTGGGACCAGAATTTCTGTCGCTAAGCAATGCGGTCATAAAGCATGATGTCACGTGACCATGCCGCTTAGTGATGGCAATTCCAGCAGTCCCTGGTTACCATTGTTAAGCGAGAACTGTGCAAGTCATTAAGTGAGGACCACACGTGATCATGACTTCCAACTTCCTCCATCTTCCCCATTGACTTTGCTTATGGGAAGCCAGCAGAGAAGGTCGCAAATTGCAATCATGAGACTATGGGGTGCTGCAATGTTTGGAAATCTAGGCCAGTTGCTGAGTGCCCAGATTGTGATCACTTGGCCACAGGGGCACTGTGATGGCCAGAACTTCAAGGACCAGTCGTAACTACCATTCATTCAGCACCGTTGCAAGTTTGAATGGTCGCTGAACGAGCGGTCATTAAATACAGGATCGCCTGTACTATGCTGCTAGATTCTGCCTGGCAGCAATTAAGATCCATAAACAGATAATTAAAGATACTCAGCATGGGTAAACCCACTGAAAATCTTTTAATCTATACATTCTCTTTGTGACCTTCAGAGCCTTCCCCCTTTTAATTAATAGTTTTGGTATTAAGAATTTTGTAGGGAGATTTTAATGTTTTTTTAATAGTATTATGTCAGCAATTATAATGGTATGGGGAATGACCTTGGGAGATGGGGGGGCGGGGAGAGAGATGCTGCCTAGGGAATGATCAGATAAGAGAGGGCATAGCCCACAGCTGCATAACAGGCAGAGAAAGAAACTCAGAAAGGAACCTCCCTAACTTATCAGGCTTATCATTAACTTATCATCTAAAATAGATGGTGGGAGATTTGTACTTTCAGGCAAGATTCAGTTAATGCAGCCTTACAGTAAAGTGGAATTAGCTCAACTGATCGTGTTTCCTGTCTGGTCTATCTGGGAAGGCTGACAGCAATGCTAGTTTTTAGTTTCTTTAATCTGTCATAAATTCCAGTGTGATTATTGAAATATCTGTAATTCTTCTTGATTGTATTTTATGCTGGTCTATGACCAAAATAAATGATTGATTGATTGATTGATTGATTGATTGATTGATTGATTGATTGATGCTGCCCGGGCATATTGCAAGCAGGGAAAGGCTCTTTTATTCTGTCATGTGTTAGAGTTTAAAGCTGGATCCTCACACCCCTGATTCAGTGATTAGATGGGCCTTATTCTTTTTGCAGTATCTATCCATTTACAACCAATTTGCACTGTAGAATTATTTTTTTCTGGTACATTTTCTTCATCTTGTGAATATGATAGGAGCTAGTCAGGAGATGGTGTAATGTTATTTATGGAATTAAGCTCAGTGGAATGATAACTTTGGGATTTCTGTTAAGCCTAGGGTTTTGTTTCTCTCCTTTTAAAAAAAATTGATAATATGACTTTGCAAATTTCTCTACCCTGTGCCAAAATTGGTGGGAAAGAATTGAGCTTACCTTTCAGAAGATACAAAAGTGGCAAAGTCATATTTTGTTGCCACAAGTTCAAGGGGGAGAGTGTTAATGTCAGCAAACTTTTAAAGTTACATGGAACATTTCATGGGATAGAACTGAAAAACTGCTAATGCTCAATACTGTAGTAAAGCGAGTTCCAAATTCAAATATGCTCATATAGCTTAGTTGCATTATATATTTGCCATCCACTCATGTATCCCAGGTGAATTTTATTGAATTCTGTATATTCAGAACTGCTTTACACACTGCAAAAGTTCTACCTAGAAAGTTATTCCATGGTGCTCTCTGAGCCTTGTTGTTTTCTTGCAGACGTTTCATTGCCAGACTAGGCAACATCTTCAGTGCGAAAAGGGAGTGGGACTTGCTCTCTGTTTATATACCATGGCTTGTCCTGCTTGTGTTGGTGGAGGTGTTGTTCTCTCCTTAGGAGTTCCTTGATTGGGCTGTTGTTTGCTGCTTGGTTGATTGACTGAGTTAATAGTTCCTTGATTAGGGTATATTGTGCTGTTTGATTGTTCCTCAGACGCAATGAAACATCTGCAAGAAAACAACAAGGCTCAGAGAGCACCAAAGACTCCACAGTTCAACCCTGAGCTACAAATATTATCTTCAATTGGTAAAGTTATTCCAACCAGTTCTAAGAACATTATTCTAAGAATTCTAAGAACATTATTCAGACGAGTACAAATGCACTGCAGCAACCCAGAACACTAGAAAAAGGAAACAGACTGCCTGTGCAACATCTTCCAACAAAATGGATACCCATGCAACTTTATCAAAAAGTGCCTGACCAACTCACTACAGCACAACCAACACAAGCTATGAAAAGGGTAACACTACCATACATCAAAACTTCTCAGAAACAACCAAGAGACTATTACTACCATATCGTATTACCGTAGCACACAAACTAAAGCCCTCCAAAACATCTTAAGTAAACCAAAAGACCCAGTAGCCCAAGAGGAAAAATCAGGAGTCATCTACAACGTACAGTGTAAGGACTGCAACAGCCACTATGTAGGACAGACTGGCAGAAGACTATCAGAGCACATCCATGAACGCCAACTAGCAGTCAGAAGGTATTATGAAAACTTCTTAATCTCACAACACATGGACAGACTCAACCATAGTTTCAACTGGGAAACTGTGAGCCTAGACCAAGCTAAATCCAAAATCTAGGGAATTCCTGGAAGGTTGGCATCCAGACAAATCAGCCATCAATAGACACATAGAAACAAACCATATTTACACACCATTCAAAAGAGACAATAAAAAAGCTATGAATGAAACAAAAAGACCAGAACAAATCCTCCCCAGCACCCAACACCCAGATAAGCAGGGATTAACACCAGGCAAACAATCAAGCAGAAAACAATACCCTAATCAAAGAACTACCACACCCCCACCAAAACTTGCACGGTAAGCTACTGTATATAAACAGGGGGCAAACCCCACACTCACTAACACTGATGATGTTACCTAGTTGGGTAATTAAATGTCTGCAAGCAAACAACCAAGCTCAGAGAGCACCAAGGACTCCACAGTTTTAAGATGCCCCAAAATTCTTTGGGCTGTTTTTTTTTCCTTTTTGTCTTCCAAAAGTTAATTCATCTACTTCTGCTGAAAGCCTGGTCTGCTTTCTCAAAGTCACTTCATACAGTTATGTGATCAATGGTTTTGCTGCAGTGGGTTAAATTATTCTATTTACTGTTCCATTTTAATCAGTTTCAGTGCGCTACACAGAGAATGCCAGGCCTACGCAGACAAATAATTGAACAAACATAAGGAGTGAAAGGAGGTGTGTCTCCAGCTACAGGAGTGAGTTAACCACGAGGGGCCCAAGTTTAGTTGTGGTTTCCTGGTGCCAAGCTCTCACGCCTCTCTGAGCATTTGAAAGCCTTACACCTCACCTTCACATTTTAGCTTCTAGGACAGCCACCACGGTAGCATCCAAGTTTCTATAATTCCTCGTTCCTGGAACAGCAGCCGTTCCTGTGCTGGGATGTAAAAAGAAAAAGAACACAGGCGGGCTCCCTCTCCGGCTTCTTTCTCTCTCCATTTTAAGAGTGAATTAATTTTCAGTCCTATTCCCAAGGAACTAAATGTAGGGAAAACTAGTTTGGTGAGCCTGTGCAAGCCTATTCCTCCTCTTGTGACATCTCCCCCTGCCTACCTCTAGATTTCCATAGATGATTTGATCTGTCATCCCCACTATCTTGGAGCCCGGGATGCGGTGGAATTGGGAGTCGGAAACACGTGGAAGGCAGACCCAGCTTGGAGGAAGCGAAGCAGTGTTGCATGGGGCAAAGCTTTTTTCTTCAATGAGTAAGACCAGGCGCCGAGCCTGGTCGACGAATGCCCAGGGTTTAGATCGGAAAGGGAAATCTTTCTCCCTCGAACCGACTCCAGAACGGTTTCTCTTCTCCTTACCTCTCCTCAGCCTCCCCATTCATCTCCTTTCGCTCCCGCCTCCTCCTCCTCCTCCACCTCCTCAGCGTCGTCTCTTGGCCTCCTCCCCTCCCTCGGTCTCCTCCCCGCCGGCTCAGTTTTGCTCTTCCACTTCCAGCTGTAACTCAGTCGCCGCCGTCGCTGCTGCCGCTGCCGTCGCCGCCGCCGCCGGCTCCGGAAAATGTCTGAGCGAGGCGGCTTCTATAAGCAGGATTTGAATAAAACAGTGTGGGAGGTTCCCCAGCGCTATCAGCACTTGACCCCGGTGGGCTCGGGGGCTTACGGCTCCGTGTGGTAGGTGCTGGAGGGGGGAGGCAGCGGGCAGGTGCCGGGATGCTCTTTCGGGCATCTCTATAGGGGGGAGGGGAGAAGAGGATCCCCAAGTGAAGGCTCAGAGTAAAGCCCCCCCCCCCCCCCATTTAGGAGCTAACAATGCGGAACAGCGGCTTAACTCGCGAGAATCCCCCCCCCCCGCCTGTCTTGTGCTGGGCGTGTGTGGAGATCGGGGACGCGCACAATGGGAACACCCACAGCCGTGCAAAGCTCTGGTGACATTTGAAGGGACCCCGGTTGCCGGCGTGAAATAATAATGGGGGGGGGGAGGCAACCGTAGCTACCGGCGTGCAGCTGGGCCGCCTTGTGTCCCCAACTCAGGAGTAACCAGGTCAGTTGCGAACCTGGCGCTTGCGTTCACACAACAGGCCGAGCTTCAGTTTTAATTTTGGCTAGGCTCTGCGCCTGAGGGAGAGATTGTGTGCAATGGGTGCGTTTGGGTGGCTTCGCTTGGTTCGCGAACCCAAGCCATTCGGTTAGTTGTATGGTTCGCTGGCTTGTGCAAACCGGCAAGTGGGTTAGTTCAGTAACCAGGTTGATGCAGGTGGGGAATCTGGGGGGACAGAAGGTACGCTTAGATGCAGCATACTGGGTTGTAGGCCTAGACATGTGTAAGAAGGACCTGACTGTTGTGCTTGGAGGAGTGTTGGACATAAAAATAATGGGTGTTTATTCTGTAGCTGATGGCTTGCAGGAAGCAATAGGCCAAAAGGAGAGGGAAATGTTTGGAAGGGGGAGAGTAGCAATACATACAACTTGGCCATACTTTGTGTTTATAAATAATTACTTTGGGGAGATCAGGCGATCAAAACAGCCACTTGAAAATGCTCTTGAAAAAGCGTTGCAAGGAATGAGGCACACGGAGCTGAGCTTTTAATAAATGTGTTAGTCTCTGGACCTTTTCCAGGCAGAGGTGCTGGACAGAGAGTTGATCACCTTTTGTTCTGAGCAGGTGTATGCAGATCCTGAGTGTATATGGATGGGTAGGTGGTGTGCCAAAGGTATGCAGTGTAATGGGCTTTGTTTGTCTTGCTTGTTGCACTAAATTGTGCAGCCCAGTGGGTTTGTGTTCAGATTCCTGTCTCTTCCCTGCCCCCACTGGGCTTTGGAGCGGAGACGTGGCTCTCACAATGCAGTTCAGCCTGGAATTCTTCACAGGTTGCTAAGGGTAACCCCAGACCATTGCCAGCTACTGAAAGGTTTCCCCAGGCTATTTTTAAAGACCTCCCCTCTCTCCGCACTGAACTGCGCCCGTGAATGGGACTGGCAGGGTGGTGCTTTTCTTCCTGCAGCTATTGTGATCAAAGCTGAAGTGCTGTTTCAGAACCTGGAAGCAATATTATTGGGTTGTGCACCAGCCTTACAGAAAGGCAATCTAGAGAAATGAGCAACCCCATTTCTCTAGAAAAGGATCATATTTCAAACAATTGTTATCCTTCCCCTTTATCTATCACTTGTGGAGTGGCTTTGGGTTAACTGTTAATTCAAGTAATTAAAAAATATGCATCAAGGTGCATGTTGTTAGTGTTTGTATAATTAAACCTAAGGCTAAAGGGCCATGTTTAAACAGATCTCTGGACAGAATCTAGGTGAGAAAGCAGTTGGGGAAATTAAACTTGGGATGGCTGTATGGAAGAAAGATAGAATATACGGGTAATGTAGGAAAAAGACACCACAATAGCGTTGTTTGTTTGTTTGTTTGTTTTGTGCAGTCAGAAGTAAGTGGCATTGGGGGATAAATGGACAAGTTTTCATCATGAACGGAGTTTATATTAGAGTTTATATTAGAGCTGGTGCTGTTTAACTTACTAAAATATGTTGGTAGTAGGTACATATTAAAATATGTAGGTAGCCTGAGCAGTAAGGTAGCCAAATTTGTGGATGTCACCAAGTAATTCTAAAGTGAAATCTAAAGCAGCTGGCCAAAAACGGCAGACTGGTCTCTCCAAGCTGGGTGAATGACCAGCAGAACAGCAAATATGATCCAGTGTAATAAAGTGCAAAGAGAGGCATGGGGGGGCGGGGGGCAAAGAGAAAAAATACTTTTAGCTATACCCTAATGAGATTCTGTAATTACCCGGAAGAGTTATCTTTAGTGGATATATGATAAAAGTTCATTGTGTATAATATATATATATAGTTTATTGTGGGGAGATTTATAAATATAAAAACATAAATATTTTATTTATTTATTTTCTACCCCACCTTTTTATTATTTTTATAAATAACTCAAGGCGGGGAACATACCTATTACTCCTTCCTCCTCCTCCTTTTCCCCACAACAGCAACCCTGTGAGGTGAGTTGGACTGAGAGAGAGCGACTGGCCCAAGGTCACCCAGCCGGCTTTCATGCCTAAGGCGGGACTAGAACTCACAGTCTCCTGGTTTCTGGCCCGTTGCCTTAACCACTAGACCAAGCGACCTGAATAGGCAGAATTTTGTCTCATATAAATTGAGCAGCATTAGTGTCAAGAAAGACCATTAGTTCACAAGATTTTATTACAAATATTTGGAACTTGTCACAGGATGCATTGATTGGTATGAGCTAAGTTAGTTTTAGAAGACTAATAGGACATTGTTGGAACATTGGTTTATCAACAGCTATTTGATAAACCAATGAAATGGATCTTCCATGTTCATGCCAAGTGCTAGGGACATAAAATGGCCAAGGGTAGGTATCTTCATGTCTTGCTTCAGAAATTCCCAGGGGATTTGGCTGACCATTGTTGGAAACATGGACTGGACAGGTCAGACTATAAGAGAGGTAGTAGCTCTCTTACGCTTTTACTAAGCTTTGGCGAACCGTACTGAGCAGTCCTTTGAGCACTTGAAATGTGTTCCATAAATGCCTAGTGTTGCTTTTGATATAATTGTTGCTGGCGTTATTCAAGTCACTCTGTCTAGTCCCGCTTTAGGCGTGAAAGCTGGCTGGTTGGCCTTGGGCCAGTCACTCTCTCTCAGCCCAACTCACCTCACAGGGTTGTTGTTGTGGGGAAAATAGGAGGTGGAAGGAGTATTAGGTATGTTCGCCGCCTTGAGTTATTTATAAAAAAATAATAAAGGCGGGATAAACATTAAATAGTCCCTTGTAAATGCCTCCTCTGCACTGCATTGTAGCCGCCCAGAGTCCCTTTGAGGGAGTTGGGCGGTGATAAATCGAATGAATGAATGAATGAATGAATGAATGAATGAATGAATGAATGAATGAATTGCAACATGGCCAATCACTGAGAGTCAGTATGGTGTAAAGGTTAAGGAGTTGGACTAGAACCTGGGAAAGGCAGGTTCAAATCCACTTACAATTAATGAAGCTGACTGGGAAACTTTGGACCAACTATTATCAGCCCAGTCTTTCTTGAACGGTTATGATTGGGAGGAAGATTGAAGGAGAGAATGCTCTTTGTGCCACCATGGGAAGGGAGGATATACATCTACTGAATTAAATCGGAATGATTTTCAAGGAGCTTCAAGTAAAAGGATAATTTGATCACATGGATGGAAGGATAATGAAAGCTGAAAGGTCTGGCCGTCTGGTAGGATCTGGTAGAAAACCCCATTATTCATTCAGATGGCATCTGCATTCTATATCTTTCAGGAAAAAAGCAGAGCTTTAGCAATGAACAGCTTGTGCCTTAATTGATTAATCAGTGGAGGCATGAAATTAGAGATACATTATTTCTGAGAAATGTAACCATGTAATAGTAAAACAAAATAGATATATAACAATAAAAAAAAGAGAACTTTACTGGCCGTTTCAAAGCCTCTGGGGAGAGAGACATCCTAAATTATCCAGGATAAAAGTCTGTTAGTAAATGTGACTGTACAAAAGGCTCTGCTTGGAGTCTGCACCGAGCTCACCTCTCTAAGAGGTAGGATGTATACTTGAGCCTCAGAAGATAAAGAAAGAACCAGGCATGTTCATACTATGAAGATGAACCATAAAGGCACTGTGCTTTAAGTCAGAAAATCCTCTGTTCAGGCCCTGGCAAATCAAATAATCCAAAAAAATCATTCCAAAGCAGGATTGGGCAATTTTTTTAATTGATGCAAATAACATCTGAATATTGAGGCTTAACGTCAGTATTAAGGTCAGAGTTGGACAATTTGGGGGGATACAAGAACATGTTGAGGGCTGAGGATCACGAAGTGGGTAGGGGCACATCATCCCCATGGGAGGGAGAAGGTGCAGTTTTCTGTTCTCCAGACTAAACACCCCAAAGCCTCTTTATTATCTTGAATGTTCTTTTCTGGACATGCTCCAGTTTGTCCGTGTCTTTCCCAAAATGGGATATCCAGAACTGGACGTGGTATTCTAGATGCAGTCTGACCAATACAGAATAGAGAAGAAGGATATCTTTTCTTCATCTTGATACTCTTATCTATATTCAGATTTAACTCAGTTGAGCTCAGCTTACCTGAGACTAGCTCACTGGAAAAGACATTCAGATGTCTTCTTTGTACCACCCTACAAAGAACTGAACCTTTGAACCCTACAAGACATTTGTCAATGAAGTACGATTCTCATTGTTTAGAAGAGAAAATGATCTCATTGTGATCACAAATTTCTTAAGCACATTTACCCACATCCAATGCTATCGAGTGATCTGCAGCTTTGGGCATTTTTTAAAAACACTTTGGACAGTGTTAGAAGAAATGCTATACAATCATAAGAAAACAAAAAGTGTATTTGCAGATGGTCCATCTGCCCAAACATTGATTTTTTTTCTTCCTTTCCATTTTATGCCAGTGACTTTGCAGAGTCATTGCACAAATCAGTAGTATGATTTAATTTCTGAGAAGCTAGTGTAGCAGTGTGTCAATATGGATAATTATTCCTACAACTGCTTTAGATTCTATTGGTAAAAGTTCCAAGAAGAATTACTGTGTTTTCTATCCTATATTGGCTGTTTTAGGTTAGTTTGCTGACCGGTTTGCTTATCTCATGATTGCCAACTTCATAATGTTTGTACAGTATAACATGTGGATCTTGGCAAAACTGATTTACAAGAGAGATGACTGATGCAAAAATAGACAAAGCTGTCCCTTGAAACAATATTCATTTGAAGTAAGATGCAGAACACATAAGCTATATAAGCTACAATACAATTTTTTACAAAACTGAAGCCTTCCTTGCAACAACAGATTATTTTATTCTGATCCCTTAATTGAACCAATTTGGGTTCTTTCATTATTAAGAACTTTGAGAGACTCTTCATGCTATAGAGAAGTATTTTCTTCTGAACCAATCCATACTGCTCAGAGATTACGCAAACTTTCCGCTTACATTCAACTCTTCATCAAGTGCTTTAAAATATATCTGATTCTCAGTTACACGTAAAAGGGTTGCTATTTGATGCAGCTAATTAGAGATCCAGACTTCTCTGTTATCAAAATCGTGTATTATTCTATTTCTATGTGGAAGTTTCAACCTCAGACGGCTTTTTTGTTCTCTGGAGCGATTGTCGTTTTGAAATGTTTCTAGATTGCAGTCCCCCTTCTAGTTTCCATCTTGTTAATGTTCCTTCTGCCATTTTATGTCTAATGCACATCACTTGAGATGGAATGTTATTATTTTTCTTAGCTTCTATCCTTCATGCTTACAGTGTCCACTTATCTTTGCAGTGTGCTCACTTAGCTTTTGTAGTGAAGCTAATCAATGCATGATGAGGTTGGTTTTGTTTATCAGCTGATGCCGATTTGGACTGAAAAGGAATGACTAGCCCAAGGCCAGCCATGTGGCTTTCATGCCTAAGGGAGAGCTAGAACCTACATCTCCTTGCTCCTAGTCCAACACATAACCACCTTGCCAGCCCGGCTGTCTTTGAGGTGGAATTTGAAACTCCTAAATGTAATAAATGACAATGGATTTGTGTAGTGATCCTAAAACCCATACATATCCATTCAGAATCTGTATTAGTGGCTAGAATCCAGATGACTTCTGCAAATATGGACAAAACCAAAGTGGGGGAGGCAGGTCCAGGGTCTTAGGCAGAAAATACTGGGTTAGAAACTGGATGCAAATATTTCCTTAGACATGAAGTGTGGTCTTCTCTCACTTCCCCATTTATCAGGCTTTCTGCAAGGACGCAGGGAGATTTATGTTTATGGCCCTCAGCCTCCTGAAAGATGACCAAAAGTTGTGTTCTATCATTGGCAGTCCATAAGCTTCCTAGTCCCCCACTTCTCTGACATTTAATTTCAGATTAAAGGTTCTGATAACTCAGGCAAGTTCTTTGGGTGGTAAAATTCATCCATCAATAATAATTTGTTCCCAGCTATGATAATTAGACATAAATATGATAATTAGACATTTATCTATGATAAAAGGGGCGTGGTGGCTCAGAGGGTAAGACGCCAGGCTTGTCAATTGGAAGATCACAAGTTCGGAGGTTCAAATCCCTAGTACCGCGTGACGGAGTGAGCTCCCGCACTAGCCCCAGCTCTTGCCAACCTAGCAATTCGAAATCATGCAAATGCAAGTAGATTAATAGGTACCACTTTGGTGGGTAGGTAACAGCATTCCACGTGCATCATGCCGGCCACATGACCATGGAAGCGTCTTCGGACAACGCTGGCTCTTCGGCTAACAAACGGAGATGAGCACCGGCCCCTAGAGTCGGACACAACTGCACAAATGTGCGGGGGGAACCTTTACCTTTATGATAATTTTTTAATACAAATTCATGCAATTTTTGAACAATATGCAGCCTATGGGTGAGGTTAATATAGTGTTGTCCCTAATTAGTACAACAGGGTTTATTGCTTATATGTGGTTCAAATTTGATTAGTGACTGATCCTTGGTTGTATTTTTGGAGACACTTTGAACTCAATTAGAATTCTTTATGTGATTATGGATCGTATGACCACACAGAAAGTTCTAACTCATCTCCAGACTTTGTTGTTCAGTTTTTCAAGTGGGGGTAGTATGTTTTGCTATGTGTTTGTTAACTACCTTGAAAGGGACCATTGTCTGAGTACAAAAGATCATTGATTGTCATACACTTAGTTTGTTGCACATACACCTGTCAGGAAGCTTGAACATTTCTTGTGAAATAGATATGTTTTGTTATGTGTAATGTTCCACATTTAATTTTTCTACTTTGCTGAATGGAAATACTGTTCTTTTTTGGAAGTCTGGCCTTAAATGGCAAGTTTAAGACTAAGTATTAGATACGGCTACACTGTAGAATCATTATGATTTCTCTATGTAGGGCAGAAGTAAATCAACTACACTTTCATGAACCCCAAATTGTTCTTTGACAATATGACAAAGGCTAGGTGTTCTGTGAGAAATGGGACAATATGGAACTCTTCTCTGGCCTTACATTATATCCAAAATCCCACATAAGTTATGATTGCTTTTCTTCGCTTGATCTCATGTTTGCTGCAGTGCCTCGCTTTTAGTGAGCCAATCTTTGGTGCTTCAGGGATCATTTTCTCTTTTCCCTACTGCTGGTTTTTAAACACTGGAATAGAAGAAATGTTTTGCAAAGGTAAGAGAAGGTACCTGCCTATCTAGATCTCAGTATGCCATAATAACGCTTGATTTCTCAGAAAACTTTCTTTAAAATAGCTCTTGAGTTATGAATTGTCCATTGTTATCCACAAACTGTTTTGCTTTCTTAATTGCACCTAACTTTTTTTTCCCCAAGTGCCAATAGAGCACTTTGAAAAGCATTCGCATAGTGAGAATACCAGGGTCATTTTTGTGGGTGTAATGATGGAAGTGGAAACGTGGTATCACATTACACAACAGGTTGCTTCCAAATGGCATACAAATTATTCACTGTATATGTCATGTTGAATGATTTATAAAGGAATTTTAGTAGCTAATGCATAGGGAACTTTAAAAAAAAGATAAAGTCTCCTTCAAATGAAGCATGAGTTGTGACTTCATGGACATATCCATGTTGTTTTCTTGGAAAATGTAAGTTGTTTGCCATTGCCTGCTTTTTTCCCTTTTTTCCTCTGACCCAATCTGGTCTGCTGCCTAGGGTTCCTAGTGATCTCCCATTCAAGTACTAACTAGGCTCAACCTTGCCTAGCTTTCAAAGACCAGTAGAAGTTGGCCAGGTGGTGCTTCCTAGCACAATTGCCTAAAACAAAGAGTTCTTGAGTAGGGAGGTAAAAAAAATCCCAAACACAATCATGTCTAAATCTCAGTATGTCTTGGTCTGGCTGGTACATGGAAATGAAGGTCCATAAATATGACTCATGTGTTCATCAAATATATCAGAGAAGACATAGCATGTAATAATTGAATAATAAGCTTGTGTCTTCATATAAAAGTAGCTGTGATGTGCTCTGCGTGAGGATGCCCTGAAGGAAATTCAGAAATTGCAGTGAATTCAGAATGTGGTAATCAGGCACTTGTTTTAGCTAAACTGCATTGGTTGGCCATGGATTTCTGGATTAAATTCAAGATGCTTATTTTAACACATAAATCCCTAAATGGCTTGGACCTGCCTACCTGAAGGGGTAGCGTCCCCTGCATGTGACAACCAGGACATCCAGTTGTCTTCAGAGTGTTAATTGAGAGTGCTAACCTGGAGGGAGGCACAAGTGATATCTGCTAGAATGAGGGCCTTCTTGGTAGCAGCCACAATTTTGTGGAACTTCACTCCCTTGGAAGTGCAGAAGCGCCCCCTCTGCTTTGCTTTAAGAAGAGGCTTTGGATTTGAATACTTGAGATTACGTCATGCTGTATAGTTTTGATAGCGTTGTTGTTTATAGATTTTATACTGGTTCTGCGGTATAAACTATATTTTTGTAATTATGGTGATTCTATTCTTGATGTTTGGTTTTATATTCTGAACTGCTGTGGTTTGGTTTTAGTTATGATAAATAAATAAATAAATAAATAAAAGCTGCTAGCCTCGCATGATATTCTCTACAACAATTGCTGAGTGTAGTGGCTCTAACCATATAAATGAAGAGTGTAAGAACTATATCCAAAGGGGGGGTACTTGATGAATGTTCCCTGAACCTTTTGATGAAATTTAGATTTGCCCTATGACTTATTTATTTATTTTTAAGATTTTATAAGGCCACCCCACTAAAACAGTGTGACTCTGGGTGGTGTACAGCAGGGGTCCCCAACTACTAGTGGGCCGCGGCCTGTTAGAAAGTGGGCCACACAGCAGGTGAGCGGTGGTGGTCCGTGCGATTGGCTCCCGCCTGCAAACCCCGCCCCCCGTCCACGCAATTGGCTCCCGCCTGCAAAACCCGCCCCCCCAAGTCCTCATGATTGACTCCCGCCTGCAAAACACCCCGGTCCGCACGATTGGCTCCCGCCTGAAAAACCCGCCCCCCCGGTCCGTAGAAAAATTATCTTCCACGACCGGTCCCTGGTGCCAGAAAGGTTGGGTACCCCTGGTGTACAGCGTTAAAAAAACCAAACCCATCATATAACAGTAAATAATACAGTATATAAATAAAAAATAAGAAATGGCAACCGAGCACATAACAAAATAACCAAAAGATGACTCTCACTCGACTGGCCCCTAATGCCTGGGAGGAGGGCTAGGTCTTAATAGCTTTCCTAAAGGGGAGAAGAGTTAGGGCCTGTCAGATAACCTGCAGGTGTTCTTTGGACGTTGCTTTCTTCTATCCTCATCATTGCTAGCTATATTGCCAATGGGAAGACAAGGGAGGGTGGGAACATAGTCCAAATCGTCTGAGAAATATCTGGTTACTTATCTTTGCTGTTATTATGATCTGATAAAAATTCAGAGTCTCTCCTAAATTTATGACTTGTATGTACAAAGGCTCAGACTGAATAATTGATACGTTCAGTTTTAAAAGTATCTTGACTAACAGAACCACCAGACATGCTGGAGAGCTGCTTTTCCCTCAGAGTAATTTGCACATTGAAGGAACTTCCAGGCCAGAGCTTTCCAAACTTTTCATGTTGGTGACACACTTTTTAGACATGCATCATTTCGCAACACACTCTTACAGCAAGGCACAAGGCAGGCACTAGGACCTGCGCGGAATCCTGGCAGGGCTCGGAGGAGGTAGCAGCAGCTGCGACACACCCAGACACTGCAGCCAACACACTAACATGTCCCGACACACAGTTTGGAAAGCTCTGTTCCAGGCAAAGACTCTTTACCACTTTGAAACCAGCTCCAAATCTCTTGATACCCTAACATCAGCAGTGTTGGAGCACTACGATGATGTATTTCAAGTTCAACCACAGGAAGTTGGAGCTAAGATGGTGATGGAGCAGTGGTTTCTCTGCTGAGCTCCTCATGACCTTTTTATTTTAAATAAAAAGCAAAACTGGCTGGGGAATTCTGGGAGTTGAAGTTCACACATCTTAAAGTTACCAAGGTTGACAAATGCTGCTCTAAAGCCTTACAAAGCCTTTAAGATACAATAGGTTGCCACTGAAGCAATGGGGAAGAACAAGAAATGCAAGCCCAGCATCACAGACTCCACCCAAACCAACAAAGCATCCAAAAATGGATGACTTCATGATGGATAAGCAAACTGTGAATAAAAATAATAGCAAAACAAGTTCTATCTACCCTGTCCTTAGCACTAACAGTTGTGATATCTTGAACTGGGGTCAGGAAACAAAAATTCAAAAACAACCACCATTAGAGGTCTCCTCTACTTTGTGTGAGGAATCGAAACATCAGATTGAATCCCAGCCTTTATTAGCCTCTCCCGCTGTTAATACATCTCGGATAAGGGAAGAACAAATCAAGCAATTGCCAAAGGAATTCACAACAGGCTTTGCTGCTAGACAGTGCCTATTAAGCGCACAAACTCTCGTTTTAATTTTTGAATATTTCACATCAATAAACCCAAAGGTGGACTCTTTAAAAACAGCCTTTGAAAGTTACACAAATGAGCCAGCAGCCTTTACAGTAACTCAAAGTATTGACACTAACTCTGATATGTTTATGGATAGCCAAAGGAAAGAAAATGGGGAGAAAAAAGTTAAGATTAGAAAGGATTAGAAGTAGAGGGAGAGCCTACAGCTTCATATTCTACGAAAGAGACAAACTCAAACAAATACAAGTCTACACTTCAAACAAATCAAGTTGCCTTAAGGATTGCATTTAACAGGATAGTTCAGCTACAGAATATTTTAAAATGCTGTTTTCTTGGAAACATTGGCAGCTCTGTGGACCTTGTGGGTAGTCCATTTTTTCCTTTGCAGTAGCCCTTGCTTCACTGTCTCTCTCTTCTCTTAAGTTTCAGCTGCCCTAGGAAGACTTACAAGAAAAAAATAGCTTGATAGCCTGTCAGGCTTTCCTTATGAGAACCACTTTGGTTGGTTTGGTTGGTTTGCCTACAGCCAGAGGACTGCAAATACTATGAAATAAGGACAGGAAAGGGCGAGAAGGGACAGGGTGCAAGCAATTCTGTTTTCTTTTTGCACAGAAAAGGAGTATTTCTGCAGGATCGTTGGTAACCAGTGGTTAAGGATGGCCACTGTTTGGGCTACTTTCTTCAGTAAGTGTTGCATCTAGAATTATCTTGACTGCTTTTGTGTGAAAAAGCTCTGTTATATGAGCTGAGCTCCTGA
Organism: Charina bottae; assembly: GCA_023362775.1. NCBI lineage: Eukaryota > Metazoa > Chordata > Lepidosauria > Squamata > Charinaidae > Charina > Charina bottae. Next base: position 68,605,905 of record JALMGJ010000006.1, read on the forward strand.
ACAAAAAGATGGGCTATAAATCCAACAAATAAATAAAAAGCCTTCCTTTTGATTGGGAATTGCAATTGACCCTTTACCCTTCCTCAACAATACTGGCCAAATGTAAGATTTTGGATAACAGTAGCAAATGTTTAACTTTTACATTTTATCAAGTTACAAAGTACAAAATGTGGGTGGGACGTTATGGTTTCCAGTGGGGGAAGCAAGGGTTTCCTCTGTAAGGTACTTTAGTTCAGCTAAACTTTATGCAGCTAATAAAGTGAAATTGTTTTAGGGCTTCTTAATAATTTGTCTTTATCTGGGCCCCTAGTTACGGCCCTACCAATATAACTTTATATGGCAAATTCAGTGGTATTGACTTCTTAAATATTGCCATCTTAAAAATGTATTTATTTACTTAGGCATATGACCTATTTCAATTGCAGCTAACTCTAAGTAGTGTACACTCCAGTACAGTGGGAAAATAAAATAAACGATAGCATTATAATAATCTTCACCTCAATCACACTGAGGAATATCACTCTTCATAACAAAATAATAACATATTGCAGGGTGAGAAGCCACCATTATAACAATCCCAAAGACTTTCTGACGCAGGCAGGTCTTAGCAGCTTCTCTAAATGCTACCAGGGTTGGCGCTCGTCTAACGTTGGAGAGGATGAGATGGTTAGATAGCATCACCAATGTAACGAACATGAATTTGAGTAAACTCCGGGAGAGAGTGCAGGACAGGAAGGCCTGGCGTGCTATGGTCCATGAGGTCACGAAGAGTCGGACACGACTAAACGACTGAACAACAACAACAAAATAGCTGCTTGAGCTACTGTATTCTGAACTAGCTGTAGCTTCTGGATGGTCTTCAGTAGCAGTTTCCTGTACAGTGGATTGCCATAGTCCAATTGAGAGATGACCAAGGCATGACTGACTGACTGCGAGCAGGCCTGCTAATTCAGTAATGGTTTCAATTGGTACACAAGATGGAGCTGTGCCATGGCCCTCCTAATCATTAGCTGCTACCTTATCTTTAGTAGGAGCTGTGAGTCCAGGAATTTGTTACGAACTTGTGTGTTCCAGGGAGGAGGAACCAAAGATGGAATATTTCTGGTCTCAGTTGACAACCTATTTCTGATTTTTATATTCAGAATTAATTTATGTAAAACTTAAAAACTGTTTTAATTCCCCACAGATTTCCCACATATGTCAAAACATTTTTAAAAAAACCCTATATTTTCACATTTATCTCTGAGCATTTCTAGTATGCTAGATTGGTATTATAGGAAAATACCACTTCCTCCCAATCAATATCAGATAATCATGTATGCTAATGTAACATCAAAGCTTTGGGTTTCTTAGGTATAGAAACAGATCTTGTGAATTCCAGCACAGGAACTCGAGTAATGTGTTATTCTAGCTTGACTTTCTGTTCAAAGAATTAATATGTTCATGTGTTTGTTATCTGTCCTTCACCTCAGCAAATCCTCCATCTCCATTTTACAGAATTCTTGGGATGCACAAACATTTACTTTCTTTCTTATTAGCAACCAAACTTTTCTTGCAAGGGTTCACTGTGAACTGAAAACTGTTTCTAGATAGTATACATTTCTATGAAACAAACAGTTGACTAAATGTAACAACTGTCAAGCCCTGAAAAATCATTTTAAGGTCTGTTTTTTGGCTTTTAACTGATGGATCATAACATTATAATTACATTTTTACAAACTGCAGTTGAGCAAATCTGATGTTTCTTTGTAGCTGCCTTCTGTGACATTGTACCCTCTAGATGCTTGGACCACAACCCCCCCCCCCCCATACTGGAGAGAATGGTGTGAAGAATGCCACTGGGATCCTCCTGGATTGGGCATACCACCCTCTGCTAACCTTTTCTCTCTTTTGTTCTGCACCATTAAGGATGCTTCATGGAGAATGGGTGAAGCTACAATTCTCTTTTTTTTTTTATAGATATAATTTTTTATTATTACATTTAACATAAAACATAAACCAAACATATAACACATAACAATGAACATATATAACACATAACAACAAACAAACAAAGTGAAGCTACAATTCTCCATTTATTTTCCAAGAAAATAGGAGTACAGTAGAATCTTTCAGAGGAAGCTATGGTGATATTCCCAATCTTGGCTTGTTTTGCATATTATACAAGGGCAAGAGCAAAATAACAGGGGAAGATCTTGTCTGGGAGCACATCACATCCTAACCCTTATTAAGCCAAGGAACCAAACCATGGTAATGGCAAATGGGAAGAAGCAGGGCAATTTACAATACAGGGAAATAGACTTTCTTCCTATTCAGCTTGTTATACATGAAAGCTGTTTTGTTTTCATGTTCATTTAACCTTCTTGAAGGGAAGTGCCCATTTCCTTGAAATTCTGGTGGTAAACTTGCATGCAAACACTGAAGTCATAATATTTGCTTTGATCTTTAGTGGGGTGATATGCTAATAACAGTTTGAACAGCAGCATGTGCTCTGTGCTCTCTAATGAAACTTGATAGATGAGGGAGAAGTTTCCAAAATAAGTAGTAAAGGTTTAGGTTTGGTTTGGTTTGGTTTGGTTTGGTTTGGTTTGGTTTGGTTTGGTTTGGTTTGGTTTGGTTTGGTTTGGTTTGGTTTGGTTTGGTTTGGTTTGGTTTGGTTTGGTTTGGTTTGGTTTTGTTTTGTTTTGTTTTGTTTTGTTTTGTTTTGTTTTGTTTTGTTTTGTTTTGTTTTGTTTTGTTTGTTTTGTTTTCTTTGTTTTGTTCAAGCTTGACTCCTGATGACTTCATGGATGCATCCAGATAGTTTTCCTGGGGAAAGTATCAAAGTGGCTTGCCTTTGCCTTCTTCCACAAAGTGGTTTTTTCCCCCCAATTTCCCAGTTTACTTTAGCACCTTGATAGTCTCCCTTCCAAGTATTAACCAGATCCAACATGGCTCAACTTCTGAACTATGACAAGGGGCGCGGTAGCTCAGCGGGTTAAACCACTGAGCTGTAAAGACTGCCGGTCTAATGGTCGGCAGTTCGAATCCCCGCGTGGTGAGGTGAGCTCTCGCCACTCGCCCCAGCTTCTGTCAACCCAGCAGTTCGAAAGCTAATATGCGAGTAGATAAATGGGTACCACCTTAAAAAGTGGGTCAATTTGCTGGCGTCCTATCGGGGGTCGCCCTCGGAACGAAGAAAAGACCTCGTGAATCCCGTGAATGGCGGCGGAGGACGACGGATCCCGATCGACAACATCCAGGACGTCAGCAGCCGACTCGGAAGTGAGGTATCCTGGGACTTGTAGTCCAATGCCTATGGAAGAAGAGCCGGTTCCCTTACCCCCTCCCTTAGCGCGTGGTAAATAACACTGTTTAATATATGAATTGTATAATATATGAATTTCAATGCTGTAAGCCGCCTAGAGTCCTCCGATAGGGAGGGGATAGGCAGGGTATAAATATGATTAATTAATAAATAAATAAATTAGTTTTAAAAAAACAGTTGGGGAAAAGCAATTCAGAAAAAAAATAGCCTTTAAAGTTCTCTTAAAACTTGTTACTGATACAGTTCTTTAAGAAGACAGTTCTCTACACAAAAGGTCACCCCTGGAAAGTTCCTGCCTTTAGTGCCTGCTGCTCTAACTGAACTCAAAAGAAGTTTGAGCAGGATGCACCTAGCCTTCCAAAACCTAGAGTAAGACAGTGGGAGAGATTGCCAGGGTTTGCAAAGAAGAATCAAAACAGGGCTGTTTCAAAGACTTTCAGGATGGTTGGAACAATCCATTTTGAGTGCAAACATTTTGGAATTGAAATGCTTTTCTGCTTCCCTATTTATATCAGGCTAGCTTCTCTGTGTGTGTGTGTGTGCGTGCGTGTTCTATCTCAACTAGAAGAGATATGGAAATACCCATCAGCTCACTAAGTTTCCATCCTGTTTGTTAAGGAAGGTTCTTACTTTGCATCCACCAGGAAGCTGAGAAGGCTGATATGAAGGAACTACCTATTTCTTTTTTTGGCAGCACACTCACTCAACTGCATGCAATCCTATATACTTTCCAGCATAGAATTCCTGGATTTCTGCATCAGTTGGATAAGTTACTCAATACAATGCTTCATTAAATCTCAATGTTCAACACTTACAAATCCTTTACTAGGTGGGATAGCAATATTTATTTTAGCAAGAGAATTAAAAGATTCAAATTTTAAAATACCAGTCTCTGCCAACATATGTAACATTTGGTACAACATCTGTAGTTGAGTTCTGAGCATGACGGGTCACTTAGATGGAGCAAATGTACACAGGACCAGAATTCTTAGTTTTGATTGTTTTGCTTTTGGATTGTATTGGGCTATGACAGTGGCAATTATTGTTTGCAAGGAAGAAAGACAGATTCTGAATCACCCAAGGTTAACTTGAATGATCAAAGCCTCGTGCATTTATACTAAAGCTTGTTTACTGCCAGTGGTGCCTGAAGCAATCTTTTATAGCATTGTAAATTGGTAGATTTTAATTAATGATGTACATTAGAGGATTACATTACAGCATACCAATATTTGGCAGGCTTAATTAGCATTTGATATACCTAGACAGGGTGGCAGACTCTCTAATGAATAGAGGCTCTGATCTGTTCACCAGGGGCCCAGAATTCAGATCTTGATGCTCCCAAGGCAGTCTTGACTTGGAGACATTGAAGATAGGAATACCAATTAATGAGAATGATTCTCTGGATATTTCTCATGGCAGATGGGAATGAGGTATTACTTGGGGATAATCTTTGGGTTGTTATTATAAAAAATACAAATTTGTAATCTGTCAAAGGTGGTTGTTACAGAATAATTAAAGATAAAACTTGAGACAGTTTCCCCCTACCCCAAAAGAAAGCATAACTAAGGTTCATGTATCAAAAACATGTAGGCTTTAATTCAGGTATTCAGGACAGTTCTGTGAAAATGTAATCTGAACAGGAGAACCTGGGAACAATGCAATTCTTTTCTTTAGATGTTTTGTTCTTGCAAGATCAACTCAGGAAATATTTATGAATACTTGCTGTTGCCTCTGTATGAGCTAGGGGCTGTCTGGTTCTGAAATGGATCCTCTGGCTACATTCAAGTGGTTGCCTTTTCTTGCATAAAGAGTTAAGTTTATGTTTGCCTTGTACAACTTTGATTGATTGATTAATTGATTGATTATGTGCCATCAAGTCGTTTTCGACTCCTAGCAACCACATAGATAGATTTTCTCCATGACAATCTATCCCTAACCTGGTATTTCAGGTCGTCCAACAATGCCATTGTAACCGAGTCCATCCGCCTTGCTGCTGATCATCTGCTTCTTCTCTTTCTTCCACTTTTCCCAGCATTAGAGCCTTTTCCAGAGAGCTAGATCTTTGCATAATGTGTCTGAAGTAGGAAAATCTAAGCATAGTAATTTGCCTTGAGTGAGAACTCTGGGTTGATTTGTTCATGATCCATTTGTTTGTTTTCTTGGCTGTCCACGGTATTCTCAGGAGTCTTCTCCAACACCCAAGTTCAAAAGCATCAATACTCTTCCTATCCTGCTTCTTCAAAGTCCAACTTTTGCTTCCATAGAGTGTCATAGGGAATACCATGGCTTGCATGATTCTGATCCTTGTAGGTATAGGCAGTTCACAGCATCTGAATATCTTTTCCAAGGTCTTCATGGCTACTGTACCAAGTACTAATCTGAACCGTATTCCTTGACTGCTTCTTCCTTTACTGTTGATTGTTCCTTTACTGTTAAGTAAAAGGAACTTTTACTAAAATCTAAAAGGCAGAAGCTATCCATTACTTCTATATCTTCATTGCAAAGTCTAAGACTGGTTGATCTGCCTGTTGTCATCATCTTGGTCTTCTTTATATTAAATTTTAGTCCCATTTGTTCACTGTGCTCCTTAATTTTTGTTACTAGGGCTTGCAGATCCTTTGTATTTTTGGCTATTAGGGTATGATGGGGTGATGGGGGCACAATAGCTCAGTGGTTAAGATGCCAGGCTTCTCGATCGGAAGGTTGGCGGTTCAAGACCTGAGTGCCACGTGATGGAGTGAGCTCCTGCACTTGCCCCAGCTCTTGCCAACCTAGCAATTCGAAAGCATGCAAATGCAAGTAGATAAATAGGTACCACTTTGGTGGGATGGTAACAGCATTCCGGGGGCATCATGCTGGCCACATGGCCGTGGAAGCGTCTTTTGACAGTGCTGGCTCTTCGGCTAAGAAACAGAGATGAGCACCGCCCCCTAGAGTCGGACACGACTGCACAGGGGAAAACCTTTACCTAGGGTAGTGTTATCAGCATAGTGCAGGTTATTGATGTTTCTTCCTCCAGTTTTAAAACCACGCTCATCTTCTTCCAATCCATCTTCCCTTAATATATATATTCCATATATAGGTTGCATAAATAAGGGGAGAGAATACAGACTTGTTGCACTCCTTTGCCAACCTGGAGCCAGTCTGTTTCACCTTGTTTTGTACATACTGTGGCTTCCTGATCTGTATATAAGTTTCTCATGAGGACAAGATACATATAGATGATGAGGGTTTATGACAAATGGGTAGATGGTATGCTGATTTGCCTATCTGTTACAAAGTTTGCAGATATCCAGCATCAGCTTTAGATAGTGCTGGGGAAGAGGTAGTGCTAGTGGCCCATGTAAGTCCCAGTGACATTGGAAAACGTAGTCAGCTAGTCCTGGAAGCCAAATTTAGATTGCTAAGTACCTCATTAAATAATTATTTTAATACTTTGGACTATTACAATTCAGAGTACATTCATACAAACCGTGTCAATTTCTGATGGCTAGGTGAATGGTTATTTATGTTTTTTTTCCTCTTTTTTCATTGCTGTATTTAGTTTATATATGCTCTGTTTTATCTGTTCACCAACAGAAATAAATATTGTCTATCAGTCTATCTAGATTGCTAAGTAGCAGCTTGAGTTATATAACTGCTGAGGTAATGTTTGAAGGAATGCTACAGAGAGGTTTGGATTCACAAGGCGTTGGGGAATGTTTTGGGAGAAGTTGAACCTGTATAAGAGCTTTGGGCTCCCCTTGAACTGTGATGGAACCAGGATTCTGGCCCATAACATCAAAAAAGTGAAAGGACAGCTTTTAAATTGATATATAGGAGAAATCCAACAGGTGCTGGGCAGCAACTTGTTCAGAAAGCGTAGATATTTTAGGACATGCAGTGGAAACAGGAAATGAATTAATAGGTAGTCATGACAGTGGCAAAAGTAGAGACAAAGCATGGGGAACAAGGGTCACACCAATAAAATTTGGAGTGGGTGGCCATAACAAATTTTAATAATAATAGCAGTAGTACTTGGTTGTGAACAAGAACACAGAAACCCAGTGAAATGTAGAGAATAGTGGGAGACAGTCATTCCGGAATAGAGATTTGTCCTGAATACAGGACAAGGAAGGATGAGCTGGGAGAGATGTTGCTCAAGAAAGCATTGGAAGATCAGATTCCTGTGATAAAACATTACAATTGATCCTGAGAGGATGCAAGAAATTAGGAATGCATGCAGAGGAGTAGTTATTGTAATAATGGGAGACTTCAATTATCTTTGCATACATTGGGTACATTGGGTCACGTCAAAGAAACCAGACTGTAAATGATTGTGCCTTAGAACAGTCTTGCAACCAATTAGAGGGGAGGCAACTCTACACTTAATTCTAAGTGGTGTCCATGATCTGCTATGAGATGTAACTGCTGTAGAACCAGTTGGAAACAGTGACCCTGATGCTCTTACATTTAGCATCCACCCAAATGAAAAACTGCCAGTAAGGTCCAACACTGTCACTGATGACTCAGCAGGAGAAGCATTTCAGAAATGAGAGGACTTGTGAAAAAAAGTCACTGAAAGGAAAAGTGAGGAGGCTCATATCACTTCATAGTGCCTGAAGTTTATTTAAAACCATAGTAACTGATCCTCTGCTAGACTGTTTTCCACAGTAGAAGAACAGATCAACCAAACTGAGGAAAAGGCCAACATGGCTTTCTAGTAGCATCTGGGAAGCCATAACAGTTAAGAAGTCATCCTTCCTGATATTGAAAAATTGTAAGGAAAAAAGGAGCCCAAACTCTGGCCAACAGCCCTCCCCCCAAATTTAAGTGATAATAAGGACTACAAGAATAATCTTTACTGCAGAGGATACAGGATAGTACCTGACTTTCTGTTCTTGGGGGGGGGGGGGAGAAAAAAGCAAATTGAGATAACAAGACAAGCTATTTCATGACATCTTGACAGAATGCACAGTAACCAATCACTGGGTTCTTATGACATCTGTTTAATTGAAATTGCTGATCTCTTAATAAAAATATGTAACTTCTTACTCAAATTAACTGTAGTGCCATAGGACTGGAAGGTAGAAAGGGATCCAGGGGAGTTCTTGGAAATTGCCTTCTTATATGTTTGAGGTGTCTCAACGGGTAAGACACCAGGCTTGTCGATCGCAAGTTCAGAGGTTCGAATCCCTAGCCCTGCGTGCGGAGTGAGCTCCCGCACTAGCTCCAGCTCTTGCCAAACTAGCAATTCGAAAGCATGCAAATGCAAGTAGATTAATAGGTACCACTTCGGTGGGAAGGTAACAGCGTTCCGCGCGCGTCATGCGGCCACATGACCGTAGAAGCGTCTTCGGACAACGCTGGCTCTTCGGCTAACAAACGGAGATGAGCACCGGCCCCTAGAGTCGGACACGACTGCACAAATGTGCAGGGGGAACCTTTACCTTTTTATGTTTGAGGGGGAATGATGGCTCAGTGGTTAATACGCCAGGCTTGTCGATCGGAAGGTCGGCGGTTCGAGACCCATGCACTGTGTGACGGAGTGAACTCCCACACTCGCCCCAGCTCTTGCCAACCTAGCAATTTGAAAGCACGCAAATGCAAGTAGTTTAATAGGTACCACTTCGGTGGGAAGGTAACAGCGTTCCGCGTGCGTCATGCCGGCCACATGACTGCGGAAGCATCTTTGGACAGCGCTGGCTCTTCGGCTAAGAAATGGACATGACTGTGCAGGGGAAAACCTTTACTTTTAACCTATGTGTTTGAGGCAAATTGATAGAAAGGTGTATTGTATTTTAAAATTGCAGCTTCGTTGATAGTTCAGTAGCATGATTATATAGATGGGTGTTTAGTGATAAATGTGCACAATAAAGTTAAGTCCTAATAAAGTTGCATTTTTTCATTATATGAATGAACAATCACAACTGAATGAATTTGAAAATAGAGTTAAAATAAATTGCAGGTATCTGTTTGAAATGTGAAAATATGTGAAAAATTTGTGATGATTTTTAAAATACATCTTGATTTTGTTTCAGTTCAGCATATGATACCAAAACAAGGCAGAAGGTGGCAGTCAAAAAGCTTTCAAGACCTTTCCAGTCCCTTATTCATGCTAGAAGGACATATCGGGAGCTTAGATTACTCAAGCACATGAAACATGAAAATGTGAGTGGAAAGACTGTGTTGTGTAAACCTCCAGTGGAAATGGTAATTTGTCTTTTGTTTGGTAATCAGAAAATCCCACATTCATATAGAAGGATAACTTAGTTTTGTATTTTATGCAGGAGCACTTGAACCCTTGTTACATTCTTGTGTCTCCTAAGTTAACCTTACGTTCAAGTGAAGATCGGGCTTGCAGTTCTAATAGAGGCCGGCTTTAGCAGGTCTGAGCAATTTGATTCAGGTAACCTTTAGTGCTCATTTTAAGCGGGCTGGAATATTGGTGAATGGAGAGTACTGAAAAACTAAGGGACTGCTGCATTTTGTCTTCAACCTTTTCTTCCCCAAAACTGTGGCCCTAATTATCTTGGGCAGTTTACAGCCATAGTATTAAGATATTTTTAAAAGTTATTGCTACAAAATAAATGCAGCAAAGGTGCAATTATATTCAGCGTTCTGGTGATGGCTGAGGTTTCGCGTACAAGTGCAGAAAAAAAAAACATTTACCAACGATGTAGAACTTTTTTTTTACATGATTAGCATAAACTACTAACCGTTTATATTCTACCACAAAAAAATCAATTCACTTCTAACGTAAGATCAAATAGCCTAATTGACATATAGGAATTAACTGAAAGGTTTTTTTCATTAAGTTTCCTTCTTGCTTAAGAAAAGGCTGAGTTTGCTTTGCAGGAAGCATAGAGTACAGAGTTAGTTCAGTTATAATAGCCCTGATCATTCCCAAAAGGGCAGGTCTCACATATTCCCTTCTCTCTTTGGGTCCTTTCACACCTATTTTTTCAGCATGCCATATAAAATTGGCGTATTCCATCCAATCTTGAAAAGCCAGGATGGTGTATACATATCACGGTTTTACTGCAAATTAGAGTGACAAACCAGAATAAATGTTAATTGGGCATAGAGTGTGATGTAGAAATAGAGTGCCATAATTTGTTTCTAAGTTCAGTCTTCTTCCCCAAATCAACCAGGAAGACCCAAGTACACATTTTTATAGTAAAAGTAAAAGTATCCACAATGCTGGTTGGGTAGAAACCAGGGACAGCATAAGTATATTTCTTTATCCTTCCCTATAAAACAGCATTTTGACATCTTATATTTTATTTTTAAATGCTTTTTTAAAAGTAAAGGAAAAATGGTGGATTATTTGAAGCATGGTAGGAGGTAGGTAGACATAGTAATGAACAGAATTGAGTTTTGCAGGCAAATGCTTCTTAAAAACATGTTGCAAGGGTTGGAGCATCCTGGATCTGAGCTATGAGAAGAAGAAAAATCAAATCCTAATTAACCTGTAAGTACGATTGTACTCTTAGTAGATACAGAATTCAGCAATTATACATGACTGATATTATTGATTAAAGCATGCCAAACCTCCATTTCTAGTCTCCATTGTCTTTGTCTAGAAACCTGCAAGTACAGAGCATAAAATCCTACAGTATTTCATGCACTTCACTAGGTAAAATAGAAATTCCTCTTTTCTGTTTCAGGTTATAGGATTACTAGATGTTTTTACACCTGCAGCATCAATAGAAAATTTTAATGAAGTGTAAGTAAAGTTTGAAATAAAAATTGATAGCTGGCAAGCTACTAGGATAAGTAGTATTGGCATGAGATAGCCAAAATCAAACATTTATAAGTAGAATTAATTTCAGTGGTATAGTGAAACATGTGGTTAACTTTTCCTGTTACATCTGTCAAATCACAGAATACTTAATTGTGATGAAGTACACCTATTGGAATACAGTTTTTTGATATCAAGAAAGTTAAAAGGGGTTTTGGTTTTGGCTTGCCACTGGGAGTAGGATGTTGTAAAATGAATTATCTCTTTGTTTAATCTGCTTTTGTAAGGGCGGTAAATTTAAATGTTTTTAAAGGAGTGTCAAATGCATTAAGATGCTTAAGAAAAAAGCAACAGAAACTTAGAGAATCTTAGTAACTAACCACTTATTTATTTATCCATCCAACTTCTATCACCGCCCATCCCCCCCAAAAAAGGGGGACTCTGGGCGGTTTACAACAAAGTCAGTAATTAAAACATATAAAATACAATATAACAACCCTAAAAAATAAATTAGATATAATTATAAAATCCAAGAGGCTATGAGGTTATATTTAAAAGAGCTCTACGGCGCAAGCCACCCCCAAGAGGAGCTATTGCCCTTTCCATCCCAAGTGAGGTGGCAGAGCCAGGTCTTCAATTGTTTTCAGAAGGTCAGTAGTGTGGGGGCCTGCCTCCCCTCCAGGGGCAGAATGTTCCAAAGGGCAGGCGCCACTGCAGAGAAGGCCTGCCTCCTTATATTATCACATAACCTTTTGTTAAATTGATTGGTTTTAGCATGCTACAAGACTCAGTGTTGCTGTTTTTGCCCCCAAAAACCAATCTGGTTACCCCTTTGGGAAATGTTACAATGCCATAGTAACCTACAAGGAAGATAGGTTACTTTAGGTATGTCTATGTGGTATTGTTTGCACTCCTCAATCCCCGTAAAGCATTTTGAAGCTGGCTCTGCAATGGACTTCAGTCCTGCTGACATCAGAGTGCAGACAATCCAATAGGAGAATGCAAAATTTATAATTTATTCAGTGTCCCACCCATTGAGCACTAGCAGCTCCTGGAGTTTTTTTTTTTTTTTTTTAAACACATCTTCTTGTTCCTACACACAAAAAGAAAAAAATGTCCTTGTGCCTCCAGTGTTTTCAGTAAAAAGTATGCATTTGGCCATTTTGAAGGAGTCTGAGGCAGTAGTATGAAAGGAAAGCTGCCTGACCAGCAAGATGTCATTCTAAAACTATGGTGAGGGCATGATACCATGGTTTTGCTGCTAGGTTTCCCCAACAGTGGTAGTCACGGTTGTATGTTAGATTGTAGAGCCACTATATTAGGTGGAACTGGAGGGAGAGTAACAGCTTGTTTGAGCCCAGAAGCTGGAGGGTGGTGTGAAGCAAGAGTTTGGTACATGTTACTTACATAAGCAGGAAAAAAAAATAACCCAGGCAATTTTTTAAAAGAAGGATTGTGAAATTTGTATCCTAAACCTGTAGACCTACAGCACTGCAGACTGCAAAGTGGAAATTGTATAGTTTAAACAGTGCTGCAGCCGAGCTGGTACAACATACGGCTGGCAGCTTGAGGATAATGTTGTAGGAACACAGTGGCATGATGATGAAGTTGGATCCGTGCAGATGGCATGTGTGGAAGACCCTTAAGTATGAATTGAGAGGCCCCATAGAAATACAAATGGTCTGCTCATTTGAGTCTCAGAGCAGAATCCTCCATTTCTTGGACATACTTAACCCAAGCAGTGAACTACTTGCAGTAGCCTATATTATACTGATTTTTTCCTGAGCCAAGGTTGGGAAAGATGTGTCTTGAAATGGTCATTAAGAATCCATAGTCTGGTACTTTATATGAGTATTGATTAGTAGTCCCTTGCCTGCATTAATAAATAAGTATTATCTTACATTTTATTCTCCTGGAAATTTAAATTGTACTAGTGAATTAATATAATACAGTTATAATAAAGTTTTTAAAGCAACTTTAAAAACAATTAAGGTTGAAAAACGATTGAATCTATAAAAACATTAAGGCTGTAATTTTTTAAAAAAAAAATTAAGACACTGAACTCAGTGGGGATTACTTTGGAGTTGCACTGTAAATGTCTTCATAACCTTGGTTTTGATTTGCAGGTATCTTGTCACAAATTTAATGGGTGCTGACCTGAATAATATAGTGAAGTGTCAGAAATTGACAGATGACCATATACAGTTTCTTATATATCAGTTACTTCGAGGACTAAAGGTAAAGCCATGGGGACGTTTTATTTAATTATTTATTTGACAACATTTGTAGCCCACCCCAATCCAGAAGGACTCTGGGCAGGGCACCACAGAGTCAAAGCAAAAGCAAGACAATAAAGTCCAGATACAAATAGTAAAAATTATCAATTAAAATCTTATACATCATAGATACCCTTCAGGGAAACTAAACTAAGGGCCAAATGCTTGCTGACTAACTTTTGAAGATGCCTGTAGAGTAGGAGCCACCTGTACCTCCAGTAGGAGAGTGTTTCATAAAACCAAAGTAAAAGAATGGTTAAATAGACGGTCTCAGTTACAGTGGAACTTTTCTCTTGGCCAAGTTTCTGCTGTCCTTATTGATTTGTTTACAGGTAGTCCTTGCTTAGTGACCACAATTGGGACCAGCAACTCCATCGCTAAGTGATGCAGTTGCTAAGTGAAGCATCACATGACCGCGACAGGCTTACAACCTCACTTCTGCCATGGTTGTTAAGCGAATCACCACAGGTCGTTAAGCAAAGCATCATGTAACCACAACTTGTGATTTTTCTTCTGGCTTCTCCATTGACTCCGTTTGTTGAAAGCCAGTTGTGAAGCAAGCAGATGTCGATCACATGACCATGGGATGCTGCGATGGTCATAAACACCTGCCAGTTGTGGAGCGCCTGAATCTCAATCATGTGGCTGCAGGGGTGCTGCAATGGCCGTAAATGCGAGCACTAGTCCTAATGTTATTTTTTCAGTGCTGTCATAACTTTGAATAGTCGCTAAACAGGGCAGTCATTAAGCAAGGACTATCTTTGTTTATTTATTTATTTATTTATTTAAATTTATATCACCGCCCATCTCCCCCAACCGGGGGACTCTGGGCGGTTTACAATAAAAGCAAAGTTAAAAATATAAATATAAAATTACAATATCAATAGAATAGAATAAATATAAAATCCAAGGGCAATAGATCTTAATAATAGGGAGGGTGTTATGGTGCCACCCACCCCCAGGAGGAGCTGTTACTTTCTCCTTCCCAAGCGAGGTGGCAGAACCAGGTCTTCAAATTTTTCCGGAAGGTTGGGAGCGAGGAAACCCGCCTCAGCTCCAGGGGCAAGATGTTCCAAAGGGTGTGCGCCACTGCAGAGAAGGCCCACCTCCTGGACCCCGCTAGATGGAATTCTTTTGCTGATGGGGTCCATAGCATGCCCTCTCTGCATGACCGGGTGGGGCGGATCGATGTTCTGGGGATGAGATGGTCCCTCAGGTAACCTGGACCCATGCCATGTAGGGCTTTAAAGGTAATAACCAACACCTTGAATCGGACCCGGGAGCAAACTGGTACCCAGTGCAGCTCGCGCAGCAGAGGTGTCACATGCCAATTTTATGGCACCAATAACTGTCCGCGCGGCCGCATTCTGGACCAGCTGAAGCTTTCGGATACTCTTCAGGGGAAGCCCCATGTAGAGCACATTGCAATAGTCTATATGGGAGATGACAAGGGCATGAGTGACTGTTTGGAGGCATCTCGGTCCAGGAATGGGCATAACTGGCACACAACCCAAAGCTGTGCAAAGGCCCTCCTGGCCACGAATGCCACCTGCTCTTCGAGCAGGATTCGTGAGTCCAGGAGGACCCCCAAGTTCCGCACTGGCTCCGAATGGGGCAGTGCCACCCCATCCAGGACCAAAGATGACAACTTCCTGGATCCCGAGAGGCCATCAATCCACAGCCACTCCGTCTTACCAGGGTTCAGCTGAAGCCTGTTGTTCCTCATCCAGACCCCCACAGTCCCCAAGCACTGAGACAGGGTGGCGACCGCATCACTTACTTCACCCGGGATGGAGATATATAGTTGAGTATCATCAGCATATTGACGATACCTCATCCCGTGGTGGAAGATGATCTCACCCACTGGTTTCATGGTGGCATATTGATGATACCTCATCCCGTGGTGAGGTATCATCTCACCCAGTGGTTTCATCAGCATATTGACGATACCTCATCCCGTGGTGGCAGATTATCTCACCCAGTGGTTAAATAGGAGAGGAGAGAGAACTGAACCCTGCTGCACCCCACACAAGAGTGCCACATTTGTTTGGGCCACGGCTGTAAATCATTAAAAAAACATAACTGAGTATCAATAGGTTAGTTATAGCTATCCAGTGGAATTAAGAATCATAGAACTGAGTATTTGAAAGGGACCCAATGGATAATCTAGTCCAGCCCTCTGCAATAAGCAGGAAGACCAATAGTATTCTAGAGAGGAAGAAATACTCTGTGCTTGCAAGTACTAATACCTGAACAAAGAGTCTGCTTCTGCAGGACCCCAACAAATTGTCTGAGGACAAAATAAGCTTTTGCTTTCCTGAAATGATTGGGAAATCCATACATATCCTCTGTATGTACACCCACAGACACCCACATAATCAGTACCCGTTCTCATGGTGATGCTATGGTATTCTTGCTTTCCAGAAACAGATCAGTATCTTTTTACAAGACACAGAATATGCAGATTTATACATAGCAGAGTTTTTGAGACTTTGAAGTTCCATGCATTTTGTTTAAAGGAGTAGGAATGAAAATGTGTCTACCAGCCAAAATTCAGGATCTTTTGTATTTAGGGTGGAGAGTAGAATTGATGTACCTCAGCGTTTGAAACTGTAGTGGAAAAGTTTACTCTCTTTTTTTACTTTAAAAGTTTTACTCTCTCTTTTTTCTTTCTCTCATTACTGTCTTCCAAGAAGAGACAGTTTTCTAATTGGCAATCTTTATTCCCAAGGCCTTTAGACTGAATTGCAAAGAGTGGTGGAGTTTCATATCTGATACCGTTTGCACTTTAAAATGCCATTTAAAATGTAACCAAAGTCCTTGTATGATTCATCACTGTGAGTTTGTAGCATGGAAATAAATGCAGGCTAACCTAAATCTTTACTTTGTAGAAAAACATGAGTCAGAGCAAATGGTTTCTGATAATCATGTTCATCCAACTGCATTTGATTTCTGGTTTTGACCTTACCTGTTTTCTTTTCATGTTGCAGTATATTCATTCTGCTGGAATCATTCACCGGGTAAGTTTCAATCACTGATAGAATGCTTTGTGTACATCTGCAGTGACTGGTTTCATCATCTTAAATTTAGCGCTGTTTTAATAGTCTTTTCATTCTGATTCAGGACCTGAAGCCCAGTAACTTAGCTGTAAATGAAGACTGTGAATTAAGGGTAGGATTCATGCTATTTTGATTATTGCAATAATATTTGGACCACATGTATATCAATGCAAATAAGAAACTGAATAGTCTTGTTGCTATCTCTTTTTTTCTGCTTCATCCTATTGGGCAAGGGAGAAACAAAGTATCTTCCAAATCATTGTCCATTATTCTCTAAGCTAAATAACATTTGCAGAAAGTGTGATATTCATAGATTTGTCTAATTTAAAAGTGATAGGAAGCATCTCGATTATTAAATAGGCTGCTGTGAAAGTTTCGGATCTTCATTCATGGCAGTAATTGTTTCTAAAGTAACTGCTCATATCATCAGGCCCTGCATCTATAAATGAAAGAATAGATACAGAAGGTATTTACACTGCTGGAATTAGAGTTAAACACTAACGTTTGGAAAGGAAGATTAAACTGCTATATATAACCAACAAAGAGAAATCTCCAGAACAGATGATGGGATTAGTATTGATTTTTTTAAAAAATCTGAATTTTTATACCAACATATGAAATTTTGTTTTAGGACATCTTGCTTAATAATGTTTGTACCCCAATTTATGCAGTAATGCACAACAGTATTTTCTCCAAAGATAAATATGGGTATTGAATAGTGATAAGAATATAGAGATATAAGAAATTAAATAGAGGCAGTTAACAATTATATATAAACGTTCGTCACATGTGTACTGTTCCATGGAATGTGAAAACTTGGCAAAGGATACCATCTGAACAACAACAAGTGCCATCTACATCAAGGTCTGACCCAGAATGGAATCTGTGTTCCAGAACATGTTACAATATAACGATTGAAACAATAAAATAACCCCCTTCCTATTTGGTAGCATTTATCAAAAAGTCTCCTGGTCCAAGAGAACACCATCCTGATAATTAAGCAAAGGAGGATATCTAAGTAGTCAAATAAATTCAAATAATATCATTCTGGATTTGGTGAAAGGGGGGAATGCTGGCTGGGGAATTCTGAAAGTTGAAATCCACCCATCTTAAAGTTGACAAGGTTGAGAAACACTGTCCTAGTTAGCCGTCATTGGTTCATCATTGCTACAGAGTTTTGTAGCAGTCACAGATTACAAAAGAAAGGATATGTTTTTAAGATGTATCTAATCATGGTCTGTACTTATGGGCAAATGTTTCATCTTTGGACCTTGTTTCATTTAAAAGTTATTGCCCTGTCCTATAAATGTTAAATTATATATTTAAATGTGGGGAAATTGAAAGCATGCTGATCTAGTATTAAGTTTCACGCCAAGTTTTGCATGATTAGATGTTCTGTTACATCCCTAATTTGATTTTCTGGAATAAAGTTCATATACCTTTATATCGCTGTTATCCCTTCCTCTACATCAGAGCTTTCCAAACTGTGTGTCAGGACACATTAGTGTGTCGGCTGCAGTGTCTGGGTGTGTCGTGGCTGCTGCCACCTCTGAGCCCTGCCAGGATTCCATGCAGGTCCTAGTGCCTGCCTTGTGTCTTGCTGCCTCCAAACCTGCTGTGATTCCGCGCAGGTCCTAGTGCCTGCCTTGTGCCCTGCTGTAAGAGTGTTGCGAAATGATGCATGTCTAAAAAGTGTGTCACCAACATGAAAAGTTTGGAAAGCTCTGCTCTACATGCTTGTCTTTTGTAGTAGACTATAACCCTCCCATCCCATATTAACATATTATTTATGTTATTTTCCTATCTCTGGAAAATGGAACCCCTGCTGTGTGTTTAAGTTAATCTATGTGATTAATGGGCAGTGTGTCTACAGTGCCTCAGATCCTATGTCAACCTGGCATCAGATCCATTGAATTGACTTATAAGCGAGTATGTTGGGGTCTATCAGGTGATGACTAAAAATGGTGGGCTATCACTCCTATCATCCCTACCTGTTGGCATGCTGAGCTAGGTGTATCAAGTTTAACAACTTCCGAAGAGCCAAAGGTTCCTCACCCCTACGCTAGGCCATGCAGTCTGGCCCTAGTGGGCATCAAGTTTTTTTTTTCAGGGATATGAACCAGCCAAGTGTTTGGAAGCCAATTTTAGCATTAAGGTACCATCTCAAAAATCCAACCTCACCCGTATGACTTTAAGTGTACAATGAATTAATAAACTGGTGTTTCAGCCAGATACTTAAGATAATGCTATTCTATTGAAATCAGTCTCAAATACTTTGTCCTCCACTTTATGCCCTTTACCATGATCCGCTATCAGCATTCAGTTTTTCTGACAACTTTATATTTGGGTCTGTGCTGGCTTTAAGAAAAGAAATGAAGAGATAATCAGAATAAGCTGAGATAACCCATTGTGTTATGGTCCAACAGAATTACATGTTGTTTTTCTTCAAACCACCCCTCAATTTACTGTGCTATGTCTCAAGGCACTGTATGGACCAGGAGATTGCAGCATAATCTGTCAGATAATAGAAGGCAGAAAGACTTTGTTAGCTAGTTGGATCAGTTGGATTCGCTGGCTGGTTGGATTGATTTTTTAAAAAATGTTTGTCTAGATTTGAACCACCAGATGATGATGATTATATTTATATCCTGCCTTTGTTTTGTACAATTCAAGGCAGTGTATATAAAGCTGCTACCAATTTCCCCAATGACAACAACCCTGTGAGGTGGGTTGGACCGAGCAGGAGTGACTGGCCCAAAGTCACCCAGCCGGCTTTCATACCTAAGGGAGGACTGGAACTCACGGTCTCCTGGTTTCTAATCCAGTACCTTAACCACTGCACCACATTGGCCCTCTGGTTTCGTTCTCTTGCCAATGCCAATGCAGTTTTTAATGAGTTTTGATAATCAGAATAAAGAATGGTGGGAACATTTAATATAACTAAAATAACAGGAAACTTTATTCATTATTCTGTAGATTTTAGACTTTGGCTTAGCCCGGCAAACTGACGATGAAATGACAGGCTATGTGGCAACCCGATGGTACAGAGCCCCAGAAATCATGTTAAATTGGATGCATTATAATCAGACAGGTAAGACTGAACATACTTTCTTATTGATTTGTACTATGATACATGTATAGTAAGGGCTTGGATGGGAACATCTTTACTGTACAGAGTCTCAGACTCTTGACTTGTGTATTTATGTCTTGGCAGTTGACATTTGGTCAGTTGGATGCATCATGGCAGAGCTGCTGAAAGGGAAAGCTCTTTTTCCAGGGAATGATTGTATCCTTCCTCCTACAACCCCCCCCAACCCACACACAAATGGTAACAGGCTGCAGATCTTGCTCTGCACTGAAATGCTTTTAAGGCAATATTAGTCATTAAGCAAAAATGCTATAGCAAACATGTAGCAAATAGCTAAAATGACTGTTTTTCACAGCTGGTAATAGCCATAAAGGCTCAGAACACAATGTGTCCTTAAACCGCAGTAGGCCGAGTAAATTTTGTTCTTGTATGTTTCATTTAACTAATGACCAACATACAAGCACAGCTTGCAATAGCCGGTGGTTTGTGAGCTGATGTTGAAGACCAAAGCTGCTGAGAAACTCGTAATTTGTTTGGTAAGCCTGAAAGCCACTTGCTAATGGTGGCTCTCGTTGGAAGCTGCTCTTGAAGCAAATTAAGGAACCAGGCAAATAGCTTCTAGTATGATGTGAGTTTTTAAATGTCCCGACCTGGTGAATTTCACACTTCCTACCTCAATTTCTAGGCTTACTCACAGGGATTTTGGAGACTGAGTGATACAAGGTGATGCTGATTCAAAAGACCGAGTAGAAAATATTCTCATTCATTATGATAGGATCTTTATGTAACATTGGAAAACATGGTCTCTTTCAATGGCCAACTCAAGGTGCTCCCTTGGTCTGGGCCATTGTGACATCTAATTTTAGAAGAGAAAGCCATATAATTCTTCTGCATGAAGAATGATAGTGTTTAACAATGTTTTAAACTCTTTCAAGCAAATGATGGCCTGATTGAAAACTGCCCAACTTGAGATGGTGAGTAAGGGTGAAATGCCTTCCAGCGACTTAAGAATCTGTGCTTCTGCTCACCTCTTTAATTTAATTGGATTTCTAAGGGCTCTTTGGTGCCATCTCAGTGGATACTATTGTAAATACCTATATATCAATTGTGTCTTCTCTTTATCCAATATGATCTTGTTCACACATAACCTAATCTATAACTGGCTTGTTTGTGTTGGTTAATATGATGTGTGAACCTACTCATTGTAGCTTTGTGATATGTGGGAACCAACTGTGGCTTGATCAGCAACCATGGTTTTAAAAAAGTCTTATTTATGATCCAGGCTAATCTGTTGTCAGAAGTGTCCATCTCTGCACATCATCATCTCATTCTCCTTTCTATTTTAGATGGCAGAGCAAAATTGGTAGATATTGTGTGTGGGATTGGCAGTTTATATGTGTATATAACTCCTTTCCTGTCTGACCTATCTTTCTTGTAGTTTTCTTAAACCCTTACAGATATTGACCAGCTGAAACGAATAATGGAAGTAGTTGGTACACCCAGTTCTGAACTTCTCAAGAAAATATCATCAGAGCATGTAAGTCTGATGTATTAACAGAATAATAATTAATTCTTCATTTAATCTATTATATGACTGATACTGATTTCCTGACAATATAGTTTTCAGTTGCATGTTTTTATCAAGTCATTGTTGATTTTCAATCTGAGTGTTCTGAGAATTAAAAAAAAAACCAACCCCCAAAGGATAGGTGTTTTTAACAAGATCCTACAGTGGGTTTCTGAATACCAAACAACCAATAAAAGACATTTGATTTCTAGTTAACATATCTAACCAATTTGTGAAGAAAATTCTATACAGAAACACCCTTAGGGCAGCGGCATCCTTCAGGAAGATGTAATTTTCACAGGAAGTCTATATTGTTATTTTTAAATGTTCATCATATAAATTACATGGCTCTTTGTTTATCATATGAATCTCTTTTTACTTGAAGTATATATATATATATATATATTTGAAGCATATTATTTTTCTGAAGCATATGAGGCATGAAATGTTTTCAGTTGGCAACTTGCATATAGAATGATCCATTCATATGTTTGATTCAAAAGAAGAATGAATGTTGGTAAATGTTAATTGATACATTTCATGTGGTTACCTCCTTTTAATGTAATCTGCAATAAAATATGGTGATTTCAAGGTTGGAAGTTAGTCTCTTGGAAGACTGAAGTGTCCCACTATTTACATCCATTGTTTCACTTGCATAGAAACCTAATCTATTTGCTTAAATAGAAGCAAGAGGTCATTGTTGGCCTATATTGACTTCTTGCTTGCTGGAGGATATCTGCTGAAGAGCACACCACCTGCCCAGTATAAGGCTACACTGAACTTCTTGTACTTTGCTTCTTGTCACATCTCTTTCCATCAGAATTCTGCCAAACATTTCTCAACACATGCCAAAAAAAAATTCTGTAGTTCTTGCATGCAAGAGAGAATGCCACTTTGGTCTTTTTAGTGCTGTAAAGTCTCCTTTGACCTTTATAGTGGGGGTCCCTATTAAATGATAGTGACAATGTGCGACTCATGTGGATCTTATTGGAGTAGAAAATTATTGCATCTTTTCTGTAATCATAGGTTTATTTATTTATTTATCACATTTCTTCACCGCCCATCTCGGCAAGCAACTCTGGGCGGTTTACAATCAAATTAAGATAACAAAAGATTAAAATATCATAAAAACAGATTCATTATAAAAATATAAATATAAAATATAAAATCCAAGATGGTGAAACAACAGTCTCAATAAAATTTCCCAGGGCCTCATCAAGGTGCCAACCACCCCCATGATTGACTATCCCCCCTCCCACCCCAAGCGAGGTGGCACAGCCAAGTCTTGACTCCCTTTCGAAAGGGCAGGAGAGTGGGGGCCTGCCTCACCTCTGGGGGTAATTTATTCCACAGGGCGGTGGCCACAGCAGAGAAGGCTCTCTTCCTGGGCCCCGCCAATTGACAATCTCTCATGGACGGGGTCTGCAACATGCCCTCTCTGCCTGACTGGGTGGGATGGGTCGATGTAATGGGGATGAGACGGTCCCTCAGGTAACCTGGGCCCATGCCATGTAGGGCTTTAAAGTTGATAACCAACACCTTGAATTGGACCCAGAAGCAAACTGGCACCCAATGCAGCTCACAGAGCAAAGGTTTTATATGCTCCATCTTTGGGGCTCCTAAAATTGCTTGCGCGGCCACATTCTGAACTAGCTGTAGCTTCCGGATACTCTTCAAGGGTAGCCCTATGTAGAGCGTGTTGCAATAGTCTATATGGGAGATGACTAGGGCAAGAGTGACTGACCAGAGGGCTTTCTGATCCAGGAAGGGGTGTAGCTGGCACACAACATGAAGTTGGGCAAAGGCTCCCCTGGCCACAGCTGCCACCTGCTCTTTGAGCAGGAATCGTGAGTCCAGGAGAAACCCCAGGTTCCACACCGGATCTGTCTGGGGCAGTGCAACCCCATCCAGAACCAAAGATGGTAAGTTCCTGGATACCAAGGAGCCCCCAACCCACAGCCACTCTGTCTTACCAGGGTTTAGCTGAAGCCTGTTGTTCCCCATCCAGACCCCTACAGTCTCCAGGCACCAAGAGAGGGTGGTCACAGAATCACTTAAGTCACCCAGGATGGAGATGTATAATTGGCTATCATCAGCATATTGATGATATCTCATCCTGTGGTGATGGATGATCTCACCCAGTGGTTTCATGTAGATGTTAAAAGAGCAAAGAGAGTACCGAACCCTGCGGCACCCCACAAAGGAGGGGCCGCGGGCCAGATCTCTCGCTCCCTATCAACACTGATTGGGACTGGCCCTGGAGGAAGGAGGTGAACTAGTGCAAAACCGTGCCACACACCCTGAGCCGACCCAAAAGGATAACATGGTTGATGGTATCGAAAGCCGCTGAGAGGTCAAGAAGAGCAAGGATGGATGCACTACCCCCAACTCGCTCCCACCAGAGATCATCCAAAAGTGTGACCAATGCTGTTTCTGTCCCATATCTGGGCCTGAAACCTGACTGAAAAGGGTCCAGATAAGCCGTTTCATGCAGGATCCTCTGGAGCTGCAACACCACCACTTTCTCAACCACCTTCCCTAAAAAGGGGAGGTGGGAGACTGGACGAAAATTGTCCAGCACAGTGGTATCCAGCGACGGTTTCTTGAGGAGGGGGTGCACCAGTGCCTCTTTAAAGGCAGCCAGAAACCCTCCCTCCCCCAAGGATGAATTCACCATCGCCTGGACCCACCCATATGTCACCTCCTGAGCTGCCTTCACCAGCCAGGAGGGACAAGGATCTAATTGACAAGTGGTGGCATTTACAGTCCAGAGAACCCTGTCCACTTCCTCGGGCCCAACAGGGTCAAACTGTTCCCACATAACCAGGTAAGTACACTCCCCAGGCATCTCCACAGGCCATGCTGCATGCTTAGCATCCAACTTGGAACAAATCCGAGTGATTTTATCCTCCAGATGCCCAGAAAACTCCTCTGCATGGCCCTGTAGGTGAGTTACTGGACCCACCTTCCCCAGAAGGGATTGGGTGATCTTAAACAGGGCTGTTGGACGGCATTTTGTGAATGCAATAAGAGCGGAGAAATATTGACGTTTCGCCACTCTTACCGCCACAAGGTAGGCCTTAATAGCGGCTCTAGCTTGTGTTTGGTCGGGTTTGGTCTTTGTCTTCCTCCAGCGGCACTCTAGACGTCTCTTAATCCTCTTCAGAACCCTCAACTCCTCCGTAAACCACAGTGAGTGTCGGGTTCGATGGGACAAGAGAAGTTGCACAGGTGCAATCCTGTCCGCTTAGCTCTTCGGTCCAAGGAGTTTGCTGGCCCACCCTGTTCGGCACAGTATTTAGCCGCTGGGCTGGGGGCTCGCAGGAGGCTTACAGTCAACCCACTAGGTCTGCTGGGCTGACCTAAGTGTTCGTTGCGCTGCTCAACTGCTGCACTGTGCCTCCGCTGATCCGGGGAGATTCATTTGGGCCCGCTGGGCCGCCCCACCAGCTGCCCCGCTGTACTTGCTACTCCAAGGGGCTCCATCTGGGCCCGCTGGGCTGCTCCAAGGATTCGCTGTGCCACCCAGCTGCCATGCTTTGCCTCCGCCACTCTGGAGGGCTCAGTCTTGGTCCGCTGGGTCTGCCAGGCCACCGCAAGGGCTCTTTGCGGCACCTGGCTGCTGCGCCGTACCTCCTAAGCTCGCTGCAGCCGCCCGCCGCACTGCACCTCCGCTGCTCTGCTTCTCCGCTGCTTCAGGGGGCTCCATTTGGCTCCTCCAGCACCCGACGCATTGACCATGGGGGCCGGGATGCCCCCAGACATCCCCACCCGGTAAGAGGGGGTGAGGTATCCTTGCTCTCTTTACAGATGTGTATGTAATTAAGGAGGTTAATAATCTCAGGAATTTTATACTATCTAATTTAAATCTACATTGAGCAGAGATGAGGTAAATGAAAAGAATGATGAAAAATACTTCCATCTTTTGTTTCTCATTCTACTGTATAATTTGTAAACCTTATAAATCTTTGGAGACAATTGATTGTAAGTTAATGCAGTTGCAAGTCATACTTTAAAAGATGAATATTTCCTTTCAGTCACTTAATTTATGCATGTTTATGCAATTTCACATTTGCAGGCCAGAAAATATATAGAGTCTCTACCATACATGCCTCAACAGGATCTGAAAGTAGTATTTCGTGGAGCAAACCCATTAGGTAAATATTTAATATTCACTACTGTCCTAGAGAGGGATAGTCACTTTAAATGGAAAAAAAAAATCATTACTGCAAATGCCCAAATATCTTCAATTTAATACTAAGATTGATTATAAAGAATGCATTGTGTATAGAGAAATTCCAAATGAATTGCTCCTTCACTACTATTCTATCTTTAAACCAAGCATTATTTCTCTTTAATTGTATTGCGTACTTTTTTTATAAGAGTTTTTATTAGGTTTGAAGCAAAGATAAAAACTACAAAAAGAAAAAAAAACTAAAAAAGTGTAGAAACACAAGAAGAAATTTTTTTAAAGATTACGTAAAGAGATGACTTCCGACTTTAAACAGCAAGAATATACAACAATTTTCTATCATTAATCCCTTACTCTATATTAGACCAAAATCACATTATTTCTATAAATCATCCCATTAGCACATTATAAAAATCACTAAATACAATTGCTCCTTCCCCTTATATTAAAAGAAAAAGAAATATATAAACCTCCTAATCAAGTTCCACCCCCCAAAGACAACATTTATTTGTTTCCTTCCTACCACTATTCTGTACATTTCTGTCCACTATAATAAAGAGCAAACTAAAAAACATGTAAAGTGTCTACTCTTATAATTAATAATACTGCAATTATAACAATCTTAATTCTATTAAACCTAAAACTAGCATTTATTATTTATACCTTATTAATCTTAATCCAAATCATTAAAAAAGTATGAAGTCAAACAAGCCTTAAAAGCAATCCAGATAAACATTCTCAAATCTTTACCCCACTTCAAAATAGACCAAAGCATTCACATATCTCCACAATAAACACAAGGCATTTTTCACAGAGAGATCAAAGAGCCCAACTGCCCCCCTTAAAAACTCCGTCTTCTCAGCAAAAAACCTCCCATAGAAAAAAAACTTCTTTCCCATATCTTTCCATCAGAGAAACAATTCCATTTATAATTTGCAATTTGAACTGTCCATTTAATTGCTTCAGTTCCACAATCCGGTCATCGTCAGCAAAAGCCTTGATCTCGTTATCAATAGAAAGATTTCTATCATTGTTGAGATCCTCAACTTTTTCCACAACATCCCCAGCCAGATGACACATTTTAGAGCTGATATTTTCTACAATGTCCCAAATATCTTGCAAAATAGCTTGACAGGAATCAGAAAAAAACTGTTTGAAGGACTGCTTAACCTCACAACGGAACTCTGAGAAAGTCTGCTTGAGATCCTCCATTTTTCAGGCAGTAGATTATGGCGCCCCCTAGATACTTGGCTAGCGAAAATAAGAGTTAATGAGTTAATGGAAAATTTCTGAAAGATGTTGACACAAGAGAAAGTATACTATCAGGCAGCTCCCAGGAAAAGTGGCAACAGAAAGCTGAAGATTCAAAATGGCAGATTCAACATGTAGGCAAATATTAAATTCTTCAAATTCAGTACAAAAATAATAGTACGAAAATAACGATAAGCACCAAGAGATATCGCTTCTTGCCATAGAAAGCCTCTCTTAGGGTACATAATCTTAAAGAAATATATAAATTGGGTGATTTAGAAACGGGGTGGCTCGACTTAGTATCTCTTTAAGGCTACAGCGCGGCTTGGAAATGATGAAATCCTGGCCTCCCGGTGGCTCTTACCAAATTATCACAAATGCTATTTGCGATTCTCTGGCTGCAAGTTGCCGTTCTGGAGGACAGATGGGATGATTCTGAGCGTTTTCTTTATTCATGAAGGTGCTCCAGAGCTTCAGGAAAAAGCCTGCCTGAGCCCAAAAAACTGCCGCGTTGTCAGTTCTGTCTGCGGAGTCTGTGGATACAGCTGTTCAGTCGGTTGTGTCCCCACCGGAAGTCCCTTATATTGCAAACTTTTAATATAAATGTTCTGTGATGTTGAGTATGATGCCTGGGACATCTTTGGGGAAAAGGGATAGTAGTTAAATAGATAAGAAGGAATAAGTGTAAAAATATTGATAGTAATTCACAAGCTATTATTATGTAAATAATTAACATATCCTTTATGACAAGATTCCCAAATATTTTGAAGTGGTAGGCACCTTTGGAATTTTGAGAACGTGTTGTGGGGGACTTCCAGTGGGAATATGGTGGACTGAGCAGCTTTGACTGCGAGCTTCACGGGCAGAACTGGCATTGTGGCATTTTTTCCGGGCACAGGCTGGTTTCTCCTGTAGCCCAGAGCGTTTCTCCAGATCAAGGAAAACACTTGGAATTGACCCATTCGGCCTCCAGACAACGAGTTGTAGCCAGGAGATCGTGGACAGCGTGTGCGATCGACCGCTAAGACTTCGCCGGGAGGCTGGGACTTCATCATTTCCAAGCTGCGCTGCAGCCCTTAAAGGGACAGTAAGTCCAGCCACCCATTTCTTAAACACCCAATTTATTGTTTTTTAAAAAGTTTTTGTACCCTAAGAGAGGCTTTCTACAGAAAGAAGAATCGGACTCTCTTGGTGCTTATCGTTATTTCTGGATTTAATTTTTAATTTTTTAAGTTTTGGCTTGTTTTCCCATCTAAAGATTAAGGAGGACTGAGAATAAAGAATTGCTTTCCTATTACTATTTTTGTATTAAATTTGAAGGATTGATATTTCCCTACATGTTGGATTTGTTGCTTTGAATCTTCAGCTTTCTGTTCACTTTCTTTGGGATCTGCTTGTTAATGTACTTTCCCTTGTGCCAATTTCATTTGGAACTTTTCTATTAACCCATTAACTCCTATCTGCGTGAGTCCAGGGGGCGCCATAATTTACTGCCTGAAACATGGAAGATTTCAAAGAAGTTTTTTCAGAGTCCTGTTACGAGCCTGAGCAGACCTTCAAAGAGATCTTTTTAGAGTGTTGTCAACCCATTTTACAGACTATTCGGGACTTTGGGGAAGAAATTACTTCTAAACTGTGTCATCTGGCTGAAGATGTTATGGAGGAAGATGAAGGTTTTGATAATGATGGAACTGATAGCAAGACTGAAGTAATGCCAGACGAAGATTACATTTTGGAGGTGAAGGAGTTAAGGCGACAGTCTGAGCTGCAATTTACAAGGAGAGCTTGTAACCCTCCCTTTTTTCTGAGGGATTGTTATGGCTTTCTGGGGAATTGTTATGGGAGAGAAGAGAATCTGCCTTGTGGGAGTTTTTTTGCTGAGGAGTTTGAGTTTCTAAGGAGGGTAGTTGGACTGTTTGATTCTTGCAAGAAAAATTTTGCTGAGAAGTCTGAGATTTTAAGGGGAGCAGTTGGGCTGTTTGATTTATGCAAGAAAGATGCCTTGGGTGTAATAGGGAGATATGTAAATACTTTGGTATACTTTGAGGTGGGGTAAAATTAAGAATGTGTAATTGGATTGATAATGAAGTTATTATGATTCCATTTTTCTTTAACTATTTGGATTAAAATTTATTGGATTTTTCTTAAGGTTTGTTTGATTTGTAAGACTTATAAGGTATTCATAAGGTATAATAATAATTGTTTGGTTTTTAGGTTTAATAGGATTAAGATTGCTGCTGTATTATTAATTATAAAAGTAGACAATTTATATGTTTTTACAGTTTGACTTTTATTACAGTGGACAGAAATATATAGAATAGCGGTGTGAAGGAAACAATTAAACAAATGTTTTATGGGGGAGGGAAGTTGATTTAGAAATTTATATAAATATATATTTTTATATAAGGGAAAGGAGCAATTGCATTAGTGGTTTGTATATGTGTTAATGGAGGGATTTATAGAAATAATGTGATCTTGGTTTGATATAGAGTAAGGGATTGACATGGAAATTGCTGTATATATAGTCGGAAGTCACCTTTCTATGTAATCTTCAAAAAAAATCTTTTTTCTTGTGTTTCTCACTTCCTTAGTTTTTCTTTTTCTTTTTTTGTAGTTTTTTGCTTTTTTGTAGTTTTTATCTTTGCTTTAAACTCAATAAAATTCTTTTTTAAAAAAGAGAACATGTTGTGGGTATACTCAAAAAAAAGATGCTCTGCAAGGGGTTTGTCCATTCACAAAATAAGCACCGGGGGGGGGGGGGAGGTGTCCAATCACAAAACATCCAGTGTTAACAAGCACTATATTGGGAAACCCTAGCTTTTTGTAATGCATTTTGGTTTCATGGGATAAAATATGTCTGTCTGTCTGTCTATCTGGAGAGAGCATTAGTTATAGATAACATTTATGTATTTAAATTATTTCTTTAATATGATAATGTACAGGGGCCATTCAACATCGGTTTTAACATTCCACATGCTTGACAATTGATAACAGAATGCAAAATGTATTAAATAGAATAATATGGCCGCTATGCTAAGTGCTTCATTGGGGTCTCTCAGATTTACACATATGGCTTATGCACCAGTGCAGAGCCTGTTTAGGTTCTGACAGGAAGCAAACCCCACACTCACTATCACTGATGATGTTACCTAGTCAGGTAATGAAACGTCTGCAAGCAAACAACCAAGCGCAGAGAGCACCAAGGACTCCACAGTTCAACCCTGAGCCACCTATATTCTCTTCTATTGGAAATGAACTGTTATACATAATTTGTATCTCAAGCAGAAGAAAATAACATTGCTGCCTGAGATTAGGTTGGAAACCTTGACAATGAAATCCAAAATATCTAGGCTTTCTTGTTAATTAATATAACATTGATCAGCCGCTTTATGTTAGTTCAATTTTTACTATCTTAGCTGTGGATCTTCTTGAGAAGATGCTCATCCTGGACAGTGACAAAAGAATAACAGCCTCAGAAGCACTTGCGCATCCTTACTTTGCTCAGTATCATGATCCTGAGGATGAACCAGAGGCAGAGCTGTACGATGAATCAATAGAAAACAAAGAAAGGGTTATAGATGAGTGGAAAGGTAAGGAAGTGTTTCCTTTTGTGCTTCAAATGCTAAGAATGCTTAAAACACAACCCTTATAAACTATTGCAAGGATAAATTTACAGAAAGTGAGTGCAGGTGTAAAGTAGTCAGAGCCTATATAGCAGGGGTGAAGAGTCAAATAGGAACCAGGGATTGAATTGTCCCAGAATCTCCTCCTCTTGCCCTTCATTTTACACAGATACCCCCCTCACATACTTTTGATGGATGGATTGGTTAGATTTTTGTACAGGAGCTCAAGACAGCGTACCTAGTTCTCCATCCCTCTGTTTTTCCCCATAACAAGAACCCAGTGGGTTGGACTAAATAGCTCAGAATCACCCAATGAGCTTCCATGGATGAGAGTGGGCTAGAACCGTTAAACACTTTACCAGACTGCCTTTCATATATATTTATTTTAAACACATAGTTTGGATGTTAACATGTTTGAGGTTAAAAGAAACCTTCAGGGCCAGGTTGCAAATACTGTTTTGGCTAGGGCTACCATATGTGGGCTGCAAAACTGAAGACGAGTACTTGATGACAGCCTAGAACAGAGCTTTCCAAACTTTTCATGTTGGTGACACACTTTTTAGACATGCATCATTTCGCGACACACTCTTACAGCCGGGCACAAGGCAGGCACTAGGACCTGCGCAGAATCACAGCAGGTTTGGAGGCAGCAAGGCACAAGGCAGGCACTAGGACCTGCGTGGAATCCTGGCAGGGCAGGTTTGGAGGCAGCAAGGCACAAGGCAGGCACTAGGACCTGTGTGGAATCCTGGCAGGGCTCCGAGGCAGCAGCAGCTGTGACACACCCAGACACTGCAGCCGACACACTAACACAGGGCTTTCCAAAGTTTTCCCGCGGCGACACACCAACCGCCATTGGTGTGTCGCCGCGGGAAAACCCGGAAGTGCCGCCATTGCGGCAGCGCACAAAAACCCGGAAGCGCTGCTGCCGCTTTCGGTTTCTGCACGCCGCCGTTGGTGTGTTGCCGTGGGAAAACCTGGAAGCGCTGATGATGATCAGCGCTTCAGGGTTGTGTGGCGACACACCAGACTGTGTGTGGCGACACACAGTTTGGAAAGCTCTGCACTAACATGTCGCGACACACAGTTTGGAAAGCTCTGCACTAACATGTCGCGACACACAGTTTGGAAAGCTCTGCACTAACATGTCGCGACACACAGTTTGGAAAGCTCTGCACTAACATGTCGCGACACACAGTTTGGAAAGCTCTGGCCTAGAATATCTTGTATCTGGTAGTTCTCTGTATCTCTTTGGTGCCATCTAGCGTTCATGTCGATTTTTGCCACCAAGATACAGATAAATACATAAAAGAGCCCTCCTGCTGACCTTCTGCATAGCAGCATGTGCCACTTAGTTAGTTAGTTAGTTGGTCTAGTGCTGGCAACTGCTAATGCACACTAAAAAGTAAAGGTTCCCCCCGCACCTTTGTGCAGTCGTGTCCGACTCTAGGGGCCGGTGCTCATCTCCGTTTGTTAGCCGAAGAGCCAGTGTTGTCCGAAGACGCTTCCACGGTCATGTGGCCGGCATGACGTGCGTGGAACGCTGTTGCACACTAGGTCCACAGTAATTCCCCACTGAATTTTCATCCAAACTGTTTCAAGAGCATATAAATAGATTAAGGAAATTACTTACAATTCAGTTTCATAACTTCTGGTGTGTCTTTATCAAGCTTCAGGAAATACTTTCCAGTAGTGTTTTCCTTCCTTTAAAAGAGGCAGGAAAAATGTTAGGATTGTGTGAAAATCTCTTGTTCTAATAATTGGTGGATAAGGGGCATGGTGGCTCAGCGGGTAAGACGCCAGGCTTGTTGATCGGAAGATCGCAAGTTCGGAGGTTTGAATCCCTAGCCCTGCGTGCGGAGTGAGCTCCCGCACTAGCTCCAGCTCTTGCCAGCCTAGCAATTTGAAAGCATGCAAATGCAAGTAGATGAATAGGTACCACTTTGGTGGGTAGGTAACAGCGTTCCGCACGTGTCATTCAGCCACATGACCGTGGAAGCGTCTTCGGACAACGCTGGCTCTTCAGCTAACAAACGGAGATGAGCACCGGCCCCTAGAGTCGGACATGACTGCACAAATGTGCGGGGGGAACCTTTACCTTTTTATGGGTTCAAACAAAGGGATACCTGGCTGTTCATTTTTTCATTAGCATTAAGCACATTTACTGAATGCATTATTAAATACGCATGTTTTCATTCCATATGCTGAATAATTGAGTGTCCAGGAAGTCTTACATGAGACTTTTCTTTCGAGACTTTTCTAATGTGTATTTCTTTGTCAACTTTCTAAACTTCTGAGAAACCAAAATAAAGAAGTAAGGGCTTATGACTATTTTTGAAAGCCTCTGTGGTTACTTTTTTTTTTGGACTAAAGCCCTAGACAAAGAAACAATGAAATCTCCTTAAGATCATTGGTTTTGTTGATATTTGAGCTTTCGGCAGTAGGGACGTCTTCAGAACAGCTTCTCCTGCTGATCTAAGTACTGTACCAAACAGGTTCACAGCACGAAAGGGAACCCCACAGATAATTAGGCTATTTAGGACTTTAAAAGTCAATGCAGCACCTTCAGTTGCATCCCATAGGCCAGTGGTCGGCAAACCGCGGCTCGTGAGCCACATGCGGCTCTTTGGCCCCTTGAGTGTGGCTCTTCGGGCGTGGCGGGGGCAGGCGCGGCAGCGGACGTGGTGGGGGCAGGCGTGGCAGCGGGCACTGCAGTGGGCGTGGCAGGCATGGCGGCAGCAGGCCCTGAGTGTGCGTGATTGGCTCCCACCCGCAAACCCTGCTCCCGCGCTGGATTCCCCAACAGCTTTACTTTGCCTGGACTGGGGGTGTGAGCGGCTCTGGAAGAGAAGCGACTGGAGCAGTCGAGCCTCTTTCCCTTCTCCTCCTTCCAAACCTCCCCCGCCCCCTTCCACGCGATTGGCTCCCGCCCGCAAACCACGCCCCCTTCCACGTGATTGGCTCCCACCCTCAAACCCCGCCCCCTGGCCCTCGAGTGATGTTATAAATGTTATAAATGTCAAAATGGCCCCTGGCATAAAAAAGTTTGCCGACCACTGCCATAGGCAGTTGGTGGCCATGTAGATCTTTCAATACAGGCATCATATGATCCCAGGTATCATATGATGGAGCTGGGTGTCATCAGCATGTTAAAGATATCCTACTCCAAGACTTGGAATGACCTCTGATTTTGTTTGTTCAATTTCATGCACAAATGAATGAATGAAATGATTCAAGAAATCAGTTTCATCTAAATGCACCACATTCTTAATCATTTTGCCCAAGAATAAAATATTTGAGACTGGCCCATGAATAGAAAGATCTTCTGGCAGGAATGCACCCCACACTCGTCGCTAATCACCTCCCTTGACAATGGGGCTAGTCCCAACCTAGCTGATTTAATCAGCCAGGAAAGGGCAAGGGGCAAGCATGTGATGTCTCTCATCCCTCCACAGATCTTATCCACACCCTCAGGATCTATAAACTGAAAAGAATCTAAATGAAGTGTTGTCAGTGTTAATTCCATATGACCTGCCAGAATGTGGAAGTCCAGATCAAGTGAATCTGATCATTTTTGTCCAGAATGATAAGAATTTCTCACAATGAACCTACAATGGTTCTGGCTTCCTGGCCCTAATCTCTTGATTCAGGAAATGCTGCTTGGTAGAGAAAAGCATCTCCAACATGTTTTGTGCAGTCTTAATGGAGCCAGTAAGATGATTTTGCTCCACCACTGTCATGGAGTAGGATTCCAATTGTGCCTGAAAGTTCAGTTGTGCCAAACTCCATGTTTGGTCCAATTTGCCCTATGAGTTCCTTCATTTGTGCTGCGACCCTCTACCAATTGTTTCATGGCATTCAGCTCCCTAGTAAACCAAGGTGTCATTTGAACTATGCTAGAAGGAAGAGGATACTTGAGAGTATGTATACTGTCAATCACCTGGGCCATCTTCACATTCCACAGATCAGCTAGAGCTTCAAAGTATTACCAACAAATGAGGCAGGAAATTCCCTAGTCAATCCAGAAAACCATCTGGATCCAGCAGGTGTTTGAGTTGGACTATTTCAACCAGTCTACCACCCCTCCAGAAGTTTGTAGCAGCCGCCAGTCTAAAATTGTCCAGAGGCAATCAAAAACTGTCTAAAACACCATATGTCCATGACAGTGGAGTTACAGAAGGCTGCTCTATTTCAGATCACCAGTGCTAGCTGAACAAAATGGGACATCCAGTGTATGCCCTACTGGACGTGTGCAATCAGGTACCTGTTGTGTCAGGTCTGTGGTTGTCATGGCAGATGTGAAACTACAAGCTACCTCTGACTAGGCAACTTCAACATGTATATTCAAATCCCCAAGTCAAGAAGTCTAGGGTAATTCAGCGCTATGCCAGGGGTTACCCTGGCTAGCTCAAGAAAAACTAATGCAGAGGGGTGGATGGTACACAAATAGTATCCCTACATTAACCCAGCCACCCAGTTGCAGCAGCACTCCTAATCAGCAGACTGTCAGATAATGCTTCTGAAAAGTGAGGTAGAAGTCTTCTAGACAAGGGCACACTAATTACACACCCTCCAGTTCTAGCCTGCTGCATCATAGTGTGTCCAGACAGACAGGGCTTGGAGAGATTAATTCCAGGTCAGCACTTTCATGTAGTACTAAATCCTAAATAACAGAAGTTTTTCCAGATTTAAAAAGCAGTATCCTTGGTCCATATGCACCATCACATAGATCAGTGTTTCTCAACCTTGGCAACTTTAAGCTGTATGGACTTCAACTCCCAGAATTCCCCAGCCAGCATACTGAAGTCCATACAGCTTAAAGGTGCCAAGGTTGATCTAGACATTCTTCGTTAGACTATTACATGAAAGGGAGACCGGACACCAGCCTAACCTCCTTCCCTGTAACATCCAAGTTGCAGCCTCCCACCATATTTCCTACAGTTTTCATGTACTTCCATACACTGAAGTACTTTTATGTGAAAGCAACAGTGTGTTCATAAATCTATATGACAGTATGGTAGTTAGTAGATCCCGTTTTTAAAGTAACAAATCTGAGGATGATACACTAAGTAAATTAAGCAAACCCAAATGTTCATACTATAACAAGAAGCAAACATTTCTCATATTATATTTCAAGTTTGTGGATTTTGTTCATGGCTTCCAAGTCCCATAGCTTTTCAACCACTAATATTTCAGATTAAAATATTTCATATTATTCTCTCTTACTCTTGCTCTTTTTTTAAGAACTAACATATGAAGAAGTGATCAGCTTTAAACCACCCGACTTGAAGATGGATAGCCTTGAAATTGAACAATAAATCCAGACTCCTCTTTTTGCTATGCTTTACTATGAAGACTATAAAACATCTAGCATTGCAATTCAATTTCATATATAACAAGCATAGATTTTACTGTCCAAAGATCTTGGAAAAGCTACAGAAATGCAAGCAAACCCTTCTGAAGAAATATATATCGGGGAGGGGATTGCCTTGTACTACGAATGTAATAATTGCAGAACATTAAGAGCCGCTTCATTCTGAAAAATGATGCACTGAGGTTTGTCTTTTTAAACTTTGTCTTCTCTGCATGTCCCCAGTGTGATGCCAAAAACTGTGTTTTTTAAAAAAAAGAAAATAGATTATTTTCTCAAATTGTACACTTAAAGCATGAATGTACGTGGAGACAAAAATAGAAATCCATAGAAGCAATTTCTTGTTTTTAAGCATTATGTTTTTCTTTTTTTAATTTATAGTTAGTGCCTTTAGGAAAACGAGCCAGTGTAGTAAATTAGGCATAACATATACCTGTAGTTATACCTGTAGCAGTTTCAAGTACGTGAGTGAGCAACAGTTACAAATCAGTCAAATTTATTGTTTCCTGATAGCATTAAAGTTTGTCATTGTTTCTCCTGTAGTTGTAGAAAAGTGCAGGGCACAAGTTTTGTTGGGGAATTTTGCACTACAGTGGTCCACAGCGTGAAGTCTGGAGGATTGGAGTTTATCTTACGTTTGAGCTCTTTTGAAGATCAAGCTCTCTGCTAACACACTTTTTTCTGTAATTTTGCAGTGCCTCTCTTTCCATCTCCTTGTCAATAAACTCTTTCCTTTTCTAAATTCCTATAGCTTTTGTCTGGCAGCTGCATTTTAATCTAGATCAGCGAATATGAAATGCTATGAATGGGCTGAAAGAGAAGAAGGTTTGGAGAAATCTTTTTTCATCAAAATATGTTGAACATACAAGTGGGCAGTCTAGCACATGGTACTAGTAAGCATGGTTTCATACAGTTGGAGCACTGTGGCCATTAAGAACATAATGGTTCAAAGGAAGATGTCTTCTGCTAATAACCTTGGGAAGTGGGAACCAAAGGAACCTTTAATTTGCTCTCTCTGTTCAGCCTCCTGCTAATATGACTTGTTGGGACTACTTGAGGGAATGCCTGGATGTTAAGATCTGCAGAATAGCCCTTCCTCACTCCTTCTCCTTACCCTTGAAAATAAGACTGGAAATATGGCTAGGGATATCTTCCTAGAGATCCATTTTGGACAGATTGCAGCAAAAATGGTTAAAATCCAGACTTATGAGCACTGATTATCCTAAAGATATTTATAGGAAAAGGGAATAGCAATAAAAAAATAATTCCTATCTCCCCACCCCACTGTTTCATTTCCCAAACTTAAAGTAGCAAGCACAATCTAGGCAACTGTTGCTTTGATGTAAACAGAACAATGATAAAAACCTACTCTGTTGAATAAAATTATAGGCAAAAATAAGTTAAGGTGTCAGCTACTAGTCATAGAATAGTAATTCTTTATATTAAGCATTTGACAGCCACTAACCCTGGTCTTTTGGATATTTAGCATTATCCATTACATTTAAAAACAAATTGAAGGAAATATTTGCCAGAACATTAAAACCATTGTAATAAGATGACTTGGAGTTTATTAATGATTTGGGGATATGATTTCACAGCATTAAAAGGTTTTTATTCTGGAAGAACTTCTCCCCCCTGTCTTAAGATTACCATTGACTCATACAATTACCTGTTTGTGTCTAAAAGGCTGATATAATAATTCGTCAGCAATCTATGTGTATCATAGTCTTGGAAACATCCACGCAGCCACCTGGGATAGGATGCCTAACGGACCTTGGTGCCAGAGGAGGCACCAAGACTGTTCAGGGAGGAAATAGGACCCTTACAGAGGAGATTTTTGAGTCCAGAGGAAGAGGCAGCATGAGAATCAAACTAACTCCACCTTAATTACACTGGGTATAAGTTGTTCAGGAGAATTACTTTGGCAGGCTTTCAAGATTCTGTTTACAATACCCTAGTAGTAATAATGAAGATAAAGAACTTTCCAGAAATGCAAGTAGTTCTTCTTTCCTGAGTTTGCCAGCCTCAAAGGGCTTGATGCTGCTATCCTGACCATTGCATTCTGTGCAACAAATCATCCCTCTGCTTCCCCCATCTGTCTACCTTACCTGGCTGAGTGTCTCTTCACAAGTCACAGCTGTAATTATTTGGGGAGAGGCAGAACTACCCCTCTGCTAGATAGTGCCTGGAGTCCCACAGGGAAGGGGAGATTTGAGGGGGCAGGATGAGGAGAATGTTTTTGCCAAAGGGAAGCTGCCTGCCCTGCAACTCAAGAGGAAATGCCACAATACAATATTTACAGGATTTCCCCTAGAACAACTGCTGGTCAGCAAGTTAAGTAGCTCAGCTGCAGAAGACCAAAAGCATCATGGAGATGGAGGAGAACGGCACTGATCCAGGCTGCTGCAGGAAACCCCTTTGTGTCGAAAGCTCCTCTGGCTTACTTAGGGATTTACCTAACCAAGGAAAGAGGGCGCATCTGTGTACAGGATTCCAAGTCCCTATTTTCAGCAGAATACTGCTAGAGGAACACGTTTGTCCTCTTTCTAAATACCCCACAAAGCTCTGCTACGTTAATCTGTACATCTAGACTCATAAGTAAACCTAAATCTGGTTCTGCTCAGTTGATGTATTCCCAA
The DNA here is from genome assembly GCA_023362775.1 of Charina bottae. NCBI lineage: Eukaryota > Metazoa > Chordata > Lepidosauria > Squamata > Charinaidae > Charina > Charina bottae. Next base: position 68,644,001 of record JALMGJ010000006.1, read on the forward strand.
TTTTACATTGGGCAATATATAGAAAGAGCTCTCTTCTGGTGGTACCCATCTTACCATGTTAAGACTATTTTATTTTGTAGGAATATGCAGGATAAATTTCTACAATTAATTTACACAGCTATACACACAAACACCAAGAGAAAACACGTCAAAAGGATGATTTGGATTACTTGATCATTTTCAACCATTGTTGCAAATAAATGAACACCTTGGTAAGAAGGTATCATATATTATCAAGACTCTAGTCCTCTTGATGCATTATAAAATGTGGCACAGGTTTACTTTTGTTTAGGAATCATGGAAAGCAGTTTGTTGGCCTGTACCATACACTGGGCCATCAGGATTGAGGAGCGAGCAAGTCACAAGGCATGCATTGCATTCTTCCCCAAACATTTCATTCATACTATAGGATACCCACTATCTTCTGCCTAAAGCATGTGCCTTATTCTGCCTAAGGTTGGGCTAACCCAGGAGCTTTTAGACTGATCTTGTAGAGCAGGGGTCCCCAACTTGTGGGCCTCGGTCCACTAGTGGGCCGTGGCCTGTTAGGAACTGGGCCGCGGGGTTCCCGACCGCAAACCCTGCCCCCTTCCATGCGATTGGCTCCCGCCCGCATACCCCCGGTGCTTGTGATTGGCTCCCACCCGCAAACCCCACCCCCTGGAAACCCCGCCCCCCCAGTCCACGGAAACCCCGGAAACCCCATCCCCCTGGTCTGCAGAAAAATCATCTTTTGAAACTGGTCCTTGGCGCCAAAAAGGTTGGGGACCCGTTGTAGAGGACATAGGGAATAGCCTTGAAGGACAGGAGGAAGAGCCGCTACCAAGGGAACAGTCAGATAAGAGGGGCTTGAGCCTGGGCCAAGAAACTAACTTGAGAAAACATCTCAGACAAACCCCTCTATAATTCACAAGAAGATAAAATGAGGAAGGGGGAAGCACATTCAGACTTGCAAGATTCTGTTACAATAGCTGTTACAATAAAAGTAGTCCTGACCTATATGGCATTGGTTTCTTAGTCTGGTCTCCCTTGTTGGGCTGACAGATCTCCAGGAAAGTTGATAAGCAGTATTAAATTTTTGTCTTTTTACATAAGGCAAATGATTGTGAGCCCTATAAGGGAGACCAGACTAAGAAACAGACACCATGTAGACCTAAAGCTACTTTTATTAGAACAGCTATAGTAACAGAATCTTTCAAGTGTGAATGTGCTTCAACCTCCCTCATTTTATCTTTGTGTGAATTAGGGAGGTGGGGGCTGTCTGAGGTGTTTTCATAAACTACCTTCTTGGCCTGGGCTCAAGTCACATTTATCTGAGTATTGCCTTAGCAATGGATCTTCCTTCTGTCCCTCAAGATCATCCTTTATACTCACCACAATGATTGATGGGAATAATACAATTTCCTTCTGCCTGCAATTTATGCTCCAATGACCATACAAGATTAAAATATGCTCATTTCAAAGTAAAATGTGAAAGGTTAATTAGGATTTGGAGGTGAAAAAGAAAACCATCACTATTGTTGCAGAGCAAAGTCTGTGTCCTAACCTCTTAACCCCAAATGCATTATTACTGTCCAAAGAAATGGCAGTTTTGTTTAAATTTCATAGAAATGAATAGGATTAAAGAAAGTTGTGATGAAACTATCCTGTTGATTTTAATGAGTCTTACAGGCAACTAATTTATTCTGCATTGGGGTTAACAGATTTAATGGAATTCTTTTCAAAATTATGATGCTTAGTATTGAATCTGCACTTATTAACTTGTAACATTATAGATGTAAATGTCATTGATCAATGGGGCTGACTTCTAATTACAGGTCCAATTTTCTTTACTTGCTTGGAAATAAATCTATTGAAATAAGATGAAATTACTTGTGCAAACATATTCACATTGGGCTGTGCATGCAGTTGGAAATAAGCTTTTTTAAACTGACATGCATGTGTACACACACACACAAGCAAAAGTAAGACATATTTCTTACTGTGTTTAAGTATTACTGTCAATTAGCAAATGAATGCACTATTCTACTGTATTGATTTCATTTTTCCATTTACACTATAGTCTGCCTTTTGTTCTAAGGAGCTTATTTTATTCTATAGCAATCCTGTGAGAGAAAGAGACTGGGCTGAGAAAAAGGAACTGATCCGAAATCACCAAAAGAACTCCATAGCCAACTGTCAACTTGAACTTCATTTTTCCACAGCTTTTTTTTTAAACAGTTCAAACTTTATTTAGCAGTAATATAGCATCTACGGATAGAGATAGATAGATGATGGATTCATTTCCCTCTTTTAAAAGGTACATCAACAATCCTCTGTGCTTGCTTTTTCTTTTTCTTTTTTGTCTTATTATAATCCCTTTATTTAAAACAAAGGTGTGTTTTCAAAAAAGATATTGTCTATGAATGGATGGTTACTGAGGTTATATAATTACTGCTCAATATAACATCAGTAAAAGATGCCAAGCAGAGCATATTAAGTTGTTTTTATGATACAAAAAACAAGTATAAATCGTTCAGATTAATGCCAAACTATCCAGTACAATCAGGGGGGCGTGGTGGCTCAGCGGGTAAGATGCCAGGCTTGTCGATCGGAAGATCGCAAGTTCAGAGGTTCGAATCCCTAGCCCTGCGTGCGGAGTGAGCTCCCGCACTAGCTCCAGCTCTTGCCAACCTAGCAATTCGAAAGCATGCAAATGCAAGTAGATTAATAGGTAGGTAACAGCATTCTGCGTGAGTCATGCGGCCACATGACCATGGAAGCGTCTTCGGACAACGCTGGCTCTTCGGCTAAAAAACGGAGATGAGCACCGGCCCCTAGAGTCAAACACGACTGCACAAATGTGTGGGGGGAACCTTTACCTTTACTTATCCACTACAATATTGTTTATAAATGTTAAAAAAAAGAAAAACACTCCTAAAAATAATACAGGCAAATATTTAGTTTTTGACTTCCCCCCCTTCTTTGTACTGCAACCAATTTGCAGTAACGTTGGCATAAGCTTTAGAAATCATATTCTAAATCAGTGTTTCTCAACCTTGGCAACTTTAAGATGGGTGGACTTCAACTCCCAGAATCCCCCAGCCAGCATGCTGGCTAGGAAATTTTGGGAGTTGAAGTCCACCCATCTTAAAGTTGCCAAGGTTGAGAAACATTGCTCTAAACGTTTGTTATTTACCTTGCTGCGTAATATATATGGAAGCCATTCTTGCTTATTTCCATGGCTGTTTTGACACCTGGCTTAACCTACTGGGATTGTACACTGCACACTAGTCAGGGGTGTCCACAGGGTGTGATCAAAAAAGTCAATGCGGTGGCTGCGATAGTGCAATCAAAGCTCTGCTCGTAACAGATCCAAGCTCCATAACAAGCCATCTTGACTTCTTTGACCACACTCTGGGGATACCCCTGACTTGAGCTCTAGTGTTACAGAAAGAAGTCATGCAACAGAGCCATAAATTGCCCTTTGAGATCTGGGCCAGGTCAGACATTCTGGCCAACATGGCCAAAGTGAAGAAGGCAAAGTGTCCTGGTCAGCAACATCTATACAGCCACAGGTTCCTCACCCTTGATTAAAAGACAAAAACAAGATCATAAAACCGATTTTATTGCAAGGAAAGTATCTTTGATAATGCAGTGAGAAAGCTTTTGTTTTTTGTTAACAGCCAGAGCAAAAAGAGGAAGAAAACTCTCAAAAAGGGCTAACTCAACATCTTCCTCAAAGCCAATGAGGAGCATGAAGTGTGTTACTCAGCTGCATGGCATGCCATTTTTGAAATGTCTCCAAAGTGAACTCACATAAAAACAAGCCGAAATTGGCCAGCTTCAGTATCTTGGCAGGATTTGAAGGCAGCTGAACAAATGCCTCTACTATGTTCCATGAGGTGTTAAAAATTAATTACCCACAGGTAAATGGAGAACTCTGCCAATGCACAGTGACACAGCCATGTTTAGGAAAGTGGTCAAGGTCATTAAGCAGAAATTACTCTGCTGAAAGCATATTTTTCAATTATACAATGCATGGATTAAAGTACACTTTAATTATTGGTGCTTCTGACCTAATACTAAAATATAATTGATCTGCAGAGCCCCAAAACCAGCAGCATTCAGCTGCAGTTAGTATATTGCAACACCACACTAAATCACAGCTGAAAGATTCATGCAGATGTAAAATCAGGTAACTTTAAATATTCACCTTCCTAGCCCTCTCCCAGGGCATCCACAGTGCACATTAAAAAGGGCATGGCTTCAATCATGCAGTCAGGGATGCCCTTTGACTTTTTTTTTAAACTCTCCTTCCCCCCACCGCAAACATCCCTGCCCTGTTCCCTGCACTCAGTGTAAGACCTTAGATGGACAGAAATCATTCACATATAAAATCCATACAAATAAAGAACTATGACATCTCTTGGAATAAATTAATAGACACCATGCCAAGCGGGAAGCTTGCTTTCATAGTTAACCACAGCTGGCCCTGGGTTATGTTGGCAGTTTAGAGGAGGAAAATGTTCACAGGAACCACTTTTTATGTGGAATTAGGTCTTCCATAGAAGCATATTGTTGGAAGAAGTCATTTAGACCAGGGGTCCCCAACCTGTGGGCCGCGGCCTGTTAGGAACTGGGCCGCAGGGCTCCTGTCCACAAACCCCGCCCCCTTCCACGCAATTGGCTCCCGCCCGCAAACCCTGCCCCCCCTGGTGCTTGTGATTGGCTCCTGCCCGCAAACCCCGCCCCCCAGTGTGCGCAATTGGCTCCCACCAGCAAACCCCGCCCCCTGGTCTGCGGAAATCCCAGAAACCCTGCCCCCCAGTCCACGGAAATCCCGGAAACCCTGTCCCCCCCGGTCTGCAGAAAAATAGTCTTTTGAAACCGGTCCTTAGTGCCAAAAAGGTTGGGGACCCCTGATTTAGACCACCTAGTCAAATGCTGATGTCTGTGCAAAAATCCAGATTAAAACATCCCTAACAGCCTCTACTGCATAACTTTCCAAACTGTGTGTCGGGACACGTTAGTGTGTCGGCTGCAGTGTCTGTGTGTCGTGGCTGCTGCTGCCTCTGAGCCCTGCCAGGATTCTGCGCAGGTCCTAGTGCCTGCCTTGTGCCTGGCTGCCTCCAAACCTGCCCTGCCAGGATTCCACGCAGGTCCTAGTGCCTGCCTTGTGCCCTGCTGCCTCCAAACCTGCTGTGATTCCACGCAGGTCCTAGTGCCTGCCTTGTGCCCTGCTGTAAGAGTGTGTCGTGAAATGATGCATGTCTAAAAAGTGTGTCACCAACATGAAAAGTTTGGAAAGCTCTGCTCTACTATAACATAACCAGTAGATGGAAGGCCACCACCTTCCTCTGTAATTGGTCCACAGTCAAACTGCACTCATTTGTAGGAAGTTCTCCCCAGGATTCAATGTCTTCCTGCAATTTAAATCCATTTTTTCCACATCCTATCCTCTGGGATTATAGAGAATGACTCTTTCTCTTGGGTCAGGTTTTTACACTTTTTGATAAACTTCAAAAAGTGAATAAACGCAAGAAAAGTACAGACTAGTTCTGAAAGATGGAGAAGCTTCACAGTGGAATATTTCACTCTCTTTGGACATGTGATCCTTGTCTTTCAAGGTTACTATCCTTACACAACAAAGAGATTTGTGTAAACTTAAAAACTAAGGAACGATTGCAAAGGCTATTCAGATAGAGACAACTGTGTTGGACTTACACAGTGCCAACTTCAGTTGGCAGGTTGCAGCATCCCAGAAATAATGGGGGTGGGGGGAAGGCAGAAAACAGTTCTCTATTAAAAGGCACCCTAGTACTGGAATTCATAACAAATTTGATCGTACTCTAGGTCATCCAAGGAGGATTAGAAGTATCTCTCTTCTTAGCATTTCTCCTGCTTCGTTGCAGGGTTACCTAACAGCAATGGGGCAGTTCATTCAATATATCCCTGATCTAAAACTATGCAAAACAGCACAGCGCACATAGTCTCTGCCAAGGAAATATCACAGACTACAGATGGAAGGTACTCCTACGCAAGGTTTATTTTGTTCTTCTGTTCTCTCTGGCTCTTGCCTTCCTATTGTCTATGGTTACTCAGACTTGAAGTACAACATTGGCTAGGGGAAGAAAAGGCTGCAATCAAACTCAACCCCTGGACCATGCCACTTTCTTGGTAACAATATGGAAAGCTGGGTCTTCAACTTCCAGTCTAATTTATCTTCCCAGCCTCGATAAGATCAGCCAGATGCTGTGATGCTGGCTAGAAAACTGGTAACAAAGAGAGTCACTGCAGTTTTGGGAGTCTGGTTGCCAAAGACCAATTCTACTAAAGCAGGTTGTTCACCCATCATATTCTGTTCCCTGCTGTACATAGGCAGGATGTTCTATTTTTTTGCTCTGTAACTAGTACTGGCATGTAAGCCCGGAGGTATAATGGGAAATAGGTCATATTGCCAGTACGTCCCTCGGAGAACTCTCTGCTTGAGACAGTGTGAAGTCAACCTTGGCAGGGGTGGGCTTCTGGGGCAGTCTGGAATTGGGGATAATCCTCTTAAGCACCAAGCCACTGCAGCCCTACCTTAGTGGAAATCCTTAATGGATCATCAGCTAAGATTCCAGGAGGGGTGTTTTGTTTTGTTTTCTTGCTGTTGTTTTTTGCATCTCACAAGCAAGCTCACTGTGGATTAAGTATGACATGCTCAAACAACTTTCTTCTTGGTGACGGAATCACTCAAGGCAACGTGTACAAAGGAGCTTTTGCCACTATCCAGTGTTTATGGACGAGTTACCTCTAACCTTCATTCTTAAGTAGGCCCTGGGAAAAAAGTACAGGTAGTCCTTGCTTAACCACAATTGGGACCAGAATTTTGGTTGCTAAGCAAAATGGTCATTAAGTGAATCTGACCCAATTTTAACCCTAACCTTTTTGTGGTGGTTGTCAAGCGCATCACCGCAGGCATTAAGTGAACCACGTGGTCGTTAAATGAACCACACGGTTCCCCATTGATTTTGCTTGCCAGAAGCCAGCCGGGGAAGGTTGAAAATGCTGATCACGTGACCATGTGACACTGCGACTGTCATAAATGCGAACCGGTTGCCAAGTGCCCAAATCATGATCACGTGACCACGGAGATGCAGTGATGGTTGTGTGAGGACTGGTTGTAAGTTGGTTTTTTCAGCACCGTCATAAGTCCAAACTGTCACTAAACGAATGGTTGTTAAGCGAGGACTACCTGTAAGAGAGTTCCTAGCCTTTCCCCCTCTATATTACTGTTTAGGAAAAGCCAAAGCAATAGGAGGTTACTCTGTATTTAAGAAATCTAGGTTAGAGAACACACTTTGGGTGATTAAGATGGTTCATGGACTATATTTATAATCTATACCCAGACTTTTTATAGAGATGGTAGAGGGAAGATTGATAAACTGTAAGCAAATGAAAAAATAACAAATCCTAAATTCTGCTACATTAGTAGACACCCTCAGGGGTATGGTCAAAAAAGTCGACATGGCCACCACAATGGTGCAATTGAAGCTCTGCCTGTTTTTTCATGTGTGACGCACATAAAAACAGGCAGAGCTTCAATCCTACTATCATGGCTACCATCTTGAGTTTTTGGACCATACCCTACGGACACCCCTGGATACCCTTTTTCTTGATTTTCATTTTCTCTTGGCTATCGTGCCTAACTGAACTCCCCAGCCCAAGAAATCAGTCATAGGTGGAAGGGGGCATACAACTGGAACATAGTTTTGCCTACATGCTCTCCTGTGGCCATCTCAGAAGTCCCAATTCACCTCCCCTGTGAAGTGGGCAGTACAGGACATCACGAATCCTTAGAGCAAGCAAAGCAGATCCTGTTAAAATAAACTTGATAATTCAGTGAGTACTGACTCTAGGATTTGGAAGACTCTCAGGCACGGCATCCTGTGTACCAGCTTTCCCTTATCTAAAGGCAAAGTCAAGCTCGATTCCTGCGGGCTGCATGGATGTGGTTTCCTTGGCAGCGTGGTAGCTGAGGTTTGTCATTGCCTTCTTCCCGTGTAACCAGCATCCCTGGAATTCCCATCAAAGTACTAACAAAGTCTGACCATGAGATCAGCCATGGTTGGCTGGGTGCTATTGCCAGCAGCTGAGGCTTAATCAATAGCGGCCAATAACCAACCGTATTGGCTGTGTTCACACAATATTCTCCCAGGGTAAACATGTATTCTTGCATTGGTAGCATGTGATCAGGGCAATATTCTTTTCTGCAAAAGAATTAAGGGAGACAGGTTTGACATCAGGACCCCAAGCAAGGACAAAGTAGTATCAGAGCATTTCAAACTCCTAGGACACTCCATAGCAGACCTCAAGGTGACTGTTTTGGAAAAGCAGCATTTTAAGTCCACCACTGAGCAAGAGATTGAAGTCACATACATCAAAAGGTGTCAGGCCATCTCAATGGGCTTTTAACACACTACAATTGTTAATTGATAAGGTACCTGTAATCTGTTTCACATGTAACCTGCATCTGCATAACCACCTTTCCACTACCACCACCCCCTACTTCACCCCCCACCTGTCTATCCACTCTGTACATCTGATGAAAAAAGCTGCAGTTCACAAAAGCGTATGCCTTTTTAACTGAACTTGTTGGAAAAGGTGCTACCAGATTCCTGATTTTTTGCCATGGTAGACTAACACAGCTTTCCTTCTATGAACTCCACAGAATCAGGGGTAATCTTATCACTGCCCATCCCTTTCTTTCTAAGTTATAGCACCTGCGAAGCTTCAGGGGAGTAAAACAATGAGTGGTGAGATGCCATTCTTAGCGCAAACTCAATTTTTGCAGGCCAAGGTAGATAGGCTGAGTTACAGTAGCAATGAATGCACCACTGGAAGAGCTGAAGGACCAGGTTAGGGGCAGATCATCACAGAGAAAATCTATCTATGTGGTTGCTAAGAGTTGACAGTGACTTGATGGCACAAAATCAATCAACCAACCAACTTTGCCATCTTTTTCTCTTTGGATAACATACTGGACCAAGGGAGCTGGTTGAGCTCCAAACAATCCCAGGGCTGTTCTAGACTAAAACTAACCTTACCTTAACCCATTGCTGACTGAGTTTACCTGATTGCACAACACGCTAGCTCAGGGCTTTCCAAAGTTTTCCCGCGGCGACACACCAACCGCCGTTGGTGTGTCGCCGCGGGAAAACCCGGAAGTGCCGCCATTGCGGCAGTGCGCAAAAACCCGGAAGCGCTGCTGCCGCTTTCGGGTTTTTGCGCGCCGCCGTTGGTGTGTCGCCACAGGAAAACCCGGAAGCGCTGATGATGATCAGCGCTTCTGGGTTGTGTGGCGACACACTTTTGTGTTGCGACGCACAGTTTGGAAAGCTCTGCGCTAGCTCAACCCACTTGATCCAGTTAAGTGTGCTGGTGGATGCAACCTCAGCCTCAGGCTGAAGGGATCTCATCAGAGGAAGACTCTGCAAATTGGAAATTAGGTTTATCATACGTCCTGCTTTGACTGGGATTGACCTGGGTTTGCATTCCAGCCAGATTACAAGTCCTGGACAGTAGGGTTGTACCAACCCACAAAAGAAGCATATGAGTTTATCTCTAAGTTTATGGCCCTTGGCCTTGGCATGCTGCACAGGCAAAGGAGGAACAGAAAATGTGCTGAAGCCCCTGCTGCCAGCTTCACTTGCACAAGCCTGCAGATTACAACCCTCCTCCAGCTTGAAAATAAGATAAACCTAGAAATAGGAAGACGGGGGTGGGACTGAGCGACTAAGCGCTGGGGTCACCGTATCTGTGGGTCAGGCTGGGTTTAGAGGCAGTTTGGGGTTTTTTAATCGGGACATACCTAAGTTAGGACTTACAGTGCAGTTAAATATGAAGAAACAATGTCTTCCGCTTTCAGCAATTAAGAGAGGGAGAATCTGAGGGCCCAAAGCTGCCCCGCCGCGCTCCATATTATAAACTTATTTTTGTTCCGTTCCGCCAGGAAGCTGCTTTCTAGCATCGACCTCCTCGCTGAAACTTGGCAACCTAACCCGGCGTTTTCTAACAACGGGGAGGCAAGCGTAGCCATTCAGGAGCTAGAAAGGGAGCCGGTCCCCAAAGAGCGCGGAAGGAAGGGCGGGGAGCGCGCGCACGTGGCCTTTTTGCATAGCCAGGGACCGCCGCGCTGGGAAAGCGAATAGGAGAAGGCGCGGGGGGGGGGGAGCGCTGGGATCCAGTTCCACCGACCCCGCAAGAGGAGCCGCGCTCGCACCCGCGCTGCCGCACAAAAGGCCCTGCGCGCGCCGGGGATTAGGAGCGGGTCTAATCCCAGCCGCCCTTTTCGCGGCTCTCGTTCCTCGCGTCTTTCCTCTTTGTGGCAATCCGGGGAGGAGGGGGAGCCTGCGATGTCCGCCCCCAGGAAAGGCTTCTACCGGCAGGAGATCACCAAGACTGTCTGGGAAGTGAGGGAGCGCTACCGGGAGCTGCAGGCGGTAGGCTCCGGTGCCTACGGCGCGGTCTGGTAAGTGGGTCGCCCGGGAACACCACGCGCCCCTAGTTGCGGGCAGAGGAGAGAGCGCTTCGCTGCCGAGCGTGGAGCCTGGCCCCGTCGAGGAAGGGAACAATGGCCCCTTCGCGCTGCTCCTTCGCCAGCCCCTAGCCTCTTCCGCGGCAGTGGGTACCGGAGGCGTGGGTACGAAATGCCAACCCTAGCGCATTTCCCTCCCCGGCCCTGCGATTGGACCTGCTGTACCCTGTTCACACGATACGCTCTACCTGGGTACTGAGGAATCCGCTTTCTGGGTTCGCCCACTACTTTGCATTCGCCGGGGGCTCTTGACGCGCGGAGACATGAGAAAAATGCCAGTAATCAAAGTTAACAGTAACATTAATCAAGTTAGCATGCTTGGCAGATGCAGATTCTGAGAGTTTTTTTTTACTAGCGTGTAGTGGGAATACAGCATTTATTTTCCTTCTCCGCCCCGCCCAAGTTCAAGCATGCGCCTCCGGGCATTGAAATTGAACCCAGAATCAGTGGGTGGTGTTAGCAAGACCCCGGATGGCTTGAAGGCTGAATTTCTTAACTTGTCCTCTTTTACTATGTTATATAGAAATAGTGGGGAGGGGAGAGAGAAAAGTTACTGTATTATTTTGGGGTGGGTGGGGAGGGGGGCAAGTTGCAAACGTTAGTCATAACATCTTTGGGAGAGGGGGAAATCTGAAACAACCTTGGGCAGCAAACTACAACTTTGCAAACATGAGGTTGCTTTTTTATGTATAGGGAAATGTTTAACTTTTTCCCCCAAAAACATTCTTGCAACATATGCCATTTTGACTCGCTGGATGTGACTCAGTCTTTTGACTCCTTTGCTGCTGTAGTGAACTTGTTGGAGAGTTAAAAAAACAAACAAACAGGAAGCCACATTTTCTGCTGGAGACCCAATTCCAAGTAATTTATAGGCAACATCTAGCCAACCTAGGCTGATCTGATAAAAATTAAACAAGCTGGACCTGGTTATTATGGATGTGAGACCACCAGGAGATACTATAACTATAGGCTAGACTGGGAAATTTAAAAAAGCATCTCAGAGAAAGGCAATGGGGAACTGCTTCTGTATCACTGCCAAAAAACACTACACAGATGTGTCCATGAAATTACATTACGTTCTCTCCCATCTTCTTCCCTGTCCATTTTAATGCTTTGTTCTATCATTTCCATTTAGCAATTACTGGCTTCCTCTCTTCTGCTGATCCCAGATCTGAGATGGGAATAGGAAAATTACTTCCTCTGGCATGTGGCATGATTGTTGGTGTAACTGGCAATTTGAATGTGTGACAAAGCCGCACTTCTGGGACCAGTTATATTTCTGACAGATTTTGGAACATAAAATACTGGAGTCTTGACTTCAAACTTCAATTGTTCTGGGGCCTTCTTATCCTGCTTTTTCTGTTCAGAGTAGCCTTATGACCTGGCCAGGTGGATACCTCTCTGGCTCATTTTGGTGCAATTTGTTCATGGAGTGGACTAAATGGAAGTGACTTTATGGGGAGAAAAAGCTTTCAGTGTTCTGAACGGGATTAACCAGAAAAATAAATAATGTTTGGCTCCTTTAAAGTTCTCAGTTTCAAGCCATGTATTTTAAATAGAAGGAAGCGGAACTGAGCAATGTGTGAAGCAATGTTACCCAATAATAACAATAATTGAAAAGGGTAATTTTTGTAGCTGTCACGATACCCAGGGACAGCAGAACATGAAAAATGGGGGGAAATTACAAAATACTGAGTTTAAACAATTAAAATGAGTAGATCATGAAAAAAAATGCAAAAATTGTCATTCCTGCAGTTATTGATGCATTAGGCAGAATACCAAACAGATTAAATAGATTTTTACAAGCACTAAATATTTCAACTACTGTATATCAACTGGATTTACCAAACCTTCCACCTTGCTGGGCACCTGTTATATCTTAGGATATTACTTGGCTCCTAGTTGTGGCTAGAACTTGAATTTCTAAGGAATACCAGTCAAAGATGTGATTTTTTTTGTTTACTCTTTATACTGTGTTACTCCTTGAACTAAAAAAAATCATGATAGTGCCCTAACAGATGTAAAATGATTGAAGAGTTCAAAGGGGTACAAAGATTGGAAAGACTTCCTAGGTTGGCATCACTTGAGCATTTTACTGTCTAAAAGGCAGTAAAGTCCATCCCGTTAGGCCCATCCACTCAGGTGAGTCTAAATAAGCAAAATTCAAGTAGCAGCTTGCAGCTTCAGAAAGGCTGCCTGCTTCTGACCTATAATCTTCTATATATCCAAGCTCTGTGAGCTATGAAGAATCTTGCCCTTCTGAAAATGATTTCAAACTGCTTGAAGAACAGGTGGCAGCTGTGGCTGGGTGGACTTCTGCACAATTACACCTGGTGCATCAGCTACAATCTTTTCTGGATTTACAGTCACTCACGCCTTCCTCACACCTGTTTGGATTATTGCTTTACATGGGACGGTCCTTGAAACCATCTGGCAGCTTCAACTGGTCCAGAACGTAGCTGCTTGAGTAGTGATAAGAACATCTGGGGCAGTGTTTCTCAACCGTGGCAATGTTAAGATGTGCGGACTTCAACTCCCAGAATTCCCCAGCCACACATCTTAACATTGCCAAGGTTGAGAAACACTGATCTAGGGTCTCTAATGTAACACCTCTTTTGAGAACTACTGCTTATCAGTTTCCTTCTGAGTGCAAGTCAAGGTGCTGGTTGTCACCTTTAAAGCCCTACATGGCTGAGGACCTGGGTGTCTACAGGATCTTCTTCTCCCAATGGCTTCTACTTGTCCAATAAGACCTGGAAGAGTATCTCCATCTTCTAGGGAATGTCATTCCCGGGGACCCGTGTTCTCAGTTGCCCTCTGTTGTGGAACAGCATTCCTCTCCAAGTTTAGACTGCTTTGAAACCCAATGGCTTTTCAGAACACATCAGAACATGGCCTTCAAAGTGGGAGGGAGAGGCAAGCCCTCTTGCTATGGGTTTTGTATGTTGTTTGGCTGTTCCTTAGGTGCTGGGGTTATTGTAGAGGAGAGTGTAAGTCACTCAAAATGCCTTTGGGTTGGAGTAGCATCTGACCCCCAGCAAATAACAATACATTTTGTGGTTGAGCTGTCTTACCTGCCCATCTTTAACCATGTTAAGGGTTTGGTTGAATTAAGTCCAGATGTTAGTTTGGGGGCAGTTACTATTTATTTATTTTATTTATTTTTTATCCTGCCATTATTATTTTTATAAATAACTCAAGGCGGCGAACATACCTCATACTCCTTCCTCCTCCTATTTTCCCCACAACAGCACTGTGAGGTGAGTTGGGCTGAGAGACAGGGACTGGCCCAAGGTCACCCAGCCAGCTTTCATGCCTAAGGTGGGGCTAGAACTCTCAGACTCCTGGTTTCTAGCCCAGCACCTTAACCACTAGTCCAAACTGGTACACTATGGTACACTGGGCTTCAAAAGTTGCTTTTCTTAGGAGAAGCCTTCAAGTCAAATTTGTAGTTGAGGTTTCTTAGCAATGAGGCCCCTGCACTGTTCTGCTTGGCTGCAGAAAGTGGCGTGTGCATGATGCATGTACAGAAAGGGCTACTGGATCAAGCAAAGCCATGTGTGAAGCATCAAGGCAGGATATATTGTGTTCCCCCCACACACAAAACATGATCTTAAGTAGTTTACACTCTGCTGAGGTGGGATCCTAGTTTTTTGATAAAGTGTCTGTTTCTCACACAGAAGTTCTCTGGTGTCAGGATGTGACATCCTGCCAGCGTAGAGTAGTTGTTTAGAAATGGGATTTGTAGTAGTTGTAGTTAGAAGCAACAGGCCTGGGAATGAAGGGGGGTGAAGCCGAGCGGAGCAACTGCAAGGCCAACGGTGTGGGTTATCTTTGCTTGTTAGTTTGGAATGTGAGGCAAAGGAGGGAGAAAGGAATTTTACTGTTCCTTAGTTCAGTGAGAAATGGGGGTATGAGCTTTTTGATGTTAGGGGAAGGAGTGCAGGCCTTGGGATGGGGGAGTGCTGTATGGGGGTTTTAGCTAGCTTTCGCGCACATTTTTTTCCAGACTGATCTTTGCATTGGACTAGTAAAGGTAAAGTTTCCCCCACACAGTCGTGTCCGACTCTAGGGGCCGGCGCTCATCTCCATTTCATAGCCGAAGAACCAGCGCTGTCCGAAGATGCTTCCGCGGTCATGTGGCCGGCATGACATGCATGTAATGCTGTTACCTTCCTACCAAAGTGGTACCTATTTATCTACTTGCATTTGCATGCTTTCGAATTGCTAGGTTGGCAAAAGCTGGGGCGAGTGCGGGAGCTCACTTCGTCTCGCGGTGCTCGGGTCTCTAACTTCCGACATTCCGATTGACAAGCCTGGCTTCTTAACCGCTGAGCCATCGCACCCCCTATTGGACTAGTAACCTGTATCAATAAAAGATTTCTTCCACATCCTTTAATGCAGAGCTTTCCAAACTTTTCCTGTTGGTGACATACACCGGTGGTGGCGGTGTGCAGGTGTGTCGCGCGAAACCCGGAAGGGCTGATGGCGTGCCGCTGCTGCTGTGCACACTGTTGCGTGCGGCAGCATGCCATCAGCGCTTCCGGGTTTTCGCGCAACACACCTGCACACCACAGGCGACACAGTACTGTGTTGCGACACACAATTTGGAAAGCTATGCTCTATTGGCTTGTGATTGAGAGATTCTGGATTGATAACAGAAGGGCCAGTTCATCACATCTGGCTCCAGTTAAAAGGATTTGATGGAAGGTGATGGAAAAGATGTGTCGGTGAGTCAGTGCCAGTTAGAGAAACGATACAGCTTGAGCAGTTTCTTATATTTCTTGTTACAATATGACTCTATAACTGACAAACTTATAAATAAGCAAACTTCTTGCCGCAGTAGTAGTTAGAGAGCAGGTCAGAAGTAGCTTCATTTGTGCAACCTTCCTTATTAATTCATAGACACCTTTGTAGCACAAGTAAAGAGAGGCGCTGAATCTTTCCACCTTACTAGATTGGTACGGTCGGCATTTGGGCCTAACAGGTCCACGGGCCTTCTCTATCTAGGTCTAATTCACTTCTGTTCCTGTCTCCATTAAGTTCAGCTATTGACCAGAAAAGTGAAAGCAAGGTGGCTATCAAGAAGTTGTACCGCCCATTTCAGTCAGAGCTTTTTGCCAAACGAGCATATCGGGAACTGCGGCTTCTGAAGCACATGAAGCATGAAAATGTGAGTACCTGCTCTAGCAAGCCTTTCATTCCACACTTAGGATAGCCCTGGCGCACTCTAACAGGAACTATTTCACAGGGGCTAACGTTTATCTAGATGTTGTTCTAAATCACTGCTTTTTTTTTTTAACTATGCCTCCAAAATGAGTAAGTTTTGCACAACTCTGTTCATTCCTCCACTGCCTCATCAGCTACATTAGTTACAGATCATGAGATACAGAAACCTGGTATGGACAACCATTGTTTGACAACTTTAGTTTAGCATCTCATAAAACAAACAAGCTTCCTTTTGTCCCAGCGTCACCATGAGATTGGAAGCATCCACCTCCATTTTCATTCGCCTGAGCTCAAACCTGGGATAATCTAAGATTAAGCAGGACAACCTCAAATCATGTGCTAAAAGTCATCAGCAAAATCACCTATTTAGGCTAAAACAATGTTTTGTGTTTCTGACTCCCAAAAGGTATTCCTTCAGCCTTAACCTCCTTCAGCCTTAAAACACTCACATGATAAAGGGGCCACTCAATCCACAAAAGCTTATTGAACATTATTTATTGAAACAAACCAACAGTCTGAATTGGTTAAATGAATAACAGTTTAAGATCCAGCCTGTAACTTAAGTCTGTTTACAAAAGACACTAATCAAATATCCCTGATAAAAAAGAAAGGGAGCAGACAGATGAAAATGCTAACCATTTAATATGTAGCTTAATATTACAGAATGCCAAGTAAAAAAATCCTTCACAGTAAGTTAGAATTGTTGTCAAGTCTAATGAACAACTGGTGCCAGTTTGATATGCTGTTTACCAAGCCCTTTGGCGGAATGGTATTGCTGTGTATTCCTATTTCCATGGTATTGCTGTCCCAAATGCCTGGAATGCTATAGGACCTGTGGTTTTAAACACAGTTTTAGAAATGTTGTTGAAATCTTTGTTTTTAATTATAACTGATTTTGAATATATTTGTAAAGTCTTAATTGAATTATTTTGTGATTTGGAATTACAGCATTAAAAAACAATAAAAACAGGAGGTATATGTTACATAAATAGTCTACCATCATGTCTGAACACAGCTAGGCTGTGTTCAATAGTATATCGTGCAAAATGCCTGCTCCCTTGTCAGATTTTTTTTAAGCTATAGAGAGCAAATGTTTTTGTTATACCCGTTGATACTTCCCTGTGTTTTTGACAGGACTGTTAAGTTTCTGTCCAATTAAACATTATCTGTTTTGTCTAGTTATTATCAGTACGGTATGGGGTTGTGAATCAGGGGACTGAGGAAGAGAATGCTGTCTTGTTGCCAGTTATAAATATTCTGTTCCACTCAAGCTATAACTTCTTTGTTAAAGTTTCTGCTCCAAAGTTTTTGATTTAGCATTGTATTTTAGCAAGGAGCAAACAGAATATATTTTGAATACATTAGCTACTCTTTTTCACCATTAATCTTCTAACTATTGTCTGCCAAGCAAGTAAATTAGCAGGTAAGAATCAGGCAGATTTTGTGTTTTCATGCAAGTTAACTTGGTCATGGTGTTCTTGATGGGATGCACTAAATCAAGGGTCAGCAACTTTTTTTGGCTCCTGGCTTTGTCATGCCTCAGATGAACACTTGTGGGATCATGAATTCTCATGAGAATGTGTAAGATTTTGCAGGCTTGCAATATTTTATCTATTCACTAAATATTTGGGGGAGAGGTATCCATGTACTCTCTGTTGCTAAACCAAATCCAAAACAGGGCTACAAACTTTTTAGTGGCCAAGGACCATACTAAATATTTCTGAAGGAATGATGTCTATAAAGAGTTTTATAGCTTTCATGTGGACAAGAGTTAGCTGGGGGCAATATAGTGAAGGTCTTTATTTTTTAATTGTGATAAATCTGCTTTAGGATTGTTTTTTTCTCTTGCCTACCTCAAAGTGACAGGAGGCCATGCTGTCAGTTTGCAGCAGATACAATTACTGTAGAGCAGAGCTTTCCAAACTCTGTGTCGGGACACGTTAGTGCACAGCTTTCCAAACTGTGTGTCGTGACACTTTAGTCTGGTGTGTCGCCACACAACCCGGAAGCGGCAGCGGGGGCGTGCGTGGCGGCGGCGCGCCATCAGCGCTTCCACGTTTTAGTGGAGGCCCCCCCGCACCGCCGCTGTGCACGCCCCTGCGCGTGCCGCTGCCGCTGCCGCCGTTGGTGTGTCGCCAACGGCGGCACTTTAGAAAGCACTGCATTAGTGTGTCGGCTGCAGTGTCTGGGTGTGTCACGGTGGCGGCTGCCTCCGATCCCTGCCAGGATTCCACGCAGGTCCTAGTGCCTGCCTTGTGCCCTGCTGTAAGAGTGTGTCGCGAAATGATGCATGTCTAAAAAGTGTGTCACCAACATGAAAAGTTTGGAAAGCGCTGCTGTAGAGGAATCTCTAGAGATGCAGAAGAGGAGATGCAGGTCAACAGTTTTCTTTCCTGATCTAAGGGGACATTCCCACAAACAAAGCTGCATAAAAAGAAACATGATCTCCACTGACATCCTTCTTCATATGAGGCTTTTGTAACCTTGGGAATGGTTTTGGGGGAGCTGCAGTGGGGAAGAAGTGGGAAACCTCAGTTCTGCAATTCGCTCTCAGTTGCTCAGATCAACTATATACATTATATGCATGCAACATATAGCATACTAATGGTAACACCATTCCCCTACAGCAAAACAAGTCCTGAATTTACTAATTAATGTTTCTTATGTGAATAATTGCAGTGACGGCATTTTTTTTCTTATCTGTGTTTCCCCATCTTCTGTAGGTAATTGGGCTTCTAGATGTCTTCACACCAGATCCTTCACTGGATAAATTTAATGACTTGTGAGTATATCATTTGGGGGGAAACTTTGGATTCCATGTTATGATTTGCACTAAAATAGATGTTCTCAATTGTTTTGGTATTTATATTGATGGAATTACTGTTCCTTCTTGGTTAAGCTGGTTCTGGAGTTAACTGGAACAGTTTGGAATCTGGTTCTTCATATTAGGATACATTAATATATATGTTGTGAGCATTGTCATTATGCTGGAAGAATCACATATCTATATATAGAATAAAATAACATCACAACCAATTGTGACTGTGCACCCTATGATCTTAGAAACAGATGTTACCTCTTTACAGCATTAAGTGGAAAATTAAACTTCTGAAAGATTTTGCTTCTTTCAATGGTTACAGTTTTACCAAATATAACTGGATGACTTTTAGACCATATATCTGCCAAATAAAATGTAAACTTGCACATTGATGCTCATTTTGTTTTCCAGTGGTGATAATATTGCTGATACAATTGTTTAAAGTAACATATGTCTTATTTTAAAAGTAATTCATTTATTCATTTGTCAGGTTTATGTCCCACTTTTTGTTTTATTATTAGACTATTTAAACATCTGATTTTTTTAAAAAAGAATCTGTGTTATTTATAATGATTAGGTATTGGGAGATCTGGTTACTTATTAAAAAGTGGACTGGATTAGCCATCTTAAACCTAAAGCAGCTTTTTCCTACTTGGCAACACCCAAGTGTTGATCTACAGTTTCTGCAATACTCAGTCAACATATCAAATGGCTGAGGATGATGGGTGCTGTAATGTGCAACATTAGGAAAGTTTAAGCTACCTTTAAAAAATAGAAATATGCAATTTCTCCCTCCCCATCTAGCTGGGGAGTTCTGTGAAACTTTTATTAGTTACTTGAGTTTGTGCAATTAATTGCTTCCATAAATACCGTTTATTTTCTTTCCTCTTCCTCTGCTTTAAATTAGTATTGAATTTTTGCGTGGAATTGTCAGCTTTTAACCCTGTATTTAAAATTCTGCATTTTCTTATTACATGTGTATACAGTAATATCTACCATAAATGTATTCGTATAAAAAGGTGTAGTTATGATGTTTCTTCAACTGTTTTTTATCTTTTTTTAAAGAATTTTATTAGTTTTCAGAATATTTATTTATTTATTTATTAAATTTCTATGACAGCCCATCTCCCCCTCAAGGAGGGACTCTGGGCGGTTCACAACCACAACATCATTAAAATACAATAAAAACAACAATAAAAATATAAATACAATAAAATCCAAGTGGCAGGTGGTTCTTACAGTGAAGCTAAACATATTTAAAATATTTGAGGCGGCTCTAAGAAATCGGCCATCCCCAAGCTTGACCACTTTCCTTCTTGCCCCAGGCGAGATCACAGAGCCAAGTTTTTAATTTTTTCCTGAAGTCCAGGAGTGAAGGGGCCTGTCTTATCTCTGGGGGGAGGATGTTCCATAGGGCAGGTGCCACTGCAGAGAAGACTTGCCTCCGAGACCCCACTAGATGGAATTCTTTCATGGAGGGGGTCCGCAACATGCCCTCTCTGCAAGATCGGGTGGGATGGGATGATGTAATGGGGATGAGGCGGTCCCTCAGATAACCTGGGCCCATGCCATGTAGGGCTTTAAAGGTAATAACCAACACCTTGAATTGGACCCGGAAGCAAACAGGCACCCAATGCAGCTCACGGAGCAGAGGTGTTATGCGTGTCAATCTTGGTGCACCTAAAATTGCCCGTGCGACTGCATTCTGTACCAGCTGTAGCTTCCGGATATTCTTCAAGGGTAGCCCCATGTAGAGTGCGTTACAGTAATCTATATGGGAGACAACCAGGGCAATTAATTAATTAATTAAAATTCAAAATATAGAACAGATAGACTACAGGTCTAAATAAAAAAGAAAGAAAAACTATAAAAGTGCAGAACAGAGAGAGAACAGAAACAGAAAGTGACTTCCAACCTTCTCCAATACAGATATGAATACATTTACAAATATAATCTCTTACCATTAGTTAAACCTTAGTAACATTATTTCTATCAGATCAAACCATTTAATCATTAAAACCCAAAATCAAAACTCCATTTTTTTCCTGACACAAGCAAGTAGTCTAAAAGTGGTTGCCAAGTAGAAACAAACCCAGAAGCAATATTTTCTCTTATCAGCGCTGTTAACTTGGCCATTTGGGCCAGCTCCATCAGTTTGATAATCCAGTCCTCCACAGTAGGTATTTGTGGATCTTTCCATCTTTGTGCATCCCAAATTTTTTTGGCCTTTTCACAAGTCCACCAAAGATAATAAAAAGTTCCTTTGCCGAGAGAACATTTCCAACAAACATTCGTTACTCCATTATACATTTTTGACTACTGATCAGGAGTTAAATGCCAACAATACATCATTTTATAAAAAATCTCTTTTAAGTTATAATTCAAAGTAAATTTCAAACCTTTGTTCCACGTGTTCTCCCATTGCTCCAACATAATATTGTATCCAAAATTCTTAGCCCATTTAATCATACGTTCTTTAACTTGTTCATCTTCTAAATTCATCTGTAACAACATTTTATACATCTTTGTAATAATATGTTCATCATTTATACAGTGTTCCATTTCAAATTGAGTTGTTTCATTAACAAATCTGAAATTCTTTTTATCCACTTTAAAATGTTCTAACAATTGTAGATATGTAAACCAATGACATGTAAAACTTTCCAACTCTTAACAGTTCCCTTGTTTTAAGCTTCGGTTCACCCTCTTCAAAATTTAACAAATCTTTATAATTTACTTTAACCAACTTGTTCCCCCCACATTTCTCTTCTAACAAATGCTTCATGAGGTGACAACCACAATGCTACATTAGGAGACAGTCTTGCTTTATATTTGTTCCAAACCCTGATTATGGCACTCCTAACAAAATGGTTTTTAAAATCTTTATTAACTTTAATTTTGTCATACCACAAATAGGCGTGCCACCCAAATCTCAATTCATGTCCTTCAAGTTGCAGTAACTTCCTGTTCTTCAAAGTTATCCATTCCTTCATCCAAAGCAAACAACAGGCATCAAAATACAATTTTAAGTCAGGTAAACCCAAACCTCTTCGTTCTTTGGCATCTTGTAACAATTTATATTTAATTCTTGGTTTGCCTTGCCAAATGAACTTAGAGATATCCTTCTACCATTGTTTAAATGGTAAATCTGTCGACAAAATCAGTATAGTCTGAAAAAGAAAAAAGTTCCTAGGCAAAACATTCATCTTAATCACAGATATTCTCCCCATAAGAGACAATTGTGATTTTTCCCATCTTAACAGATCTTTTTTCACATCATTCCAAATTTTAACATAATTATTCTGAAACAACATACTATTCTTGGTTGATACTGTAAAATCACCCCCAAATATCTAACCTTTTTTTCAATCTTAAAACCAGTCTTACCCATCAACAATTCTTGATTGGATGAAGTTATATTTTTGGTCAGCATCTTTGTTTTTTGTTTACTTTAAGTCCTGCCAATGACCCAAATTCTCTCAGTTTCTTCATCAGATGCTCCACAATATCCAGAGGGTCTTGTAGTATCAAAACTAAATCATCAGCAAAAGCCCTCAGTTTAAAGACCTCTTTTTAAATCTTTAATCCCTTTATTTGTTTGTGTCTTCTAATATCTCTGTTAAAAACTTCCAACACCAAAATAAAGAGCAAAGGCGACAAAAGACATCCTTGTCTTGTCCCTTTTTGTATATGACACGGTTCAGTTAACTCATCATTCACGATGCTTGCCTTTTGAGGTGTATAAATTGACTTAATTCCCTGAATAAAATACTTTCCAAAGTCCGTATTTTCCAAGACTTTAAACATACAGTAAAACTCCAGTTCAAATTGTCAAAAGCATTTTTTAGCTGTCTTTTGGGTAAGAACCCACATTGATCGTGGTGAATAAATTCCTGTAGAATTTTCTTCATTCTTTCAGCCAGTATTGAAGCAAATATTTTAAAGTCATTGTTCAGCAATGAAATTGGTCTGTAATTCTTAATTAAAGAAGGGTCTTGTCCTTCCTTTGGTAAAAGTGCAATGTTAGCTTCTTTCCAAAATAGAGTTGTTCAGTCTTTTAAAAGGTTGAAGAATCTGATCTTCAAAACATCTATAATACACTGCTCAAAAAAATAAAGGGAACACTGAAACAACACAATGTAAGTCCAAGTCAATCACACGTCTGTGAAATCAAACTGTCCACTTAGGTAGCAACACTGATTGACAATCAATTTCACATGCTGTTGTGCACATGGAATAGACAACAGGCGGAAAGCATAGGCAGTTAGCAAGACATCCCCAATAAAGGAGTGGATCTGCAGGTGGTGACCACAGACCACTTCTCAGTTCCTATGCTTTCTGGCTGATGGTTTGGTCACTTTTGAATGCTGGTGGTGCTTCTACTCTAGTGGTAGCATGAGACGGAGTCTACAACCCACACAAGTGGCTCAGGTAGTGCAGCTCATCCAGGATGGCACATCAATGTGAGCTGTGGCAAGAAGGTTTGCTGTGTCTGTCAGCATAGTGTCCAGAGCATAGAGGCGCTACCAGGAGACAGGTCAGTACATCAGGAGACGTGGAGGAGGCCGTAGGAGGGCAACAAACCAGCAGCAGGACCGCTACCTCCGCCTTTGTGCAAGGAGGGACAGGAGGAGCACTGCCAGAGCCCTGCAAAATGACCTCCAGTGGGCCACAAATGTGCATGTGGCTGCTCAAACGGTCAGAAACAGACTCCATGAGGGTGGTATGAGGGCCCGACGTCCACAGGTGGGGGTTGTGCTTACAGCCCAACACCGTGCAGGACGTTTGGCATTTGCCAGAGAACACAAGATTGGCAACTTCGCCACTGGCGCCCTGTGCTCTTCACAGATGAAAGCAGGTTCACACTGAGCACATGTGACAGACGTGACAGGGTCTGGAGACGCCGTGGAGAACGTTCTGCTGCCTGCAACATCCTCCAGCATGACCGGTTTGGCAGTGGGTCAGTAATGGTGTGGGGTGGCATTTCTTTAGGGGGCCGCACAGCCCTCCATGTGCTCGCCAGAGGTAGCCTGACTGCCATTAGGTACCGAGATGAGATCCTCAGACCCCTTGTGAGACCACATGCTGATGCGGTTGGCCCTGGGTTCCTCCTAATGCAAGACAATGCTAGACCTCATGTGGCTGGAGTGTGCCAGCAGTTCCTGCAAGACGAAGGCATTGATGCTATGGACTGGCCCGCCCGTTCCCCAGACCTGAATCCAATTGAGCACATCTGGGACATCATGTCTCGCTCCATCCACCAACACCACGTTGCACCACAGACTGTCCAGGAGTTGGGGGATGCTTTAGTCCAGGTGTGGGAGGAGATCCCTCAGGAGACCATCCGCCACCTCATCAGGAGCATGCTCAGGCATTGTAGGGAGGTCATACAGGCACGTGGAGGCCACACACACTACTGAGCCTCATTTTGACTTGTTTTAAGGACATTACATCAACGTTGGATCAGCCTGTAGTGTTCTTTTCCACTTTAATTTTTGAGTGTAACTCCACATCCAGACCTCCAGGGGTTGCTTACATTTGATTTCCATTGCTTTTTGTGTGGTTTTGTTGTCAGCACATTCAACTATGTAATGAACAAAGTAATTAATACGAATATTTCATTCATTCAGATCTAGGATGTCTTATTTCAGTGTTCCCTTTATTTTTTTGAGCAGCTTATAATGCAGGTAGACCATTGCGACCTGGCGCTTTTCCCAATTTAGTTCTTTTTATGGGTTCAACTATTTCAAAAGTAGTTATAGGATTATTCAATGTTGCTTTATGTGACTATGAAAGTTTTGGTAAATCTTGTTTATTCAAATATTTGTCTATCTTCTCCAAGGAGACTTCTTGTTTTTTATATAAGTTAGAGAAAAACTATAAAATGTTTTCTTAATCTTCTCATTGTCCAATAATTCCACATTTCCTTCTTGAATCTTTGATATCATTTTCTTCTCTCTTTCTTTCCTCAATTTATATGCTAGCCATCTTCCTGGTTTATTAGCGAATTCAAAATGTCTCTGTTTAGCATATTTCAACTTTGTTTCTATTTCTTTCAGTCAACATTGACAATTGCTGATGTAGTAACTGAAGTTGGTACACAATATTGTTATCTGTCAGTTTTTTCTGTAGCTCAGTTTCTTTCAGCTTAATCTGATCCAAAACCGTTTGTAATTTTTGTTGAGATTTCTTCTTAAGACTACAGTTATGATAGATAAAATGCCCCTCATAACCGCTTTACTAGTATCCCAAACAGTTTTTAGATCTATTTCATTATCCAAGTTAATATTTTAAAAATCATTTAATTTCCTCTTACAATCCTCCACAACGTTTTCTTTTTGTAAAATTAATTTGTTCAGTCTCCATCTATATACCCTAAATGTTTTCTTTATTGTCATACTTACAGGATTATGATCAGAAAAAGTCTTTAGTAAAATACCCACTTTAGAAACTTTATTTGCCAAGTCCCTTGAAATCCATATCATACCAATTCTTGAAAAAGATTTGTGTCTCAGAATAAAAAGTATAATCCTTTGCCAGTCCATTTTTGTATCCCCAAGAGTCCACCAATGCCAAATTGTCCATCAGATGAAAAAAGGATTTTGGTAATTTCCCTTGTTTAATTTTAATTTGTTTCTCAGATGTTCTGTCAATCAAGGGGGAAATAACTCCATTCCAGTCCCCCATTAAACACCAACTTTGATATGAAAAAGATGACAATTCATTCAAAAGTTTCGTAAAAAATTTGCTTTTATCTTCAGTTGGTATATATACTCCCACAATAATAGATTTAAGTCCATAAAGTTCCACTTCAACTGCTACATATCTACCATGCTCATCAGCTAATAATAAATGTGGTTTCAAATGTGGTTTAACATGTAATACAAGGCCATTAATTTTCTTCAGACCTGCTGAAATAAATTCTTGTCCCAAATTTTTATTTATCAAATATTTTGTATCTTTTTTCCTTATATGAGTTTCTTGTAGGCATATCACATCATGTTTAATTTTTTTTCAAATAATGAAAAAAAAATTCTTCTTTTTTGGTGGGCGTTTGCCCCATTTATATTCCATGTAAGACAGTTCAAGGCCATTTTATGGAAACAACCCACCAAAGTCTTTGGATACAGCACCCATCTCTTCATCTTGTATTGTGGAATTCATTTGTTTAGTTCCAGATGCAACCTTTTCAGTTGCATCCTGCTCCAACTTAGTTCCATGCTTGACAAGGAAATCTTTGGCTTTAGGGACTGAAGTTAGTCTAAACCTTTGTTGTTGGTAAGTAAAACTTACCCCTTCCAATTTTTCCCAACGAAAAGGAATCCCATTCAACTGTTTTTTATCATTAACTACTTCTATATTATTGGAATAGCTAGCTTGTGAGCTATTCAGTCAGCTTTGCAATATTCATAGGCTGTGGCACATTAGCCATAATAAAATCATGGAGGAAAACACATGTCAATGTTTTCATTATTCAACAAGTGCCAGCACTCCAGGCCTGGTTCCTTGCTTATCCTGGTTTTTTTATCAGAAAGCTCTGCTCCATCCATCCATCCATCCAACTTCTATCACCGCCCATCTCCCCCAAAAAGGGGGACTCTGGGCAGTTTACAACAAAGTCAGCAATTAAAACATAAAATACATTATAACAACCCTAAGAAAAAATAAATTAGATATAAATATAAAAGCCAAGAGGCAATGAGGTCATATTTAAAAGAGCTCTATGGCGCCAGCCAACCCCAAGAGGAGCTGTTACCCTTCCCATCCCAGGCGAAATGTGGGTTTGAATGATTGATTTATCTGTGTATGTGTATGAAATGCTCAGTTCTCCCCTGGCTTCCACTCATCCGGTTCTTGATCCGGTTTGCCGCCTTGACAAATGGATTTCAGCTGAAGCAGCTAGATGATGGAGGGATCAAAGGAGTGGTTTTGCATCTTGTCTCCTCTAGCTCAGCCCAGTTTGTACTTACGGTCTAATATAAAACTGGGCCAACTGTAGATAGTGTTATTATCAATTGACGTTTCTTGTTCTAATCTAAAGCATAAACAGTTTGTGGTGTTCAGTAAAAAAAGAAGAATAGGAAGTCTTTATATAACATAATGGCTTGCAGAATAGTGCATTTGGTGGAAAACAGGAATCATTTATTTTACATGGTTATTTTATAATCCAAAATAAATTCTGTCTTGCTCTCAACCTATGTAATGCACTTGTTTAGAAAGATGTTTTACCACCAATTCTGTAGATTTTTAGGAAAGGTATCAAGGAACATCTTTTTACATTGACCTTTTTATCACTTATATTCCATTGTAGTGTTAATATTTAAAGATATATTCTTTATATTTTCTACACCACCCTGATGGCTTCCAGTAGAAATCTTCATAATCTGGAATGACTCTACCTTATAATTTGCTACAATACTATTAGACTTCGTAATTTAGTTTTGTTCATGTTTAATTGCCTTTTCATTTTAGCTACCTTGTCATGCCATTTATGGGAACAGACTTAAGTAAAATAATGAAGCATGAGAAACTAACTGAAGATAGGATCCAGTTCCTGGTCTATCAGATGTTAAAGGGCCTAAAGGTTAGATCTCTCTGTTTCATTGTTTTTGTTGTTTTTTGTTATCATTTTCCTGAGACCCAATATGGGCATTCCTATGATAAAGAACCTCCTTATGCAGGTTTCTGATCCACTCCATGGTGTGCTTCAGTATGATGTAAAATTACGTCTTCATTGGCATACAGAATTTGAAATCAGGACTGTGATTTCAAATCCTGACTGTGAGGGAATTTTGATTGTCTTATGCTACATCTTCATTGGTGAACCTTTCTCCTCATCATCAAGATTTGGATTTTAAAGCCTATTAGCTTTATAAACTTTGATTATTTGCACAAAGCCCTTCTAGTTTCTGTCTTAATACTAAATTTAATTAATTTGAAGATAAGTGTGAAGATTCAGTTTAGTCCATTTTTTAAAAAAAATTCTATCCCGCCTTTATTATTTTTATAAATAACTGAAGGTGGCGAACATACCTATTACGCCTTCCTCTTCCTATTTTCCCCACAACAACAACCCTGTGAGGTGAGTTGGGCTGAGAGACAGGGACTGGCCCAAGGTCACCCAGCCATCTTTCATGCCTAAGGTGGGACTAGAACAGTCTCCTGGTTTCTAGCCTGTTGCCTTAACCACTAGACCAAACTGACCATTTACTTATGAGCCTTATTCATATCGTGCAGAAAGTGAGGAATCCTGGCAAATAAATAAATAAAAATAAACTGCTTTCTGACTTGTCTGAAGCTGGGGATCCAGTTGATTGGTCCTCAAAAATCCAAGATCTGCAAGCCAGCTTTAAAGCATATTGTAAAATTGATTTGAAGATCCTGGATTATTTGGGAGCAATCAGTTACTCTTCTAGGCTTGGGCCTAATGGCAGATTATCCCTCTTTTCACTCTAGATTGTGGTTTCCTTGCCTGTTTACCTGCTTGTGTCTAATCTTGCTGCCTATGTCATCAAGGTTTAACAATCCAACCCAACAGCCATTGAGTTAAATCCGCCCTTGATTGAAGCAGCGAGCTGATGTGCCCAAATACATTGTGTGACTTTTGAGAAATGTG
This sequence comes from Charina bottae, assembly GCA_023362775.1. Taxonomy (NCBI): domain Eukaryota; kingdom Metazoa; phylum Chordata; class Lepidosauria; order Squamata; family Charinaidae; genus Charina; species Charina bottae. The sequence goes on from JALMGJ010000006.1 coordinate 68,672,225, forward strand.
AAGATGAACATTTTCTTGTGCCAGCTTTTAATTTAATTGAAACATTAAATTAAAAATAAACTTTTAAAATGTTATTCCAGTCCAGTTAAGGAGCACACACATAAGAAACTTTTGTGGTAAGGTGGTAGCAGGTAAAGCTTGAATATGGATTCTCCATCCTGATCTGGTAGCACCCAGGATTGCGCAGATGTATTCCCAAATAATTTGTGTTTGCACCAATCAGCCTTTTGGGAGAAAGAACAGAGGACTTGCTTTAGTCCTTTTCTTCATTCCACTGAACTGGAACCAGACCCTCCCTCCCTCCCTCCCTCCCTCCCTCCCTCCCTTCCTTCCTTCCTTCCTTCCTTCTTTCCTTCCTTCCTTCCACAAATTTATATGGCCACCCAACTCACACACAGTGACTCCGGGTAGCTTACAAAATTAAAATCCACAATATAAAAACCTGTCAAACCCCCTCCCCTTTGCTTCACTCTTAAAATCTGTTTGTCTGTCTCTCTATTTATCCATCTATCTTGATAGAAACATATTCTTATCAAGTTTTGATTTTATTGCAAAAGAGACAAAGCCTTTCTAAAAAGATTTGCTGCCTGCTCTCACTGTCATGTAACTGCATACTCCCCAAAATACAAGTGCAAATCAAACATCACTGTTGACTTTAATTTATTAGATAAAAGCCAGCCTTTTTTCTCTAACAACTGTATCCTTCCCTAGATAATCAGAGCTTTCCTATACATAATAGTTTGGAAAAGGGAATACAAAGGGCATAAAGGAACAGAAATAGGATTTGAATATAGATGCCAAATGTCACTATTAAATAATATAACATTTCAGTCCTTCACATTTCATATTCCTCCCTTGCAGTGTCAGAGAGGGCAACTCTCCTATTCCCTGGAAATCTTTGAATGAAGCAAAAGGAGGAAGGAAGAAAGAAGGAAATTTATCTTGCAGTCAGGTTTAGCTCTTCGCACTGCTGAATTTACTGTAAACCAAACAAGGAAAACATCCTGTCCTGACAACAGTGGCCCTTGATTACCTCGGATCTCATGTAGTGCTCTGATTCTTTAAGCCAGAAAGCCATCTCAGTTGTAGTGTGCAGTCTGGGCCACGTGCAGGGAGAACTGGAAAGGCAGAAATATTGTACCTGGTGTTTGCTGGGAAACAACAACTGGCTGTCTTTCATGTTTGTTTAAATTGCCTATTTTCTCAACAAGAAATGAAAGCTCTATCTTTCTGAAAAAGAAAAGAAATGGGACAGCGTTTGATGTTGCAGTACAGTCATCAGAGATTAAGAATGTTTTTGTGTATTTATTTGATTGATCTCTTACCTTTCCTCTACAAGTTTGAGGATACAGATACAGAGCATTTCTCCTCCCACAACAACAACCCTGTGAGATACATAGAGCTGCAAGACAGTGATTGGCCCCAAATCACCCTGTGAGCTTTCATGGTTGAGGGCGGGACTTCAACCTGTGCCTTCCCAGTCCTGGTCCGTCACATTCATCACTACATCACAGAATCACCAGCAGAAATCTGTTTTTCCCTGTTTGTTGTCAGCTTGTTAGGAAGCTTTGCTTATCTAAGAATATTTCCATGACAATCCTTTCCTACTGTAGGACTAGTAATTCGTTTCTTCTACCCCAAATACACTGTGGATATGTTGTGCAAATGTAAGTGCCCATGCTAAAGTTTCAAATGTTTCTTTAGGTTCAAATGTTTCCGACTAAGTATTGTAGTAGAAAGAAGTGAAAGGCTACGATTAAAATGGCTGAATATTCTAGCCTTGGAATCCCACAGTGATGGCAACTCCATACCATCTGTTGAAATAAAACAAGGACAGAAATAGAATCCAATAAGAACAATGATGCAGAAAAGCACCATCCCAGCTCTGTTTTGCAGATTCATTTTATCTGGATGTTTAGTGCCTTGTTTGATAGAAGACTTCTGAGTTTTCCATTCTACTGTGGAAGGAAGAGTTGATTTTCTTATGTTCCTCAATCTAGATTTCTGGTTTCTGACAACTTAAGATCAATTTCTAGGTCAGTTGGATTGCAACTTCCATAAAACATATCTGTCCTGTACAAAGTAGGGGAGGTAGGGGTCTTTTTGAGTTGAAAGACAAATTTTAACTTTGAAAGCTTCTTGTGGACACTCTGACAAAATGGCTGCTCCATGTGAAGTCTTGCCCATTCACATAAGAGAGTTATAGTGGGGGCATCCGGGTCACAAAATAACCATTTATGAGAATGCAGACTGATGAGGCTGTTCTGTGTCTCACACTCTAATCCTGCAAGATACTCATTATTGTCCAAGATTGCCTTTATCCATCAACAGATGGACACTCTTGCAAAGTGCAGCATTGAAGATACCCAACATTTTTGATTCCTAAGAACTACAGAGCTTTTGTGGGGCCCAGAGGCATACCTACAAATATAGGCAAAGGCACAACCTGGTGTTTTGCTTAGCAGAAAGCCTTTTTTAAAACTAAAAAGAAAGATCAGGATGGCAATGACTTCTTGCACCACAATGATTCCCCATTGATTATTTTTGCCATTGCCCTGCAAACCTTTAGAACAAAAAGAATGTTTCATCAATAGCAAATGGGTAAAGTATTTTTGTCTCTTTCCACAGTACATCCATTCATCCGGCATAATTCATAGGGTAAGTAAAACACTTCAGGCTTTTCTGTTTGATAGCTTTAGATATTCTTCTCATAGAAGCTCACCAAAGGAGAGATTCACTTCAAACACACATCCATGACTACAAAGCTCCCTAATGGTCAACTGATTTCTGCACAGAAATATATAATGCTCAGAATTTTTATACTGAAATATACAAAGAAAGATAATGGTTTTTTTGCACAGTTTCAATTATTGATACTTAGAAGGCTTCTGTGAAAAAGTCTTTGCTACTTGATCATTTATTCCGTGGGTTCTTTGATGTACTGTTTGCGATGTCACGGCTTAAATGCAAATTAAACTCTATCCTTCATGAGTTATTACAATAACTATTGCCAATTCAGTTTGAATGCTGTGAATAGCACAGACTTCTTTTGTAATTGATTAAAAGGAGATCAGGATGTTTTGCATGCATGTGATATTTTCAGTTTGCTCAGTGGAAATGTTATAATATACTGATATACATGCACACACACGTTTGGCTTTGGAATTTTTTTTAATGCTGTTGCTTACTACCTCGGCATCTGTAATTTATTGTTCAGTCACTGCCAGAGAAGCTTCTTCAAGCATCAGTCCCTGTGTTCATATTTGGCAACAGGCCAGCCGATTTGCATTCTGGGCCATTGTTTGTATCTGTCTTGCACAACCAAAAAATTGCCTGCCTTTGAAAGAAACACTTCCAGTTATAGATGAATTCAGTTTTAGATTTCTTGTTTTAAACATCTTCATAGGATTTAAAACCTGGAAACCTAGCGGTCAATGAAGACTGTGAGTTGAAGGTAAGAAAATGAATGCTGTAGTTGCCTTTTCACATATTTTTTTAAAAAAAACACTATGGAGCTTTGTGGGAATTTTCAGAAGTAAATGCTGAGGAATTTGGAAGTACGTCAGATAGAACAAATGTGAAAAGCATTTTAAAAATGAGAACAGGTTGCAGTCTGTAGCACTATTGTGTGAAATAATAGAACGTTAATGTCTGCACGCCTGGAATAACTGCTGATTTCTTGGCTAAGAGTATATTCTGCAACATTGCACAGTATGTAAGAATGATTGCTTGTAAAATAAGTTGTTAGCATTTTTCCAGAAGCTTAAGCTTGACTGTTTTCATAGATAATTATTGGATTTCACCCATTGCTTGTAAGAAGAAAGCAGAACCAAGTTCTTGTCTTTTGCAAAAGGTAGCTTTATTAAGCTGTGTAAAATAAGATACAAGCTGGAGACATAGCACGTACTCTGGATTGGGGTAGTAGGAATGAAATGCTGAGTAGACAAGCTAGGACTTTTCACTTTGTGAAAAGTGAATGTAAGGCAATTTACAATGTAAGGCATAGCTTTCCAAAGTGTGTGCCGCGACACACTACTGTGTCGCCTGCGGTGTCCTGCTGTGTCGCGCAAAAACCCGGAAGTGCTGATGGGGGAACCAAAAATCAGCTGCGGCGGCGCTGATTGGTGGGGGTGCCGCTTCTTTTGGTTCCCCCCATCAGCACTTCTGGGTTTTTTGCGCGACAGACCAGGACACTGCAGGCCGCCCCGCCGCCACCGTTGGTGTGTGTCGCCAACGTTAAAAGTTTGGAAAGCTCTGTTGTAAGGCTTTAGTTTTGAAGCTTGAGCACCTTAATAAAGACTCCATTGATGGAGTTCATGTAAAAACCCTCAGCAATTAAATTAGTTTTGAGTTAACATTGTTAGTATGGATTGGCTGAAGCTACAAGCAGTTCAGTGTGACCTTCAGTTTGGGTATATGTTACAACCATAGTTGGTTATTGAGTTCAGGATTTGTACGAATTCATGGCAAAGCAGACAATCTTTCCAACAAGCATTAATCCCTAGGACAGCACATTAACTCAACATAAATTGCCCAAGTTTTGATAGAGCATCATGTCTGCGCTTAAACAGCCACACTATTTTTATTTATTTATTTATTTATTTTTATTATTTCTAACTTATATCACCGCTCATCTCCCCCCACAAGGGGACTCTGGGCGGTTTACAACCAAGTCAGCAATTAAAAACATATAAAATACTTTATACAATCAATTAAAAATATAAAAAATATAAAATCCAAGAGGCTGTATATGATGTTTACGAACCAAACTTTACGGTGCGAGCCATCTCCAGGAAGAGCTATTACTCATCCCGTCCCAGGCGAGGTGGCAGAGCCAGGTTTTCAGTTGCTTCCTGAAGGTCAGGAGTGTGGGGGCTAGCCTCACCTCAAGGGGCAAGATGTTCCAAAGGGCGGGTGCTACAGCAGAGAAGGCACGCCTCCTGGATCCCGCTAGGTGAAATTCTTTTACTGATGGGATCCGTAGCATGCCCTCTCTGCATGACCGGGTGGGGCGGGTCGATGCTCTGGGGATGAGGCGGTCTCTAAGGTAACCTGGTCCCATGCCATGTAGGGGTTTAAAGGTAACAACCAACACCTTGAATTGGACCCGGAAGCAAACTGGTAACCAGTGCAGCTCACGCAGCAGAGGTGTCACGTGTGCCGATCTTGGGGCACTCATAACTGCGCGCGCAGCCGCATTCTGGACCAGCTGAAGGTTCTGGATACTCTTCAAGGGTAGCCCCATGTAGAGTGCATTGCAATAGTCTATATGGGAGATGACCAGGGCATGAGTGACTGTACGGAGGGCATCTCGGTCCAGGAAAGGGCGAAGCTGGCGTACAACTCGAAGTTGCACAAAAGCCCTTCTGGCCACGACTGCCACCTGCTCTTCAAGCAGGAGTCGTGAGTCCAGAAGGACCCCCAGGTTCCGCACTGAGTCTGAACGGGGTAGTGCCACCCCGTCCAGATCTAAAGATGACAACTCCTTGGGTCCCGAAGCGCCATCAATCCACAGCCACTCCATCTTACCAGGGTTCAGCTGAAGCCTGTTGTTCCCCATCCAGACCCCCACAGCCTCCAGGCACTGAGAAAGGGTAGAAACTGCATCACTTAACTCACCCGGGATGGAGATATATAGTTGAGTATCATCATCCCGTGTTGGCGGATGATCTCACCCAGCGGTTTCATGTAGATATTAAATAGGAGAGGGGAGAGAACCGAGCCCTGCGGCACCCCACAAAGTAGGGGCCGAGGGTCGGACCTCTCATCTCCTATCACCACCGATTGGGACCGGTCTCGGAGGAAGGAGGTGAACCAGCGCAAAACTACGCCGCCCACCCCCAACTCTCCAAGCCGCCCCAAAAGGATACCATGGTCGATGGTATCGAAAGCCGCTGAGAGGTCAAGAAGAGCCAGGATGGATGCACTGCCTCCATCCCGCTCTCGCCAGAGATCATCTGTAAGTGCGACCAATGCAGTCTCTACCCCATATCCCGGCCTGAATCCTGACTGGAAGGGGTCCAGATAATCCGTATCATCCAGAATCCTCTGGAGCTGTAATGCCACCACTTTCTCAACCACCTTCCCTAAAAAGGGAAGGTGGGAGACGGGACGAAAATTGTCTAACACTGTAGGGTCCAGTGATGGCTTCTTGAGGAGGGGGTGCACCAGCGCTTCTTTAAAAGCAGCCGGAAACACTCCCTCTCCCAAGGATGTAACAACCATCGCATGGACCCAGCCACATGTCACTTCCCTGGCCGCTTTCACTAGCCAGGAAGGGCATGGGTCAAGATGACACGTAGTGGCCCTTACAGTCCGGAGGATCCTGTCCACTTCCTTGGGCTCAACAGGATCAAACTGTTCCCAGATATTTTAAAAAATATTCCAACAGAAAAAGAGGAAGGAAAGGGGGGGTTAGATATAAAAATGTTTTCATGGAAATGCTATAGCAAAATTCCCTGAAAGCACAGAGTTTCTTACCTGCCAGCAGTTAAATTGCAACATTAATAGAAGGAAGCAATTAAGGGCTTTATTTCATTTCTCTTCATTTTTAAAATCATAAGACTTTAATTTAAAAAGTTACATTGAGTTGTATCCACATTTTGGCACATGCAATTATGAGCGGTGAGATTGATTTTCAAATAGTATCTCCGTTACCTTTGGGGATAATATCCCTGAACCCTGTGTAACGCTTGGGGGCCAGGGTCTCTGACCCTTTGCATTGCATTTTGGAATAGCTGATCATGGGGGAAGGAAATCTGTTTCTGCCAGATGCCAGATTGTCATGGCCTAAAGTGAATTCAGAGCTTTCTCAGTAGTTGTGAATATATGAATAATAAGCCAAATTCATGTGGTTTCAGTTTGCTACCTTTATGATTATAGAATGTAAAAAGTTATTACTGTGAACTGGGATTTCCACTTATTACTGTCAGGAAAAAATGTAATATGTAGAGCTCATGTTTGTGGATGTTTGAATAAATAGCATGTAATGAATAGGCCTTTGAGATTCTTGTCCTTCATTTGCAAAAATGCTATTTAGTATGAACAAGGCTACCAAATCCAAATAACCATTTGCATTTCTCTAAAATAAGGGTATCATTTCATTGCAAGCAATTATTTGGGTAATATTGCAAGTTGGATGGAGGTAATGAGAAAATATACGGATGTCAGAAATACAAAGTATTTTAGCAGTGATATCAGAAATGTAATGTAGCCTGTTAGGCATTTCTTTTAACTTTATTTTCAAGGGAATAAGGGGCGCGATGGCTTAGTGGTAACATAGTGTATATGTATATATGTACAGTATATATGTATAGTACAGTATATATGTAATGTACAGTATATATGTACAATAGTATAGTATAGTATAGTATAGTATAGTATAGTGTATAGTATAGTGTATAGTATAGTATAGTACAGTACAGTACAGTACAGTACAGTACAGTACAGTAGATAAATAGGTACCACTTTGGTGGGATGGTAACAGCGTTCCATGCTTGTCACACCGGCCACATGACCGCGGAAGCAGCTTCGGACAGCGCTGGCTCTTTGGCTAAGAAACGGAGATGAGCACCGCCCCCTAGAGTCGGACACGACTGTGCAGGGGAAACCGTTACCTTTTCAAGGGAATAGCTTGAGGTTTACATTTTTGGGGACAGGCCATTGAAGTAATGGTATTTAAGAATCATACAGATATTATTAGATCTTTTCTGACTATGAGCAAATCTCATTCCAATTCAAAGTGTTTGTGACAATTCCAGAAATGTAAACTGATTGTATTTTGTTCCTCTAAAACAGATTCTAGATTTTGGGCTGGCAAGACATACAGATAGTGAGATGACTGGCTATGTGGTTACTAGGTGGTATCGAGCCCCAGAAGTTATACTTAATTGGATGCATTATACACAAACAGGTAATTTTTGTGTTTACTAGACAACTGGTTTTCCACACTGAGGTTTCTGTAACCAGTGATTATATAATTTCATCACTTCAATTGCAAAAGAGTGACATCTTTACAAAAACTACCTCTTGGTAGACCAACCGAAAAAGTCTGTGTTGTGCTAATTGCAGAGACGTTGAACAAAATTGCAGAGATTTGAACAAAAGGGAGTGTAGCTGTTTGCAATTGAGTTCCATAAAGTTTCTAGAGGGAAACGTCTTAGTTCTAGTCATCTGCAGGACATCAGGTCAGCTAATGAAACTCTTGGGTTCAAGGCTTGGCCACATGTAGCCCCTGAAAACTCTGCATATAGATAGTCTTCACTGACTGACTGTTTGTTCAGCAACCGTTTGAAGGTACAGTGGTGCTGAAAAAGGAGACTTACAGTCCTCAAAGTTCCGGTTGTCCCAGCAACCCCATGGTCACGTGACCGCGGGACACTGCAACCGTCGTAAGCACGACCCGGTTGCCAAGCGCCCAGATCATGATCTGGGCACTTGGCAACCGGATTGTGCTTATGACGGTTGCAGTATCCCGCGGTCACATTATCGCCATTTGCGACCTTCCTTGCTGGCTTCCCACAAGCAAAGTCAATGGGAAAGCTGGCAGGGAAGGTTGCAAGTCGCTTGAGTAAGTTTCCCCCACCCTGCAGCAGCCACCCCAAGCCCCGCCGCACTCGTGCCACACTGCACCCTCATGCACCTGGCAGCAGCCACTTACCCACCCACCAGCCTGCTTGCGAGCTGCCTGGGACTTGCAACTTTCTGCCGGCTTCACCACTGACGTTGTCTGTTGGAAGTCAGCAGGAAGTTGCTATGAGGTCCTCGCTTAACGACGGCAACGGGGTGTGCTGGGACTGCCATCGCTAAGCAATGTGGTTACGTGATATTTCGGTTTATGACCGCATCACTTAGCAACAAGTTCTGGTCCCAATTACCATCATTAAGCAAGGACTACCTGTATTGCCTTTCATACTTGTATTCTGATATCAGATACATGTATCATCATCATGGTTACATATGGATCTCTCCCACAATTGCCACCAAATTGTATTATTTCATAGATCTGTGCAAAGATTCAAATTCAGAAAGTAAAATGTGATTTGGAGTATGTGTGGATATATATGTAGCACTTCTGGAACACAGTAAAGCAACTATGTCTTTCTGTGGACTCTGCAACTGATGCACAATTCTGGGAAAAACAGTCAGTTTAAGATATTCCTAATAAGTGCAAATCCAGATTTCTCTTCAAGTCTAGTTCTCTGCAGAGCTCTAATATTTAAAGTGGAACTAACATATCAGGGCTGCAAAAATTTGGACAAGTAGTAGGTCAAGGACTAGTAGATGGAAGGGAACAAGAGCTATAAAACTCTTTGCTGCCATCTAGTGTTTCTCTGGATATTTTCACCTCAGATGTGATAATCCTGTTAATATGATAGAAGGGGGAAATTATTAAACAACTGGAGAGTAATCCATTTAGCTGAATTTAAATTAAATTAATTTAAACTTAAATGTGAATATAATCAAATTTAGGTTTTGGTTAGCTCTTCCAAAGTTAGTCCTGGCCTGCTACTCAAACACCAAATCTAGTCTATAAAATGAAAAAAGTTGTACACTCCTATGTTAGCATCCAGATAAGGATCACTAGGATCAGTAACACCCTGTTTGAAATCCTTTTGTCTCTATATTGGACACATTTCTTCCCCTCCTCAGACTTCAAAACAGAATATGAAATACTCCATGTGTTACCTTCAGCCAGCCTGCCTAACCATAGATAGCACTTTGAAACTTAAAATGAAGGGTTTTCTAAAGATTCAAGAGTGTAAGACCTGATTGGCTATGAATCAGTGTTCTTCTAATGCAGCTCTTAATTCAGAATCAGATTAAGGGTACCAAGATTATGTAATGCCTGCAGCATAGAAGAAACAGCTGACCAATAATTTTTGGGACTGTTGGCAGTATAGTAATGATAGAGTTCCTCTGCGAAATAAAATATTTAAATCTGATATTTGACTCCTTCAGCTGGAATTACTGGTCCCAACAGGAAATTTTAGGACATGAAATTACTTACCCTCTGCTGGAATGGGTATTAATTGATGAAGTTAATTAATTTAACCTAATTAATTAATTAAATCAATTAATTTAAAAATTAATTGATGAAGTTCAGTAGAAAAGCAATATTTAGTCCACATGATGATAAAGCCCATGCTGGCTTTGTTTGACTATTAATTACTACATTAATTGTTATTATTTAATTATTAATTAGAATTAATTGCACTTCTGACAAAAGAGGCTGGTGCTTCCAGAAAACCCATGTCACAATAAAGCAACCATGGGGTGTTTTTTTTTATATAATTGTGCAGTGATCCATAGAACTCACTGGACCTCAGAACCGTTACTTTTTTTCTTTCTCACACAAAGAACAAGATTTATGTGAGAATAAAATGGAAATGGGACTATATCATGCTGAGCTCCTTACACAAAAAGTTAAAATGTGATAAATAAATAAGTACTAGTAGCACAACGGACAGCTTTCATTTGGAATCATAACTAGCTGTATTTCTTCATGAATGCTAAGTCCAGAAAGTTGGAAAGAAAGAAGATGCCTGTAGCCCAGACCATCTGTGTTCTAAAAAGCATTCATTGAGCTATTGAAATTGCAGAAATAGAGCACACATTTTCAGTTACAAACCACAAAACATTGACTTTGTGTTGTTGCTTTCTTTTTAAAGATTTTGTTGTTGGTTAATGAGCTGAATTTAGATGTAGTGCACACCAGTTTAATGGATGCATTTTCTGTATTTCAGTGGACATCTGGTCAGTGGGGTGTATAATGGCTGAAATGGTAACAGGAAGGCCCCTTTTTAAGGGCAATGATCGTATCCTTTCTTGATGAATGCCTTGCATTAAGTTGGAGAAATATGCAAGAATTCAGGTATCAAAGTAAGTCAGTTCATAATCACTTCAAGTGAAAAATGATCCGTTGAGTTATTTACTTGCAAACATCAAGCTAGCTTTGGAAGTCTGTAGCTTTTCCAGCAAATTGCAAGATTAATAGTTTGTCACAGCTGCTTCTCATAATTAAGTGCAAGCAGAAAGTCACATTTTTGGCTCCAACCTTTGGCCTATAGGACTGCATTTTAGTTTATTTTATATGTGTTGATGCAGCTAAGCTTTTGAGTTTCTTCGTTATTTTTTCGCTGTCATGGGCCTTTTTAGAGGCTCAAGAAGTGTTATGAAAAATCAGTAATGTTTAAAGATCAACACAGCTTTCTTTCCTCAGAAATTTGGAAGATGAGGTCATCAAAACTAGTTTAAGAAAGAAAGAAATCTGAAGTTTTAATGTAGGTATGAAAGCTTGTACAAATTGTTAGCCTGAAAACACTCAAAGAGATGACTAAAAGTGTGGTAGAAAACAAAAATGAAGATGACCCACCAATGAATATTTGTAGAAGTATCCTTTCAGTTGTTAATTCCTAGCCAACTGCTGGTAGTTGTGAAAAAATATATGAACTATATGTGTTATATGCTTTGATTTCAACAGTAAGAAAATCAGATCAGTTGTATCATATTTTAATGACACGCTGACTGAAGATTTGATTCCTGACTTTGACATTCAGATCTGGACCAGCTCACAGAAATTATGAAAGTTACAGGCACACCAACTCAGGATTTAGTTCAGAAACTACAAAGTCAAGATGTAAGTCGCTACTTTTGCCTAATTTATAAGAGCAGGTTCAGAAATACTATGTGGTTCTGTAGTGCTTTCCTTAAATGTACTAGTTCAATTTTGAGATTTTTTTTAACACAACATAGAAAGTAGCAAACCAAGGAAATCCAGTTAGAAACTATTAGAAACCTTTTCAGTTGTTGTTGTTTTAATACACTGAATTACTCACAGTCATCAATATCCCATTAATAGAAGCAGATTGCTATACGTGATACAAAATTTTGCATGGTCCTAATTTTAAAAAAGAAATATTTCAAGCAACTTCTGTTTAAAACTTTAAACCAGATATTAGGATCCTTTTACCCTTCAGATGTTGCTGAACTACTACTATTAGGTATGCTTGGTGTGAGAACAGGTTGTCACATGATTGCAGGAAAATGATCTGAAATCAAAGAGATAGGTGGAAACTGTTTATCCTGTGCAATAGAGAGAGGCTTCTGACATCACACAGGCAAGAGTAATTAAGAGACACAAGAACGTAAATCTTGATTTCACTATAAATTGGACTTGTATTCTATACACAGCACTTCCTTTTGTAGTGGCCTGATTAGCTTTTCTGCAGTAAGCCACATCAGAAGCTCTTACATCCTTGAAAGGCAGTTTATCTATTTCCAGTCCTGTTTGCCAAGAGAAGCTTGACAGTGGGGGTTAGAGATCAACAATTTCTGCCCAATTTTAACCCATTTATTATAGCCAGCTCAGAACATAGCATAGGAGATGATTGCAATTTAAATAACATTACTTTATGTGGAAGTAATGCATAACACATTTGGTTTCTACATATATACATTTCCAAGATAGTTTTATTACACATTTGTGATGGTTGCCTCCTTGTTTGCTCTGAGAAAACAAAATCAAATTATCTTAAATTATAGAAAGTATACAAATTGTGTATGAATTAATTTAGGACCTTCAGATATCAAAGTCATATGCAATTTGTCCATATAGTCCACATGTGCATTTTGTTCATATATTCACCAGGATTTGAACCCAGTTTGATGGCATCTAATTTGTTTCATTTCCTGAATTAATAACGTATTCATATCTAGTAATCTCTGTGTCTGTTTATTTTAAGGCAAAAAATTATATCAAAAGCCTTCCACAAGTACAGAAAAAAGATTTTGCTGCCATTTTGAAAAATGCAAGTCCTTTAGGTAAGTTAAATATAGATGGATGTGATATATTAGGAAATTATATAATATCAGGATAGTAAACAGGTTGAGATATCTTCCATCCTCTTATTTTAAAAAACCTTTTAAGATTTTTTGTGCCCCTTCAAAATATCAACACAATGATCAGTTTGGCTAGGAAAAGTAAGCTTTTCCTGCTAGATATACTTTATTATAAATGGTAATCCTTTGAGCTTCTGCTCTTAGAACAACTACATGATCACTGGGAGATGTAGAATCTAAATGAACTTCAACAAAATATTTAAGTAAATGCTTGATGTATTTCCAGAGTATTTGTCCTTAAACATCCTTTCTTTTTTGTTGACCCAGCTGTAAACCTTTTGGAAAAGATGCTGGTGTTAGATCCAGAGAAGAGAATAACAGCAAGTGAAGCTTTGGCACACCCTTATTTTGAAACCATTCATGATCCTGAAGAGGAAAACGAAGCAGAGAAATATGACGACACTTTTGACAACATGGATCTGCCCCTGGATGAATGGAAATGTATGTTTGGTATTGTTGTGCTGAAAGGCAGTCTTCGGACAAAGACTAGATTGGTGTAGGAAACCTTGTCTACGTTCTACAGATAGATTGTTATACATTTGAATTAAAATTAAAATATAATTCAGGGGAACCTAGGAACCTGGTGCATTAAACTAGACCTATAGAAATGTTTCTTTCTCCTTGCTCTTCCATTCTCTCTCTTTGACCTATGTTATTCCCTCTCTTCCAATTTACTTTCTGAAGTCTTAGTCAGAAGTCTTTCTAGGCTGAGTCCTACAATAATCTTGAGTGTATATGAGCAGGCAAGAAAGGAGTGAACAGCAAAGAGAAATGTAAATGCTGTGAATGCTTCTATAAGCAGAAATGGCATGGTATAAATGTATTTATTTATTTAATTTCTATCCCGCCTTTATTATTTTTATAAATAACTCAATGTGGCAAACATACCTAATACTCCTTCCTCCTCCTATTTTCCCCACAACAGCAACCCTGTGAGGTGAGTTGGGCTGAGAGAGAGTGACTGGCCCAAGGTCACCCAGCCGCCTTCCATGCCTAAGGCGGGACTAGAACTCACAGACTCCTGGTTTCACCTTAACCACTAGACCAAAGTGGTCTAGTTTAATTTAATTTAATAGTAATTATTAAAAATGCCCTTATCGTGAAGGAAAAAAATGTTCTTTGCTGACAGTATTTTGTAAATTTTGCATTACAGGAATTATTATTTTTTTCCTGTCCCAACATGTTTTAATCAGACACTCATGCTCATTAAGGCTGCTAAATTCTTTCAGTCTTACAAGCAATTATCTCCGTGCATGAAAATCATTAACTACTTTGCATATCAGGTAGCTTTTAAAGGCGTAAGAGCAGACTGGCTCTTGTTCTGACAATCGGTGAAGGAAGGGGAGGGGGAACTGTACCCCTTTGGTTTCTAGGCATTGGAAACTTAAAGCTATCTCAAATATGTAATTGAAAAAGTTACCATCAGCACGCCCTGTGTATAGCTATGCCTTAATTGGGCCATTTCAAATTTACAGAATTGAGCCAACATTTTCAAGATGTTATATATACTGAGATTAACTTATTGCTGCTGTCATTCTAGAATTGAATGTAGTAAATTGTTTTTTAAAAGTTCAGCTGTAGATACATGGGAGACCTCAAACTGTAAGCTACAGGTGACACTGGTTAATACACTTACGAGATCTCAGGAGAAGACAAACAGTTTTTAGGGAAGAGTGGACAAGTGTGACATGCTGGCCCACACAATGCTCCAGATCACCTTCCTTCTCCCCCCAAATCTAGATCACTGCATCATCTTCATAAATTTTGATTTTTTAAAAAATCAATTTTTCCTGAATCTAACATGAATATTTTTTGTACTCCTTTAACTTTTCCAGGTATCACGTATAAAGAAGTTCAAAACTTTAAGCCTCTGCAGTTGCCTGACTCAAAAGTAACGGTAGTATAACCCCAAGTTGTGTTTGCTTAAAAACTGAGTGAAGAAAAGAGAGTGTAAATGTTATATTTATGTGTGTGTATATATATATACTGTATGTATGTATGTATATAATTTTATAAATCTTTTATAAATAAACTAGACGTAATCTGTTTTAATATGAATTTTAAGGCCGTTGTGCTCAATCTTATATATTGTAAATTGCAGCAGTCCCTCTGTGAAGGAACCTGAGTCCCACGATAATAGAAACAAAACATTCTTTTTCCCAAAGAAGGATATTCATATGTTTACTGGCATTCTATTATGATATTTTTCATGGTGTTTTGATTAATTAATATACACTGAGTCCATGCACACTGGTTGAGAACCACTGTTACCTGTATTTTGAATATTTGCTTGGAAGCTAGTGCCCTTATAAATGAGATTACAGGTAGTCCTCACTTAACAACGATTTGTTTAGTGATGGTTCAGACTTACGATGATGCTGAAAAAGCCTACTTATGACTGGTCTTCACATGCTTAATGCCCATGGTGATTTGCTTAACCACTACTGCAAAAAAGGTGGTAAAATTGTGTCGGATTCACTTAATGACCGCTTTGCTTAGCAACCAAAAATCCAGTCCCAATTGTGGTTGTTAAGTGAGGACAATCTGTATATGATTGTGTGGATGTTTCATTCTGCCCCAAGACCATCTCTGGGAACAATTCTATTGTCCCGTCTCTTCTTCCAGATGCACGAGATTTCCTGTAGTTTATAGATTTCCTATGTGGGGGGCGTGGTGGCTCAGCGGGTAAGACACCAGGCTTGTCGATCGGAAGATCGCAAGTTTGGAGGTTCGAATCCCTAGTCCCACGTGATGGAGTGAGCTCCCGCACTAACCCCAGCTCTCGCCAACCTAGCAATTCGAAAGCATGCAGATGCAAGTAGATTAATAGGTACCACTTTGGTGGGTAGGTAACAGCGTTCTGCGCACGTCATGCCAGCCACATGACTGCGGAAGCATCTTTGGACAGCGCTGGCTCTTTGGCTAACAAACGGAGATGAGCATCGGCCCCTAGAGTCAGACATGACTGCACAAATGTGCGGGGGGAACCTTTACCTATGTGTTCATAATTTCTGGTACTGTGAGTTTTTTTTTAATTTCCATTCAAAAAATACAATATTCTGTGTTGCATGCTTACGAAATCGGAAAATACTCGTAATGCGCATATTGAGCATCAGCTTCTTAGAGTCGCAGCCAGGGATGTAGACCCTGTGAATGGGGGAACTTTAAGGTCAAGAGTTTCTGTGTATAAGATGGCCCCAAGTTCCTCAACCAGCTCTTCATACAGAGGGGATCTGAAGCCTTATAATCTAATTGCCAGACAACCACCGAACAGGCTTATTCTAGAGATTTTTATTTTTTATTTTTCTACAATAGGACTTTTATTTATTTATTTATTTATCTATCATATTTATACCCCGCCTATCCCCTCCCTATTGGAGGACTCTAGGCGGCTTACAGCATTTCAATATATATTTAACAATTCATATACATATCATTTTTAACCGCGCGCACAGGAAGGAGGTAGGGGAACCGACTCTTCTTCCGTAGGCATTGGACTACATGTCCCAGCATGCCTCGCTTCCGAGTCGGCTACTGACGTCCTTGATGTTCGCCGATCGGGCTCCGTCATCCGCCGCCGCCATTTAACAGGATTCCCGGGATCATCTTCGCTCCGAGGGCGACCCCCGATCACAGGACGCCAGCAAATTCTCCCACTTTAACGTGGTACCCATTTATCTACTCGCCTTAGCTTTCAAATTGCTGGGTTGGCAGAAGCTGGGGTGAATGACGAGAGCTCACCTCGCCACGCGGGGATTAGAACTGCCGACCATCAGATCTTTACAGGCAGTCGCCCCTTTAATACTTGATTTCAGTGGAAAACATTGGTGGTCAGTTTTATTTAGTCAGTTCTAAAGAGAAGTACATTACAAGCGAAGAAAGGCAAGAATGCAGAATAATGTTTTCTTTAGCATTCTTACTTTGAAATGAGAGCATGGTGTGTGTGTGTTGATACACATACATAAACACTGAAAGTCAGAGGAGATGACACTTTGATTGAGTCAGACTATCTAGTTCAGTACTTCCTCTTGTGAGTGGCAATGGTAATCCAAGGGCTTAACCTAGTAATACTTCCTAGCTGTGTTGCCTGAAATCTAATAAAACCATCAGTAATTAAAACAGGGACTTTTTACATGCAAAACACGCAGTCTGCTTCCTGTCATGCCTTTGTGCTGAATTTTATCTAAATTCACTGCTTTCTTTTTGCATGTTTGTTTTTCTATGCGGGACTCTTTCAACAAAAGAAATCTAGAATCCAAAACTCGACCTCCTGTAATTCTGAATACACTTATTTTTAAAAAATGTATGAAAAGTGGTTAATGATTACTGAAATAATCTGTCTCTCTGGGGGAAATAAGACTTCATTAGATATGACTATTGACTTGGAAAAAATAGCGTGCCATTCCTTTTATTTACTAATTATGTCAGTGCTGAGAAACTCAGGAATAAAAAAAAATATTTCCTTTTAAAATTAAATGTAAATATGACCATGTTGTAGATTAAATGTATTGTAAAAATTAAATATTTGCAATGCTTTTTTTGTGTACATCCAACTCCAATAAATAACAGAAGATAATACTGTTTTTTCTTGTACTCTGTGTTCTAGCCAGTTTTTCCTAAAACTAGCAGTTTTTTTAAAAAAAGGCAAATATCAATCACAATTAAAATCAGATGAAAACAGCTGCAAGAGTACAAAAAACACTGCCTTTTTTTAAATCACTGCAACCATGTGATCCCTGGAAAAGAGGCAACTTCTTCAAAGAGTTGCTGCATCTTTGGGAAGCTCGGGCTTAGACAGACGCCTGTCTAACCTGAGAGCATCTTAGGGCTGTACAAAGTTGCTGCATCTTTTTGCAATAAAATTCCAAAGTGCAGCATAGTCCTGTTAGGGTACCACCAGTAGTTCAAGCTGGAAGGAGATATCCGGTGTTCATTTAGAAGAAAATGTCTACATGGAAGCAACAAGTTGGGGTTTTCTGGATTTCTATACTGACATCTAGTGGTTGTTGGGATTTGTGCAGCCCTAAGATGCTCTCAGGTTAGACAAGCGTCTGTCTAAGCCAGAGCTTTCCAAACTTTTCATGTTGGTGACACACTTTTTAGACATGCATCATTTCGCAACACACTCTTACAGCAGGGCATCATTTCACGACACACTCTTACAGCAGGGCACAAGGCAGGCACTAGGACCTGCGCGGAATCTCAGCAGGTTTGGAGGCAGCAAGGCACAAGGCAGGCACTAGGACCTGCACGGAATCCTGGCAGGGCTCGGAGGCAACAGCAGTAGGGACACACCCAGACACTGCAGCCAACACACTAATGTATCGTGACACACAGTTTGGAAAGCTCTGGTCTAAGCAGAACTCACCAGTCAAGAGTGTGACCTCTTATACATGTATCCATGTTGTCTGTTTTTAAGTGTGAACAGAATGGGCATGCTTCATGTGCTTCCAGTAACTTAATCTCCAGCATGAAGGTGTGCTGTCTGAAGAAAACTTACTAAATCCAGTAAGGGAGTAAAGTTTTTTTTTTCTCAGAATAATTTTCATTCCTAACTGTCATTTGAAGATTGAGAGAAGATGGTAGATCAAAGACCTGCCAGACATTTTGCTTGCCTACCCTCAGGCAACCATCTATCCTTTTGTATCCAATCTAGTTACCTATTTGTTTTAACTCTGGCAAATATTTCAAACATGGTTATGCGCTTTCTCCCAGAACGTCTTCATAAAACCCACAATTTATTTGTGGAAGCAAATATTGAAGGATGACGTGCTAGAAATGAGGTACTTTTGGTGAAGGACACTTCTATATAGATATATATGTTTTTCGGACTGTTGCCAGGTAACCCTTCGGGTACATGAATGGAGCACATGTTTCCACCTAGCTGCTACTGTTAATTTCCAGGCCTGGAAACCATATTATTGTCACTGGATCCTTGCAGGGACAAAGCAAATGAGGCTGAGAAGCAAAATAAGTTTGTACCCTTGATCTGGCCTGATGCAAAATAATTGATCCAATTGTTCCTGTGTCTCTTAGCCATTTTGGGATTTACTGTTTTTCAGTCATTTTGAAGTTTTGTACATATAGCATATTTTTAAATCCTTGTGTCTCCCAAAGCTGCTGTAATAATCAGATACTCTTCAGTCTTGGTCTTCCCTTCAGAGCAATTTAAAAACTGCTCAATACGTTTTACAGATCAAACACCTGTAACAATAAATGATGATACAAGTATCCACTTGTGCCTTGTGTATAAAAATAGATACTTGTATATAATATTGCATTGTGAGTTATATGAAGGTTTGCTCATAACTTTGTTCTAGGTATTTTTCTAATTTGAAGTCTTTGTCATTTAGGGTTACAAGGAGGGCCTTTTCTCAGATGTTAAAAGCATGCCTTTCGGAGCTGTACACATTTAAAATGATTCAGAGGAAATGCTTTGCAGTTTGCAAGGGGGCAGCATCTTTGTGTTTTTTCATTAAAGTAGCCTCCCCTGCTTTAGGCTTCCACTGTTCTTCCATTTAAGCCTGCCCAAAAAATATGCCAATGTTTTAAAAAATCCATTCATTAAGGTGAACGGAATTCAAATTCAAGGGTATGCAATAGACTGAAAAAAACCAGGTTGCATTATGGAACAGTAGAGAGGTGATGTGTTTGCACAAGGTCTCAGACATTCCTTCCCATCCTTTCTGAAGCATGCACAGCCCTAATGGATTCTCAGTATTGGTTTGGAATTCCTGAATATTGCATTAACTGCTTTAGAAGAATAATGGGAGGGGTTTGTTGATGCTCCTAAGCCATAGGAGCAGTGATTTGCTTATATCCATGTACACGTCTAACAAAACGTCTAAGCTCCTACTTGAGTAGGTTGGAAGACTGAAACACACATCCGTTTCTGTGGCTCTTGGTAGCCAGCAGTTTGTGAAAACTGTATTTTGATATCCCTCCATTATAGTAGATGAGGCCTGTTTAAGAATTATAGATAGCCACCTAGTGGTGTCGATCGGAAGATCGCAAGTTCAGAGGTTCGAATCCCTAGTCCCGCGTGACGGAGTGAGCTCCCGCACTAGCTCCAGCACTTGCCAACCTAGCCGTTCGAAAGCAAGCAAATGCAAGTAGATGAATAGGTACCACTTTGGTGGGTAGGTAACAGCGTTCCGCGCGCGTCATGCGGCCACATGACCGTGGAAGCGTCTTCGGACAACGCTGGCTTTTCGGCTAACAAACGGAGATGAGCACCAGCCCCTAGAGTCGGACACGACTGCACAAATGTGCGGGGGGAACCTTTACCTTTTTTTATATTGTGGTTACAGAAAGACTTCACAACCTGTTTTCAGGATTGTATTTATTAATTTGTGTCTATCCTGACTTTGACAGCTCAAGATGGCATTGGGGGGAATCCTTCACCAACTATATCTCCACAACAGCAACTTTTGATAAGTAAGCAAGCGTGTCTTTATTACGGTCTTGGTGCAGTGGCACTATTCTAACCAACGAGGTTTAACAAGGCACGATTATTGCTAATGAAAAACTGTTCCCAGCAACTAGTAGGATGTGCTCAGAGAAAGAGTGGCAGAGTACAGTATGGATACTATTCAAGTAATAAAAAATAGAAATACAACCATCGATGGGAGACATATTATTTTACAGCTATTGTAAACAAAGGAAAAGGAAGATACAAGCTTGAGTGCATGTTTACGAAAATCAATAGAAATAACTCCTGAAATAAACTGCACTTTTGCCTCAGCTAGTGGCTGTCAGGAGTGGAAAAAGAGATGATGCATGTTATTGTAATGACTGTGTGGAAACACTCTCATAGTTTCTCAACACACACACACAGGGTTATTTTTTGTTTAATGCTGAAATTTCTTGATTCTATCCTCTTGTACCCATCCTGCTTGGGATTTGACAGACCCTTACTTTTTATTTTTATTTCACAACTGCATACTGCTGTCATCCATAAGGGACTGTAGCAATTTACGTGTCATTTCCTTGAAGAAGTTTATTTGCCCTAATTTAAATTTTGCATTAGAGATATGAGGAAAGGAAATCTAAATCCATACAATATGTTTCAATAGGTTTAATGTAAAAACAGAACACACACACACACACACACACACATGGTACCAACCCACCAATACATAGATGAAGCAGTGGCTGCCCAGCCTATATAACTTCATGATGAAAAATCTGAGGTCAGGTCAAATATGTTGGAGGAAAAGGGTGTGATCAGATGCATTCAGTCATCTTCCAGAAAGACAGGTCCTCCTATTCTCTCTGAAGATCCATGTGTTTCAGAAATTTATGGCTTTATATTAAAGATAAACAACTTCAGGCCCCAGATACCCTGAAACCTTCCAAAGGTTGTCACAATTATTACAATATACACCTTACATTATGAATTATTACATAATACATATTGTAATGTGCTAGAAAGTAAAATTACTGAATACATAAGGAAGAATTATATCATTATAATACAAATTTAATCTCAATTTAAATGCAAATAAAAGAAAAAGGAAACATGTTTTGTGTCCTAGCTTTTTCAGCTTCTTGGCATGTGGTGCCCCCACATTATCATTCAGATCCAAAGATGGTACTTTAACCCTTCTTTCCTTCGTATATTTTTCCTGCATGGGGATCTTCAAGTGTGATTTTTTTAAAAAATGCTCTGGGGTGTTCGAGTTTTGATTTTAATGTCCTGAGTCTGGCTAATCAGAAAATTAGCTAGTTGCTGAACTCGCCTTCCTAACAGTTCTGTAGTTGCACAATAAAAGCATAGGCAAATTTTCACCTGTTGTGGCTTTGCAGAAAAAGGATGTTGTGGGAGCAGCTTTTGTGGGAAGAAACACAAAAGTATCCCAAGGCAACTTGCCAGTTGCTGTTGTGTTATATCAAAACCTGGGTAATGTTTAGGTCAGCTTTGGAGTTCATATATATAAATTCCTTCAAATTCCTTGCAATGGGAAATAAGGTTTTCCCAGGGCTTCAAACTTCTACTGTCAGAGGACTCCAAGGGACATTTCATGACTACCCTGTCAGTCATGCTGTCAATTAATAAAGGACTATTTTTGTGGTTGTTCATGACCATTTTTGGGTTCAGATATGGAATAGGAAGAATTCCGGCTGAGTCCTTTTATAAAAGTTAGAGAAATCCAGGAGTGGAGGGGAAAGCCAGGCCTAAATATTCTCTACTCATTCTTGGAAGTGGAAATGAGGCCTCATTCGAGGAATAATCTCAATTATTTTATTGATTAAAAACATTTATTTGCCTTTCCACGAACAACACCAAGATGATGAACATCAGCATTGCCTAATTGTTTCATATGTTTGTTTACAACAACTAATAAATTAGACATACGAAAACAGCAAAAGAACTTTAAAGTTATTACTCAAGATGCCTTTTGAATTTCTTTCCAGCATGCCGAGAGTAAGGAATACTGTAATTTAATGGTTAAGTCTTAGACTGGATTTAAGAAGACTCAGGTTCAAATCCCTATTGACATGAAGCTCTCTGAGGACTTTGAGTCAGTCACTCTTTTGCCAGGAGATGGAGATGTCAACATAAGTCCCCTCAACCAGGAAAACGTCCAGTTTCCAGAAGCCCCTTGAGGCTAGCAAAAACCAGAGGAGCTTGCCCTAAACAAGCAGCAGCACTGGAAAACTACTTCTTCACTTCGAACCTGAGATAGAGTAGGCAGCATGGGAAGCCATTGTCATAGAAGCGGCCTTAGGCTCACTTGATAGGGCCTCCGTTTTCTTTCATTCACCAAATTTGGGGGAACCTCATGGTAGAATGGGAGATGGAGATGGAAGACAAGATCTGTCCTATTTGCCATTTCCTCACTGACAGAGAAGGTTGATTATCCATTATTTTGGTTTGATTGGGAAAGCACACCGCTTGTAATAGTCCAGCAGGGAAAGCTGCTTTGTTATAGAGTAGTCCTTCCAGGCATTAACTTCCAGTCCTTCTTTTCCCTCTGTTTTTTTACCCCACAACACCTGGGGAAAAAACATTAATACAGTAAATAGATGCATAATAATATGTCTTGGTTTTTACCTTTGGAAATGTGGTCACCTCATTCTTACAGCTTTAATGACTACATGGTTGGAAAGTGTCACTGAGGTAGTTGTAAATGCCAAGCATCTTTCCTTCTAGGCTGTGATCAGAAGTTTAAAACCTTTATACCAGCTAAAACAACCCATACCTAACTTTCTGTCTAGAGTGGTGTGTTCCTGATATTCTTGTAGAACACTGGCTTGGAATTAAGGCAGTAGGAGTAGCAAGGCTGAAACAGCTAATATAATTTCTTCTTTGAACCTGGAAGCACACGAGAAAGGTGAGAGGAGAGAGAGAGAGAATTACGAACCTTCAGGTATCGAAGCCGCCTTGTTCTCATCCATTTCCCATTACTTGGGTATTATTTTATTCCAACTTTAAAAAGAGCCAGTGTGAAAGTCCATGTGGTAATAGGAGGAGATATCTTAGGGGAATTTGCAGGAATACTAGCACAATATCATAGGCATTTAAAGATTTCACCATTAATTTATATTTTGTTTTCATTCTTCTTGAAGTAGAGTTCAATGTAATGTTAATAAGTTCCTAAATTCCAATTAATTTTTTTGGAATACGCATTTCTGGGCACATTCTGAAAACGTATCCATGAATGCCTTGACAATAAAGCCCCACATACATCCACAACTTCAATACAAATTAAAAGCTGTTGGCATCTTCTATAGCTGTAGGAAGGATCACTATTGTTCTGACAACTAATGAATGATGATGATGAAAAAAAAATGAAATTAGGAATGCCTTTGCCAGAAAGCTGTCTTCTTTGAAGCACTTGACCCTATCAAGAAAAGTCTTGGAATTCAAGCAAAAGACATAAAGCAATTAGGAGAAAGAAAACATTTTCTCTCAACAATCCATCTTGTCTGCAGTTTCAGCTAAGCCAGCCAAGGCTGAGACCAAAGAGACAAGCACAGCCCTCAGGAGACAGCTTGTCTGCTATTCCCCTTTTACAGGAGTCTGTCTCAATTTACATTCACACACATGGAATAAA
This sequence comes from Charina bottae, assembly GCA_023362775.1. Classification (NCBI taxonomy): domain Eukaryota; kingdom Metazoa; phylum Chordata; class Lepidosauria; order Squamata; family Charinaidae; genus Charina; species Charina bottae. Next base: position 68,696,185 of record JALMGJ010000006.1, read on the forward strand.
ACTCATTTGTGGTGACCCTCATTTCATTCATATGTGGAGCACTGACTCCTGAGAGCTGCCGCCTGAAAGCACAAACCTCTGAATCTCACATGGCTTATTGGTTTATAGAACATGTCCTATATTTTGGATCCGCTGCATCCAAATAGGTAAAATGCAACTTGCCTTGAGCGTTTTCATAAGTGACTGACAATAGTGGGCCCTAGGGAGTACAAGCCTGCGGAGGCTCGGCAGCCCTGAAAAAAGGCTTTGCTACTTGAAGCAACACAAAATGGTTCCTGCTGAATTTATTTATTTATCCAACTTCTATCACCGCCCATCTCCCCCCACAAGGGGGACTCTTGGCGGTTTACAACAAAGTTAGTAATTAAAACATATAAAATACAATATAACAACTTTAAAAAATAAATTAGATATAAATATATAAAATCCAAGAGGCTATGAGGTTATATCTAAAAGAACTCTACGGCGCAAGCCAAACCCAAGAAGAGCTATTACCCTTTCCATCCCAAGCGAGGTGGCAGAGCCAGGTCTTCAATTGTTTTCGGAAGGTCAGGAGTGTGGGGGCCTGCCTCACCTCCAGGGGCAGAATGCTCCAAAGGGCAGGCGCCACTGCAGAGAAGGCCCGCCTCCTGGACCCCGTCAAGTGAAACTCCTTTACCAACGGGGTCTGTAGCAAGCCCTCTCTGCATGACCGGGTGGGGCAGGTCGATGTTCTGGGGATGAGACGGTCCCTCAGGATTCCTGTTTGTGCTTGCTCAGAGGCCAGCTGTGAGTGTGGGCATAGGGTTGACTACCAAATGTGTAACTATCCCTAATGAAATGAGCATATGCCAGGACATCAGCTATGCAGAAACGAGACTGCCCAACCTAATGGAACACACCAGCTTGGCTGAATATCAATGAATTCTAGCCAGACAACTGGACTGTACTAAGCAACATACTGCTTACTGTGTTTTTTTTTAAAGTCACTTTCTATTAGCCCCAACTTTTTATTTGATTTTCAAAGATAAGAATTAATCTTTATTAATGCCTAACTCAGCTTAAAACCATTTTCAATTATAAGGAGCCACAGACTGTTTTCAATGTACGGATTGCAACATGCTTAACAGTGAATGAGACGCTGGTGGTAATGGTGGTCTAGCGTCCTTCAAGCAGAGGCCACACAGCCATCTGTCTGAGATGTATTAATTTGGATTCATGTGCTGAGCGGAGGGCTAGACTTCGTGACCTCAATGCCCCCCTCTCACTCTGTGATTCTATTCTATTATGACTGGAGACATTTTTGTATTATATACGGTCGTCACTGTGCTAGGTTTTGTTCAGAATCCAGAAATGAGATGGCCAATTCCCTGCAAGCTATTTCTGTTATATTATTACTCCATGCAACCTCTGGCACATTTTGTTCTATGTAATATATAGTAGCAATTTATGCTGGGATGAGGAAACTTTTCTGCCAATCTGGAGCACTTCTAGCCCTCAAGTGCTTTCCTATTAGATAGGCTGAGTCCTCTCCTACAAATTAATAGGAACTTAATTAGCTGATGTATTGATTAATGGGAAGGCTGCACTAGCCAAAGACACATGAATAGGTCAGAATGTGAATCCGTAAGGGATAGGAACAGGAAAGAAGTAATTACAAAGGACAAGATTTGATACTAGAATAGCTAGGTTTCCAAGGGTAGGATAAAACAGGAAAGCTAAAATAGAAACAGTGAAAGAAAAAAGGTAGGATGGAAATAAGGGAAATATTTATTAGCAAATAGAATACAGGAAAGGATTAAGCAGACAGAGATCTCTTAATGTGTGTGTGTGTGTGTATAAATAAACAGACATGAAAAGGTAAAGACACACACTAATTCAGCTTGACTCATGGTGATTGCTTTCCTGCCCTTTTCTTGTTAGAGGCATTAAAGTGATTTGATCTTCTTCCAGGATATTTTTCTCAACTTCCCAGTTTAGCCATTAGCCCAGGAATGTCCAGGTGAACCCAATCCAGGTATTTACCTGAGCCAACCTGGCTTAGCTTCCGAGATCAACCAAGATAAGCTAGTTGCTGCCACCTGCTGAGGACAAACATAAGAAACACAGACTGAAGTCCTCAAAATGCTTTAAATTTGTGATAAATATAGAAAGCATGTATTAAAGAAAAGCTGTGCACATGCTGAAATCATGAGGTGGGGTCTGCAAAAAGGAAAGAAATGTCCATTTCTAAAGAAGTGACTGCCTTCCCCCCCCACCCCCAATTATAAAAACCTGCTTCTTTTAAATCATAACATTAGGACACTTCATAGAGGAGACCTATCCCAAACTAGGCTTGTTGAGAAGATCCAACCTGATTTTCCAACAGCTTCATCCAACCTTGCACAACAGTGTGTGCTGTGATTTGGGATCACTGCGCTCCTGCTCTGGAATGCCAGGGGTGCTCCTGGCCAAGCAATTTCAACTGTGTGATCAGTTCCAAGATGATGAGGATATGCGTCTTGCTTCTCTCAGCACAGAATACAAACCTGTACCTTCTGTGGCTTCTGGGAGAGCAGGAGGCAAAACGTATAAAACTGTTAATTAAAAGCACAATTAAATCCAGTGACACATAGGTAGAAAATGTGTAGGTTGAGAAGAGTTTGGTTGACATCCTGCCTGTTCTGGCAATCATTGTTTATGCAGAAAGATGCAGCTTTGAGAGGGAGATATTTTAATTTTTAATGTTGAAAAAGCTATTTATTATTTACAAAACTTTGTAAATAATTTGCAGTCCATCAGCTGTAAGCTGTAGCACTGAAGCAGCGTTAGACCTTGAAAGCCAGCTGCTTTTCCAGAGGAAGGAAGAGGTGTCAGAGCTGTTAAATGTATGTTTGCACATAATGTCTAGATAATCCCCGAGATCTCATCAAGTGCCAACTGTTTAATGCCAGGCCTTGATGGTCATTCAAGGCATTATGCAAGACAAAACAGTTTTCTTCTCTCATTGCCAGGTTTTACAAAGCCTGCCTGTCAGACTTGTCCAGCCATTGAGCCTTTTCTTGCCTACAAGAAAGTGCTACAGTTTTTGTGCCAGACATTTTGGTGAGTTCTATTGACAGACTTAGTAATAAGGCATTCCATGGATTAATGTTCATCTCTTCACTATTTGTTTTTTGAACCTTGATTCCAGTACAGATTATGTATAATTTGAAGCTCATCCTCTTCATAGCCTAGTGAAATGACACCAGTTTAGGTTGGTCTCTTAACATGGTACTGGTCACAAGACAGTGACTTCAGGTGAGTAATTGTAGAGCGTAAGGAAGATAACCCTGATGGACATATGTAGAAGTTGTTGCCTAGTCAAAAGGGGTTGAAGCATTTTTTTTAATTCCAGAGCAACCAGATAACATTTGGAGGCAGCTCAGACAGACACCCCCCTGATTCACTGGGGTATAAGAAGGGGGTGTGGGGGGAAGTACAGCACAATCAGACTTGCAAGATTCTGTTATTATAGCCAATCTCAATAAAAGTAGTTCCAGCCTTCCTGTGGTGCTGATTTCCTGGTCTGGTCTACCTAGTGGGGCTGACAGTGATTTACCTGCTATGGATAAACATCAAAATAATGCAACAAATTACTTTGTGTTTGTTTTTATCAACACCTATTGATTGTGTAATACTCCCATTTCAGGTGTTTTATAGCTCACTTAGAGCCTTTCCCAATTTGCACACTAACCATGGGAAAAACATAAAACATACCTTAGCAACCTTTTCTTTCTGCAACATCCTAATAATTTTGCTTCCATCTCATCTTCAACCTATACTTAAGGCAGCTTAAACTTCTCTTTAGCTGTTTGGGTATTAAAGTAACGTTTTTCCTCCTAAAGCAGGCAACAAGCCCCAGAAGGTTTACTGTGGGTGCGACCTGATACATTTCACTAGCCATTTGGCCAGTGTCACAGCCAGGTGATTCTTGGGGGTGGGGTCAATTCAGCCCCTATAGAATTTTGGGCATGACCCCTTCCCTTCAGTTCTTGGGCACTTGCAGATCCATTCTGCTTTGGACAATGGGAGAGTCTAGTTCTTTCAAACTGAGATCTCCCTTGTGTCCACCAAGTCTCTGCAGTGATCCCTGATTTGGTGACCTAGATCAGCCTGAATAACAATTAGTGGTTGCTCAAGAATACAGGGGGGGAGGTACTCTCTGTTGCTTCATGGTGCAACTCTCTGTGCATGTGAGCTGCTGTTTGGGCTGTTTCTGAACATGGGTTTAGCTCTCTTCTAGAACAGTTTTAAGTCCGTGTCCAAGTGGACCTTGATGATCAGCTCTAGTTTGATACAAATGTTTTGCACAGGTGCAATCAAAGGGAGCCTGAACATCATCTGATACTGGCTCCCTTTGAATACACCCACAAAAACATGCACCAAACCAGACTGAGTTTTCACAGATGGCTAAACATGCTGGTCTAACCATCTGTCAAAGCTTTCCTCCTCCCCCAGCCTCATTCCCATCCCACATTAAGGTGAATGTGGGTGGTAGTTTTGTGGGAGGAGAGGAAAACAAAGTTGGGAGATTCCAGCAAACTAAGTCCACACTTAGTTGTCAAGCTGGTGAAGCCTAGGCTTTCCAACGAATGTCACAAGATCACAACCGCCCGGTGTACAAAGGGTCCTGTCTCCTGGTTGTGTTAACAACCATGGATTGTAACATTCTCCTGCTGTGTGCATTTTAATTTTTGTACTATGATGGAAATGTGTTTTAATTTATTTTACGATTGTTCACTGCCCAGAATCACTTGTTGAGATGGGTGGCCATACAAATTGAATGAATACATACATACATACATACATACATACATACGGCCACAAAAATATTCTTTTGAAATAATAGGGTTTATTAAGAACGCAAACAATTAGTGGTTAAGGCATCAGGTTAGAAACTGGGAGACTGTGAGTTCTAGCCCTGCCTTAGGCACAAAGCCAGCTGGGTGACCTTGGGCCAGTCACTCTGCCTCAGCCCTAGGAAGGGGGCAGTGGCAAGCCACTTCTGAAATCTTGCCAAGAAAACTGCAGGAACATGTCCAGGCAGTCACCAGGAACCAAGACTGACTCGAAGGCACAGAAAAGCAAAGCAAAGCAAAGCAAAACAAAACCCACATGAAGATCTGGCTTAAATTAAAGGATTAATCTTTGAAAGAGGAAGGGTGAACAAAGTCTCTTCGATTGAACAAAGTCAATTCGGCCTCAGAGAAAACTAGGTTGAAGGAAACTGGGAGAGGCTTGATTTGAGCCATACAAAATAAAACCAAACCATGATTCCATTCAAGTTACTGCCTCTTGAGGTCTGGATGGGCTAGATTTCTTCCTGTGTCCTAGAAGATTTCACCCTACAACTCTTGGGGTGGGGAGGCTTAGATTCTTTTTTCCCCCTTCTGCACTGCCAGCTGCTGCTCCAAGGGAAAATTCAACAGAAAAAAAGAAGCCTCCAGCAAATTCCAACCTTATTATTTACAGCAGTATTTCTCAACCTTGGCAGCTTGAAGTTGTGTGCACTTTAGCTTCCAGAATTCCCCAGCTCAAGGGGAAGGGCTATTACACTTGCTCTGGGATTTAGGCACACACCCCACCCCCACCCCTTGCAAGAGTTTTCTTACTGTACTAAAAATAGAAAGGATTGATCAATTACGATGTTTCTTTTGGATATTAATGGGGAAAAAACAACATGTCTAGCCCATATCAATGAGTGAGGGCAAAAGCATCATGCATTTTGAAAGGAACGCAAAAACACGCTGCAACATTGCCTTCTCAAGTGTAATAAAATACATAACATTCTATTTCTGCAGTTCACATAATAAAAGTGCAAATATTTTCTTGAGATGCTGTAGCGGTGTTTGGCTATAAAAATGTGTTATTTCTTTAGCACATCTGAAAATACGACTTTCTGTTGTATAATATTTTGTAACATATAATTAAACTTTCTTAAAAGATTTATAAAACTTATATGGTGCCTTCTTTGGGCTTAGATAGGTAGGTAAGTGTTGTAATATTTATATATGTATAAACAAAAAACACCTTTATAACACAATTTCTAGGAGTTACTTTTGTACATCCTTTGCTGCTCATATCTTATAAATCTAACACTACAAACCAGGGCTTTCCAAAGTGCCGCCGCTGGTGACACACCCAGCGGCGGCGGCGACATGCGCACGCACGGCGGCGGCGCGGGGGGGCGTGTGGCGGTGCGCACGCATGGCGGCGGAGCGGGTGTGTGTGCGGCGGCGCGCGGGGTCGTGCGGCGGCGCGCACGTGCATGGCGGCCGCCATGCATGCGCGCGCCACCGCTTCCGGGTGGTGTGGCAACACACCACGCTGTGTGTGGTGACACACTTTTGTGTCGCGACACACAGTTTGCAAAGCTCTGCTATAAACCATTTGGGGAAATATAGGATACAAATGCTTTAAATAAACAAGATCACTTAATCTTGAATATTTAAATGAAGGAAAGCTACACACATTTCTACCCTGGTTGGTGTATAATTTCCTATAGAATTATGGCTATACGTGTCTAATACACAAGGTGGCAGTTCCCACAAGTTTATATTGTGTTTTGCTATTAGGAATTTTATTAATCTCAGTGTCTGCAAAGGGGAGGGGGGTCAAAAAAATCATGATAGTGGCTGCAACTATGCAATGAAAGCCCTGCCCCTTTGCAACATGTATTAAATGCACCATACACTTTAAAAAAGGGTGGAGCTTCCATCTCATGATCATAGCTGACATCTTGACTTTTTTGACCCCCAAAGATCCCTGCAATACAATGTACTGCATCTTAAACCAACCCATTTCTGATAACGTTAGCAAGTCTAGAACAAATTGTATTGATGTCTTAAATCATCCTTGTGCTTTTGATCAAGTAGTTTTGCATTTTGTCTTTCTTGGTTTTAAATCTTGAAATGTTGCTCTACTCAGTTTAATCCTTGAACTTTTATATAATAGAATACATTTTAAAAAACAATCAGGTAAATGAGTACTAAGGAGATTCAATGCCATGGAAAACTGATCATAGAAAACTGAAGGTACAGTAGATGAGGATGAGTGAGCTGAAATAAAGAAGTACTATGTTTCATACTAATGTATATATTTCATGTGGCAGGGCCCACTTGCATTCCAACACTACGATAGACAATGGATGTGTATAAAATCAGTGCCTGTTAAAAGCCTATGAACCTGGAAATATCAACAAGGGAAGTTTTTCTTGTGGAATTAGTAATGCGGATGCAGTTTGGTGCAACAGTTAAGGCACCAGGCTAGAAACCAGGAGACCGTGAGTTCTAGTCCTGCCTTAGGCACAAAGCCAGCTGGGTGACTTTGGGCCAGTTACTCTCTCTCAACCCTAGGAAGGAGGCAATGGCAAACCACTTCTGAAATCTTGCCAAGAAAACTGCAGGGACTTGTCCAAGCAGTTGCCAGGAGTCAACACTGAGGGAGGGAGGAGAAAAGCATTGCATCACGAATTATAGTATCATGCCAAATAAACCCTTCAAAGAAGCAACATCTGTAGATGTTGCACAGCAGTAGACTGTTTGATAGTTTTCTCTCATACCCCAGCTACAAAACTAAACTACATTACAAAAGCAGGACTTTCCAACTTGGAGTAGAGCAGTATTATTACTTCAATTTGTTCTCTCTTTCACATCTTCATTGTGGCCATGGCAAATTAACACTTATTTAATCAGTAAACTTACAAAGGTTTAACCAGTGATATAATGATAGGTTTTGAACTCAGCACTGCAGTTCTGTAGTATATGCTGAAAAGTAAATCCAAAAATGCAGCCTCAGTCATGATGTCATCATGCAATTTATTTGCATTATTGGCAAATTATGGTGACATCATAACACGAAGAAGTCATGAAGAGTCGGAAGCGACTGAACAAATAAACAACAACAACATAACACACATTCTATCATTTGTCCCTAACTGACATCAGTGGCCACAGCTGGTTGAGGAGCACATTTGCACAACTATGGCTAGTGTGCCAGCTGCAGCTCTTCAAGAGCCAGGTGGATTTAGTGATGGTTATCTATGCCTTAGTTCAATCTTGTCTTGACTATTGCAAGATGCTGTACCTGGAGCTGCCCTTGAAAACTGTCCTGATATTGCCATTGGTGAAAAATGCAGCAGCCAAGCCATTAACCATATAATGTCTGTACTCAATCTGCACTGGTTGCCAACTGCTTATGGGGTAGAATTTCAGGTGATCATGTTTGTTGTCCTTTAAAGTCAAACAGCCTGACTATCCTGGGGACCACCTCTCCTACTCTGAACCTGCCAATTAAGTAGATCAGCAGTAGATCTTTTGAAGATCCCTCTCATTGCCAGAAGCTCATCTATTGCTATGCAAGATAGGACCTTCTCCTCTCTGGCTCTCGGGATATGGAACGCATTTCCCAAGGTGGTGTGTTTGACTCTGATCCCTCAGTAATCAGGAAAATTATAAATTTCCATCTGCTCTATCAAGTTTTAGTTGTTACCAAATTGATTTTAATAATAGTGATTGTAATTTGATTTTAACTGTATTTTTAGTATGTGTTACAACTCATATTTTGTTATTGGTCGAAGATCCCTTGAGCATTGTATGGGCAGAAAGATGAGATATAGATTTAATTTATAAACAATAAACAAATCAGGCTGCTACAAAGAGACATTCAGGTTGCCCTGAGATCTCGGCAGGTTTGCAACAAATGGCAGTTTGTTTGTTTTCATTTTTAGCTGGTTGGATGCATATTGAAATTGGCTTACAGTTTCTTTCTTAAGAGCAGAGGAAAAGGGAGAGAGAAAAAACAGAATACCTTAGAAAAACAAGAGAGGACAGATTTATATGTACAATAAAAATATTGTCTTAATGCTGCTGCAAACAGGAAAAGTTACATGCCAGGAAGCAAACTACCAAATATCTCTGAGTAATTTCTGTTCAAGCAATTTGTATCCCCACATTTGCTTTGAAACTGATTGTCCAAGTACCAGGTTTAGATGGGGATGCAACCCCCTGTACTGTTGAAGATCCGGTACATCCAATTTTAGAAACTAAACTCTAGAGCAGTGTTTCTCAACCTTGGCAACTTTAAGACGTGTGGACTTCAACTCCCAGAATTCCCCAGCCAGCATGTTGCCAAGGTTGGGAAACCCTGCTCTAGAGATAAGAAAGCAAACCCAACCATGTCCTACAACGGTAGAGTGAGCCAGCTGTACTGCACAGCTGGGAGATCACAGAGAGACAGCTACTTGCGGAACAGAGTTTATTAATTACTAATGTTATTAGTAATTCACTTATTCTTGTTGGATTTTTACTGCCAGATTGCAGGACAGATGCTTGTGGGATTTTTTTGCCTCCAGTGCCAGAATAATTTAGGTGGCCTTTGGTGCTTCACCTCAGGCAGTGACATTGCTTGGTCTGTCCCTGGCTTAGGAGAAACACATTAAAATAAATAAGCACAACCTTAATTCTGAAAGTTCCAGATAGGCAGCCAAACACAGTGACGTGAAAAAGGTATAGCCCAACCCTGATGAAAGGCTACGGATGGAGTTTAATTGAGAGGTTCACCGGCCTGGAAGCCTGAAATCTTGACCATGGGCGAAGGAAGTGAAGAAAATGCCATCACTGGAGGAAGAACAAGTTATGGTTTCAGAGCAAGAGCCCAAGCTGGAATGTTGGGTGATGACACGATTTCCTATTGAGGGAAAGAGGTGATATGTGGGAGTTAGTGGAGACATACACTTGGAAAAATTGTTTACATGGGCCTGTCAGTTGGAAAGGAAGCTAGAGTGACTCATTGTTCTTTGCACCCAGATTTTCATGTTTGCACCGACATGTCCACGGCAAGATAGCCACAATGCCAATACCAAGGAATAGAGTCCCTATACAGGTAATCCTCGCTTCATGACTGCCCTGTTTAGCGACCGTTCGAAGTTACAAAGGCGCTGAAAAAGTAACTTTATGACCACTCCTCGCACTTACAACCATTGCAGCATCCCCACAGTCACGTGGTTGAGATTCGGGCACTTCACAACCAGTGGGCATTTACCACCATCTCAGCGTCCCACGGTCATGTGATCGCCATTTGTGCGCTTCACAGCCGGCTTCCGACAGAGTCAATACAGAAGCCAGCAGTAAAATCGCAAGTTGTGGTCATGTGATGTCTCGCTTAACAGCTGCAGGTGATTTGCTTAACCACCACAGCAGAAGTGAGGTCATAAGTTTGTCACAGGCACATGATGTCTTGCTTAATGACCATGTTGCTTAGCAATGGAGTTGCTGGTTCCAATTGTAGTCGTTAAGTGAGGACTACCTGTACTCATACACGGGTAAAAAAGGAGTGGTGCTTTGAGTGCATGTTGTCTGCAAATCGTGGTCTAGTCCTTCGCCTGGCGCAATTTAGCCAATCACACGCAGAGCGGAAAAATCACCTTCGTTTATTCAAGGTACCTGGAATAAGCGGACTTCCCTCCTCCAAGGGAGAAAAATGCTGAATGGACAGCAGACACTGTTTTCATAGTTTACAGAGATTGTTACAGTGATTCATCAATAAACAAAGTATTCTCACTGGTTAATTAGCTAGGGGTCATTGTCCTGTGGTTTTGGGATGCCTAGGTTGTCAAGTATTTACCCTACCCTTGACTGGGCACGTACGCTGGTAGACATTTTGAATTTTTGTATTTGCCACCTTACCCTTGACTCAGACATTATGTATTTGCCATCTGGGGTCCGACAACACAGCCTCCAGCCTTCCTCCCTCTCCTTCCGGGCGAATACACAAGTGGCACAGGCATTCTGAGTCTGTTGATTCGACTCCTAATACACTTCTATTGTCTCCAGCTCTGCGCCCCTCATGCATGATCACCATTTTGACTTTTCTGACATTTACCCCCCCAATAGACGTCCCTGCAGCAGCAGCTCTTCACATGTAGGTGAAAACAATTGCACTCAATATTTGAATACTGGAGGACAAAGCTGGAATGGGATTTCATGCTGAGAAATACGTTTTTAACTTCTGTTTCAGGCTAATTGTGGCTTAACATAACGTCTAAATCCAGACAAACTGTGACTATGGTCTTATGGTTAAGTTAAACTAACTTAAGCCATGCTTTATGAATCTCACTTATTTGAATAAAAGAGTGTAAAGAACAGCCATAATGTTACATTCAAATGGTACATTCACACTGCAATTAATAAAACAGAATCAGAAACTCGAGGCATTTTAGTTCTTGAAGCTCAGCTAGGGCCATTGCAGTATCGATAATTCATCATTGATACGTTACATCCAAACATTGCTTTAATTTTTGCTGGTACTACAAAATTTTGCTAGCATTAGAGTCAGTGCTGGGACAAAAAAAGGCATCTGGACAATGTACTAAGCAAATCCAAACAACATTTTAGACTGCTTTTGAACCCTGTCATTGTGGTTTTCTAAACAATGATTCATAGCTTAGTGTGCTGTGTAATCCCAGCCCAGTGTGATTTATCCAACAAACTATGGATTAGTGCAATGTGCATATCAGATCTTGGTGTCCTTGCAGTTTACTTTATGAAACACTGTAGTTTCCTCTGAAGAAACACCCGTGGATCTGGCACTGAAATTTTCAAGGTATGGAGATTCATGAGAACAAGCGCTGAGTTCTTGTTAAATCACGTTAGGTGATGCCCAGCTACCTGAAATGCTTCTTGGGTGCATACTGTAGGAAGGGCACCCCTGTGGACAGGTTAAAATGTGACTATCATCTCTCTCCTCTCTCTCTTATTTTTCATTACTTTTCTATGGCTGGAAGCACCCATCTCGAAACAGTAAAACCATAAAAACACATCCTAACTCTAATTAAGAACATAATAGGATTCAAACAGCATCCTGCCAAACAGATGGCAGGCAAAGCAGAGATATTAACAGCATGTTTGAGCAGCTTTCTGGAAGACAATAGAGGCCAACTGGATTTCGGGGGGGGGGGAGCTTACTCTGGAGGGGCAGCAAGGGAGGAGAAGTCCTGCTTCCAAGCTCCTGGACTAAAAGTACTTGGCAGGAGTGTTACAAGGGGGTGGCTGAAAAAGGTCAGGATGGTAGTCTGTAGCTTGAATCATGTCAACTGGATTTCTATTTTCTCAGTGGAAACACATGATTCAAGCTACAGGCAATTCTACCTGGATGACTGAGAACCTTCATAGTCAGGATGGTAGGTGCAACTGTGCAATTGTGGCTGCCATCTTGACTTTTTTACTTTCCTCTTTATACCTGGAGTATCCTCTCATGAGTAGAACCCACCGGCTAAACAGAATCAAGGATTAGTGGAAACTGCCCCATACATTTGTTGAGCCCTTCCCCTCTAGGACTTTCTCAGTTAAAATCAGCCCCTTAAACTTGTCAGAAGCCAAAGCAGCTTTTGCAATGTAGGCGATCTGGCTTGCACTGGTCAGGAGGAGTGCCGTTGTTGTGCAACTTCCTCTCCATTGTGGCCTTGAGGAGAAAGGATGCTTTGGGATACTCCTCCTTCATTTGCAGTAATTGAGGGTTTATCTCCCAGCTGAAAAGCTGGCCACATTAGAAGTTCAGCCCAGTTCTCGCTCAGCAACAATGCAGGCCTCCCTTGGTTTTGGCCTCCTCTCAGCACTGATAGCCAGCGGTGAGTGGCTTATTCTTCGGTAGTGCGGTATAAAATGGTGGAGGGGATGTTCATTATTTCTCAAAACCTAGTAAATTGAAAGGTACATCATTGTAACAGCGGAAACGATGCAACTGAAGTCATTTAAACAATCTGGGCAATGACATCATTACGCAGATGATGTAGATAGACATGAATCACATGATTTGGGGCAGTTATATAAGGATTTCACTCTGCAAATAATCAGAATGGATTTTCTATTGCATGCAAAATCCATTGCATCAAGATCTGATAAATCGGTGTTTCACTATACTATATAGCACTTAAGTGTAGAACGCTGCTGTCACAATGTCTTGCTGGCGCTCAAAAACCTTCCTGGTTGGTCAAGCATTCTTTATATTGAACGGCTAAGTTTTGATATAATGATTTGTTTTATCTGTGTACCCCTCTCAATTTTTATTATTTCAAATATTAGTTCTTATTGTTTGCAATTCATACTTGTTTTCAATTGTCTAGCTGCCCCCAAGGAGTGCATTAAGGCTCAGATATAGACATTTCTGTATCTACATCATGAACAAATAAAATAATTGTATGCTCCTCATTTTCTGAAATCTCCTTCTGGCATCTCACTGAATGACAGATTTATGTGTGCAAATTTGTCTGATCTATGTAAGGTAGCTGTTCTTGGGATTCCTCTCTCTTGCAAATTTGTTTGTATTGTTTTAGGAAAGAGTATGTATAACGCAACAAGTTTGTGAAGTGGCATAAGCATACAGATAATTCTTTGATCAAAACCAGAGAAATGTTTTGCTAAATGAGGCTGAGCTGGTTTATGAACAGGTTTATGAACAAGTTATGCATCTTAGCAGGCATGTGGTTCCATTTATCCCTGATCTCTGGCAAAAATCCAGAGTAGCATTGCAAGACAATTAGTTCATCTGTATGAAGTATGTGGGGCTCATTTAATATTGCCCCAAATGGCTGTATATAGATCCATAGCTTATTTGAGTTAGCAATGGGAATTGTCTTTGAGTTGTTATAGGCAAGTAGTATTTTTGGTTATGAACCCTAAGGGGACATTTCAGTCATTAGAACTATGGAAGTCTAATAATTTCTCTTCCAAAAATTAAATCGGTACATAGAAACACTTTTCCTCTGTCTGTTCTCCAGGTATTGCTCTGAAATGCGAAGTTTGCATTGGTCAAGGCCACAACTGTTCCGGTAATATAGAAATATGTCCCCCAGGACATGATTTTTGTGGTATCACTGCATTTGAAAGTGAATTGGGTAAGTAACATTGGAAAGCAGGTTTCCCTTTATAATCAAAGTATGCATTTCAAAATGTTCAGATCTTTTGAGTTCTGCTCTTTTGAGGACTGGAGGTCCCATATTAAGTTTATTCACCAATGGGAGAATTGCACGTGGCTGACTAATAATAGCAAGACAAATACCGATTGCATGATAGAAAAAAAAAATCCTAACAATAAAAATTGTTTGAAAATGGAACTAGTTTGAAAATGAAAAACAGCCAGAGAGATTGGGAGTAACCCTTCAAACAGAAGCCACACAGCCACCTTGTAGTGGCAACATGCGGAAGACCATTGTTATCTCGAGGAGTTAAGTGACATGTTTTGATTTTCTCTCTCACACCTAGGAGATTAGAGTTTATTTTGAGTTATGCTGATGTGTAACTGGCTTGTTTTTATTTCTGTTTGGTATGGGGGGGGAGGTAAGAGAAAACCCCCAGATTGTTAGTTTAGCACAAGCCCACTCCTCCTAACAGCCGCCCCTCCAGCGGCTTGGAATGGCGGGGGGAGGGGAGATAAGAAAATTGTTTATGCTTAGGCACTGGCTTATCTGATAGCTTCCCGGGCTCTTGGAATGATGTTATAGACAGGTGCTAGACCACAGGAAGAATCCCAGTCAAGGTCAGGCTATGCAGCTTCAGTACCATGGAAACTTGGTCATGGGGTTTGGGGGCCAGACTTTGATAAAAACCTTAGGATTGTCTTTTGAGTTTGGGAACTTTGATACAGGCTCAGGACGCTGGGTGTTGTGGGACTCAAAAGCCATTCCTTCTGGGGTTATTCTCTGCTATCTTAGCCAAGTTCCTGGTAGCAACAAGGGAATAAAGGTATTACCTTGCTTGGTATGTATGAATTCTTTCTTTATGCTATGCTTGTTCTGTGTGAATCTGTTTGCTTAAGTTTATAATAAAGCTAAAGTTTATCAACTGGCGTGCTTATTGTTTCTGGATCTAAAAGAACCAATTGCCTGAGCATCTGATCACTGCTTGGACACTTGGCAGAATACACCTGCCATTGATACTTTAATTTAGATTCCTGAATGGGAAAGGGGTTGGACTCAGTGACCTAAATACTGTGTAGGGCTACCAGAACTGAGCTGCAAAAATCCAGCTAGCCACTCAGGCAGCAAAACTTTCACCATATTCCCACCATCTAAAGGCCATCTAGAGTTTTGCAGCCCTGATCTGGTAGTTGTACTGCGTGGCCCCTTCCAACTCCGATTCTATGAAACTACGATGGGACTTCTCAGTGGAGACATATTTTCTATTACGTGCTTTGCTTGGAGAGAGTCGGTATCCAGGAGGATAAAGGTTCCTCTGTAAAGGCATTTACTACTTTATTTGTCCACCTGCTTCACTAGTAATTATTATTATTATTACTATTATTATTATTATTATTAATTAAATGTATATTTATTGTTCAAATTGATATGACCGCCCATCTCCCCCAACAGGGGACTCTGGGCGGCTTACAATAAAAACAAAATTAAAATACAATATAAATACAATATGACATAAAAATATAAATATAAAATCCAATCTGGCGAATTAGGGAGGGCATTATGATATTAACCACCCCCAGGAGGAGCTATTACCTTTTCCTTCCCACGCTAGGCAGCAGAACCAGGTTTTCAGATTTTTCCGGAAGGCCGGGAGGGAGGAAACCCACCTCAACTCTGGGGCTAAGATATTCCAGAGGGCTGGTGCCGATGCCGAGAAGGCCTGCCTCCTGGACCCCGTTAGGTGGAATTCTTTTATTGATGGGGTCCGTAGCAAGCCCTCTCTGCATGATCAGGTGCGGTGGGTTGATGTTATGGGGATAAGACGGTCCATCAGGTATCCTGGTCCCATGCCATGTACGGCTTTAAAGGTAATAACCAACACCTTGAATTGGACCCGGAAGCAGACTGGCACCCAGTGCAGCTCACGGAGCAAAGGTGTTATGTGTGCTGATCTTGGATATGCCGCCTGACTCCCAGTGACTCTGGGCAGTTTTACATGCTTGAGTTTGTTATTGTTATTCAGCAAACTGCTTTATCAGTAAAATTGGCTGGAAAGTGAATAATAACAGTAGTAGTTGTAGCAGCAATAGAAATAATTTATAATGGTGTTTTATCATTTAAATTGTTGGTACCGTCCATGGTGAACTGGGTACAGGAAGGGAGTAATGTGTTGTGGGAACTTGAACGGAGGCCCCTTGATCTAGTTAATTAACAATAGGAAACTAGATCTAGCCTTAAACAGACCCCACTCATACATAGGATTAAATTAACTCCACCCACTCAGTCATGGTTGTTGGAACAAATAAACCCAGTAATTCAGACATATTGCATACTGTACCTTATCAGAGGCATTTTCAGGGGGTCAAGAGGGCACAGAATGATCAAATCAGCCTTGTAGCCTCGTGATACAAGCCCAGTCCCTTTGTGCATCATGGGGGTATGTGCATCATGGGGGTCACACACATGTACAAAAGGGGTGGAGCTTGTGGCAACAATGCCACAATGTTGCTTTTGATGAAAGCAGCATGTTCCTGAGGATGCTCATGGCTTTAGTTCTCCAAGAAAAATTCCTGGGGAGAAAGAACAGCCAAGAACATAAGCAGCCAATGACAGAACACACATCCCAAACATGGGATGGCTGCAGCGACCAAGCTGTGCCCACTGCTGCATCCCTGCCTGCACGGCCAATGGTGAACATGCTAGGGACGTCATGAAGCTGTGCCACTACTGCGCAATGATTCATGGGTGGCGGAGACTCTGTATCCCCAAATTATGATCATTGAACTAGTTAATGGTTGTGTGACGCCACAGTCCCCAGTAAAGATCAGTTACCTGGTTAGTGGTGGTCAAGGTTAAGCAAGTTATGGGAACAGGGTGCTACTCTTTCTATTTTGTTGTTGTTTATTCGTTCAGTCATTTCCGACTCTTTGTGACTTCATGGACCAGCCCACGCCAGAGCTTCCTGTTGGCCGTCACCATCCCCAGCTCCCCCACGGTCGAGTCCGTCATCTCCAGAATATCATCCATCCATCCATCTTGCCCTTGGTCGGCCCCTCTTCCTTTTGCCTTCCACTTTCCCTAACATCAGCATCTTCTCCAGGGTATCCTGTCTTCTCATTATGTGGCCAAAGTACTTCAGTTTTGCCTTTAACTCTTTCTATTTACTGTGATTTTAAATAGGTTTTGCCACTTTTGATGTCAGCATGTTCTCATTATCTGCTAGAAACGTCAGTTTATTTTCCTCCCTGCAGAAGAACTTCAGGCTCAGGGGATTATTAAGAACTGTGTTCCATCGAACGTCTGTGAAGGTGGTTCTGCTCATATTAATCTGGGTAAAAAAAGAAGATCAAGGACAAGTGTTTTTTGCTGTAAGGACGATGCCTGCAATACAGATTTTCCAGTCAAATGTAAGTATCTATTCCGAGCTTTACTCCCTTGTGCTTTTGAACAAATGATTTCACTCAATGAGCTTTTATTAAAAGCAGAATGACCAAGCTAAGTCCAGGCTAAAAAAAATAGTGTGGTTTTTTTAAAAAAAACAACAGCCAGGTAAGAAGGAAGAAGGCAAAGGTGAAGATTTAGACCTCCCACGCTCCACAAGGAATGGCCCTGATCCAAATCAGACCAGGGTGTACTTCTGATTAAATAAATTTAAAAAAGAAATTGGGGAAGGACACACATCATTTCCATATTATCCATTTTAACCCCAAGTGATCAGCTCACCCAGACACATGTTGTTGGCTTGTCCTTATAATCTAAACGTAATTGTACACTTTTGGTAGGATCAAGGTACAATCTAAAATCTGTACTTAATCTAAAAAGTGACCTTGTCGTTCTCAAGGTGCCATGTCCTTCCATCTCCGTCTTATCAGGTGGAGCAGATGAATGAGGTACAAAATGTTTTAATCTGGGAATAGCTATTCCAATCTCTTTGGAAGTGTTCTGAGAACACTGTTCTGAGTCGGAAACCCACATTCGGGGCTCAGTGCCCTTCTGGCAAGGTTGGAACAATGGAGGAGAAGTGCTAACAATGAAGTATACAAAAGAGAGGGGGGAATTCCAAGAGCCGTTAAAATCTTTCAGAAAATGTATTTCTTTTTCAAGATCATAGTGAAAGCAGAAGCAGCATAAAAAGGACATTAAAATGACTCGCAAGATACATATAACAGTATATATTTTTAAAATGAGTAGTTCGCCTTGTGCACATTTAAAGTAATTCAGTGAACAGTCTAAAATAAAATAGCCTAAAGTTATCAATATAAGCAGTCAAACAAATTCTTTATAAAAAGCATTCTTACATTCATTCATTGAGCTCAGTTCTCGGGAGCAAGAAACACAAGAATTATTATTGATGAGGAACGTGAATGTTCTTAAAATGCTTAGCCTGTGTTTACCTCTGTTGTGAGTGGAAAAAAAGGCCCTGATAAAGATAGAACAAGGTGCAAAATTGTTTTGCCTTCTGTAATGTTCCATGAAATAATTGACTAATTGGAACAACTCATCTTGAGCTCAAAACAGGGTAATTTCCACCACCACCACCCCGAATATTTAGCCCGTAGAGATGCCACCGTCTTATTTAATTATGCTCTTTGGTATAGTTTCCAAAATTTTTCTATTTATCCAGTGCCAGAGTTAGATACCAAGGTCAATGGTCTTCGGTGCCCAGCCTGCTATGCTTCATTTCCTGATTCTTGTAAGGATGACACTGTTGATTGCGTTGGATCTGAATCTCAGTGCATTGATTTGGCCGGAATCATACACTTTGGTAATCTATTCAATAATTCATTCAACATTTTATTTGGGTTCTTATGAGGTTTACCAGAAAACATCAGTTTCTTTTAAATGAAAAGTATATAGAGAACTTTATGTAAGGCATGGAAGATATTAAAACAATGGCTGTTGTATCTTGTGAAACTTATCCAAATATTTATGCTACAGCAATTTTTTATTTAAATTTAAATTTAAAAATTTAAAGTGGGATCCGGCGTTAAACAGGGATGTGTTATTGCTCCAACCTTATTCGCTATCTTCATCGCTATGATTATACACCTTGTTGAAGAGAAACTTCCTACTGATGTAGAAATTATATATCGAACAGAGGGAAAGCTTTTTAATCTTAGTAGGCTGAAAGCAAAAAATAAGGTAATTACAACTTCTGTTATAGAACTTCAATATGCTGATGATAACGTAGTCTGTGCACACTCCGAGGAAGATCTTCAAACTATCCTAAACATCTTTGCAGAAGCATATGAAAAGCTCGGCCTCTCTATTAACATTAAAAAAACCAAAGTGCTTTACCAGCAAGTTCGAACCAATCCCTCCGCAGCGCCATCAATCCAGCTTAAAGGTGTGTCACTAGAAAATGTCGATCACTTTTATCTCGGCAGCCATCTATCTACAAAAGCCGACATCGACGCTGAAATTCAGCATCGCCTGAGCTCTGCGAGTGTAGCTTTCTCCCGAATGAAGCGTAGAGTGTTTGAGGATCGGGACATTCGCAGGGAGACCAAAATGCTTGTTTACAAAGCCATTGTACTACCAACCCTTCTGTACGCCTGTGAAACATGGACCCTCTACAAACGCCACCTCCAACTTCTTGAAAGATTCCATCAACGCTGCCTCCGAAAAATTCTGCAAATTACTTGGGAAGATAGGCGGACTAATGTTAGCGTATTAGAAGAAGCGAAAACCACCAGCATTGAAACAATGATAATCCAACATCAACTTTGCTGGACCGGCCATGTTGTTCGAATGCCTGACCATTGTCTTCCAAAGCAGCTACTTTACTCCCAACTTAAGAATGGAAAACGGAATATTGGTGGACAGCAAAAGAGATTCAAAGACACTCTCAAAGCTAATTTTAAAAAATGTAATATCAGCATTGAGAACTGGGAAGCCCTAACTCATGAGCGTTTCAATTGGAGGTCAGCCTTTATTAAAGGCGCTATGGACTTTGAAGAAGCACGAGTACAGGGCGAAAGGGAGAAAAGAGCTAAAAGGAAGGCACGTCAAGCAAACCCTCATCATGACCGTCTCTCACCCGGAAACCTATGCCCTCATTGTGGGAGGTTGTGCGGATCCAGAATTGGCCTTTACAGCCACTTACGGATCCACTGTTAAAATTTTACCCTTGGAAGACAATCTTACTTGGCTACGAGTGATCGGCAATGATGAATGATGAATGCTACAGCAATTTCAGGCAAAAGGTTTTCAAGTAATTAAAGAGTTTGCTGAATTTCACTAAACTGCCTATTGCTATCTCATCTACTCCAGGTGGCTGCTGTGGTCAACTGTATTAAAAGTCACCAAGAGATCTAATTATATTCCTTTGTCTCTCTCTTGATACAGAGCATCTATCAGGGCAACGAAGCTGTCTCTGAGCAAAATCCATGTCTGAACCCAGGCTGGAAATTATCTAGATAATCAATTTACAATAAGAATTCCTGGGGCTGCAGCACCACTGCCTTTTCCGTCAGCTTGATTATACATGTGATAATAGTAAATACCAGCCAATTTTTTTTAAGCTCATCAGATCCAGGGATGGTTATGAAGCAGGAAAATCTGGCTTTCACAGTGTTAATCTCAGGAATCATTGGCAGGACATAGTCCTTGAAGGCCCTTATATGCCAAGCCAAGGAGATATCCAACAGGCAAATAATGGCGTGGACTGATTCAGGCACTGTCAATTTCCTTGAAAGATTAGCAGTAAAACTTGTTTGGAGCCATATAACTAGAAGATGCATGAAACACCTTAGGTTTTTTTTTTTTAAGTGTATTACCAAAAGGAGCATGAAGCCCAGCATGAATCTAGCAAAGTTAAATGTGAAGAACCACATCAGGAGCTCACAACATTGTGCAGGCATCTGCAATCTTAAGTAGAATGCATTCTTTAAGCTATTTACTTGGTGTCTGGAATCTGAACTATGAACAAATTTGCAACGTACTTATTGGAACATAGTGGGTAGGAATGAATGTTTGTTGTGCTGATTCAGAGATATAGATGCATTCAGATATTGTGCAGTATGTATGTGGGGGGGGGGGTGTATGGCTTTTTCTTTTTCTTGCATTAAGATCCAATACACATGAACAAAGGAATGTTGCTGTCAGTCAAATGTCACCAGTAAAATAGATGAGAAAACTCTCAGCAGGTATGGAATGTACATTTATATAGCAGAGGTCTTAGGTCCTTAAACAATTGGGGCATTTCTTTCTACTGCAATATTTGTAAAGTATTTTGTCCTTTGAAATCAATCTCTCTCTCTCTCTCTCTCTCTCTCTCTCTCTCTCTCTCTCTCTCTCTCTCTCTCTCTCTCTCAATTTTTCAAGTAGAAACTTGGCAGAACCCAGATAACCTTGTCTTGTCTTGACAAGCTGAGCAGGATCACCCACAGATCGTACCTAGATTGGATATCTTCAGAATATCCCAGGGTTATATAATACATGGGAGAGAGGTCAAAACAATCTCAGAAGAAGGCAGTGGCAAACTGCTTCCATGATGTTGCCAGGAAACAACATAGACATTCCCCTGAAGTCAAGCTTAACTTGAAAGAAACTTTGCTTTTGACTTGCTGCAGTAGATAGAACATTCATTTAATATGCCAGGGCTTCATTTCAAATGTAGGGTAAGGAATCCGTTACTTAGAGCAGCAAAGTGTGGAAGTTAGTATGGTGGATTAGAACAGTGGAGACCCTAATTCACATCTCTACTCAGCCTTGAAAGTTCACTGGCTGATTTTAACCAAACACCATGTGTCAGCCTAAAAGGGGCGTGGTGGCTCAGCGGGTAAGACGGCAGGCTTGTCGATTGGAAGATCGCAGGTTCGGAGGTTTGAATCCCCAGCCCCGCCTGACGGAGTGAGCTCCCGCACTCGCCCCAGCTCTTGCCAACCTAGCAATTCGAAAGCATGCAAATGCAAGTAGATGAATAGGTACCACTTCAGTGGGTAGGTAACAGCGTTCCGCGCGCGTCATGCGGCCACATGACCGTGGAAGCGTCTTTGGACAATGCTGGCTCTTCGGCTAAGAAACAGAGATGAGCACCGGCCCCTAGAGTCGGACACGACTGCACAAATGTGCGGGGGGGGGGGTACCTTTACCTTTACCTTTTTAGGTGTCAGCCTAACTTACCTGATCTGGTTGTAAGGATAAGATGGGAAAGGAAGAGTATGTGCTCCACCTTGAGGCCCTTGGGGAAAGGCAAGATAAACTATAGTAGACAATTGCCCAGCCTGTTTTGTGCTCTCCTGACCTGTCACTCTGAGCAGTGCCAAGACGTCCTTCTGATCGCCCTTTTTATTTCCCATGACTCTTCAGATCAATATTAGATGTGGAAGGAAAAATACAACTAAACCTAGTTTTCTGCAACTACTCTGGACACTCTTGTTATCCACCCAAAAGTATGTCAGTGCCCATCAAAAGAGATCCAAAATCTGTGGGAGCAAAGGAGTCACAAACAATTCTTACTCTGCAGGCAAATAGAAGAAATGGCTGGCAAGTTTCCAAATATGTTTTAGGCCCATTGCACCATTCATCTACTTTATGAGAAAAGTTCTGAGTTTTAAGAAGCAAAATGAATTAGCCGAGGCAATGAGGTTGATACTGGGTCCTAGCATTTTATTGATTCTGCTGTCTGTAAAAAGCTTTGTTTTATTATCCTCCTTTATTACACTGCTTTCTGTTTAGGTTGCACAGGATTTGATTGTTGACTATCTTTAAATTAAAGGCAGGTTATCAATCATTCTATCAAAATACAAGCTACAAATGCAGCAAATTGGTTCCTTTGGAGAAGGAAGGCCATCCGGGAGAAGTGGGTGGTAGACTATTTCTTTGGCCTTGAAGAAATGGATGATGAGTATCTGTTGCCCCCTTGTGGTTAACATGCAACTTGTTGTTTTCTCTCTTTCTGATCACCAGAAGAAACATCTACAAAAGTTGCCATGAAGGGCTGCACTACCCAGGCTGTCTGTGATGCTACCGTCGGAGGTGCGGCAACATTTAGTCAGGCCAGTTCGGCAATCACCAGCCTTAAATGCACCCGGGCCAGCAGCGTGGCCAGCAGCTCTCCTGGACCAACGGGACTCTTCCTTTTAGGCATGTTGGGCTTCCTAATGCTGCCGCTGTGATCCTAACTAGCCAACTGTGTTTATGAGCAAATGAGGGAGATGCTAAGCCAAAGATGCTAATGTTTGGCTCTCTGGTATCATAGGTGGGCAAATTCTGGGTATCAAATTCTGAGCATTAGCTCTTGATGTATTAAGGCCTAACCCATTATCATTCTGGTTGTTTAAAGTCTACAGCATACATTAAGGAAAGAGGTTAGTTAAGCATCAGTTCTGATTTGAATTGATAGCAATCACAATGTTGTCATGGTCATAGCAGTTGGTGTCATATTGATGTATTGATGTGTCGGTCAAAGACTGAACCATAGTTCATCTCTTGGCGTTATGTTTGATACAGCATTTTGTCCTTCTCATTCAATTTGATGGAAAAGAAAGGGTGTGTGAAAAAATGGGCTGGTTGAAAAACTGGAATCCTCAGTCTTATCTTAATTCCCAGCTGGTTGAGCAAGTCCCATTCTGTACTGTACGGTGATCTCCCCAGCGGTCTGCAGCTTCCTAGCCCTTAGTGAAATCCCAGGAGAAGATGTAATATAACAAGTGAACTCTCCTGAGCCTTTCTTAGGTCAGAAAGCTTAGAGATACAGTACGTTGATAGCCTCAATCACCTTGCAGTGATGAAATGCTCAGATTCTTCTAAGGGCTTTTCCCCACTGCCACTGGTCCCATGCTACTTATCTGCTGCTGTACTTTCACAATATTTCACGAGCATCCTCATGGCTGCACCCTAGAGTTTCAGTGGATGAGGAAGGAATAGAGCCAGTTTGGTCTAGCGGTTAAGGTGCTGGGCTAGAAACCAGGAGTCTGTGAGTTCTAGTCCCGCCTTAGGCATGAAAGCCGGCTGGGTGACCTTGGGCCAGTCACTCTCTCTCAGCCCTAGGAAGGAGCCAACGGCAAATCAGGAGGCTGTGAGTTCTAGTCCCGCCTTAGGCACGAAAGCCGGCTGGGTGACGTTGGGCCAGTCCCTCTCTCTCAGCCCAACTCACCTCACAGGGTGATTGTTGTGGGGAAAATAGGAGGAGGAAGGAGTATTCGGTATGTTCGCCGCCTTGAGTTATTTATAAAAATAATAAAGGCAGGATAGAAATTAATTAATTAATTAAATAAATAAATAAATAAGGAAGAGGAAGAAAGGACCTGACTGACTGATGAACAGGGAAATTGGCATTCAAGGAGTCTGAAGACCTTGGCTTCAGGTGGCAGTGGAATATTTCAAGAGAAGGAAGTGAGATAAGACGAGACAGGAGTTTCCACCAAAGAGAAGTTCTCTGCTATGCTACTGCCCTTGCTGTATTTCGACTGGAGCAGGAGCTGAGCTGAAAGTTAAGCTTTCCAAGCCTTTTGACATTATGAGAATGAAAGGGTGCACTGATCTGAGGCCAATGGTGGCCCACATGTGGAAGGAACTGAAAGAATCTGAGAATGTGGTAGAAAAACGGATGCCTTTTTTTTCAAGGGAAGGACAGATTTTAGCTCAGAATTAGTATAAAGTATTTCCCCTTTCACACCAATGCTAGTTGATAGAATCTTCTCTGCTGTGGCAAATGTGGATTTTGGACAGATTTGAGTTGCTAGACACTAAGGTGGTTTTATGTCTATTGACACTAAGCCACAAAACCGCCTCTCCATCATTTCCCCCTCCTTATTGTAAGGAATGAATATGTATAATAATTGACATTAAACTAGAACAACCATTTGATTAAATGTTTGATTGAATTTGGCTTCTAACCAGGTTTTTTTTAATTCATAAAAGAGTAAAATCAATGAAAGAAACAAAACACAGGGCATTGATTTCTTTCTTTCTTAAGCTTGGAGGAAGAGTTTATTTCTTCTGCATGTACTTTACCACCTCTTTTTAAACCTTTGATCAATGCATAGTTTGATAGATGGCGACAATAATTAATAATGGTTTTCAGTTCTATTTCACATATTACCTATTCTTTGCTAACACTCAGGCAGAAGCTTTAACCTGAATGTCATGGGCTTTAGATACAGAATAGTTGGCATTTAGGGGGAAAAAACCCATAAGGATCTGATCCCACAAAGTCCTGATGGGTCTTGATGTAAAACGTGTGACGGTTTTCATTCACTCATTGCTCCAGTGGAATCATCAGAATTCATATTTTTGCCTGAAATGAAGCTTAATAATTTTGACAGCCTTGCCATGTAGCCTTGTAAATCTTGAGAGAACCTGGGGTTTTAGCACTGTTGAAGCTAAGTGGATGTGGACCTGTATACAGTGCTTGGATTGAAAAGCAAAGGAAGCAATGTGACAATGGTATAAAACAACAACAACAACAACAATAAAAACAGAACCTGGCTTCAGTGTCCTACTTCTAAATGTTTGCCTTAAAGTGAACTCCAAGGCTGATTTAGGTCCGAATTGCAAGAACTCTTTCAGGACAGTGACAGTATTCCTGCAACATAGATCTGGATCTATTTTCTAGATCCAGCTAATTCAACTAATTGTCAGTTACCAATCAGAGATTATTATAGCTTCATTCACTTCAGCTTTGGAATCATGGGTGCACCCAGGGATCAAGATGGTGGCCATGATGGTGTGATCAAAGCTCTGCGATCTACAAAAAAATGGATGGCGTTTCGGGCACACCATTGTGGCCATCATCTTGACTTTTTTGACCATACCCTGTGTAACCCACTTCTGAATGCTATAGTGAGAATTTTCTAAGTCACCAGTGTTTATTCAACATTTGTTTCCATAGAAGTAAGTCACTAAAACTGATGGCATTTATGTGAAACAGGCTTTATTTGTGCATATACACAGGCTGAGAATATGATATGGGCTCTATAGGATTAACATGTTTCCCCCATGTGTAAAATACCTATGGAAAACAACATCAACTCTCTGTTACGCATTCCAGCCAACAAACTGCCAACGTACTAAGTTGTTTCCTTTCTTTTTGGCCCAGTAAGTTATCTTTCACTTTTCTGGGCTATTGTCACACATGAAATATACAAGCACACACACACACACATAGAGAAACCTGTATGACAATTTTACTTTCAGAAGTCTATATTTTTATTTTGTTAGTCACAATAGTAAATATGCTTTTGGTGAATAATAGCATTCTTGTGGAGTTCCTTTTCCGAAGTCCTTCTCATGCATTAAAAATGGTATACTTTTATCCTTTAAAAAATTTTCCAAGTTGGTTGTCTCTTCTTCTTTATATACACATAGCACCTAACCAACCTTGGCTGATCTCAGAAAAAAGCTCAGCATCATCAAATCTTGGGTGGGGAACCAGGAAATTCCAGAATTGAAGGCTAATTGGGAAATCCAAGCAACATGCTAGGAGCAGCTAGTGGCAAAGCACTGGGGAATTGTAGCCAAGAAACCTACGGGGACATGTCCAAGTAGTCAACAGGATGTGAGCTCCTTTTGAGGCAAACTCTCTTTTCCAGTAAAACAGGTGAGCCAACATTTCCTTCCCTTTGCAGGTAAGCTGCACCATTACAATTCAACGTTCCTGCTTCAACATTTGACTATGAAGCCTCTTAGCAGCAGTCATCTCTGAACCATCTTGAATATGGAGGAAGTATCTTAAAGGAACTGCTGTGTTTGCATTTTCCTGTGATAAAGAAAAGTGGGGGGAGGTGATGCCCGTAGTCAGTTGCAAATTTATATAAAGCTAGGAGAGGGGCGTGGTGGCTCAGCGGGTAAGACGCCAGGCTTGTCGATCGGAAGATCGCAGGTTCGAATCCCTAGCCCTGCGTGCGGAGTGAGCTCCCGCACTAGCCCCAGCTCTTGCCAACCTAGCAATTCGAAAGCATGCAAATGCAAGTAGATAAATAGGTACCACTTCGGTGGGTAGGTAACAGCGTTCATGCGGCCACATGACCGTGGAAGCATCTTCGGACAACGCTGGCTCTTCGGCTAACAAACGGAGATGAGCACCGGCCCCTAGAGTCGGATACGACTGCACAAATGTGCGGGGGGAACCTTTACCTTTTAGGAGAGAAAAGTGACTCTGAAACATAGTTGAGCATGAAACCTCTGTGCATACCCACCATAACCAGCAATGTTTGGACAATTGAACACTGTTGCAATTGTGCAAGTATAACGGAAGTAAACTATTAATGCTGGTTCAGTTCTTATAAATTTTGTAATAAATGATTATGTAAACCAGAACTTAAGCCATCTTTATCATATCATCACATACTTATTTAGATTCCCATACAAATATTAAATATAAATATAATTTGAGCATCATATTAGGCTCATGAAGATGTAGGTTTACGTATATCCTACTCATCTGGATGACTTTGAGCCATAAAGCTAACCTTTCTTGCAAGGATGTTGCATAGCTAAAATGGGGCCAGAAGTTTTTATCACTGGGGCATCGTTGTGGCTTCTTCTCCATACACGTGTGTTGGTCTGCATAAGGATATACTGTATGGGTGGAAAAGATACTAGATATTGTACTGTATGGGTGGAAAATACCAGTCCCTTGAATGAGAACATGCTTAAATGATACTAAATGATTGAGACGTTTAGCTGAGAAATGATACGCAAATCTTTTAAATGAATGATGTTTTAAAATAAACAGCAACGTCCGAAGGAAACAAGGCGTGATTTTTGAAACACAATAGTCCAGATCGAACATTGACACAACCAGGTTCTATTGAAAACAATGTCAGGGAAGCCTGAGCTATATAGAAAACCCGGAGTGGATTCTACAAGAAATTGGAATGCGCCAAAGAAAAGGAAAGAAAATGGCTTAAGCATTCCCCCCCCCCGCCCCGCTTATATTATTCGTAATGTCTCCTACACAGAAACGTTATTTAGTAACGAATCAACAGCAATGCAACATTAATCTTGAGCCACTTCCGCCCATGGAGCTAACATAACTGAAGAATATTTATGTTGCAGCATGCATTTGCTTCCTGATTCAGTAGCAGCCCAAACCTTACTTCAATTGGAGTCAAAGAGCAGAACGCGTTTCCCATCCTTTTAACTAACCTCTTCTACTATTGGCAAAGAACAAACGGTCGGATGGTCCAATCAGAGATGGAAACGCTTAGAAAGGGGCGGGAATTGGACCCTTTGTTTGGCAGGTTGATGTTCCCCGCCCTCTTTGCTCTGCTGTTTCTCATTGGTCCGACTAAACATTCTGTGTACACTTTCAAGCCAATAAGGTATTGCAGATTGCCCGCTCCTCCCTCCGGGCTCTTTGATCTCCCCCTCCCTGCGGTGAAGGAAATGTTTAGCAGAGGCTACATTTCGGGTAGGAAAGTTCATATCTTAAATGCCGTTTGACTTTTTTTTAAAAGTAATATGGGGCTGGGGTGGCTAATCTAGACGTGTTGCTTCTGGTAGGTTAAAATTAAATTTGGAATAACATTAGTGCAAAGAAGAGATTCTTTTGAGATCTTATCTTGCTAACTCCGATCACCTAATTCCAGATGTTTTGAAGTGGCTGGTTGTGCTTCCTTTGGAGAAATAGAGGGAACTTGCTCTCTGCACATGGTCAGTCGAACAGATGTTTTTGGTTCTATTGTACATTCCGAGCTCAATCTTACCTGAAACATAAGTCCCCCCCCCTTTAATGCTCCATTCCTTAAGAAAAATATGAATATAAAAATATGAATGCTGCAGAGTTGCAGCACTTCTCATTTTAAATCACTTTATTTAGACCAGTATTGTTCAAACTTGGCACCTCTAAGGTGTGTGGACTTCAACTCCCAGAATTCCTCAGCCAGCATGAGAATGACTTCTAAGTGTCTTTCAGCTGGATAGGAACATGCTCTAATTCAGTGTTTTTCAAACTTGGCAACCTCAAGATAGCCATGCAGGCTGGGGTATTCTGGGAGTTGAAATCCACACATCTTGAAGTTGCCAAGTTTGAAAAACACTGCTCTAATTTCTCAGTAGGAGGCTGAAAGTCTTCTGAGCACGCTCAGTTTTGTCTTACTCTTGCTAGATCCTTGAACACTGGACTGTGAACCTGAAATTAGTTTCTGGAGCAGGAATTTCTGGATTGCACCTAACAGATAAGAGAACCCTGAGTGTAATTAAGAGTGCTATTAAGAGTCAGCAATGCTGGGTGGTATTTCAGGGGGTTGAGAAAATGATTCTTCTATGCTCATTCAAGGATAAAGGGGGCGGGGGCTATCTGATCTGACATACAAGAAGTGTGATGTGTAAAACTCCAGATGACTGCTAGATGGCAGCAGAGATAAATCCTTTTGCTGCTATCTGGTAGTCACCTGGGTAGTTCTAGAAAAGATTTTTTTGCTTTTATTTCCTACTATTTTGTTTGCAATATTAACTGAAATTAAGTCCTTCCATTATTAAAGGGCCCCAGCAAATTGCTGTAGCTTCAGATATCCATGGCTGCATTCTGACTACAGTCCTGTTTGCCATAGGAAGGAACGTCTGTGTGTGGTGATGCAGTTAAGGATTCCAACTGTTGAGACCCAAGTTCCAGACTCTGATCCCAGAGGTCATTTGATGACTTTGGACCATGCTGGCTGGGGAATTCTGGGAGTTGAAGTCCACACATCTTAAAGTTGCTGAGGCTGAGAAACACTGTTTTAGCCCATCCTACCTGACAAAGTCTTCACTGTAAAGATAAGCTAATGGGAGATCTCATGCCCACCGCCCTTAGGGGTGGGGGGACATGTCCTGAAATGTGTCCCCTGGCACATTTAGGGGCTCTCATGCCTACAGGGTGCCAAACCATGTGGCAATTCAGTTGCTGCTATTCAATTAAAACAACACCCTAACCCATATTTTAGATCAGCCTCCCCAATCTGGGGCTGCAACTTCTATCATCTCAGTAGCACAGTATGGTTTAGAGCAGCCTTTTTCAACCTTCTGACCCTGGAGGAACCCTTGAAATATTTTTCAGGCCTCGGGGAACCCCTGCACATTCAGGCTCAAATATAGACCAGAAGTTACAAATTTATTTATTTATTTTTATTTATTATTTAAATTTCTATCACCGCCCATCTCCCCCAAACGGGGGGCTCTGGGCGGTTTACAGTAAAATCAACGGTTAAAACATATAAACATAAAATTACAATCCAAACCAAATATAAATAAAATAAATAAATATAAAATCCAAGGGATGATAAAATCTCATATAATAGGGAGGGCACTATGGCTCCAGCCATCCCCAGGAGGAACTACTGCCTTTCCCATCCCAGGCAAGGCGGCAGAACCAGGTCTTCAAATTCTTCTGGAAGGCCGGGAGTGAGGGAGCCCGCCTCAGCTCCGGGGGCAGGATATTCCAAAGGGCGGGCGCCACTGCAGAGAAGGCCCACCTCCTGGACCCCGCCAGATGAAACTCCCTTGTCGATGGGGTCCATAACATGCCCTCTCTGCATGACCGGGTGGGGCGGGTCTATGTTATGGGGATGAGACGGTCCCTCAGGTACCCTGGTCCCATGCCATGTAGGGCTTTAAAGGTGATAACCAACACCTTGAATTGGACCTGGAAGCAAACTAGTACCCAATGCAGCTCGCGCAGCAGAGGTGTCACATGTGCCGATCTTGGGGCACCAATAACTGTCCGCGCAGCCGCATTCTGGACCGGCTGAAGCTTCCAGATACTCTTCAAGGGTAGCCCCATGTAGAGCGCGTTGCAATAGTCTATTATTATATTTGTTTCCTGTGTAGGCCTGTATGTATGTATGTATGTATGTATGTATTGATTGATTGATTGATTGATTGATTGATTGATTGTTCAAATTTCTATCACTGCCCATCTCCCCCAAAAGGGGAGATGCCCTATGCACTCAATGCACTAACAGTGTTCTTAAACTAAAAATGAAGAATGAAACTTACCTCTTTAATGTGAAGTTGCCCAAATTTGAAATATTTTTTAAAATACTGATCTCCCAGGGAACCCCTAGTGACCACTCACGGAACCCTAGGGTGCCACGGAACCCTGGCTGAGAAACCCTGGCTTAGAGGTAAGGAGTCTGCAGGATTTTTTTGCTTTGTCAAAATTACAACAGAAGCTCTATCCCATTCGAGCTTGCAAGTGAGATCAAGAGGCAGGTAGAAAAAGGGGTGGGGCTTGCGTCACAATGCCACAGTACTGCTTTCATCATTCTGGACCCCCCCCCCGCCCTTTCACAACTGCTTTTGTTTAGAGCAGTGTTTCTCAACCTTGGGAACTTTAAGATGTGTGGACTGCAACTCCCAGAATTCCCCAGCCAGCCATACTGGCTGGGGAATTCTGGGAGTTGCAGTCCACACATCTTAAAGTTCCCAAGGTTGAGAAACAGTGGTTTAGAGGACCCTTGGGTGGGAAAATTCACTGACTCACTGAGATGGATGAGTCTGCTTGGGCCTTGAACTAGAAAACCTCCTTTTCCTCCTGTGTAGTGTATGACGTTCAGCAACTTATGCAATTATTGGGGAATATGCTTGGTTTAACCAATGATCTATAGCAAAACAAATTAGAATTAGAAAACAGTGGTTTGATCTTGCCTGGTAAACCATAGTTGAAACATAGTTTGTCCTTGTCAAAACTAACAATTATGGGTAGTTTGGATTTGAAAGAAGATGCTTCTAGTTTCCTCCTGTAGAATGGGCTGGAGAGGGGAAGAAGATGTGCTGATGACTGAAACTTAAGCAGACTTGTTCACATTGCGCTAAGCTACAGTTTAATGTTACACTTAAACTGAACCAAGATGATGATCGCTCTACCAACGTTTTGAGCTGTAGCATCATTTCAGAATGTACTAAGTAGAATAACAGTTGATGTCTTGATTCTGCTACTTCCCTTTTTTATGCATGTTCTGTTTCTTAATGAACCACGTACAAAATATTTGCACTGGGTTTTCAGACAAAGAGTGATGGCAGCTGGAACAGCCTTGGTTTATGATGGTGAAATGAGCAGCCATAAGCTACTTTGGGAAGAGTAAGTACAGCTTTCTTTCTTTTTTCTTGTTTAATTTTAGAAACCTCTATTTCACAATAAAAGGGAATTACAGATGCAGGTAGTCCTTGAGTTATGACGGCAATTGGGACCAGGATTGCTGTCACTAAGCAATGCGGTCATAAAACACGATATTACGTGACTGCACCGCTTAGCGACGGCAATCCAGGCAGTCCGGGTTGCCATCGTAACCCCAAGATGCACAGGTCGTTAAGCAGGAAGTGGTGGGAGTCCCAGGTAAGCATGGGGTTGCTGCAGGGGGGTGGGGGAGGGGGTACTGTGGGCACGGGTGCATGCGAGCACAGGGAAGCCCAGGGTAGGAGGGCATGGCACGGTGCGCAGGAAGGTGGGGCGGGGGGACTTAACCAGAGTGACTTGCGACCTTCCCTGCTGGCTTCCCCATTGACTTTGCTTGTGGGAAGCTGGCAGGGAAGGTCACAAATGGTGATTGCATGACCATGGGATGCTGCAACCATTGTAAATGCGAGCCGACTGCCAAGCGCCCAAATCGCAGTCACGTCACTGCGGGGGCACTGCAATGGTCAGAACTTTGAGGATCAGTTGTAAGTCCCCCTTGTTCAGCACCGTTACAACTTCATTGCATTAACTGCCTGTCCTTGACAAAGATTTCCTTGACATGGGACCCAGTCATGTGGTTTTTATTTATTTTATTTATTATTCAAATTTATTCCCCGCCCATCTTCCATGCAAGGGACTCTGGGCGGGTTACAATAAATAAAAATTTAAAAACTATACAAAATATCTAAAAACACAAACAAAACATAATAAAATAAAATCCAGGATGGGCTTGGACCCGCAGAATAGATAGTGGAGCTATGGGGCCAGCCAACCCCAGGAGGCACTACCACCTCCGTCGTCCCAGGCCAGGTGGCAGAGCCAGGTCTTAAGGGCCTTCCGTTTTCTTGGCAGGAATACAGACATGTCTTGTCACTGCTTCTTTCTGGGATGTGTTTTTGACATCTCAGTCTAGCTTAGAATTTCCTGGTGGTGTCCCATCCAAATACAGACTAGATCTGATATTTCTTTCCTTGGCTCCTGTAAGTAATACTTTCTGAAGTAACATGGCTGGGGGAAGTCGAAGAGAATCTAACATGTGATGGTCTGCCTCCCACTTTTTTTCTCTTTAGGGGGGCACAATGATGCCCTTTCTGCTGTTAGACAAAGAATAATAGTTTGTGATTGACAGACAGTCCTGAGGCTTCTCCCCAATAATGGTTTTTAATAAGAACTTTCTTATTAGCACATCTCAATGTGGTCCCTACAGCTGTGCTCCAGGAAAGGTTTAATAATATACCTGTGGTTCTGGGGAGGTGGAGACACTCTCACATTTTTTATTTATGCCAGGATATGCAGACTGAAGTTATTCCTCTTTTTATAAATAGACCCAGCGACTCAGATCTCTCTTCCTTGACTCTGCTGCTAGCTAATAGAGACCCTGTTTACCCGGTGGCCAGATTCTGTGCTGCAGCCTGTAAGATTAGATCAAAAGGCAATATGGGAACATTACTTAATTGATTACAATCTGTTCTTGTGTTATCCTGTTACTGATTGGTGTGGTTACGTGATTTAAGTTTATTGCACCATAGGAAAGTTTTATTTGTTTAGTGTTTATTTGTAAGGTTTTCTTTTACTCCTTTTATGGTGTACGTTGTTGATGTACTCACTCCTACTGAATATGCTTATTCATTTTATGAAGCTGGTCTATGACTGTAATAAATATTAACAAACAAACTCTTAATTCCAACCAGATCTGACCCTGCTTAGCTTTCTTCAAGGTTAGTTAGGTGCTGCCACCTGGTGTGATGTCCTGGTTATTACAAGGACATTTGATTCTTACAGGATGTTGACTTCCCTGCAAGCCTGGGATTTTTTGCTCACCCAGAAAAGTAGTGCCTAGGTCCCTGCTCCGCTTTTTTTGAGGTCAGCCAGGTTGGCTAGATGGTGCCAATGTGCTTTGGTGCGTGTGCAGATTTTTTACATGTATTAAATGTACTAATCAGCAATACTGCTGTTTGGGGGTCATACCTCGACAGTGGTACTCCATGGGCATCCATGGTTTTGTTTTTTCAAAATTTGCAAAATGGTGGGTGCAGCATCATGGTCAAAACTCTGCCCCTTTTGTATGGTTGTGCATTGTTGCTGCACATGCAAAAGGGGCAGGGCTTTGATTGCAACACTGCTCCCACCATCTTGCCGATGTTGACACATACACCCCTGCTGTGGATGCTACTGCATGCTTCAGAAATGAAAGGAAACCTGGTCTTGATCCTGCCTTAGTCCATTGTATCATGGCAGAGTGAATTGCCTTGCCCTTAACCAAGGTAAGGCTCTTAATGGGCATCTCTTTGTACTTGGGCATCATTCAAACCCCCGGTTTTAAAGGGTTTGTTTTAATTAATATCTGAGACACATCATTATCACTAGTAAAGAAGACATTCCTTCCAATGTTTATTTTCTCTTTCTAGTAAAGAAAAAAAATCTGCTTCTTTCTCAGCTGTAAAACAGATGGATTCTTCATGATTTCACTGGGAACCTAAATGTTGGTTTCATTTTTAGCCCAGTCTGTGATATTGAGGTCCCTGAACGGCTTTCTTCCTGCTATGACTGCCTTCAGCACTATAACCTGGTTGAACGATGCATTTCTGTCTCTGCCAGAGAAGGAACTCACGGTGAAATCATGCTGATTCACAGGTATGTTCTTGTGGCAATGTCCTTCTGCCTCAGCCTGGGTTAGAGAAATAATGGGGGGGGGGAAATCCTCAGTGTCATGTTTCTTTTACAGTATACAGATATAGTTTGTTTTCATAAAGTCCAATTTAAGATCTAAACCCCTACATGGGGAAATCCCCATTTGCCCTTTCTGAAGTACCCCAAAAGTGCATCACCAAAATCTGGTGACAAAATAGCCTAGGTTAAATGATATAATTTTTAGCATCCATGGTGTCATGTATGTATTGATGTCATTGTACAAATGGTACATTTTTGGGATGGCATCATGACATGTATGACATCAGTTGCCCCTGCTCGAGGACACTCATAGGAACAGGTGTGCAAAGCCTTCCATTCCCACCTGTAAACTCACCCCATATATATATATGTACTGTATATGTACAGTATGTATGTGTGTGTGTGTGTGTATGAAAGAAAGAAAGAGAAAGAGAAAGAGAGAGAGAGAAAAAGAAAGAGAGAAAGAGAGAGAAAGAGAGAGAGAAAGAGAGAGAGAGAGAAAGAAAGAGAGAAAGAAAGAGAGAAAGAGAGAGAGAGAGAAAGAAAGAGAGAAAGAGAGAGAGAGAGAGAGAGAGAAAGAAAGAAAGAAAGAAAGAAAGAAAGAGAAAGAAAGAAAGAAAGAAAGAAAGAAAGAAAGAAAGAAAGAAAGAAAGAAAGAAAGAAAGAAAGAAAGAAAGAAAGAAATTGTTCCAGTCCACACCATTGGAAGGTATTTGGCAGTTCACTGGGTGGTCGAGATAAAATGATAAATTGGCTATTGGCTCAGATGTTGCCCATGAAAACATTGCAAAGAGAGTTTTGCAGTATTTCCTCTGGAGCTACAGTTTCTCATGGAAAAGACTCCTTGGGAGAGGGAAAGCATAAAGAAGTTATTTCCTTCCCTTTCAGCATCTTTATCGCCAGTGGGCACAATTACCACAGAAAGCAACAATATGACAATTGAATCAAAGTTTGAATAATGTTTATTGAATCAAAACTTGAATACAGTTGTCCCCTTAATTACATTTTTTTGGTCGCAGCACAACTAATTAGAGGTACTAATTGATGATCAACATGATTTTCCCAATTAATGTAAGCAGAGAAGTTATCTGAATTAGTAATTAGATAGTTAGCAAAAGCTGTCTTGTAGCATTTTAATTCCAGAAAGATTTCCCAGTATGGACTAGATTGTGGGAGAAGAATCGGGCAAAAAGCAGCAAACAGAATATCAAGCTACATATAAAGAAGCTTTTACCCTCCCTTACACACTTCATACACTTCTCACAGCTTATGCACAAAAAGCTTCTCTTTAGCTCCTATTTTATAAACTGGAACTGTTGGACTCTGACTGACTGGTTTTCATCAATCTTGATGTGGAACATTGCTACAATTTAGAAGACAATTTGAGGAGGAGTCTATCTGCTGTTGAGTGATACTTGATCGTGGAAGTTCGTGTCCAGAGTCTTAGTATCCTTATTTGATCTGGTCTTTCACGGATCATTGTTTTAATCCACCGTAGTATGCTGTTGTGTTTCCATGCACCTCTGCATATAGTTGGACTTTATGTATGTTATTAGACTGAGGATTCATCATACGGTTCATTAAGCTCATTATCCATCATGATAACTAGAAAAGGTCATTTGCTGGGCAAGCCGCAAAGAGGTAACATTCCGTTCCGAAGTGGGTTCTCATTGGTTCAGCTAAGCCTTGATTTCTATATGTTTCAATTGCCCTTCCAGGGAGATTTCTCTTGGCTTCTGGGACCCTCCGCTGCTCCCTTTAGCTATGGCACCATGCCATCATCCCCTCCCCATCTCTAACTGCTCCCAGCTCTTCCACTCCCCACAGTTTCTTAGCATCAACACTGATCTGCACTCAGATTAATCCACAAAGAAAAGGAAAAAGGGAACATGTGTTTGAACAGAAAGGGGGATGAGTTCAAGGCTGGTATTCATTCTCTGTCTCTTAACCTTAGGAGATTTATTGTTGCCCTGGGCTGAGCCACAGTAAGGAATGAAGTGTCAGTAAGAGTTCTTCTTAGGCTCTATCGGATTACTAACTTCAATGCCTCCTAGACTTAGTGTTCTAAACTTTAAAAAAAAATCCATCCCAAAGAAATGTGGTTGCATTGTACATGGCTGTTCCTGATAAGAGAAATGGTCCCATCAATATTGTTTTGGCTTGGGGGCAAAATCAGTAATGCAGCCCTGTTATATGTATTGGTTCAGTATGTTGTCTCAGATCTCAGTTCGTGTTCCATGGATAGCTGCCTTGTCAGTCTCTCTGCAGCCAGATTCCTGATTAGCAGGGTTACAAACAGAGACAATTGCATTTGAAACTGGCTCCCACTCTCTGTTGTGCCTATGGGTGACCGCAAGTTTCTTTTTCTTCTCCAGTATGGATTATGTGGAAACCGTGAAGAGCACTGAGAAAATGGAGGAAGAAGAACTCCAAAAAGTCTCTGCTGGTTACGATGCCGTTTACTTTCATCCGGTATGGGGGCGTGATGAAGAGCTCTTCCTAGATATAATGTTCCTTAGTCATAAACCACTTTTTCTAAGCTCTGTTGTCCACCCACAATGTTGTGGGGCTG
This sequence comes from Charina bottae, assembly GCA_023362775.1. Classification (NCBI taxonomy): domain Eukaryota; kingdom Metazoa; phylum Chordata; class Lepidosauria; order Squamata; family Charinaidae; genus Charina; species Charina bottae. The sequence goes on from JALMGJ010000006.1 coordinate 68,733,445, forward strand.
CTCTTCTTCAAAATTAAAGTGTATTGTCTTTAACCCATGAATATTTCTAAAGGATCCAGGGGTATCCTGTGGGGGCTGGGGAGTCTTTGATCACACGGTTGCAGATGCTTTTTTGCCCTCCCTGTGGAAGGTCTGAAAGGATCTATTGATTTTGCTGCCACCACTAAAACCTTTCCTGATTTAGAGATTATTTTCTTTTTCTTTTTTTTAATCTCTCTCCAAAATAATGTAACTAGAGGAAATGCAGAACAGCAGTCATTTTGTTAACATTTCAAGAAGGAACCAAATTAGCATTTAAAATGGATTGTAAATGGCCTCCCTTAATATTAAAATGTTTCTATAGGCTGTCAGTTCTTACCTTCCCTGGAACTAAATATATGTTCATAAACTTGTCCCTCTAACAGATGGAGGTTTTCTTATGGCCAAGACTCCAAGCTTCCTCCAGATCCATCCTTCCACCCACCTCCCCCAAATCCCTCTTTTCTCAGTTCTCCTGCTCTCTGGAATATAAATTGGGAGGAGGAGACTGTTGAGTGGTTCTTTGAGTGACAGTTCTAATACCCAATGCCTGAATGAGTGGGGAAAGAGAGTTGTACAGTGCCATCCTGTTCCCATCTCTCCAGCCTCCATGTGTTCAAGAAGGAGTCTATACTGCTTGATCACAAGAACAACTCTCAGTGTGATTCATATTCCTACTTTATTTGGGTCTTCCTGAATCACCTGGAGAGCAAACATAGGTAGAGTTTACCTCTACACTTCCTGCCTGGCCATATGGAGTTTTGAAACAAGTGGGGCTGTGAATGTAACTGCCTCCTGCCCTCCCTGTCTCATCTCCATGCCTGTGACTATTGACATGTTTTCCCAGTTCATGTGTGTGGGCAATGTCAGATGGAGAAGGAGAATTTGGGGGATTTGTCATCATTTGCCTTTCCCATGATGTGTTGGTTTTCAGCTCTCCAAATCCCCAGCTGGCATTCCATACCCAAACCATAACCCAGTGAAACCTAGAGCATGTTCAGTGGTCTTGGGATGCTGTTGAAAAGGGATGGAAAACCCCAAAAAAGGGGGAAATGGAATGGGACACCTGGAACAGGACTAGGTCCTCACCAGCTAGCCATAACCTGGAACATTCCACACTGGAGTCACTTTGCTATAGGTCCCATTTGTCTTTATGTGTGTGCATGTGCTCCCACTTGTTCATTCTTCTCAGCAACTGCAGTAGAGTCTTTGAGTCAAAAACTTGTACTGTTCTTCAGGCAACGTATCGTTGTGCCAAACTGGCTGTGGGAGCAACATTGCAACTGGTGGATGCTGTGATGTCAGGAAAGACCCGTAATGGCATGGCTCTAGTAAGGTAACAGAACTGAAATGTTCTCTAGGTGAATGTTCTCTGATACAACTTGTGGTTAACTGACCCCATCATGCTTGGTTGCAGGCCTCCAGGTCATCATAGCCAAAGAAATGCAGCCAATGGATTTTGTATCTTCAATAATGTTGCTATTGCAGCAAAATATGCTCAAAGAAAATACAGCCTGCAGAGGTTGAGTATATCTATTTAAAATTGCATCCTCTTGAAATGGTCTTACCTTTTAATGAATGTTGTTGTTGGTTCTTGCAGAATTCTCATTGTTGACTGGGATGTGCATCATGGACAAGGAATTCAATATACATTTGATGATGACCCAAGGTTGGTCATTTACTTGTTCTTGGAGATTTTGCAGCAAACCTGAGTATGATTTTTAAAAATGTTTTTATTTCTTTTGGAAGTGAATTATCAAAGAACTTCAGTAACACAACAGCAGGCTTCAAGACATTTTGATAGCTTTTACTACATGATTATTTATTGTTATTTTGGTTTTTAGGCAAATTGTATTAATTTTGCTACAATCTATATTTTATACTCTGATTTTTTTAACATTGTTGTAAGACTCCCTTGAGTGCTGGACTAAAGAGAAAGATGGGGAATAAATCCAAGGATAAATAAATTAGTAAAAAATAAAGTATTTCGCATTTGAATGCGATTCCCATTAACGAAATTCCTTATTTTTTATTGTGTCAGTTCAGTCCTCTGTTTTATCCAGATTTTCCTGAATGATGGCTCCAAGCCTCCCTGGTCTTTGACCATAATTGCTTGGTTATGCTCAGTGGCATCCATGGATGTGTATGTGTGAGAGTGTGTGTGTGTGTGTCAAAATAAAAAAATCTGCAAGATGGCAGATGCAGTATCGCAATTGAAGCACTGCCCTTTTTATTTATCATTTAATTATTAAGCAAATGAAATGGCTGTCATATATTAAGCAAATATCTCTGGATGGCTAACAATAACAACAACAACAACAATAATAAAGACAATATAAAAAGTCAAAAACAACTGATTAAAAGTATAGTTGAGTTGCCCTTTGTATGTGTGTCAATGTCAGATGCTTGTGGAAAATGGATGGGGCTCACACCGACACCCACGGTTCTGCGGAAAGTTTCAGTTCAGCGCCATCTTAAAAACTACTCTGGGTCTATAACTGTGCCAAATTAAACTCTTTTTGAGACCACCCTATATTTAGATCAGTTAACAGAAAGCTGGATTGTGAAGATTCCGATCTTAATTCAGCTGTTCTCTCCTGGAATAACCATGGCTGAGACTAGTTTGCTTGCTTGTTGTAACAATGACTTCATTAAATCCTACTTTGTTCTTGTTAGTATTCTCTATTTTTCCTGGCATCGGTTTGAACACCAGAAATTCTGGCCTTCGCTCAGTGAGTCTAATTATGATGCAGTTGGTCAGGGGAACGGAAGAGGATTCACCATAAATATACCTTGGAATCAGGTAAATGTTGTATAATAGCGCCATAATACAAATATATTTTAAGCTCTACCAGTCGTGCATTTGATTCAGTTTTGTTTTTAATTCCACACACACACACTACACATATTTGATGGTCAGCTGAGAACTCATTTTGTAATTAGCATAGATTTGTGCTACTTACATACAGCTGATGAATTATGCACAGAGAAGCATAGTTTCCACTAGAATACTGTAATTTAACAAAAAGAAAAGAAAAGAAAAGACTTCTTCCTTTTCCTATTCTACTGTTTGTATGCTCAGAACTGAGTTTTATTTGTAGCAAGGACTTTTTTTTAAAATAATGACAAAGTTTTATCACTATGGTAATATTACTGATGGCTGAATTTGGGGCAAAAAAAGAGAGTAAAATAGAGTTTTTATATCGTCAGCTGGAACCCAATCCAATATTTAAAATGTCCATACAATTTCCTTCCTGGGGATTTAGGAAATTGTATGCTGAATACCATTTGGAAATTGTATGAGCAGCACAATGCTCCCCTGAGATGATTTCCACTGAGGTATTTGTGGAATAATAGGCCTATATAGCAGTTTGGTTTTCTGTTGTTTTTTTTTAAAAAAGAACCATTATTTTATGTTATGCTTTGCAGGTTGGATTGGGAAATTCAGATTACCTAGCTGCGTTTCTTCACGTCTTGCTTCCAATGGCTTTTGAGGTAACCTTTAAATTCCGGGCCTTTTTTTTCCCCAATTGCACACATGTTATTTAAAAGTACTGTATAGAAAAGCAATTGTAAAATATTTTTGTGTGGTATTAAAAATAATCTTCACCTATTTAAAAGCAATGATCTCTTTTTGAAAAAAATATTGGAGGAATGGAGAACTTGTGACCTTCCAGATCTTGGTGAACTACAACTCACAGCATCTTTATACTGTGCTGCATTATACTATAATATAAGTTTATGGTTGATTTTTTTTTCCAAATGTAGTTTGATCCAGAACTTGTTTTGATTTCTGCTGGATATGATTCTGGAATAGGCGATCCAGAGGTAGGCCCTTTTCTAGATAGTTTTTCTTTATATTTTCCCTTGAAAACAGGCAATACCTTTTTTAAAAAAATATTTGTTTCTCTTTGTTCTATTTTGTTTTTAGGGGCAGATGAATGCAACTCCAGAATGCTTTTCCCATCTTACCCATTTTCTAATGAATTTAGCTAAAGGAAAGTTGTGTGCAGTTTTAGAGGTACTGATTTTACTACAGTCTGATTTCCAACTTAGTAAATGCTATCAACTTTTTGACTTAATGTTGGAGGCATTGTTCAAATTTTTCTAAGATTATCATATTGACGCAAAGCAAATTTCAGATGTTCACTGATCTATAAATAAACTAAACCCCAACCTATTTCCATTACATTCTTTCATTTCTGCTGGTTTCCTTGAGGTCTGTGATTAAGTATCACATGTGGATAAGATGGTATAGTCACTGGCACTTTGAGAGAAATGTTATGCTTAGGATGTATTCTTACGATTAGTGGAAATCCTACAGTAATGTTTCAGTTGAGTGCTAGTGTTTGCGGAAGGGCAAATATTGGTATTGGGGGGAGAGTAAATTTAAAATTATAATTAGGTGTTCTTGATCTTTATGGTAACATTTAATGTTGGAGAAAATGTAGGTTTTTTTTCACGTGTTTACGGAAAGGGCAATATTGGTCTTGGCAGGAGGTGAATTTAGGGTTAGGGTTCTTTTAGGTCTGTGATAAAATTCTATGTCAGAGGCTATACAAAAAGCAAAGGAAACCTTATTGGCCATAAGAAATTTTGTAATAATTTTAGGGCAACACAATTTGATTAGGCCATTGCAGAGATGCAGAAAATATGGGAGATTTTGAGATGTCAAGATAATACCATTGCTTTTTACATGTATATCACTTCTTTCTTCCTTTATGGAACCTAAGGTGTTATACAGGAGAACTTTTAGGTTTTCTCATTTTTTTTGATACCTGAAGAGATTCAGGCTGGTTTACAGGTAGTCCTCGGTTAACTATGGTAATTGGGACCGGAATTTCCATAACTAAGCGACTCAGTTATAAAGCGTGATGTCATGTGACCGCACTGCTTAGTGACGGCACTTCTGCTTGCCATCATTAAGTGAATCCTGTGCCATTGTTAAGCACAATGTCATGTGGTCGCCATTTGCGACCTCCTGCCGGCTTCCCCATTGACTTTGTTTGTCAGAAGCCAGCAGTGAAGGTCGTGAATTACGATCACGTGACCGCGGGAGCCTGTGACACTGTAATTGTAACCTGGTCACTGAGTGCCTGGATTGCAATAATGTGACCGCAGGGTTGCTGTGACAGCTGGAACTTTGAGGACTGGTCGTAAGTACCACTTGTTCAGCGCCATCGTAAGTTCAAATGGTAACTGAATGAGTGGTTGTTAAGTGAGGACCACCTGTATTTTCAGTAGGTGACTGTATCAGGTGCTTGGAGACCATTGTACACTGGCGCCTTATGAACACCAGTTGTTTTATTTCCTAATAATTCAACACCTGGATGTTGTTGTTTGCTTAATATTTACTTGGAGTTTTGGTGTGCTCCTTTATGTTTTACATCTGTCTGTTTTCACTTAGGGTGGATATCACTTAAGGTCGCTCTCTGAATCAGTTTGCATGACTCTAAAAACTTTGCTTGGAGATCCTTTACCTCCTTTGTCTGGTGAAATGATGCCATGCTTAAGGTATATGTATGTGCATGTTCATGTGTATATGCATGTGTGTACTTGCATGCATGTAATAACAAAAAAGATAGATCTGCATTGACAAGTAGTCATAGATAGAGACAAAAGACCAGTCCTAATCAAGATTCTGGGTGAGACACAATTATTTCCATTAAGGGGTTGTCCAAAAAGCCAAAATGGTGGTCATGCAATTGAAACCACCATCTGGACTTTTTGGATTCCTCTCTGGATCTGTGTGTACATAGGATCCAACGATTTAGATCTTTAAGGTCAGGCAACAGTGCAAACTCTAGTGTGTACTAGGTTTTTAGTAGTCTACACAAGCCATGCCATTTTGTATTTAAATGCAGCTTCTAACAACTTTATGTATGCTGAATTGTAGTAGACAAATCTGTGAAGATCTTACAGAGGAGAGATTAGACATATGTTTGGTATGTAGCTACTCTTTTGGTATTAGGTCCATACACCATGCTGCACTATTCCATCGTAAAGCCATTGCTCAGTGAGGAAGGTAAGTTGTTAATCTGTTCTCCTTAATTGTAGGATTGTGTACAATTATGACATGGGTAAGTTATAATCTTTTTGAGGATTTCACATGTTCCCCATATCTTTAGACTTTGGATCACAAAGACAGAAACTCATTTGAAAAAAAGACAAATGTTGCCCCGAGAATGAGAACTTCTAATGACTTTCACTGTCTCTCCTGATAAATGGCATAGAAATATAGGCAGTATTTGATGAGACCTCAGAAACTGGTGCAGGAAGCACCCACCCAAATGGGACTCCATCTTAGCTATGTAGTGGGTTCCTCTTCACTGTTTGGATGTTGTAGGTAACTTAATTGAATTAAACCAAAAGTGTAGAATTACCATTGTTCTATTCCAATATTTCAAGCACCTCTGCAAGTTTGCTTAATTAATCGCCTACAAATATGCCAGTCTGTACACACAAAAGAATCCCCAGCGCCTGTATCAAAGAAAGAATTTGCTTCAACAAAGGCAGATTTGAGCTCTTCTTTTAAATGTCTGTGTACTGGAGTTTGCGTCACTGAAAAACCCTGGGAATTACAGAGAAGGTAGAAAAAAATCCATATAAAGCCAGATGGCGATGTTCAATATTGATATACCCAGCTTATTATGCTTTAATAATTTTATTATACACACACAAGTTGATTTTAGATGGCCTCAAGTTTTTGTGGCTTATATCATTGCAAATAACACATTTGCAGATTCTTAGTATTAAAAAATATAGAGATTTTAAAAATATTTTAAAGATAATGTGTATTCTACTTGGTCTTTTTCAGTGCAAGGGAATCAATCCAGAATGTGAGAGCAGTACATAAGCCATATTGGAAATGTTTGACATATGAAGGTAATGGCAGGAATCTCCTTTTTTTCTGATATACTGCTGCAGATCATGGAAAAAGAATTAAAACTATTTCTGGATTTAGCCTACTGTCAATCCTTTTGTTTCTTAATTCACAGAAATCTTATCAAGTTTAAATATTCCAGAGCAGATCCTCAACTAGAACAAATTATCGAATTTCTGTGCTGTTTTAGAAGCAGTGTTAGAAACTTTGGCTAGATTTTAATGTCACGAGGTGATAAAGCCACATAAATTGGCAATATGATTGACCAAATTAACAAGTTGTCCTCAAGTTGTTTTTTCCTCCTTTCTGAATTGTCAAATGAAAGATTGAAGATGCAAAGGATGTCAATGGCAAATTTAGCATGGATAGTTAAGCCAGTATACCTGGTTGAAATAATTGGAGCTGAATTAATTTAAAGGTATAGGAATTTAGGGCTATGCATGCTTCAGAAATCATCCAGAAGAGGTGTTTCAGAATGTGGGAGTACAAGCACAATGAGTTGCAATAAGGACATGGCTGCTTTAATTAGTTGATTCATTAAAGCAACTACATCTTTTTCATTGTGGCAGTCAGAAAAAGTGCTGCTGCTTTAATCAAGTACTGTGCTCGCTCTCCTCTGAAGCAACTCTTCAAATCATTTTCAAAGTAGGCACAACTGATTCATCTGGCTTGTAAATCACAGTACATAGCTCCAACTATCAGTGGATTGTTAAATATTATGCAATAGGTAACAAAAATGTGAAAAATGTATCTACTTTTTAGTAGATTTTTTTCTACTAAAAATAATAATGTATAGATTGTGAACTAAATGAATCATCTCTGAGCTGAATGCTTGTTTTCAGAAGACTGTTCAATTTTGGTAGCTTTGAAAATGTGGTAATGTACAAATCCCAAGTATAACTAGGTGTTTTTCGCACAAACAACTTTCTATAATGTATTGTCGAAGGCTTTCACGGCCGGAGTTCGATGGCTGTTGTGGGTCTTCCGGGCTGTGTGGCCGTGTTCTGGAAGTTGTGGTTCCTAACGTTTCGCCAGCATCTGTGGCCAGCATCTGTGCTCCTGCCCTCTGAAGATGCTGGCCACAGATGCTGGCGAAACGTTAGGAACCACAACTTCCAGAACACGGCCACACAGCCCGGAAGACCCACAACAGCCAACTTTCTATAACTTGGCTAGAGTTCTGAGAGTTCTAATCCCAACAGATCTGGAGACCACTGGCTTGAGGAAAACAAGCATAATTTGTCTTCTCTGAAGAGATAGGCTCTGTTCTGTGTTACCAATCAAAGAGAATACTTGTAGCTCAGGGTTGAACTGTGGAGTCCTTGGTGCTCTCTGAGCCTTGTTGTTTTCTTGCAGACGTTTTATTGCCAGGCTAGGCAACATCTTCAGTGCAAAAAGGGAGTGGGACTTGCTCTCTGTTTATATACCCTGGCTTGTCCTGCCTGTGTTGGTGGGGGTGTTGTACTCTCCTTGATAGTTCCTTGGTTGGGCTGTTGTTTGCTGCTTGGTTGATTGACTGAGTTAATAGTTCCTTAATTAGGGTCTATTGTGTTGTTTGATTGCTCCACTGGTGTTAATCTTTGCCTATCTGGTTGTTGATTGCTGGCAAGGAGGTGTTCTGGTCTTCTGTCTTTTCTGTTGTCTCTTATGAATGGTATGTAAATGTTGTTTACCTCTATGTGTCTGTTGATGGCTGCTTTGTCTGAGTGCCAAGCTTCCAGGAATTCTCTAGCATTTTTGGATTTGGCTTGGTTTAAGATGCTCACAATTTCCCAGTTGAAAGTATGGTTAAGTCTGTCCATGTGTTGTGAGATTAAGGAGTTTTCATCATGTCTTCTGACTGCTAGTTGGTGTTCATGGATGCGTTCTGCTAGTCTTCTGCCGGTCTGTCCTACATAGTGGCTGCTACAGTCCTTACACTGTATGTTGTAGATAACTCCTGTTTTTTCTTCTTGGGCTACTGGGTCTTTTGGGTTACTTACGAAGTTCTGAAGGGTTTTGGTTGGTTTGTGTGCTATGGTGATGCTGTGTGGATGTAACAGTCCATTAGTAGTTTCTGAGATGTTTCTGATGTATGGCAGTGTAATCCTTTTCATAGCTTCTGTTGGTTTTGCTGTGGTGGGTTGAGTGGTCAGGCACTTTATGATAAAGTTGCATGGGTATCCATTTTGCTGGAAGATGCTATATAAGTGGTCTATTTCCTTTTTCTGGTGTTCTGGATTGCTGCAGTGCATTTGTGCTCGTCTGAATAGTGTTCTTACACAGCTCCTCTTGTGGGAGGTTGGGTTATTGCTTTGGTATGGAGCACTTGGTTAGTGTGGGTAGATTTCCAGTAAACTCTGTTCTGTGTTGTTGTTCCCAGATGTAACTCCACTGCAAGACCTCAGTACTAGATCCTGTCAGGCAGAGGAAGCTGAGTCTACACAGACTAATGCGGAACTCCTAACTCCTCAAGAAGTTGGAAAGGGAAATGTCAGTGAGGTCATCAAAACAGATAGGTTTTTGGAGATGCATATGAAAAGCATTGTGTCTTTGAAACCTCCTATTAAAACAGCAGCAGCTGTTGATGAGAGTGACACACACCTGCTCCCGCCAGCTGTTCACATTCCAAAGGGACTGGATGCGAAAGAGTTCAAAACTACTATCAGGTTAGCCATACTGTTCATCAGCTCAAAACAAGGTATATCATGATACAGCCAAGCTTTAGTATTCAGCTTTCAATGAAAAAAAATGTTCAGCCTCTCCATTTCAAAGGATTGGTAGCAGAAGCTTGTATGTGTAAAGCATTCAGGAGGTGAAGCAGAAGTGGCCTGTGATGCTGTGTTCACCCCCGAGTTCAGTCTCTGAGGTCCTTCTTTATATGTTGCAAGAAGGAATTGCTGGGTTAGATCTTTTCCTCCTTAGTGGGCTTGACTTCTACTTTCAGGGAGACACATTCCACTTACTTAAGATTTCCAGCCTTGATTTTGTAAACTGGGTTAATTAATCTTGCAGTTAACATAAGACTCCTCCTGAATAATAGGGACATAATTTTTAGTGTATGGTATACAGTACAAAGTAATTTATAATCTGGGTAAACTTTTTATGTCCACTAAGAAGTTATGAATTCAAACCTCAACATGTTGCTCAAGTGGTACAATTGTTCCAAATGTTCCAGTGTGTAACCACCGTTCAAAAATATGTATTTCACAGTGCATTTGACGGTGAACTTATGAAAGAAGAGGCCTTTAGCTCACTCTTGGACATGCTGGCCGTCCTTAACAAAATCATTAAAAAGGAGGTAATGTCACTTGACAAAACTGGGTTGATTTGATCACATGTGACATAATTTCTTCTAATTTGGTTTTGAGGAGAACTGAGTGCATTTTAAAATCTCACAGCCACCCCTACAGGAGAGTTGTTCTTAAATTGAGGCTATGACCTTTCTTTTTGGCACTTTTCCTAGTTGCATAGCATCTTAAATGTAGGCTGGGGGATACCACATTATGTCTGTCATCAACAATTAGGACGTAAGTTCATTCTCTTTAAAGAGATACATCAACAAAGCTCCATCTGCATGCCTAACTACCCAATTGTTGTATGGTTGGTTAACTCTTTACATTCTCCTAGAACGATGCACTATTATCCCATTACACTAATTGTAATGCTTTGCTGTCTGATTCTTGAGACTCGCAATTGCTACATTTTTCTCTATACTGCTAAGCTAAAAGCTGATTGCATATATTCCCACCTTGGGCATCATGCTACAATGTAAACGCTAATAATAATAATAATAATAATGGATTCCAATTAACTCAGTAAACCTGACAACTGCATGGAGAGAAGGCCAACCTGGGTTGTAGGGATGAGAATAATTTTCTTAAACCAGTGGATCACATCTTACGAATAAATACTGAACGTTTCTGCTAGAGCTAAAAAAGCTTATTTGGTGTCAAGCTGGGCTGTGTGCAAAGATGTCCTCAGGTAACCACAATGACAAAGAAATGACGATGTCACAATGCAGAGCTTGGCTTTTGTACTTAAGTTCCAGTGTTGGGTATAAGTCCCAGAGTTTGAATTGTGGCATCATGATGTGCAACTGGATGTAATAATGGCTGAATTAATCCTTATGTGGCAGAATAATAGAAAAGAACATAGCCTGCCTTGATAACATATATGCTTTTAAAGGTCCAAATGTCTTGTTTTGATATAAATTTTACAGTATTTGCAAAGAGACCTTATTTGTTTTTATAACTATATCAATCTAGACATTCATGTGCTATATATAATTCATACATATAATGCAATATAGATATATAATCTTGACTGTAAGTAATAATAAATAAAACAGTAACATTCTAGTTATTATCATGTTTATTATTTAGGTGATCAATGGGCTGGCAGTTTCAGCTACACCTTCACTTTCTTCTGCCATTGCGGTAGCACATTGCAGAAACCTGAAGGTACAAAAGTAGGTATAAGAATTTTGTACTTAATGCCTTCTTGCACAGTTGTGTACTTAAAGGATAACCTAATAAATTACTATTCAGAAATGATTCAAGGACATGCTTTGAACTTCATATAAAGGCAGCACCTCTCTACTATTCATTGAAGTAGTTGACTTATTTTAGGCTTCTGCATGATCCTGAAAAAAAAGCAGTAATGTTTTAAGGAGTCATATTAACTTTAATTAGCCATCTGCAAACCAGGCACACCTTTTCAAAGCATGCACAACCCTATATATTTCTTTCTTTCTTTCTTTTGGCTAGTGCTTTCAGTTCTTCTTTTTAACATTGATTCTTATTTGGGTAAAAGGTAAAGGTTCCCCTGCACATTTGTGCAGTCGTGTCCGACTCTAGGGGCAGGTGCTCATCTCCGTTTGTTAGCCGAAGAGCCAGCGTTGTCCGAAGACGCTTCCATGGTCATGTGGCCGCATGACATGCGCGGAACACTGTTACCTACTCACCGAAGTGGTACCTATTCATCTACTTGCATTTGCATGCTTTCGAATTGCTAGGTTGGCAAGAGCTGGAGCTAGTGCGAGAGCTCACTCCGTCACGCGGGGCTAGGGATTCGAACCTCCGAACTTGCGATCTTCCGATCGACAAGCCTGGCGTCTTACCCGCTTTAAAAAGCAACAATCCTGTCATAACATGGACTGTTTTGCATACATATGCAAAGTGAGCATTACTCGTTTCTCTATGAATAAGCTCCATTTAACACAGTGGGATTTATTTCTGAGTAGTTTATACAGAATTGTACCATGAACTGCAAAAGTTCAATCCACTTTGAGAGTACCACAAATTATATGATGACAAAGATGCAACAGGCTACAGAGTTGGGGAGGTTAAAAGGGACTGAATAGGTATACCTAGGGGATGGATAAGACATGGTGAAAAGCAGAGGTTTGCTGCTACTTAATGAATACAGAAGGCTTCTGTATATTACTTTGATAGAAATAAATTAGATGGCACTTCACTTGTTCATGATGCACAATATTAACTTGTAGACTAGGAAAGTTTTTGCCCTAGATGCTATAATCCTTAAATTGTCTTTTGTAACTAGGGTATTGTCAGAATTATACACATAGATTTATAAAAGAGCTCTTTAATTTAGGGTTTTAGATTAGCAGTTCCTTCACTGAATCTTCAGGGTTTGTTATTTATACTGCAATTTTATTGGTAGTTGGCTATACTTAATTTTCTTGGCCTCTCAGTCATGCCACTGTTTTTTATGTGATCCATTATCAGATTATTTTATGTTATATAGAATTTGCTACTTAACATAAAGTTTCATATATATTTTAATATGCATAGCAACTTGTAACTCTTGAAGTATTTTGTTTTGCAGAGTCCTGTGTGTATTTGTTGGTGACATGGATATGAAAATTGAGTTGGATGATGGGTAAGCCCTTGTGTTTCATCCAGTTTCTTTAAATTTGTGCAGTTGGTTCTGAAAATGAAATTCTGCTAAAATCAGTGGGTCTTCTTAAAAAAAAACACAAAACTTTTAATCTGTTTTTTGATTATCAGAATAATTACTATTTACACATAAAAACACACATTTGGTTATAGCAGCTCTTTACAGCTTGCTTATAATGTCTTTTTCCCAGATGTGGTTATTTGCTTTGTTTTATTATTACCAGGGTGGCAACTATTTTATAGAAATAATATTTATAGAATCTACTTTCTTCAATATTTTACAGTAAAGTCCTCTTGATCAATATTTGTGCTAAACATTCTGAACGAGTTAACACCAAACACAATATTTCTCTCAACTGGAAAGAAGTAGGTGTGGAATTTTATGGTCTTTTTTCTTACCCAAGTATAATTCATTGAGAATGCAAGGACATACATTTTGAGTTGAACTATATATTCAGCAACTTCCACTGACTTTAAAGCATGGATGACATACAAATATTTGAACATTCTGGTCCAACTGAGAATTCTGCCTGTTGGACATGTACAGTTCGCTTCCAAGAGTCATTATGGAGTTGGGTGGGCTATAAATTTAACAATCAATCAATCAGTCCTGTAGGAAATGCTATAAATAGATTCGGGATAAACTGAAGAACTGCTATAGTGGAAGAAATTGGCACAAAAAGTTTAGAAACTTTGAAACTTTTGCACAAAGCTTAATCTTTACCTTCTCTGTATGTATAGAAAGGGACTGAGAACAAGCATGACTGAAAAACATATAGATGGTTTTTCCCACCACTATCGTCCACACATTTTTATGGCCATCTGAGCCAGGGAAGCCTGAGTATATTAATCATCACATGGAGAGAGTTACTTAGTTTTCGGAATCTTAATCATTCTGGATTCCAGGAGCAAAAGTTTGTTCATGCAGACCACGGGTGGGCAACCCAGCACCCAAGATTTTACCAATGAAGTTCAGCAGCAAAATGGCCAAATTTCAGCAGCATAATTTTGGATTGTTTATAAAGGTTTGGGGCAATTTTGACAGTGTGAATGCAAATAGTTTGAATCTAGGAAGCCTCCCACACTGAAATTCACCCAAGAAGCCACCCCCCTCCAAAAAACCCAAACAAACAAAAAACAGGGCAGAAATGCAGCCATACCTCTTCTGGTGAAGTCACAGTGTCAGCAGGAAGTGAACAACTTCACAGCTCACCCCTCATAGATGAAAGTAAATATCAAACTTCTGTGCATTCACATACTTGATCATTAGTCTGAAAAGAACTGCATGTTGTTGTTATGGCCCTATAGATCCTTTCTACATGCTTTATCCCTTCACACAAGTAATATTTATTTTATTTATTTATTTTTATTTATTGGATTTATCACCGCCCAACTCCCCCAAGGGAGTTATATGTAAATAGGGTTTCTATATTGAAAAATTAAGATATTTAGTTTTGGTTTATTTTAAGATACTAAAATATTATTACTACATAATACTAAAATATTATTTTAATTTTTTGTTTATTTTTGGAAGGATCCTGAAACAAACAACTTCTTCTCTGCTACCTTTGGATTTATTCTTCCAGTAGCATACAGCTATCAGCCTAATTTAACCATTGTAATTGTTGGACCAAACCAGAACCTTGGCAAAAATAGAATTTCCTTGCTTATTAGTTTATTGCAAGGGTTAGCACAATCTCAGATTCTTGCTCTAATCCAGGTAAGAAGTATTAGTGGTTTTACAATAAAATAGCTTATTGATTATTAGAATAAAGGATCCAGAGGAAACATGTCTTTACTTCCTCCCAGAACTCTGCCTGTATGGTTTCAGATTCTCTGTTTTCCTGAAGCAAATACACAAGGAATCTAATAGGGCACTGCAGCATTTCAGTTTCAGTTCTAAAACAAGAGCGGAAGGCAACACTGAAATTCCAAAGAAAATATGTGTTGGCTTTAAAGAGCTTCAGACAGATGTTTCATGTTTGTGTGCCAAAGCACCCTTTTGGAATTCAACCTAAGGCATTGTGCAGCTATGTTTCTGTTTCTCTGACCAGATACTGGCAAAATCCAAGTAAGTCAAACCAATTGGTCTGCAAGTCAAACATGCAGAACAATTATTGCAGGGTTCTTCAACTCTGCAGTACCATGACACCTCTAAAATGATAAAGGAACTTATGTGAAACAACAACAACACACACACCCCAAATACAACTAATGATTTCATTGGGGTTAGAGTTTGGCAATACTTAAATGTAAAGTTTACTATTAATAACTCAATTTTAATCTACTATATACAGTATTACCAGGGTAATATATAGACATAGTAATATATATATTACTATATATTATAAGGGGCGTGGTGGCTCAGCGGGTAAGACGCCAGGCTTGTCGATCGGAAGATCGCAAGTTCGGAGGTTCGAATCCCTAGCCCTGCATGTGGAGTGAGCTCCTGCACTAGCTCCAGCTCTTGCCAACCTAGCAATTCGAAAGCATGCAAATGCAAGTAGATTAATAGGTACCACTTCAGTGGGTAGGTAACAGCGTTCCGCACGTGTCATGCGGCCACATGACTGTGGAAGCGTCTTTGGACAACACTGGCTCTTCGGCTAACAAACGGAGATGAGCACCGGCCCCTAGAGTCAGACACGACTGCACAAATGTGCGGGGGCAACCTTTACCTTTATATTACCAGGGGTTCTCAAACTTTGTAAATCGCAACTCTCCACTACAAGCTGACAAAGGCAAAGCAAGGAACAAAACAGAGCAAATTTTGGCAGGAAACCATTGTCAAAATCTGTTCCACTTTGTCTGGGCAAGCTTGTAGCCATCATGACCAGTTAAAGGGAGAGAAAAACGCTGAGAACAAGACTTTGACAGTGCTTCTACTTCGCTGCTCTAGCCTGGCACACACACACGCACACACTGATTCCCACCTCACAAATTGCTCAGAGACTTCTCAGGAGTGCCACCTCACAGTTTGAGAAAGCCTGATTTATAGTATTTGAGACAACTGACTCCTTAATGGATATGTTCCCACACTGCACTAAGCATGGTTTAATTATGTTTTACTAAATAAATCCAGTTTGGCTGGGTTTGCAGAACATGCCAAACTATAAACCAAGGCTTGCAAACCACAGATACCTAGTTATCCAATTCGCTAAACCAAAACCAAGCAAGCCACGTTATGGCTTAGCCCAGTGTGTGAACACAGGCATTCAATAAAGAGTACAAATTCTCAGAAATGACACTGCAAGCAACAAAATACTATCATTTTTTGGACATGATCAGTACATATTTCTGCAAGTGTTTTATTTTGTTTTTAAAGGATACTGAAGAAAAAATAATGCAGGATATAACCAACATCTTGACAGGTGACTTTATACCTAACTTTGGGACCTATGCACCGGATTTAAAGGAGAATGTGCAAATGATAAAAGAATTAAGAGAGCAATTTCAACAGGAATGGAAATTGCTTCAGTGTTCAGGTAAGCAATCAGAGAGGAATGAAAACAAAATGTAAATCTGCATTAAATATCTTATTGGAGAGGTTTGAATTATCTATGGTTTAGAGATTCTCGAGAGGAAAAAGATGCATTTTTGTTGCAAAATCTGACTATTTTTTTTTCTTTTTGTTTTGTGTAGCAAAGAACTCCAAAGATGAAAAGTCTGGGATTGAAAGTTAAGTAGAATTGGGCCTGGTTGTACTTGGAGAAGCTGTAGGTTGGACTGGGAAGTCAAAAAACATTAAAATATCTTTATTTCAACGGTCTCTTTTGTCCCACATGAAAACAAAACAAAACAAAACATCAGAACAAGATATGCTTTATGAATACAAGGGCACAAATTGTTCCTGAACTGATTTTTTTATATAATCTTTACATTGAGAACGATCTCCCAGCCCTTGACTTCAGCAATGCTATTGGCTTTGCTATAAAGACTTTTTAAAATTTGATACATGCCTAAATATTTGTAGCTTTAGCTGCCTCCTCTTGTCCTTTACAAACTCTTGTGACAAGAGAGGAGTTGTGACTGATATAGAGGCTGTGTGTGGCTCTGCTCTAAGTGGGGAAGACACAACGGGCAGCCACTTAGCACCGTACAGCTCCCCTTTTAACAAGCCAAGGAAAAGAAGAAGTAGGGATCTCAAATGGGATTGTGCTTCTGCAGGAGTTTCCTGCTGACTTCTATGTTTATAAGTTAAATCTCAACCATATTTAGGCCAACTAACTCTGGAGAAGGCCAAATCAATAGTAAAAGAAAGAATTAGGGACATTGATCACCAAATTGATATTACCCGTGCTCCTGAATTCTATCGCCAAATTGTAGATAGCCGCAAACCCTCTACTGCAGGGTATCTATACAATCTCTCCTTAAGCAAATATACTGTAGATGGGCCTTTTCCAGAGCCCGCTTTGATGCCCTCCCTTCAGCACTGCTGGCAGGAAGATTTCATGGGACTCCTTATTCACAGAGACTTTGCCCTTGTGGATCCAGGGAGGTAGAAACTCTTGCCCATGTTCTCATAGGGTGTCCTTTTTATGATGCCCCAAGACGTGCTCTGATTTCTCCAATTATTTCTAAATTTGTGGGTCATACTGATAGATTTTACGTTTATTTCTTTTGAAGGGGTGCTGATTCTACACTCACAAACTTGGTGGCCAAATATTTTTATAAAGCTATACAATTACGCAAAATGTTTAATTAGATATATTGTTTTATTATTTTATTGTTTTCCTTTTTCCTGACAATGGATTGTTGAATTAAACTATTTTCTGTAAAGGCTGGTCAAAGACCGTAATAAAGTTATTCTATTCTAATCTCAACCATTTGTCAACTGCCGAGTCAAGCCTATTTCTCAGGTATAATTTTCACAATATTAACTAAACTTGATTACATTACTAACTGTCATGAGACTGATTGCCTTCTCTGTGTAAGAAATAACTTTAATGTTTGTTCAGTAAGGTTACTAACATCCTTGGGATGGTAGCAAAGTTTTAAATACAGTATTTCATCACTGAGCAATAATTGGGGCGAGAAGCCATACGTGGGGGAAAAGCAATCTGTTTTCTTATATTACCCAGCAGGTCATGGCATCTGGCTGACCTAGTCTGGGATGGAAAGTTAAGTAGAATTGGGCCTGGTTGTACTTGGAGAAGCTGTAGGTTGGACTGGGAAGTCAAAAAACATCCCCCGAGAAAGCTTCAATTGTTTCCAAGATCACTACATGGACATGTTCATGCAATTACAGTACGTGGACTCATACTCAGCTTTTGTCAAACTTTTCTATAAAGACTTAGCAGATGTGCTGGGAGCTGAATAAAAGCAGGTTTGGTTCTCAAGGGCCATGACATGGTTAGCTAGTTGTAATGAAGTTGGAACATAATCTGTACATGAGATTGTACTGAATCAATTCAGGATTATCTACTATGCTGCACTGAGCCACAGCCTGTATTCACACAATCCCAACCAGAGCCAAGATGTACACATTAACCCAAAGTTCTAGATTTGCACGAGTGCTTGAAAGAACAATTAACCACAGCACTCTCAGCCAATAGTTCCCCATCTATTAGCAAGCGCCGCCCGTCGTTCTTATCAAAAAAGCAGGTCCCATCTTGAGGAACTCAACCCCCTTTCTTGTCCGCGGGCGCTCTATTGCTCTGTTAGCAAGTTTGAAAGACTTAAGCTTCATGCCTGCATTCTCATCCTCGCGACCTCCGAGTCCCACCCGCGGAGCATGTTCATGTCAACTGCTATAGCCAACGTGCCGTGGGTGGGTTGTTGGATTGGGGGCGTATTGTCGGAAACGCACACAAGGCATGATTTCATTTGACTCGGGACCAGGCGAGAAACTCGAGCAGCGCCTAGCACAGCACAGCAGAACACGAGTTGCTTGTTCCTGCGCGCGCTTTGTGTGCAAACCAAAAGGCTCCAAGCGCCACGTCCCAGCCCACCAATCACCTCCCTTCGCCCTTCACGCTCCGCCTCTAAGTGCCGGAGTCCGACTCCTCCGGATCCCCTCCCTCGCTTGCCATTAGCCCAGCCATCCGCCTATTACGTGCCTCCATTCCGACCACGTGGTAATTCTGCCATTCTGCGCCTGCCCGACTCCGCCCTCCTGCGGTGCCTCCGCCTACTTCTTGGTGCCTTCTTCGTTCCCCGTGGTAGGTTGACCTTCCTTTGAATTTCAGGTGTGGATCCCGGGAGGTCGCTTTTCCCTGACAGGCGATGTGGTGGTGGTGGGGATTGGTTTTATTT